>CM040441.1:9315680-10035680 GCA_022749755.1 Azadirachta indica | reverse complement strand
CCTAAAACCCTAAAACCCTAAACCCTAAACCCTAAAACCCTAAAACCCTAAACCCTAACCCCAAAACCCTAAACCCTAAAACCCTAAACCCTAAACCCCAAAACCCTAAACCCTAAACCCTAAAACCCTAAACCCTAAACCCTAAACCCTAAACCCGATTTGCTACAGTAACAATTGCTCTCAAATGCTACAGTAACGTCCAAACATAGAAATCACTTTTCCGGCAACGTTTCCGGCGAGTGCAATCTCACCTCCTGCGGAAAAACATTCCTCTCTCGCCGATCTACGTTTTGAGGTATGATTCGCATAATTTCAAGCTAAATTTGGGCCGAATCAAGCATTTGAAATTCGGTTACTATTCATCCAATAGTAATCCGAATTTGATTTGATCTCCTTGGCTAGTTTTCTTCGTCCTCGACCGATTATTTTGAAATATGTTAATGTTGGGGCATTTTGGAAACGTTTAAACCTTTGGTTGTGATTTTTTTTCGGGTTTTTTTTTTTTTTTTTTTTTTTTTTTTTTTCGGAAATTTCGAACTTGCTACAGTGAATTTCATAAAGCTACAGTACGTTTGATCTCTACAGTGATTGTTTGTGCACAGTATCATTAATATCTACAGTAATCGTTTAAGCTACAGTATCGGACCACAGTGTTGGATCAACAGGACTACAGTATTGGGTTAACAGTGCTACAGTATTGGGTTAACAGTTGCTACAGTGTTCGGTTAACAGTGCATAGCCATTACTATTTCTACAGTGAAATATGCTACAGTGACTCCGCGAGTTTAGAATATTTCTTGCATCATCATGCCCATTCCGGGCAGTGACGGTGGTCGGCCGCCGCCGCCGCCTCCGCCGAACTTTGATACGGACTTTCCGCCACTATCGTCTATGCAACGACCCCCTACTACAAACTCTCGACCATGCAAATCTTTTTTGGATGCCGTCTCCGACTCTCAGGTTTCCAAATCTACCATTCCGCTCAAGCCAATCTCGCTCCACAGAGGAGAGCCAGCAGTCCTCTTCACAAAAGAGGAAATTCAGACTTTGGCAGCCCCTTTCAAGCTATCATTGGTCGGAAAATTTTCGTTTGGTCGGCCCACAATGCCAATCATTCGAAAATTTTTTACTTCACTCGGACTCAAAGGGCAGTGCCATGTATCTTTACTAGACCAATGCCATATCCTCATCAGGTTGCAACTCGAGGAAGATTACACCAGGATTTGGCTACGGCAGATATGGTATGTCAGCGGAAAATCTATGCGAATTTTCAAATGGTCCACCACATTTCGTTGCTCTGAGGAATCTCCTATTGTACCGATATGGGTATCCTTGCCCTTTCTTCCAGTCCACTTTATGTTGTGCAGGAATGCCCTTTTCTCTATAGCAGCCGCCATCGGCAAGCCTCTCCGTATAGATCAGGCGACGGCTTCGCTTAACCGACCCTCGGTCGCCAGAGTGCTCATAGAGTATGATATTTCTCAACCTTTGATAAGAGAGACTTTGGATTGGCGAGGGCGACGACGGATTCTGGCAGGATATCATATTTGAGAGAGTTCCGCAATATTGTGGAGCATGCAAACATTTGGGACACTCTCGGGACGAGTGTTATATTGCCAGACCAGAACTACGAGTTGCGTCCAAGTCTAACCAATCAGTTTTCACGCAGACTCGAGAAAAGCAGGGGCAGCTAATAACGGATGATAAAGGAACACAGTCGATGGGGATTACCAAGTCTCAATACATTGTCAGAGCCGATCATAGGGGTCAATCGAGGACAGATACAATGGCAGAATCTAGCGAGAGACTTATACCGATTCAAGACCCATCAATTCAGCATGCCCCACTTGATGAGAGTAGAGACACCACAAGCGGACAGGAACAGTCAATGACAGAGCCGACTCACCTGATAGGTAGTGAGGAGGCCGAGATTGAGCATGAGACTCGAGATACCACAGACGGTCAAGATCCAACCATGCAACCACCTACAGAGGCAATAACCATAGAGAAAGTCAACATAGAGGCCAAGATCATCACAGAAACACCTCAGGAGACTATCACCAGAGAGAGCGCTGTCTCATTACTAGAGGACACCACTCATGCGACACCTCTAGCAGTGGAACTAACAGAGAGGGTTGATGAGATAGTAGAGACTACTCATGTGACACCACTGGTTGCCCCAGTCAGAGCAACTACTCAAGAGCAATATGCAATGGGTAGGCGCATTCCAGACCCAAATAACCCTAATGTGGTTACAGTGGAATTTTTACCGCCGATTGTTCCTGTTTATAGATCAGAAGATTATATCACTGAGGGGACAGTCGATGAGGAGGAGCTCGCATGTGAGCTTAACACAGAGGATACTCGTATACCTACAGTCAGCCCGATAGTTCGTCAGAACACGAGCCGAGTTGGCAGAAGCATTCGGGCAGAGGATTTAGAGCGCAGTGACGACGATATGCACGACGACTACTATGGATTTCCAGACGATTTTAAACCCTAAACCCTAAACCCTAAACCCTAAACCCTAAACCCTAAACCCTAAACCCCTAAACCCTAAACCCTAAACCCTAAACCCTAAACCCTAAAACCCTAAACCCTAAAACCCTAAACCCTAAACCCTAAACCCTAAACCCTAAACCCTAAACCCTAAACCCCCTAAACCCTAAACCCTAAAAACCCTAAACCCTAAACCCTAAACCCTAAACCCCCTAAACCCTAAACCCTAAACCCCCTAAACCCTAAACCCTAAAAAACCAAAACCCTAAACCCTAAACCCTAAACCCTAAACCCTAAACCCTAAACCCCTAAACCCTAAACCCTAAACCCTAAACCCTAAACCCTAAACCCTAAACCCTAAACCCTAAAACCCCCTAAACCCCCTAAAACCCTAAACCCTAAACCCTAAACCCTAAACCCTAAACCCCTAAACCCTAAACCCTAAACCCTAAACCCTAAAACCCTAAACCCTAAACCCTAAACCCCCTACCCTAAACCCTAAAACCCTAAACCCCTAAACCCTAAAAACCCCCCCTAAACCCTAAAAACCCTAAACCCTAAACCCTAAACCCTAAACCCTAAACCCTAAACCCTAAACCCTAAACCCTAAAACCTAAAACCCTAACCCTAAACCCTAAACCCTAAACCCTAAACCCTAAACCCTAAACCCTAAACCCTACCCTAAACCCTAAACCCTAAACCCTAAAAACCCTAAACCCTAAACCCTAAACCCTAAACCCTAAAAACCCTAAAAACCCTAAAACCCTAAAACCCTAAACCCTAAAAACTAAAACCCTAAACAAAACCCTAAACCCTAAACCCTAAACCCTAAAAACCCTAAACCCTAAACCCTAAACCCCTAAACCCTAAACCCTAAACCCTAAACCCTAAACCCTAAACCCTAAACCCTAAACCCTAAACCCTAAAACCTAAACCCTAAACCCTAAACCCTAAACCCTAAACCCTAAAACCCTAAACCCTAAACCCTAAACCCTAAACCCTAAACCCTAAACCCCTAAAAACCCCCTAAACCCTAAACCCCAAACCCTAACCCTAAACCCCCCCTAAACCCTAAACCCCTAAAACCCTAAACCCTAAACCCCCTAAACCCTAAACCCTAAACCCTAAACCCCAAACCCCAAACCCTAAACCCCAAACCCCCTAACCCCAAAACCCTAAACCCTAAAAAACCCTAAAACCCTAAACCCCCAAACCCTAAACCCCCCAACCCTAAACCCTAAACCCTAAACCCCCACCCTAAACCCTAAACCCTAAACCCCTAAACCCCTAAACCCCCTAAACCCTAAAACCCCAAACCCTAAACCCCTAAAAACCCTAAACCAAACCCCAAACCCCCTAACCCCTAAACCCCTAAACCCTAAACCCTAAAACCCTAAACCCTAAAAACCCCCTACCCTAAACCCCTAAACCCCTAAACCCTAAACCCTAAAAAACCCCCTAAACCCCAAAACCCTAAACCCTAAACCCCCCAAAACCCTAAACCCCAAAACCCCCCAAAACCCTAAACCCTAAACCCTAAACCCCAAAACCCTAAACCCTAAACCCTAAAACCCTAAACCCTAAAACCCTAAACCCTAAACCCTAAACCCTAAACCCTAAACCCTAAAACCCTAAACCCTAAACCCTAAACCCTAGAGGCAAAATTATAAGGGATATTTCATGAGGGAAATGAATTAGGCCATCTTTGGAGCGTTTGAACCTTTCAAGCCAACTTAGAAACAATCAATTCTTATTTCATCATTTTTTAGCCTAATTTTCTTTATGTCGCCCGCATAATAGTTAAAAATAAACTAAAATTCATGACCCTTTATTTTAGCACCCTTAGTGCTTTTATCTATTTTAGGGTTATCTAATCGAAGGAGGTTAGATGGAGTACGAAAAATAAGTCAATATCTTACTAAGTAATAGGGTCTCACGCCTAAGTAAGCGTAAAGAACTCGCATTAAAAGGTAAAAGTAAGGTTGATTTTGAAAAAGAATAGAAAAATAAAAAAGAACAAAAATAAAAAAATAAAGAAGAATGTAAATAAATAAATAGGGGGTTTGCATATTTTTCGCAAACAAAAGCGATGTCGAATAAACAATTGAGAGTTGAACAAAGAAAAGAAACAATGGATTGAAGAAAAAGTTCTAGGATGATTAAGGTAATTAGGGTGTTGGAACCTCACTTAAAGAATCCAAAATCCCCTACCTCAACCTTGGCCTATTATTACAAGCCTTACAAGTCCTAAGGATCCTTAATGTAGTATACTAATCCATTAACGAAGAGTGACTTGAAGAGTAAGTATATGGAGTTCCCTAAGTGTTCAAATTAAGCTTAATTGTGAGCATAATCTAATCCAAATTGAAGGACAATCAAGCATGAGTGGCAATTCACACATGCACAAGGAATCTTTGAGTAAAATGACTTTTGTTCTTCAAGTTGGAATACACGAGAAAATGACTGCATTTTGAAGTTTTGCCTAACTTAAGCATGATACTTGATCTTTGGGGCTTGATTATACTTTGATAAAAAGTCTGTTTAATCATTAATTAATCTCAAATGAGATTTTATGGATAAATTTTCCCCTATCTCTTTTCATAGTGGTTTGATTTGCTTGAGAACAAGCAAACACTCAAGTATACGGGTGTTTGATAAGTACACAAAATACGTGTTTACCATTCACTTTTAAATTTGATTTGTTTATTTAATCCCAAATTTTATTGTTATTTTATTTGTTTTAGGGTTTCATGCAGAAAATGATAGAATTGGCTATTTAAGGTAAATTCGGCTCGAAAAGGAAGATATTCAAGGATAGCCCCAATTTTCCTATGTTAGCGTTTAGGTCCCTAAAGCTTTGCACTTTGGCCCTCGATTATTTTGCATTTTAGCCCACAAACATCTCGCAATTTAATTCTCGAATATGTTCTTTGTCGAGCCTAATTTTTCTTAGATAGCCAATTCTCTCATTTTCTGCACAAAAGCCTAAAACAAATCAAATACCAATAAAACTTAAGAATTAAACAAATAACTCAAGTCTAAAAGTGAATGATAAACACGTATTTTACACATTTATCAATAATATTTAGTTAGACATATTAAATAATGGTTTATACTTTATATATAATTTTTAAAAAACTTTTATTTTCGTTCCTACTATATTATCATCAAGAAAGGTCAAAAAAAAAAAAAGAGAACTTAGGCGCATTTTAGTATATCATTCCATCAAAATTCATTGTTAATATTGTAATTTAAGTAATTATATTCATTTTCTAAAGTTTTTCAAAAATAAAAAATAAAATGATTTTTTTAATTTAACATTTTAGTTCCTATTATGTTTTAAATAATCCTATTTTTTCAAAAGTTAGGAGTATTTAACACACTCTATAAACTTAAGTGTTCTCAAAAGTTAAGGACAATATGCTGATGTTATTATGCTAAGCCAAATGACATCTACACTTTCATTTTATTGCACAAATAATAGTTACATTCCTACTTCGAAAATAATTGTTAAACATACCCCTTCTTTTAAATTTTTTCGTTACAATTAGCAATGAAAAATGTATAATGGTCTCTGTAAATAATATATAATAAGTAATAAATAATTTAAAGGATATAACAGTCTATATCTACAATAAATACTAAATAATTTACATAAATAATATATAATAAAAATTTTGAAAAAATATTTTAATCAAAGAAAACATAACCTAAATATACTCTTTTTTGCCGTTGCTACCAGTAATTTTTAACCCTTATGATGTTGTTGCTACCAACATCATTTCTATTTCTTATGTTGTCATCGTTGTCATCATTTTTTGCCTCTACGTCGCTATTGCCGCCATCATTTTCTATCTCTTAAGCCATCGCCATTGTTGCCACCATTGTCCTCGGCCTCATATGTTGCCACCATCACCATCATGTTTAGCTTCCTATGCGCTATGGTCATCATTACTTTCTACCTCGTAAGCCGCCACCACCACCACAGCACTAAAAAGTTGAAATTTTTGCAACTATGCCATTCGTACGTGGTGAAACTTATGCCTATTATGTGATTCCTATTAATTTTTTTTTTTATGATTTTCAAGATAAATTAGAAATATTGGTCAAGATAATTCATGATATTGATATAAATTAGAAATATATTTGGGAGAAAATTTTAAGAGAAAGGAAAAAACTTGGATAGGGAGGTGTTTGATGGCTGGATTTAAAGGTGACTCATTAGGATTTGGGAAAAAAAAAAAACTATGTCAATGGTAACATTGTTGATGGCGTTCATTATTTTGTTGGGATTTTTTGTTGGTATTTTTTCATATATATATATATATATATAGGTTTTTTTTTCTCTCTTTTATGTATTGATGCTTCACATTCATTTAGATGTTGACTAATTGAAGTTGTAGAATGAAATTTGACTTGTGATGTCTAATTTTTTTTTTCCATAAAATCAACTCAATACTAATGCTTTTTTAGTTAATGGATCATATTTGTGCATTATCAACGTCAAAATTAATATAAATTTCCCCAATTTTCATGTTTCTTCAATTCGATTTAATAAAATATACAAAATGTTAATTAAAAATTGTAATACAAGTTTTAAAATTTTAAAAAATTTAATACGTTCATACTTTTTTAAAGGAGTCAAAGGGATATTATGTCTTTTTAATGGGTCAAAGAGGTATGTATGTCACTATATAGATAAACATGGGTTAGAGGGTTTATTTTCTCATTATATCGGTCAACATAGGTCAAATGTTAAAATAACAATAAAAAATAATGAAAAGGATATATTTGATAATTATTTTCAAAATAAAAGTTAAGTGTCGTTTATACAACGAAATAGAGATCTAGATTTCATTTGCCTATTATGTTTACGATGGAGGTAGATTGTGGATTGGGATCAGATTCTTCCCCTCAGCCCATGGATGAACCAATTGTGCTCATTAGATTCTGGGCTTATTAGTGTTATGATTGGACTTTGACCCATTTTTCGGACTCGGGTCTTTTTATATACCCAAGTCCAACAAGAAATTTAATATTTTTAAATTATGAAGTGAATAATTTGTTTTTTAAATTAAAGAAAATGTGATATCACTTGAATCGACTGGATCCCCTGTATTTAATTCGTTACCTATGTCCTGTTTCCCTTTTTTCCACATCTCCATCCGCATCCGCGTCCTTGTCCTGTATTTCTAATCCCTTGTCAACTTTGGTTCTTTTTGTTTACAATTTTACAACAAATAAATTAGGGAAATTTACAATAGTAACCATACAATAGTTAATCTGCATTTTCTTTATCCTTATACACCAACAGTCTTTACATCTCTAGTTTTCTCAGTTGTTTTTGAGTTGTATTTTTGGAGGAAGGAACGGAAAGGACGATTCATCTGCTGAGATATTTTTTGGGTTGTCTCGGCTTGGCATTTACGTTCAGCTGTATGTTTTCATTCTTTTAATTAAATTCATTTTGCTGTATTTGTTAAAAGATATTCTTCTCCTAGAAATCTAGGTTTGTATGGTTTTTTTGGCAATTTCATTGTAGGGTTTTAGGATTTTAGGAGTATATGGTTTAAAGGTTTTATCGTTTTAGCATTATCTATGTATATTATATGTGTGACTTTTCTCGATTTACGATAATTTTAGATTTTACTCTGAATTTTGGTAGTTTTGGGTTTTATCTTACATATCCGGTGTTCATTTATGCTGCCCTCTGTTATTGCTCATCGTTTCTCTTCTACCTGATTGTGATTAAAAACAGTTTACTTGTACGTAGTTTACTTGTATATGGTTTGGGCTTTGTTTTCTTGTTTGTTGGTTGTGGGCTTTTTGGGTCTTATGAATTTTAGGGTATAATGACTGCGTGGTTCCATGATTTTTAGTTGTTTCTTTGCAGCATTTTGCCCTAAAATATCTATGGGTTTTGCTTATGGTTATCTGGCACTATTTTTTTTTTCCCCGTTTTTGGTGATAGGTTATGATTGATGGCTGTTTTACTATATAGTCATTTTTTAGCTGGTTTTTTAATATTATTGTACTTTAAGACTGATAACTTTGTTGTATCTTGCAGTTAACAGACGTTGCAAATAAATTCAAAAGCAGATGAATGCTATTGTTGCTACCCCAGTTGCTGAAGTTGGTAAAGTATTCATTTCACTTTTTTTATTATGGAAATGTTCACAATATTCAATTGTATTCTATCTAATGAGGCAATTGTGAATGCTTGTTGGGCATGCTTGCAGATTTTTTGCCTGGCAGCTTGTGCTTTTTGTTTAGAGTTTTTCTTTTTTCCTTTTTTCTTTTTCCTTTTTCTTTTTTTGGGTGCAATGCAGAGCTGAATCTAGTGATGGTACAATTCCTTTTGTTACCATATGATTTATTATTGTGTTGCAGGTGATTTCGGTACCACTGTATTACATTTTGGATGTTGATATATTTTCTACTGTTTTGTTGGCGTTATTGACCGTAGACTTTGATTCAATGTGTTACAGTAGAAAATTAAAATTATATTCTTTGTTGATTGTTGTAGTTAACTTTCATATATTGAGGTCTCCATTGCCAATAGCTGTAACTTAGCTATTTGAGCTTTTAAAAGTGTATTTTTTTCCTTTCTGTGCAGGATTTTGGTTTGATTAATCAATTTTAATCTATGTGATCAATGATAAGTCAATACTTTTAGCAAAATGACTAATTTTTATGGGTTTCGTTACTTCATTTTTGTTTGCTACAGTTCAGTAGAACTTTTTATTGTTTTGGATTGAAGACAAAATATTTCAGGTTCGACAAGTTATTATTAGTCATATTGTATAAAAAGATATTTTGATTGTTACTGTTTTCATCTGTTAATTAAAACATTTCTTTTGAGGAACCTCATGTTGCTTGATTCTTGTGCAAGTTACATTTACAGATTCATGATCTACCAACTGCAGCATGTTAATGAAGCAACTGAATCTTGATGACTATTTTGTTCACTTTAATGAATTTGAAAAGATCATTAAGAACATGCTTTTGATGAAAATAAATATTGATTATTGTCTGGTTCTGTACTGAGTGTGCTCATCTGCAAACTAATTTTAGATGAAAATAACAAGTGAATGTTTTGTCCGTGTTAAAATGTGTTACTCTTTTTCTGGTTGTTGTTAATTGTATGCATTATTCATGGGAAAAAAAAATGTGTTAGGGTAAAGTTTTATTCAACACCTTGCTGCTCTGTGTGCATGTGATGACTCCTATGATGATTGAAGCGTTGATGTTGTTAGGTTATTGTTGATACAGAGAAAGATGAATGGACATTTGACTTGTTGATTAAAAATTATGATACATGGTTCATATTGTCACTTAGCATCTGCTGTTATGTTGGATTGTGTACATTATGAATTAGTGATGAATTATTTGATGATTATATAAGAAGAATGAGGAGATTTATTATTTGTGCTAATTGCGGTTTTTAATGAGTAGCAAAGAAATTTTCAAATGTTCATGCATATTAGATTCCATTCTCATTAGCAATTCCATCTTTAAATCAAACGGTGGAATCAAATCTTATTTAATTCAGTTCCTACTTTAATTTCATTCCTTATTCAATTCCATCCTATAAAGTATAACAAAAAATTCTAGCAAGTCTACAGGCTTTCCTACACCTGCTAAAAGATTAGATTGTGGAGTCTATCTATCTTGTCTTCAATACTTTTGTATTGATGTTTTCCATCTACACATAAAGTTGCTGGGATTTATTTGGCTCCCACACTGTAGGGCCGCAGTGGGAACAAAGTGTAAGAAATTGAGAGAAAAACAATGGGAAAAGACGAGGAAGAGATGAGGGGAGAGATAGAAGAGAGGCTGATAAATGAAGAATATAAGATTTGGAAGAAGAACACTCCATTTTTGTACGATCTTGTCATCACACATGCCCTAGAGTGGCCTTCTCTCACTGTTGAGTGGTTGCCTGATAGAGAGGAGCCACCTGGCAAAGACTATTCAGTTCAGAAAATGATCCTTGGGACCCACACCTCTGAGAATGAGCCCAACTATCTGATGCTTGCCCAGGTCCAGCTTCCTCTTGATGACTCTGAGAATGATGCTCGCCAATATGATGATGATCGCTCTGATTTTGGTGGCTTTGGCTGTGCCAATGGCAAGGTAGTTCCCCCTTTCTACAAAATAAATAAATGAATGGACAAAAAATAAAGTAAATTAGTAATGCATATACTCATTTTCCAGTCATACATCCTTTGCATCTATTTCAGAAGGCAGTTTGATGATCTGCTTAATTTATCTCTAAAATATCTTTCTATTTTGTATAGTTTTGGGGTGAAGCTTTTGGTTATTGCAGATCTATGGTTCACTATTGTAAACACATCTGCTTCTTACTGAGAAAAAATATATTGCTATCTCAGTTAAGATTCTCTAGATATTCAATAGAGTTTCACCTGTAATCGAAGTCTGTCTTTTGCCTCAAATTATTGTACGCTAATGTTTCTTTTATTGGACACTAACCTTTCTTTGCGTATCTCACATTTTTTCCCAAACAGTCTAGTTTAAATGTGTTGCAGCTGATGGATGAAATTATGTATTTGATGCAATTCTTGATTCATACATGATAGTAAGAAACCCCTAACATAATTGTCAAAATATAAATGTCTTACCTCACAGGTCCAAATAATTCAACAAATTAACCATGATGGAGAGGTTAATCGGGCTCGTTATATGCCTCAAAATCCCTTTATTATTGCGACCAAGACAGTTAGTGCAGAAGTGTATGTCTTTGATTATAGCAAACACCCCTCTAAGCCTCCTCTGGATGGTGCATGTAGTCCTGATTTGAGGCTGAGAGGCCACAGCACTGAAGGATATGGTTTATCATGGAGCAAGTTCAAGCAAGGTCATTTACTCAGTGGTTCTGATGATGCTCAAATATGTTTGTGGGACATCAATGCAACCCCTAAGAATAAGGCTCTTGAGGCGATGCAGATTTTTAAGGTACAGTTTTCTCTCAATGTTCAATTGTTTTCACACAAACAAGTTGATGCAAGCCTTTTATGGTCTAGAGTTTCTACATTGTGGCAAAAAATTAGATTTTGGGATCCAGAATGCATAAATGCATGGCTGCAAAACTTGATCTTAACCTTTCTTGTCTGGTTAAAGCACCTGATACACTGAAGACCGGAAATTTTAGTTCCATTGATCAACTTTATACAGTTCAATAATTGTGTTTCTGGGGCATGACTTTTCTATATTGATAATGGTTGATAGGTTCATGAAGGTGTTGTAGAAGATGTAGCATGGCATCTGAGGCATGAATACTTATTTGGTTCTGTTGGGGACGACCAATACCTGCTTATATGGGATCTGAGGACACCATCAGTCAGTAAACCAGTGCAATCAGTTGTTGCTCACCAGAGTGAGGTGAGTACATGCAAGTTTTAGAGTTTCTCATACACAAAAGAAACCATCTGCTTCTGATACTTAACTACAGCACTATTTTCCATTTTTTGTTTTTGTGTTCCCTTTTATTCAACTTCGGTTCTAGTTGGGAAGATCAGCCTCTCATAATTTATTGCTGCAAATTCCATACCTCATAGTAGATATTCTTTTTCCTAATTTTATCTTTCATATGTTCTAATATTGACATAGTTTTGGGATCTTCTAGATCCCTTTCTCCTCTTTTCTTAGATTGTCACTTTAATCTATGTTCTAGAATGATCAGCCCTTATACTTTCTAGGACTCGGAAGAGCCTTAGGCTAGATACTTTACCCCAAGGATTGATACTATGACTTGTATGTATCAGTCTGCTTTGGTGGATATGTTCCATGCAAATGTACATATTATCATTCAATTGATGCATTTAATGCTGTTTTCTTCAGGTGATAACTTATCAGCAAGTTAATACTGTCTTCACTGCAAGTGCTTTAGTACTTAAGAAAAAAGTTTCACATAGTTTGTGCACTGATTGCTCTGTCAAATTATTGTGATAGGTTAACTGCTTAGCGTTCAACCCCTTTAATGAATGGATTTTGGCAACGGGATCTACTGATAAGACAGTTAAGTTATTTGATCTTCGCAAGATTAGCACTGCTCTGCACACATTTGATAGTCACAAGTAAGAATTCTCCTTTCATGTTGGTATTTTGGCATTTGGTACATATCTTTGATTGTCTTTTGGATATTTCTAATTTCTTCTTTCCTTTTAAAAGAATTATTTGTGATCTCATTACTAGTTCCTAATGCCTCACTTTCAACCTAGAAAAATGTAAGTTTTGATGTACTTGGTATGACTGCAACATACACAACAGGGAGGAGGTTTTCCAAGTTGGGTGGAATCCCAAAAACGAGACTATCTTAGCTTCTTGTTGTCTTGGTAGAAGGTTGATGGTTTGGGACCTTAGCAGGTATGTCCTTGAAGTTCCAAGGTCTTTTAATTTCTAAGTGATCTTGTTCTTTTAGCTGAGGCCATTTATTAAAATCTTAAGTTGAGTCCATAACAAATAGAAACCACTTGATGGCTAACAAATTTAAATAATGTGAAATTGAATGCACTCTTCTGGCAATTTCTAATGTTTCATAAAAAAAGGAATTGGATGTCACTACCCATTAAATGTGCAATCTCTTCCTCATCTCTCATCTCTGATCCATCTGAGTGCAGACTTTAGTTATTAAATGTTTATTCCTTTTTGCATTGTTTTTATTAATTCAGACCTTTTTTTCCCCCTTTTTTCAGGATTGATGAGGAACAGACACCAGAGGATGCTGAAGATGGTCCTCCAGAGTTGCTCTTTATTCATGGTGGTCATACGAGTAAAATTTCAGATTTCTCATGGAACCCATGTGAAGATTGGGTTATTGCTAGTGTAGCTGAAGATAATATTCTCCAAATTTGGCAGATGGCAGAGAACATCTACCACGAAGAAGATGACTTACCAGGAGATGAATCCACAAAAGCTTCATAATCTAGCTATATGATCAGGAGAGCCCCACGAGATCCTTGTGTCAATTATTAGAAGGGGAAATGTAGTTTTCTTTCTTTATTTCTGCCAAAAAAAGAAATTAAAATAAAATAAAATAAAAATCCTGATTATCTCTGTATTCTGACCTATTTATAGTGTTTATTTGTGGGACTTCTGTAGGTTTTGCATGTATTCTTTGCCAACAATGTAAGTTAGCTATAGACCTTTGGTAGTGACCAAAACTAGCGAGAAAGTGGCTTCTTTTGTTCTTCAATTATGAGTTCGAAAAAGAAGAGATCTCACTTGGATCCCCAGGTAAACAAAGAACACATATTTGTGAATAAGTTACACTGATGCTGGACACTTAACAATAAAAAAAAAAAATGGGGTTCAACGCCATTCAGATTTGTGGAAATTTATATTTGATTGTTGAAAGGGGAAAAAATTAGAGAGATTCTTGCGACTATTCTGCTGAGGAAATCACCTCAATCAAAGCCAACTGATAATTTTAAACTCTCAAACAAATCAAAAAACCAACCATAAATTGAAAAGGATGTGAATCATCAAAGTGCGTGTGTATATATATATATTTATACATATAAAGAAGACCTTCTGTTCTCTTCAATTTTCACATTACTGAGGTCATGAATTAATGACCTCAATCAAAAATCAACAACTTTATTATTCTAGTAAAACCAAAATTTCAAAAAGATTGAGCCCATATTCATTTTAATCAAACTCATATGACAATAAACAAATAACCTTAAATAATTGCAGAGGGCATCAAACTCACAAGAGTAATATTGGACATATCAATTACTGTTTCAAAATTTTTCATCTCACATGATATTATTTTTTTTCAATTGAATAATATTTTTTTGAAAAAAACATTAAAACAATTATTTACACTATAATAACACTTAATTACTCAATAACAAATTGCTTGAAATAACAAAAACTTAAAATAAAACTTAATAAATATAATTTATTACAAAATCATATATATGTTTTTATTTTAAAATAAATAAATAAAAATAAATGTCCCATGACATGGCGGGTCTATATTTGATATATATATATAATATTATTATTTTCATACATTATAAGCACTAATTTAATCTAAATTATTTTTAATTTTTGGTTTTCAAATGAAATGGCGACATTATTACTTCGAAATTGAGTTAATGAGACGGAAGGAAGAGATCTATAATTTTATTTGGTATAAGTAATAAATTTTGTGTACTAAAATGTTATTTTACAAATAGCAGCATTATTATGGGTTCAAATATAATTTTTGAAATATTTTTATTTCAACGACATGTGTCACAAGGTGATTGGCAATTTTCATTTTCTTCACCGTAGGCACGCCCACTACCAAATCCCAATCATAAAACCCTTTGTCTGAGTAGTCCCTCTGAAGAGTGAAAGAAAGATTCATCCCTCGCCTTTCAGTTCACACTGCATACGTTGCCACCGCCTCCTCCTCCTCCATTTGCTAGCGCCATCTGCGTCAGTTTGGGCCATCGCCGTCGAATCCGTCGTTCGGTAAATTCTTTTTATCCTTTTTGTTTTGATTCTCTTCTTCAGGCGACGTTTGTCTCGATTTTGAATTGTTTCCTATTTTGACGTCTCGCTGGATCGTTGGACAGCCTAGATAGTTTAAAATTGATTTCCAAACACAATAAGCATAACCTCATTAACTGTGATGTTCACATTGTTTCGCACTTCGGTTCTGATAGATTTGTTGATGATAAATGCTACACAATGCAGCCATTTTGCAATTGTGGCAGCACTCTCTTTACATACGGTTCAACTAATTATTTATTTATGTATTTATTTTTTTATTACATGTCCTGAATTGCCTTGGACTCGACCTCAAATGTATTTAAACTTTTAATTTTTGTTAATTTTCTTTTTTTTTTTTTAATTATTTGGTTTTTAGCTTGTATTTTTGTGCATTTCTGAAAAGAATGGATTTATCCATAGGCCATATCAACTATGTCGGAAATAAGCCAGGGTATACTTATAGATATTGTGGATGAAGAATGGATGAGAGACACTCTGCCTGATGATGGTAATATTTTGACTTCTTTTCCAACATTTTTTTCACATTCAACGATGTAGTCTAAGAAGAAAAATAAAAAGACAGTTTAATCCTTCTAGTTCTTTAATGGTTGTTTAAATAGTACCTCTATGAATGCAGATCTTCCATTGCCACCAGTGCTGGTTGTTCGGCCTGATGATACCGAAGACTCAAGTATGTTGGTTCTTCATTTATATGGTTCAGTTAACTACTACAAACATCTTTGGTGCTTCATTTGCTGAAGATGTCTACTATCTGTTTGGAAATCATTTGAAATGATGCTGTTTGGAACTGATATCTTTTCTATATCTCAATGCCCATCTTGATTGCCTTTCCCTGAGATTGCTTCTATTTTTTTATTGTAAAGTGAATGCAGAGATATGAAGTTCACATATAATCAGGTTGTCTTTTCATTGATGGGTAGTATTGGAATAATGTGGAATATGTGCTTCAATGTCAATTGTTCTCCTGGTTTCTAACATCACAGTTAACATTCCTCTTCCTTTTCCAAAATTCCATGGAAAGTTTCTTTTAAAATTGATGGGAGACTTTTTGTGCAAAGAATGATAGATAAGAGGGGTATCTATTTGATAAAATGGGAAGTTGTGTCTTTGACCTAAAGAGAGATAAGGTCTTGGCATAGGGAACTTGGTAAAAGGAAATTGGGCTTTTTAGGGAAAATGGTTATGGACGTTTCCCTTGGAAAGAAATTCATTATAGTGTTTTTAAGAGTAAATACAGCCTAACAATTGGGACGTGAACTTGGAAATTGGTAATGGAGAAAGAATTCCTTTGTGGGAGAGGATGTGTGGATCAGTGATTCCAGATTATGTTCTTCATTTCCCCACTTTTATAGACTCTCACTCGAACAACGTTTCCATCAAAAGATTGCCTCTTCTACATTGGGCTGGAATTGAAATTGCAATTTTTTAAGAAATTTGATTGAGTTTCAAGAAGCTTCAACTCTTTTTGTTCAACTGGAGACTGCTTCCTTCAATGATCTGATTGAGGACAAAAGAACTTGGAAGTTAGCGCTTCCAAGAACTTTTCTTGCAAATTTTCTCTTAATCGATTGATTGATGATAATCTCTCTCCATTTTTCATCCTGCTCACATGATTTGGAAAGCCAAAGTCCCTTCTAAAATTCAATTACTTGCTTGGTCCTTGGCTTTAGGAAAATTAAATACCAGTGATGTTCTCCAAACACACAATCCTAATGTGTGTCTCTCTCCTTTTTGGTCTGTCATGTGCAAGAGAAACGGGGAAAATGTGGACCACTTGTTCCAACATTGTGGCATTGGTGTTCAGTTGTGGTATAGATTGCTCCAGGCAGCTAAAATTTCATGGATAACTCCAGCTTCTAGCATTTCTTTGCTTTCAGAGGATCTTCATGCTTTGGGTGAGGTGAAAAACTAAAATGTGATGGAAAGGCACAGTACTAGCTACTTTTTGGGTAATTTGGCTTGAAAGAAATAGGACCTTCAAAGATCTTTACAAAGACATCAGCATTTTGCAGGATAGAGTGCAGTTGCTTTCCTCACTTTGGGCCTTTGTTACTAAGCATTAAAAACTCTTCTTTCTTTTTCATTCATCTAAATTGGAGAGGAGTTTTGGGTTAAGTTTGTGAACTTTGGGTTTGTTTCTTTTGTTTTGAGTTCTTCTGTGTCCTATAGATCTTGTACTTTTGCTTTGGATAGCTGATTAGCTTGAATTGCATAGATTTTTTAGATCTTTTAGAGGCTTTTCTGGTGCATTTCTTGTTCCCATCTTTGTACATCCTTCTTGTTATACCAGTTTCTTTGTTTCGTATCAAAAGTAATGATAATAATAATTACTGACAACTTGTGCATGCTATTCTCACTCCATCAAGCTAGTCAGTTTGTATATCTTTCATCAGATTCCCTTAATTGCCTGCTTTTAAATTGTTCATTTTTCAGATCAGGAGACTCAACAGGTGAATGAAGATATTTGGCATGATCTTGCAATGGGTACTCAGTGAAACTCTTGGATTCGGAATGTTATCCTGCAGTTAGACGCTTGGTCAATTTCTCTGATGTGTGGTCTATGGTTTTGAGTTTGACTAGCGTTTATTTCTGTAAGTACAGTCATGGACGCTCCAGCCATCGGAGGGCCACTGCAAGTTTAGTGTGCTGGAATGCCTGTATTTGTTTTCTCTTTAAGTGGAATTTATCAATATTTAAATTTGATAGACCTGCAATACCCGTATTTATAGGACAACTGTAAGACCTTCTATCAAATGAGTTGCAAACAGTTAAAATTTTTGTATTGTAAAACCAATATTCTTTTTTGTTTAAATAAATAAATCACATTTTTATTTCAATTTTTTAACATAGTTCATTACTATAAAATTGATGATAGTTTAGATAATAAATTAAAACTTAGAATTTGATATAACGGTTCATATTCTCAATGGAAAGAGACGAGTGCTTGAAAGAAAAAGAGAAAAATGAATACATTCAATGACGTATTACGTCGTTAACGTTACTTATCTATCATCAATCACTTCAAAATTTCATTGTAATTTAGTTACATAATATCATTGTAGTTTTACCCACTGTAAATTTTATGTCATTGTAGTTTGGTTACTGTGATATCTAGAAACAGTTTCTATTTTATTTTATAGTAACCTATTGTAAATAATGAAATAAAACGGCATATCAAATAAATTTATGATTACTAAAATCATTTTAGTTATGCTGTGAAATCATGATTCAGGCCACTTAAATGTTTTGTGTTTAAAAAATCGCGTTACCACGACAACGATGACTAAACAAATTCTGAAACGCGAACTCAAAAAGACTGGCAGAAATATGCCTCGACACAGTTTGTTAATTTTATGAGATAAATACGCTTTTGATTATATTGTTTTTGTATTGCAATGGGTCAAACCAATTACTCATTTGGACTTTGGACGAGGGAAAATTTCAAAACCCTCTCATGTTAGGAAAATAATATATTTTTCGTTAGACTATGCCAAGGAATATCAAAAAACAATAACGTCCCTAAAATACAATCCCATGAAACTGAAAGAATCGGCACAAGACATTTAGTGCTTACAAAGACACAATCGTAGATAAAACTTACAAATATAATTTCCTCATTTTTCAATCAATTTTAAACAGCTTCCATTGTCCCCTATATCAATGAAAAATCTCTCAAAACCAAAAGAATCAGAAGACATTTTTGCTCTGAACTAGTTTCAATAATTTCTGGACTGATGGTTAAGCCAGTTGGTCACTCATTAGCAACGTACCCGTAACATTTGCTTCCTTGGGTTTTGCCTGGAGATCTGGTACCTGGGTCGGTACCTCAGAAGCTGCTGCACCATTTGTAGATGTTGCCAGAGCACTTTCTTCCAAAGCAGAAGCAGCCAGATCAGAATTACTTCCTGAGGATTGAATAGGAGCTTTATCACCCAAAGGGGGTTCACTAGCCTCGGCTGGTGGTGGAGAACTTTCTTCAGCCAGTGGTGGAGAACTTCCCTCGGCTGGTGGAGTAGCACTTCCTTCGGCCTGTGGCGTAGCACTTCCTTCGGCTGATGGCGTAGCACTTCCTTCGGCTAGTGCAGAGGTAGAAGGTGGTGCTTCTTGTGCCAATGGTTTGTTTTGTTGCTCCTGTGAAGCTTCTAGTGCCAGTGGTTTGCTTGGTTGCTGCTGTCCACTCTGTTTAGTGGGTGCAGGTTTTTTCTGAATGGAAATTGAAGCTGAGAGAGATGACATCCCTGGTGGAAGAATTTCAATTGGAGGCTTCTTAGCTGCTTCCGCCAAACTAGTAAGCTTGGGTTCCTCAAGGGAAGCCAGAAATGCAGCAGCGGCATCAGTCTTCATTGTTGGAGTGTGCTCAACCTCCCTCTGTAGCATTTTGTTCCAGGCCTCAACCAAGTTTTTGAGTGTTGGTCGTCCATGAGCCTGAGATAATTGATGCGGCCGGTTACATTGAAGCATCAATTTACAATTTGAAACTAAAATGTTCATAAAAAGACAAATCATACGTGAGCATGAAGCACAGCCTCGGCAAGCATGCCAGTATCCTGCCAAGCCTTCTCCATGAGAGCATTGTCACCTAAGACTGCAGCTGAAAATGCAGCTTCACGTCCCAACCCAAGTGTGATCAAATTATTTACCAAACCCTGCAGGGCATACATGCAATTAATTGAAGAAATTCTAAAAAAGGGTAAAAATGAACCACCAAGGACAGTAATTAGTATTGGTGGTTATATGTCAAAAATAATGAGTTCTCTTGTTGTTGACAATGCACAAGACTGCACCATTAAGACCAGTGAACATTCTTATGCAACAGGAAAACCAAGAATTCCAGCGAACTTCCAAATGAGGAAAGAACCACACAGGTTGAATGACTATATTTCTTTTCACATGGCACCAGCATGACTGTGCCAATATGAAAAACAAATATCAACCAACAAACTGCAGTTCATGTAGAAGTTGAATGAAGAAAATCTAAATTCTCATTGATTGTCAGGATGGCTTCATGCTCCTTAGTTGGGCCATCGTAGATAGTTTTTCTTCAACTTTGAATTTCCAGAAACAAAAGCACATAAGATTTGATGGGATCCTGATGCCCACACACACATCATACAGTTTCCCCATGCAAATTATAAACTGCACACCAGGCATCATCATTCAAAAAGCTAATCATCATTTATTTAAAATGCATTTTCAATAATACATAAAAAATGCACTTTATAATCATTTTTAGGAATTCACTTGGTGCATGAGGGTCTTAGAGGAAATTGAAAACACACTTCTTCACATTATAAACTTTGTTAGGAAAATAAATTTATTGTTCGGTTATTAGAACATGGAAAATATCATATGACAGGAAATTGCCACAATTAAAGAATCTAGGTATCCTTCTCCTACAAAGTCTGCCAAACAGAAGTTTCTGTTATGTCAGTTTACCAGTGCACAAAGATTGCCAAACCACTAATAACCCCCACCACAGGCATGTTAGAATATCCCCTATGTACTTACTACCTTCCTTAAGGTAGTAAATCACATCCTTGTTGCACATCCTGATAGAAACCACAACCACCAACAACTGAAACTTCAACCTCAAACTTTGATGACCTTGCAGGCATCAATCGAGCTGGCCTCAATGAATCCACATTAACAACCCCTCTAAAGAAACTGGACAATCCATACTAAAATAACAAGTAACTGAACTAAGAAGAAGCTATGTTGCAAGATAAATCAAATAATACAAATTCAATCACAATTATATAAGCATAACTATCTAAACAGAAAGACCAGCAGAGACAATACACAACAAAAAGGTCAAATTTTCTTGCATGCACCAATTCAGAAAGACCATCACAGACAATACGCAACAAAAAGGTCAAATTTTCTTGCATGCATCAATTCAGTTCAGATATTATTGCAACAGAAGCAGAATGCAACACAATACACAACAATAAACAGAAAGATCAGCACAGACAATACGCAACAAAAAGGTCAAATTTTCTTGCATGCATCAATTCAGTCCAGATATTATTGCAACAGAAGCAGAATGCCACACAATCATAAATCATGAATACAGTTATAAATTCATTAACCAAAATAATAATTGTACTGTTGATGATTGGTAAGACAAGTTGGCATGAATTAAACAGCTACAATAACTGGTAGAGAAAGAAAAACATGTATATGTATCGGCACATACACTCAATCGTGTCAACTCTCCATGATTTGCAAGTCGTAAGGCAAGTCCTCTTAACTCATGTCCCTGTAATGCTCCTTTCACTGAACCTGCAGCCGCTAATCTCTTGAGAGCTTCGCGAGCGATGTTAGCTTGTCCAGTAGCATCAGCGGCATCAATGAGATCTAGAAACTCCTTTGCGAATTTCACTATTCCTTGAACAGCTTCCACAATATTTTCCTTTTTAGCTGTTAAATTGAGAATATCATTCAGTTCAAGCCCTGCATGATCTTGTCCTATGTCCCTGCTGTTGCTCATCGTGATGAGGCATTGAAGAGCTCTTTTCAAATCATTGCTCTGCATGGCTAGATCAAACTCCAACCTGAGAAACAAGGCAAATCCATCAATCATATTGCGAGAATAACCAATGTTCTTCTTGCAGTTGCTATTGATGCATACATTGTCTGTAATCACTTAAATTCAATTTATTATCCTAAGCACATGAATAAGGGTCCAGTAAGGGCACAAAGTGCCTGAAGCATCAACCAACAACACGATAAATGCATGGGGATATCAGTTGATGGAAACATGAGCTTCAGATGCAGAAAACATCAATAAATAATTTGAACAGTGAAAAATAATGAGGATAATAGTCATTGTAACGTTGAATTAATAAGAGAACATTTCACACCTTTTTGATATTCCAGGCAAATGAAGTGCTTCAGTAGCATAGCCCATCCCCAGCATAAATTGTGCTAAATCATCATGATGCTCTCTACCAAGCCTACTTGCCCTGTTTGACAAAATACAACTTGATAAACAGAACAGAATTATATCGTTGTCTATAGCACACCACAGAAAAAAATAATACCATTTTACTGCACTAACAGCATCTCCATAAGCAGCAAGACACCGGCAACGAATTCCAGGATGATTTAGGGATAAGGCATGTGCACACATGTACCTAAGAGATGACATAAAAATCTCATAGTAATCTATTATTTATATCAGATAATTGAGTATAATTGATCTGCAAAAAAATATATCATGGAAGGGAACAACTAAGATATCTCCCTCCCCAAAAAGTGGGAAAATGTAAAAACTCTATTACACTTTTAATGAGCAAGAAATTGCAGCACTAAATAGAACCAATGTGATTACAGAAATCATAATCACCCCATTATTATTACAATGGATACTGATTGGAATTTACAAGCAACAGTACAAACACATAGAATGCACACAAAATAAATAATAATATAATAACAACAATAATAATAGTAATTATTATTATTAAATAAATTCTCATGTGCATAAAATAACCCTCAAAAGCAGAACAGAACAATAGCATTTATATATTATCAGAATTTATAATATAATTGTGTTTTCCTTTCACAAAAATTAAAATATCAAACAAGATTGTTATAATATGTTTAATATAATAAATTACTATATATTAGAAATCTAAATTAGTTGACAGGTTGCTCAAAAACTGAAAATTACCAAAGTGGTTCAAGATATTGTTCATAGATAAAGTTTCAAATTTCTAGACAAGTACTTTTACTGGCCCTCAACATTGGTACTAAAGCATTTAAATCTGAAGTTGAACCGAAAAAAAAAAAGGGTACGAAAAGAGATAGTGATGGACTTCTTTTATTTTCTCTTCTGAAATCTGTTGAAGAAAAGAGAAGAAAAGAAAGTGACGGACTTCTTTTCCAAAATGTATTAACTTAGTAATAAACAACAGTATAAAATCTTCAACTAGTTATTGGATTGTTGAAACAAAATGGGTCAATTACCTATCAATAAGCCAAAGAACTCCATCTCTAACACCCACCACAACTAGTGGTCCTACTGGTCGTCTCTGCTCCGCTGGAAAACGAGTGACTGCCACTGCCACCCCTCCACCACCAACAGCTATTTCATTAACCTTTCTTTCTTCCATGTCTTTTGGCATCATAGAATCATCCCCTTCAGCTTTCGTTTGTTTTGGCAACGTTAAGAAGGGTGGCACAGAAGGAGCATGCTGGAAAGAAGCTAGTCGTACTACCTGAATGGAGAAACACAACAAAAGAATATCAGCAAACAGAATGCTGGCTTAAAAGTGCTACAAGGAGCATTTAGAATAAATTTGATAGATCTAAAATTGTTTAAGCTCATAGAACTTTCACAAAGTTAAAATGGAAGGAGGTTTACATGCTGATAACCTAATGAAAAACTTCAACAAGATTCACATCTTTCATGAAAGGCTCAGCGATTACACGTCAGTCATGGAAAATTCAGTGATTACAAGAGACACATAATTAGAACAGAAAATTTTCATGATTTTCACCTGTAGCATCGGGGCTCTCAACTTTATTCTTTCTTGAGCAGCAGTTTGGGAACTTTCTACTGTGATGAGGGCCAATTCTCCATGCTCAGCAACAGCTCTTGCCTGTGCCTCTCTCAATTTCATCTCTTCTTTCATCTTCCTTGTTTCTATATCAATTGGTGCAACTCCAGCATCCACAAAAACACATCTGATTCCAAACATGCATGGTATACCCATTACTCTAGTTCTCAACCTCTCCAGTGTATATAAAGAGAAAACCACATTGAAAAGAAAGAAAAATTGCAAAAAGGAAGGGACAAGTGATCCACAAAAGTGAAAGGGAATAATATTAACAGCTAATTTAAGAAGAATATGACAAACAGTAATATCCAGTGTCTTAAGGATTTAAAATTTCTCAGATTATATTGATCCACTTTGACACTAGGAAATAATGAAGATAACCTTTATCAGAATGTAGAGACATTTATCATTCTTTAACTTCAGCTAAAATTTTCCTCAAATAACCTAAACACCAAAAACTAATTCCGGATATACAAGGCCACTAGCTACTTTTTGCTGTCATTTCCCTATCAAGGGAGGAGGGCTAAATATTTTCTATCACATCAAAAATAGGCCAAATATAAAAGTATGCTTTTATCAAAACAAAATAATAATAATTAAGAATGCAAGAGCAGCGCTGAGCCTTTTTTTAAAATGTAATTTGTGAACCAATATCTTACTCAATGGTTGTTGGTGTAGCCACAAACAGCTGTCTCCGATGCCAAACAGCTCCAGTAGCATAGGATATCGCAACGTCTCCTAGGTATCTATATTGAGGGCGCAAAGAAGATATGACTATGTAATGCTGATAGGCAAAAGCACAATACTCAACAGTTTGGTCCCAGGCAGTCCATTCTGGTTGAGGAAGTAGGCCACCCACAGGCTGAAAAGTTTCCCAACTGCACATCATAACCATAATTAAACATTATACACAATGCAATGGGAGCCCACATGGATCTCATTAATCTGTGGATAAAGATCATATTACATTAATTTACACCATAAAAAATATTAGAAAAGAAAATGCTGAAAGAATAATGTAAATAACATTGAGAATCCTTTGGTTTTCAACAAAAGGTTTAGTCTAATTGAAACCAAGAGGATGAACTATAGACATGGTAATATAAGGTCTAAAAATCAATTAAACCCACAATGACCATGTGTATTATAGGATTATGAGTAGACTGCAAGTTGACAATATTCACAGGACAATTGCAACTGGACAAGTTTGAACATTGGTTGGGGCAGCCTGTGGCGGATGATTGGAGAAATTAACTCTGTGAAGGATCACTCGAAATTCAAGACCAAAATTGCAAGGTAATGGAAATTAAAGACAGCTTAACATAGCTTTGTCTCTCCAACTGTTTAAAATATTAATATTTGTTTCGCTAGTATTTTCAGAAAAAGGAATGGAAGGAAAAGGATGAGAATTAATAAGCATGCCCCAAAAAAGATAAGCATCCAGCATTATTGAGTAATCTAATAGGAATGCCAGAACCAATGCCTTGGAAAGGAAATGACCAAAAACAGAACAGGCCAGTCCAAAACTTTGTACCTCAAAGCTTAGGACTTCCCATTCCCTAAGCTATTCCCCTTGATGACAGAAAAGTTAAACAAACAAGTTTCGTCCTCACCTGTATAGCTGAAAGTTTTGAGGCGCTGCCTCAGCAGGAGATCTTTGAGAGGAAAATCCATCGTCAAAGGCTGTGAAAGAAGAAAGGCCACTGCTCCCAAATCCTGACAGAGGCATAGACTGAATTGTTGAAATAGCTGTTGCAGCAGTAGGGCTAATCCTCCGAGATGTTCGATAGGCCACACCAAGAAGTGCTCCTCCATGCAAACCAATAACCTATAAGAAAAAGTTTGCATGAGAAAGGGAAACATCTAATTTTTCCAGGATTGTGGATCTTATGGTAATAACATAGCCCTGCAAAGGATGGTGCTGGAGGTCCCTGGCCTGTCGGTTTAAAACTAGGCATGACTCACTTCTAGACCATGATTAAAAAATTATACCTAACTTTCAACAGAAAAACAGAAATAAGGAGACCACTTATAGGAACATATTTTGCCCACTATTTAATATTTTAACAGTATAAATTTGAGGTAAAATTTTCCAAAAGGCCCTTTACTTCTCATAGTAGTTCAGCATACAGCCAGAAAATCTGTTATCCAATTTATTCTACAGGAAAAATAAAATGTAAGGATCATAACAGAGAAAATTATGCTTGATAGAAGAAACCGTCAGTGTTCTACCCAGAACAGCAAGAAAATACTTGGGTAGACACAAGTCATTTCCAGCCCATACATCAGGACAACAAATTAATGCATAAAACAAATAAATAAAGCTACTAAAAGCACTAATATATATGTGATAAGTACATATTAGGAGAGTAAAAGTTAGTTTCATCTAATATGATTAGATATGCCACATTGAATATCAGCCTGCTTTCATTTTGGAAGTTGATTAAATATTTGACACAAGAATGTTAACAGATAAATCTAAGTCCTATTAAAGAAATCAATGGCAATTCATATTGCACCATTAGAATTTCCACAAAGAACTAGAAAGTTTACACACACAAAAATATAGCAGACATTGCAAGCTCGAGAAATACCAGAAAAAAATTAACTTATCTTTTAAAACATGAAGCTAGAAAGCAATTTCTATCAACTTTAAGCATGAAGTCTTGTCAAGGAATGATATAACTATATCAAAACTATGAGACAATATGCACTGAGGAAAGATCAAATACCGGCTCACTGGAGCCACCTATAGACCTCATTAATATATTTGATGTTCCATCATCCAGCAAGATACGAGCTTGAACAGTGGATGAGGAGGCAGCACTGGCAGCTGCTGCTGCTGCTTGGGCTGCAGCTGCTGCTTGGGCTGCAGCTGCAGCAGCTTCTTTTGCTTTTCTTGATGAACCCCCCTTAGGAATTATAGGAAGTCTAGGAGCTAATGCTGATTCCAATATAGCAAATCTGTCACGACATGTATCCCAAGCCAAAAGCCTCGCACTGCCTGAATCAACAATTGACCAGTCGCTGACTTTGTAGATAGAAAAGTAGGGAATATCGGGCCACACAATTGCAAGATACCTGAAATCAGATTGTGCTATACAAAATAAGCTATTATGCCATGCAAGCCAAATATACTGAAATATATTGCAGCTGATATTCCTCACATGGAGTTCAACATAAGTTATTGCCAAGGTAAATAAGAAGCAATAACAGACTTCCACAAGACTAAAAGTTCAATTTCCTTTTAGATATATTGGAACAAAAAAGTAATTGCATATTTCATATATCATAAAGACAACAAAATAACTATTCATCATTGCAACTGTATGTTTACAGCCAAAATCATCTCCTGCAATGTGCTTTGAAATTGATAAACAAAAACCAACTATCAATAGCATCAAAGCAAAAGTCTAAAGAAACTTACTTCCCCGAACTGCTTACGGAAAGAATCGAATATGAATCATGAGGAACAGGCGTACTAATGTGCTTTTTGATCTGCCTAATATGCAATGCTTCAGATGAGTCCCCCTTCAACCTTCCTGTTTCAGATAAGGAGCCATTATTTCCAAGAGATGGATTTGCTGTGCTGGATAACTGAAAGTTTAATAGTTTTAACTCCCTTTCAATTACATAGACAGCTGAATGCTCCCGACTTCCCGAGGGTGTTGGCAGGGGAGCTACAGCTGGAAGAGATCTAGGATCAAATTCACTGATAATAACACCGATATTTGTTCCAGTGGCAACAAGGTGAGGCTGTAGAGGATGTGCCACCATACAATAAACCTGTTGTACAAATTCACAGATGTCAAGCAAGTATGCTCCAGAAAACGAAGAAAAAGAAACACATTATGTGGTGAAGGGGCCTTGTTTCAAATTAACGAGTAATATCCCAACCAAGAAGCACAGTCAGAAAACTCAATAAAGCACTATTTCAACTAGAAATTTCAGTTTTTGTAGTGCATAGTTCATGATCCATATTTCTGCTATTTAAAACCTGACAGAAACATCACAAAAGATGCATTTAATCTGCAATATTCCAGCAACTGATGAAAACAAGCATCAGTTGGTGAAAAAATATGCAACACTGGGAATTTAGGTTTCTGTAGTGTGTAGTTGATGATATATAGCTCTGCTATTTTAAAACTAACAAAAGATGCCTTCAATCTGCAATACTCAAAGAATTCATGAAAACGAGGATCACTTGGTGAAAAGATATGCCAGAAAGAAGAATAACTTGCCTGCATGCTAAAATAAATGAAGCAACCTCTTCATATCAGAGAAGAGGTTTGTACGACAACATAAGTGCAAGAAACATGATAAAGAAACTACTCTTAAAAGCCACATATCTCATTCTTTGAGACTGTACACCTTACATGATATATGGGAAAAATTACAATCATATAAGCATGTCAGTTCGAAAAAATTTCTTTTTTATTTGAAATTTTTGCTAGGAAATGAAATATGATTATTTTAACAATAACAAAATCACAAGAAAGTGGACAAGCTGTCCACAAACAAGGAGAAGCTCCCCTAATTGTAAAGAGCTCTGAAAGACAAGAAACCGTAAAATCAAATAGTATGACACAATTAAACAAGTAAGCATTTCACATGAAAAGGTAATTAAATTTAAACCCACAAAAAAAAAAAAAAAAAAAAAAGAGATTCTGACTGTTTTAAGATTATGTTGTTGGCCACAAGATATCCGGCAGTGTCAGAAAGTTCTTAACATCCTATATTTCCACTTACAACTACTCAAACATCTCATATGGATTTCCTTATGTCAAAACTTTGAAAAGATCATAAACTGAAAAGAACCATTAATTGAAATTTTGCAAGGAAAAGCACAAAAGCCACTACTTACCCTAAGTTTCTTGGTTGTTGCTAGTACTTGAGGAGGTATTAATGAGGAAAGTTCACACAATGGCCTTGTGAGAGCTGAATACGTGGGATGTTCAATGGCCCTGCGCAAGTTCAAACAATATTCTAAGCCTTCAAACACAATCAACTAATAAGAAATTCTGTAAACAACTGATAAGAAACTGTGTCTTATTATGCACAAAGATCCCTGCTAAACAACTGATAAGAAACTCGGTAATAAATGCTGCTGAGTGAAGGCATAAGCATACCATATATGGGAATCTTTGACACAAGTTAAAATATCAAGATTTGGAGCTCGAGGATGGCACCAAGATGCCACACTGTGGCAAGCAAGTTTTGGGACAGGTTTAATTCGTCGTAGCTCCTGTAAAGTAAAGGTGAATGAATGTAAAAAGACAATATGCCAGAGTTTTATCATTGAATTCCACTTAATGCAAGAGTTTTATCATTGAATTCCAAAAGTAAACTTTTACAAAAACAAAAACTCCTCAAGCTTGGTAAAACACCTTGAAAGAGATTGTGTCCCATATTGCTAACGTCTTATCTGCACCAATTGTAATTAGTTGCGGAGCACCTCCAATCACTCTAGAAAGTTCAACAGCCACAACTCCCCCATCATGTGCCTATTGTTATTGTAGACAAAAACATCAAAAAGATCACTCAATATCACTAGTTCAATAGGCAAAACAATCGCATTAATGCAATGAGTACGTATGAGGCACAAGTACATGCACAGAAATAAGAGAAAAAGAAAGAGTAAATAGTAAATATTAAATTCACCCAAAGTACACAGGAACATAGAAAATAGAGTACCTTAGTAAAATCTACAGCATAACAATCTGGGATTACTAGAAGGGCAGGAAGAAAAGATTGAGAAAGAAAAGGAGACAGAAAGCCAGGATCAAAGCACATTCAAAAAATAGACAAGGTGTAAAATGGGAGATTGAGGAATAGTTACCTTTAAACTTAGCTTGGGGACAAGTTCACGCGAATCTTGACCATGGTCCGCACTCCAGAGTATGAGTAAACCATCACTACCACCAGAAACAAGTAGTGCCTACAACAATAAAGACAACAGAAATAATGTAGGTTACATGACAATAGGAAATTCCAGTAAATGGTGGAACTTTGCCATAAATATCATCTTCTAACGCGCTTTCGTAAAGAAAAATTAGATGTCCATTCTTTTGGATTCCAATCACTCTGTCAGAGTGAAGAACAAGATTCTTTTCAAGGAAAACAAATTCAATTTGTATTTTGAAAACCGAAAAATTTATACATTCACATTTTTTTCTATATTTGCCCACTTAAGCATATAGGTTCAGTGGGTCTAGAGGGAATCCAACTATTTCAAATCTATTTCACTTTATCATTTTTTTCCAACTAAAGAGAGATACTCTAGCTATCTTTGTATTCTGACTCCTTTCCCTTTCTTCCCACTTCTTACATGGGCACAAATAAGAGAGGATTTTCAAATTCAAGATTCCCTTCATTCCACCTTGGCACCTACGATAACAAGGCTGCCAACCATGCATTGCATCAACTTTACCCCCACCATGCATGTGCAAGAGTTGGGAGGCAATAGCTTCTCTTTGAACTTCTATTTTCACATATGTAATATAGTAATGAATCGCTTTTTGTAATAGAATATTATTACATCTTTATTAAGATGTTATGTCGTTTTCTTCAAGGATTCCTCAAGCGTTTCAAGAACAAATCTCTCTTATTAGTACATTTGTTTCTCTTTGAAAAAGAAAATGCTAAAGGGCCTCATGAATTACATCATGTTGATCAAAACATACAAAAAAAGGTTCCCACTCTGACAGTAGATCTGACAAAAGAAGCATACATAGTTAAATAAATTAAACATGAAAAACTAAACATCTACCTCGCCAGAAGAAGCCATGAAAGTCATCAAACACGATATTGATCCTTTATGCCCTCCAGTGTATCTGCGTACAAGCTGCAGAGGAGAAAAAAATTACCACAACCAATAATCATAATTAACATGACAAAGCAAAAACCTGACAAACCACAAACCTTCCATGTTATCATCGAAAGAACCCTGATGACACCATCTGATGCACCAAAAGCAACAAGGGGAACATCACCAGCAACAGATCTAGAGAGGAACTCCATGCTACAAGAAATGACAATTAAAGAAAGGATAATATATGATATGTAACATGCTACATGGAACTCCAAGCAAACTTAGGAACATGGATGATCAGCATTTAGGTAAAAGAGATGGCAGGGATTTTAACAAGCACGATGTCCATGACCACTAAGTGAACTACTGTTTAGGAGAAGAAATCATTTCTTTTGGCATCTGCCATCATCACAACATCAAAATTCTAACAGCATTAAAAATGATTACTCTTGGTTTTAGTTTCTGCAGCTGCTTTAAACAGAGAAAGCCAAAATAATAGCTATTTTTGTACTCATTATTCCTTTCTATATAACAAAAGAAAAGTAGCTTTTGTGCCTTGCATAGATATATACTGTTGGGGGCCCTAGGATCCAAATGTCCAACCCAAAAGACTAGTCTACTGGTTGGAATTACCCCATTCTATATATTAACCCATGTATCTCCCTGACAGCCCAACAGTCTCACCAAAAGAGTAGGTTATTCCCTGAGTTAGCCATCCTTTATATTAACCCATGTATCTTCCCTTTACCACTGGGGAAAACTCAACAATTCCCCCCTCAAATGAAACCTTAACCAGTGGGCAGCAACAGTTGGCCTTTTCATCTGACATTGAATGCACTACATTCATCGCTTTTGGGGTCTAGCTCTAATACCACTTGTTGGGAGGCCTAGGACTCAGACATCTAACCCAAAAAACGAGCCTATTAAGTGAAATGATATGTCCTATATATTGACCCATGTATCTCCCCTTCACTAGCCACTGTGATGACAACCCAAGATACTTTGCCAAAATAGATGTGTCAACTTACCCATCTATGACTACAGGACAACCTTGGCCACATGATAAGCAATGGAAAGTCATTACTATCATCCTAGCAGAAATGACTGTAACCAAAATGTCATCATGAATTTCCCGAACATCTTTCTAATGGGTTAAATAACTGATATGAGAAAGAATATCCAAAACAGAAGAAAGTAGAACACCACATGCATGTCTCTTGCAACAAATGAAGACAGAAAAGGTCATATCACAACTTTCAGTTGTTTGACACATTTATTTCAACAAGAATTATCAAACAGAAATAAGTTAGAGGGTTGTAAGCAGCAGCAAATCATAACATAGACCAACAAAACGTAAAGCCATCTTCTTAAAGCTGTAGCTAGGAGATGCCGGGTCATTCTAGCAAAAAGCACCAGATAATATTTTTAATGAATAAATTGAATTTATCAACAGCCACCATCAAACAACTTCTGTAATTTCATGAGCCCTTACCAGAGAAGTGACTTGTTGTCAAGTTCCTGCTTGGGTATATCTCGACCACGCATAGTGACCAAGTCCAAAAATATAGCTTTGTTTTCACAACAGATGACAAGAAAATGTCTCCCTTTAGTCGATGGGGCAGGAGAAGTAAAACCAGAAGTAACGTTGCTAACTGCTGTTGGCGCCTCAGCAGCTGCAGCTCGATTCCGCCAAAGTTGCCAAAATCTTACATCATCGTCGTAAAAATTCACCTGCTTCACACTTGAAAACAGAACCAAATGCCGCCGTGATACCATCAGGTTTTGTAAATACAAAAGACAGGGAAATATAAATTCAAATCCAAATCCAAATCAAATGCAGAGATCAAATTACCTCCCTCCTCGAATTGCTTCCGTAGGTTTTCCTCTTGGTTCTGCCAAATTAAAAAAAATAATAATAAGTATATAGATCCAGCAACAAATCCTTTTAATAATTCTATAATATGGTTAATTCAACCTGATTCGCCTTCGGCGAGCTTCTCCAGCTTGGCTCCGACCAAACGTCTCTGATCAACACCGCCAGCTTTAAGCTCGTAAATTACCTGCCGATGCTCCCAATTCCAAACGGAGACGTGATCCGATGCATCAGCAGTAACAAGCCAAGGATGAGTTGGATGCAATTGAATCTTCACTATTTTATCATTGGTCGGCCGGAATGCTTTCAGCCGCAGCATTTTTCCTTCTTTCCAAGAGCTACAGAGTTATTCCAAGAGAAATTCAATCTGCGATTTCGGTTTTTATTTTTCTAACATTGTCGCATTATTCTCTCATTTACAAGGAATTCTCAGAAACTGAGAAGTGAAAATGGTCTCGGCAAAATTCTCAAAATTCCAGATCTGCCTCTCTAACGGTGTCGTTTGCTCTTTGGCGGTAATTGCAGAAATAACCGCGGCTGTTTGGATTTAATGAAACATAACCACCGAGTTAAAAGTAGGAAATGTTAACCTAAAATGAAAAAATCACGTTATGATTCAATAATACTAAGAAACAAATTCTTAATCAAAATGATGAAAAAAAAAATTAAGTTATTATACTTTTTATGTAAATTACCACTTTCCACCCTTATAAATTTTTCACACAAATAATGTAGTTATAAGATCCTATATCGCATTTTCATAGTAGTTTACAGTTTGTATCAAATAAATGTATACAAATTTATGTCAAATTTTTAAGAAAATTCTAACATTATAATAGGTCAAACAATAAAATTTATGAGCATCAAATTTAACTTATCAACGACTCTCAACCAAATTATAATATTATAGAAATAACAATGATTAAATTTTATTTTACATATTTTTTTTTATCTATTTATTTTATTTCAATTCACTCAAATACATAAAACACAAATTTACAAACATTTTCAATGTATGTTCAATTAACACATTGTCAAAATTAAAATTAAAAGCATACATAAAAAAAAGAGCAAAAATCTACGAAACAAGTGTTGGAGGTTTTTTATATTTTAAATAACAATTGCATTTCAATCATGTTAGCAACAAATTTTATTAATTTTCTATCATAAAAATTAGGGTTTATATGTGAATATTATAATTCAAAAAAACCCATAAATAATTACTTCTGTCAATATCTAGTTGCAACAACATCTTTAATTTCTTGCCAACTCAATTTTTTGACAGATTGCAGTCGAATTCACCAATTTTGATAAGTGTTTATGATAGTGAATTACATTATTTTAGGTTGAAATGGGCATAGATATCAAATGGGTTTGTGCTTTGTGGGTTTAGGTGTCACGGACATGAAAGGTTAGGTAAATTAAGAAACAAAATGGAAAGTCGCAATTATGGTTAAATATTTGGACGGCTCAGATATTCTCCATTTGACTCTGATTTGACTTTTATATATTTTAAAATTTATTTAATTATTTTATTCACTTTAAATAACGTATAAAAATACTATTTTACCCTTAAAAACCATAACAGAAATTAAAAAATGTTATTAACAAATATTCTTGTTTTAGGTAATTATTTAATATTTATTTACAAAAATGGGTAACTATGACTTTTCCATAATAATAATATTATTATTGTTTCCAATTGTTGCAAATCTAATGAAATCTCCTTCAACTATAATAATAATGAAGATAAATAATTTTTTAAAAATATAGACAAAATGTTTTAGATGATTCTACTAAAATAATTACTTTGAGAATTTTTTATATACTAGTCCTTCGAAGTAATATTCAAAATTTAACCATCTAATCGATATGTCATTTAATTTGATGGTTAACTTTTCATAAAGTCTTAACATGACTTAAGATTCCAATCCATTATTCAATAAATCACTGCCACGTTATATTGAGTGAAAAACATGGCTGATAATTAATTGGGATGGGTAGTATTATTCTTATATTTAATTACATTTTAATGAAAATTATTCTTAATTATAAAAAGGAGACGGGGACAAACAGCATGAGGTTGGGTCTATTTATTGCCACTAACATTCGGAAGCCCACCAACCGGACAACTCGAAGTTTAATGGGAAGCTCTTTGCTGAAGGTCCATTCGGCGAAATTCCGCCTTTTCACGGCCCATTCAGCAAAATTGGGCTTTTATGATCTGAGCAAATTTGTGCGCAGGACTGTCGCTCTATAAGTGAGAAGCTGAGAAGCGGGGCCTCTAAAGGGTTTATCATTTCTGTGTGCGGAGAGAGATTTCTACATTCGTTTCTTGCAGTTCAAAAGGTAAACATTAAAAATCATTTTCTCATCATATTTCACTTTAATATGATCAAGATTTCTTCCTTTTGCCGTCGTTGTAACCATTTCCGTTTAATTTTGCGTAGATTTATCGGCTCAAGGTGATTCTTTGTTTTAGTAGAGTTTGGTACAATACAGGCACATTCATAGTTGTGAACGAAATTTATGTAATTATTGAATTATTTATATATAAAGAAACGAACTAATTGACTGATTACAAACTCGTAGATGAAAGAAATGAAAATCTTTACATCGTGCTATTATTTAGTGCATTTAGCTTGATAAATGTGTGCAAACAGATGGCAGGTGAAAGCGTTAATACAGAAATTTCTGTTGAAGAAAATGGAACTTTACAGCCAGTCAATGACAACGAAGAACCCTCTGATGTTTCTTCGGCGCTGCAAAAAGAAGAAGACGAGGGGAAAGGTGACGGTTTATTATTTTGATAGATTTATTTCGTTCTTTCCTTGTGTACTTTTTGTGGTGCATGACTTTATCTTAGTTATTATTTCTTTTGCTTGTGAACGACATCTAATTTATTTTGCAATATCATATAATTCCTGAAATTAATATGTTTCTAATGCTATATAAGAACATCATACACTCATTTAGAAGCTAATGAAATGATGTAACGGAAAGATTTTTTATTAGAACCATTTTATGTAGCAACTTCAATTTTCTCGCTTCTTGCCTGCCTCTACCCATCCGGAATGGTAATTTCATTTTTGTGGGTGGGGTGGGGATGGGTGAGAGAAGGGAAGCAAAGTACATTGACCTTGAAAATTGTAATGATTTGCAATTCAATGGTTCATTATGTTCTTTCATTTTTTAACTTATCATGGTGCTCGATTGTATCTAGTTATCATGCCTTTCAAGTGTGAACAGTTTATAATTTGCTTGTGCAATATTATAAAATTCTTATAACGCATTTATTTCAAATGCTTTATAGGAACATTATACAACTATTTTGATGGTAATAGAGCAATGTAAATGCTTTTCCTCCGTTCTCCATTAGAACCACTGGACGTGTCAACACTGATGTTCTGACTCTTCCTCAGCCTCTACCTATTGTAAGGGGATAGTTGTTTGAGAATGTGTGATGCTTCAATGGAAACAGGATTTATGAAAAGCAGAGTATATTAACACCCCAAAGTATTAACTAATAATGAGTTAAGTGGAGAAAATAAGAATGAAAAACTCTCTAACAACTCTTTTGAGCTCTGGTTATTTTTGAGCCTGCAAGTGCAACTAATCTTTTGTTAAATTATCTTCTTCCATTTTGTATTTGTTGTTAGCTCACAGAAGTTATTGTAAATGAGCCTATACATATGAGCAAATAATATTGATAATTAAACTGTAATTTGCTATCATTGTCTTAATTTGGTTGAAAGATATGTTTATTGATGTACAAAGTTATTGCATCTTCTAAAGGCTTAAATCCTTTTTGTTAGATTTTCCTTATTGTAGCATGCGAGTTCATCCGAATGTTGTCTTGGTCTTTCTGAATCTATATTACAGAAATAAGAGTTGCTTTAATGATTTCGTTCTTAAAATTTGTTTGCATTTTGCTAATACATGAACACATCTACATTTTGAAAATTGTTTTCTGTCAGAAGTTTCATCAAAGAAGAAAAAGAAGAAAAGTAAAAGCAAGTGAGAACCTTTTTCCACCTTGAGTGTCTTCTTTTGGTTGAACATTTGACTTGAAATTTATATATTGGCTTCATAATTCTCAGGAAAAAGAAGGAATTGCCTCAGCAGACAGATCCACCATCTATTCCTGTAATTGAACTTTTCCCATCTGGTGAATTTCCTGAGGGTGAAATTCAACAGTACAAAGACGAGTGAGCATTTACTTTTTTTCTTTGTTTACAACTTTATTTACTGCAGTTAAATAAAACAATATTTGTAACTAAAGTTGAGTTGGAACTGTTGTTCTGTGTGTTTGTGTTCTTTTTTCTGTTTTAATTATCCTCTTTCTCTTCTTGTTGTTGTGCAACTGTATGGTTTTATTGTAAGAGGAAAAGAAAAATATACTCATGACATGTTTAATGGGTTTGATCCAAGATGTGGGATAGGTTTTATACATTGTTTCTGATCTTATTTACTTTAATTTTATTCTTCCATGGTCCTTTGCTTGTGAGTTTGTGTTATTTTTATATTCTTTATACTTGTGCTGTTGTGGAACTATACGGTCCGAAGTCATATGCCAAAGAAAAAGAGAGAAAAAAAAAACGGAACACATACTCATTTACTTATAATGGAGGTGATGTGAGTTGTGGTAGGTTTATGTTTTAGGCATCATTTACATTTTTCTCTTTTCTTCTTGGTGCTTCCTAGCTATATTTCTCATTTTTTTGGTTTTTGCCTAATTAGGCACTTGTAAATACTGTTGTAGAAAACAGGGAACAATGTTTACTGTAAGAAGATAATTTTCTGTCCCTTTTAATGAAGTGCGACCTAACATATCATTAAAGAAATCATGGCCACAAATGCTTATTTTCCTCTCTGCATGGTACTCCATCACAATTTTATTTCAATTAATTTTCATGCACAGTAGATTTAATTTTTTGCTAATACACATACCTTTCTATTCTCTTGTTGTATAATTATTTTAGAAGTTGACATTTACGTTTGGTATTCTTGTGTCAGTAATTTGTGGAGGACCACATCCGAAGAGAAGAGGGAGTTGGAGCGCCTTGAGAAACCAATATACAATTCAGTTCGCCAAGCAGCAGAAGTTCATCGTCAGGTTGCTATGTGGTCTTAGATGTTCATTTGTTGTGCATGGATTATAAGGAAAATTTTTGCATTTTCAAAATCTCTTGGGATCACCTAGCTGGGATATTTATATCTCACAAGTTCCTCAATACTAAGGTTGTAGGGTCTGGTAGTAGTCCCTTGAAACAATGAACATCTAAAGGTGGAGGATCTTTGGGTATCATTAAAAAAAGGAAAAAAAAAAAAAAAGCTATATTGAAGATGTTGAAATTTTCACCATCATTTTATTGGTTGTAGACATTCAGTTGAGCTTTATTTACTTCTTAATAGGTTCGGAAATACATTAGAAGCATCTTGAAGCCTGGAATGCTAATGACTGACCTCTGTGAGACATTGGAGAACACGGTTCGTAAGCTAATATCCGAAAATGGTCTGCAAGCTGGAATTGCATTTCCTACCGGATGCTCCCTCAACTGGTTAGTTTTGTATTCGTCATTTGAGGTTGCATTGCTTTGATAATTATATGGTTGTGTTGTTACTTGAAGCTCTTTTCCATTATCAGGGTTGCTGCACATTGGACCCCAAATAGTGGAGATAAGACTGTACTTCAGTATGATGATGTGATGAAGTTGGATTTTGGGACTCATATTGATGGTACTACCATGTTTACCCATCCATGTTCTCAGTGTGGTGTTATTGGCTATTTCTTTCCTTTAATGTGCAAGTATCTTTAGGAGTTATCACATAACATGAGTGTTTGGATTTGTAGGATATATAGTTGACTGTGCCTTCACAGTGGCATTCAATCCTATGTTTGATCCATTGCTTGAAGCTTCGCGTGAGGCAACCAATACTGGTATCAAGGTACTGAACCCTTAATCAAACTGCTTGTTATCCTCTGTTTAGTAATTTATTGTTGCAACATACAGACTTTGCACAATTTCTCTCCTTTCTTTCCAGAAGTAGTATCTATGCCTTCTAAAGATTTTTCTCATCAGGAAAATCAATAAACATTTTGGTAGACGTTTGTGTTTAAACATGTGCTCGCATGTACACATGTTTGTTTGTCTACTTCTTGGTTGAAGTTATATCACTGGATATCGTAATTCCTATCATTATTTTAGTCATTCCACCAAGTAAGTGGAACTGCTGCATGATTCTGAAAGCTGATTTCTGCATACAATTTACCTTATCATTACTTCATTCTTCATGCACAAAGACGTTGCTTTTTATGAGTTGTGAAATAGCTATTTTACTTCTATAATATTATGAGTATCGTAATTGTTTCTAGATTGGCCTGAGTAGAGAAAATTGATAGGAAAGGTTTCTCTCTAGGCCTTCCAGATGGCCAGATGGCCAGATGGAAAAGTTATGAAGAGTTACTGATAAGGAGGAGGGCTTTAGTATATTTTGTTCTACTGGGACTCCTTCTTGCCTCCCTTCTTTTTCTTCCATCTTGCAACTAACCTCTCCCCCTTATCCCCAAATGTTCTTTTGGATAATACACAACATTTAGAATGTAAACACTTCTCCAACTATCATCTCTTTTCTATCTATTTGAAATTTACTATTATTCACAGATGTGTACTTCGGGATTTGCTTGAATTTTGTGAATTTAGAGGTCTTTAACCGATTAAAACAATGCCATTTATAGTTGTTTAAATTTTTCAGGAAGCTGGGATTGATGTCCGTCTTTGTGATGTTGGTGCTGCAATCCAAGAGGTCATGGAATCATATGAGGTCGAAATTAATGGAAAGGTTTTTCAAGGTATAATGTGTTCTAAATACATTTTCCAGTTAGTGTAAAATGTAGTGCTTAATCAAAAGCATTTAAACTATGATAGTTATGTGGAGGTTGTTGGTATCAGTCCGTGTTTCTGCAGATGTTTCATGCCTCTTGGAGTTCCTTGCAAACAAGATGATTTAGGTTTGGTTACATCAATGTGTGTGTTTAACATCACATACAAGTTAATGGTTATTAGTTATATCTAACAAAAGGTACTAAACATTTTTAATCAGTGGGTTTGCTCTAGATGGTAGTGTTATTATCACAAGTCTTGTCAAACGAAAACATAGGATTTATGGCTTATTTATGAGTGAAGTGAACCTCATCTGAATGGTGTACTAAAACCAAATATTGACTGGCTAAACAAACCTTTTTGTTTGTGTCCAAATTTTAACTTATCTTTCCAGTAAGGACAGTCCTAGTTTTGATTAAATCCATCACCACTTTCCATGCCATAGCGCTTGGAGATTAAAAAATGGAAAATGAAAGATTAGGCTAGCATTATTCTCTTTTGTGCTTTGGGTGTACTCATCAACCACCTAGAAAATTCTTTTGTGGTTGTTCATTATTTTTTGTTTACTTTTATTTGGCTAATGAACTTGTGGTTTGTAATTTATATTTGTAGTTTTTATTGTATATCCTATGGTCATATGTCTGTATATAAATAGAATTGTTAGTTTTTCATTGCAGTTAAAAGTATTCGGAACTTGAATGGACACAGTGTTGGGCGTTATCAGATCCATGCTGGAAAGTCTGTCCCCATTGTGAAAGGCGGGGAGCAGACAAAGATGGAAGAGGGTGAATTTTTCGCAATTGAAACCTTTGCATCAACAGGTGGTTATTTTTGCATTTTTCATGGCATTGTGTTGCAAAATGGCCAGCATAGAGTGTGCACTATGATCTCGAGTGTAATTACTCATTTATTTTTTACATTCAGGGAAAGGATATGTTAGAGAAGATCTAGAATGCAGCCATTACATGAAGAACTTTGATGTTGGCCACATTCCTCTGAGGCTGCCCAGAGCAAAGCAACTATTGGCAACAATCAACAAGAATTTCTCAACATTGGCATTCTGTAGACGGTATTTAGATCGCCTGGGAGAGACTAAATATCTGATGGCGCTGAAGAATTTGTGTGATGCTGGCATTGTTCAGGTATTTATCTCTTTCTAGCATACCAATTTTATTGTTGTTTATCCATGTATTCATGGTCCATTTACATGACTCCAAGATTCCTATGATTTACCATTGTTTTATTTGCTGCTTGTTTATCCAATTCCTTTTACTTTACCAGTTTTCTGCTAACAAGAAGTTTCCATTTTCCTTGGTATTTAATTTAACATTTAGGTAGGATAACTGTTTATTTTGTTTTACGTCTTAACGGTGCAAATGCACATTATATGAAGGGTTCTTGTTGTTGGACAAGTTCTAAATTGAGATATGAGAAGATTGTTTTCCAAAAGATTGCATTGGAGTGGGCTCAAGAATGGGAAAGATTTAAATATTGTCTTATCATTGGTTTGAATGAAGGGTTTACTGAACTAAACAATGAAGAGTGGAAAGTTGAGAAGAAAGGGTTTTAAAGGAAGGCAATTTCTAATACAGATAAGGCATAAATTGTATCATTACACTTCATCCCAACTCTGTGGAAAAAGGAACAAAGTGTTCCACGCTTTACAATTGCCAGTATTTAGGTTAACTTGCAAACATTAAGAAGTCTTGAAATTTGGTAGAAGGGGCTTACTTCGTGTTAACGCAGATGTGAGAATTCTGCTGAGATCCTTGATTAGTTGAAGTCTTTTCTTTATTCATTCATTTTTATGTGACATTGGGAGTTTTATGTTCGGGTTTAATTCTATTTTGGAGGTTAAATTGATTTTTGTATGAACTGAATAAATATACTCTCTGTAAATTATTCTTGATAACGGGATATAGATACTGCATACATAATATGGTTGATTGACTTTTTCCTTAAAACCTTATGTAACATTGGTTGCTGTGTCTTTCATCGGCAGCCTTATCCTCCTCTGTGCGATGTCAAAGGCAGCTATGTGTCTCAATTTGAGCATACCATTTTACTGCGGCCGACCTGCAAAGAGGTGATATCAAGAGGCGATGACTACTGAAATGGATGATGTTAAAATTTTGTCAGTATCTGCTTCACGATATTTCTGTATCTTTTACTTCTTGGGACTGTAAAATTTTCTGTCAAAACTTAGTTGAGTGTTGCTTATTATAATGTTGTTAGCTTCTTTAAATTTCATGTTTAAATCAACTTACAGTTTACTCCCTATATAGTATACGATTATCCTGCGCAGGGGAAGGCTGTTTCTCCGAGTCATAGTTGAATAATTGGTTTATATAACACTTCATACTCTAATGTTCATGCATTTCTGGCTACGGTTAGTTATATTTCATAACTTCAAACTGAAAGATGTTGTGAGAGTTTACAGCTGGCAAAAGTATACAGTCTCTGAGAAAAATTAGGTAAACAAGGCAAGAACGCAGAATAGGTCGTAGGTTATAAATAAACACATAAAATTGCAAATAAATTTTGTACGTCAAATTCGACTGTTTTTAATGGTAACTGAAATAACTTTTGCTTAAAGATTGATAGACATAGTGGTTGGCAATAACGTTCTATAGGATAAACATTTTAATTCATGTTTGAGTAAAGTAGGATAAAGATAGAATGTGATTTTTTTTTAATCAAAGGAAACTTAGAATGTTTTAAATAATTGTAAAAACTTTTTTATTGGAAACAGTCAAGTTAAAGATGTATAACAAATATAAAGATGTTGAGGTGAGGTTACATTTAATAAAAAGTATGTTATGCATATAAATTTTGTACAAATTTATTTATACAAATGAATATGATAATAATTAAAAATATTCATAAATTTCAAACTAAAAATCAATTATGCAAAATATAAAATAATAATAGAATTTTCCATAAAAAATTGTTTTCTTAACGTTACTTTTATAAAAAGAGGATTGCCATTATTAGTTTTATAATTTTACTTTTAGAAACTCCATTTTTTTAATGTAGTATGATAAAAAAATATATAATTGCGTTCTAAATATCAGAAATACCAAAACTTAAGCTCATATTTTGTTCGTTAAATTTCCCGAATGCTTTTATAAGATATCTTTTGCTATTATATATATTAATTAATTTGATCCGCTAGCGGAGGCTAGAAATTTAGAAAAGCAGAGATAGCTGATAGCCATTGAGCAGAGTTCAATGGCGACAACAATGGCGGTTGGAGCCACCATTTTGAAAGGCGGCGGTGCACGCATGCATACGTTCTTTTCCACGTTCTCTTCCGTCAGCTTTAGAAATCCTCGAGTTACGCTTTTGCGCTCCCCATCAACCATAGCAAAAACCGGCAGGGTGCTTCTCTTTCGGTCCCATCATCCTCTCTCATTCTGCACCCCTCCGACTACAAACCCGGAAACCGCCAGTACCACTACTGAATCATCATCACCGGCGCCATTGTCATCAACTGAAAAGGATAAGGTTAAGGATGAAAATAATATCAATGTAAAGGATGCAGCCAACCTGCTCGACATAAGGGTTGGGAGAATAATTAAAGCTTGGAGACATGAAGAGGCGGATTCGCTCTACGTGGAAGATGTTGATGTGGGTGAGGCTGAGACTAGAATTATTTGTAGTGGATTGGTGAAATATATACCTATTGATTTTATACAGGACAAGAAAGTAGTTGTACTTGCTAATCTGAAGCCGAGGAACATGCGCGGTGTTAAGTCAAGTGGAATGCTTTTGGCTGCTTCTGATGTTATGCATGAAAACGTTGAGCTTCTTGAGCCCCCTGAAGATTCAGTCGTTGGTGAAAGAATTTGGTTTGGGTCTGAAGAGGACAAAGAAAATCAACCTTCTCCTGCAACACCCAATCAGGTAACCTATTTGTGCTATTCTTTGAACTGAAGCATTTGAATTGTGAATGAGTTTTCTTGTTCAGATATCGTTTGGTTATTAGATATTATTGGAAGAAGAAAGTTGTGAATTCATGTACTTAGATTTCGTTGTTCATAAAATGGAACTCTGTTGGCATGCACTCGTTGATTTTCAAATTAAGTACCGCAGCAGCAGAGACACAAGTTATCTTACAAGGGATAATGTGTGTGCCTGATTACAAGTTGATAGATTAGGAAATTCAGTGCTGATTCAGGGGAGATGTCTCTGTATTGCAACTAGCATTGGTCTGTTTATTTTAGGCAGCTTTTTGTCTATTAAAGTAAATGTTAGAAATAAATTACGTTACTTTTCCCTGCAAGAGACTGTTTTTGGTGCTGGAAAGGACTTGCAGCTTTCTTCATTGAATAATAAAACTTTGACATTTAAGTGCTGATGTTCTGTTAGATGGCATTCCATAGTATGAATTATCTTATGTTTATCAGTGTATAATGTTTTTGTCATTCTCGTGTATATTGGATGATTCTTTTAGAGTAGTATATCATTCTTCTGTATAATTGTTTTGCAGATTCAGAAGAAAAAGATTTGGGAATTGGTTCAGCCTCATCTTAAAACAGATGCTTCTTTTATTGCTATGCTTGGAGAGCATTTAATGCAGACTTCTGCTGGAGTGGTGAAGAGCAGATCTCTGAAGAATGCAAAAATCTCCTGAACAGACTGGGCACTTGATTCTATTTGGTTCTGTACGGCTTCTTGGTACCCATAAATCCTGGATGCTATATAATTTTTTTTTCTAAGATAAATTGAGAGGGACAAATTGTGGTATTGATTACAGATGCTTCAATTCTGAGGAAACATTTTGTAAGCATGTGTTATTATTTCATCATCATGCATAAATGTGGTGTTTTATCTTTGTCATGACAATATGGTCCGGCCTGTGTTATCATGCGTGTCCTGTTTGTCCATAGTGATCTTGTTTAAAAAGAAAACCATGATGGCACCCATTATGTAGTTTTAAAGCAATTAGGCATGCCATTCACACCTGCAATTTTTTTGCTATCACATGGCTTCATGGTGTCTTAGTTTGATTAACACCAAACCTGCCCAGGGCGAAATTGTATTTTTCATTTTGATGATAGGAGTTCAAATGTCTAATTTTAAACATATTTCTTTCTGTGAGAAACATCAATTTCTGTCTATTATATTGTGTAATATACATGCTAATTTATAAGTTCTCATTTAGAATTATTCGTACTGCTATATGGTATCATGAATGTGTTAGATTCAATTAAGATATATATGGTCTCATCCCTCTTCAATTCTGAGGTGGTGAAGAAGTATGTCTACTGCAGTCTACAGTTCTGCACACATCAACACATGCAGTTTGCATATGAAGATTATGTCTAATGTCTGACTGCTTATAGCTCTGGTAGAGAAATTAAGTGAAGCTATATATTGTATCGTGAATATATAAGGCACAATGACATGTATATAGGCATTTGTATACAAGGATAGAATCATTCTTACTTACTTATGACAATCAAATATATTATAGAGTGATGTTCTTGCCATACCTTTAAAATCCTGATATTTTTTTTTTATTTATTCCGTTAAAATATATTAAAATAATAATACTTAGAACACTACATTAATTCAAAAAATAACCCTCATTTTCCCATCTTTTATAAAATCTAGTGTTACCAATTTTTTTTTTTTAACTAATAATGATTACTTGAATTTTTTTGTCAAAAATAAAATGATGTTGTTTTATTAAGTTAACGACATTTTATAATTTTTACCTATCACAACGTAAACTATTTTTTTAAATAAATATTCTGAAAAATTAAAAAAATTTAAAATTGAAAACTTAAAACTAAACCGGAAGCGATCGAATTGATTTTAATTTTATTTTGTAGTTTATTAGGTCTGATTTGGTCCCAAAAAATTAAGATTAAAAAATTTTCGGTCCTAGTTGATTTAAATAAAATTTAAACTGAAGCGAACTATACTCACCCTAACATTATGTAAAAAGGACTTTTATATTATACTTTTTATTTTGTAACATAAAATGAATTTTTTTATAGAATCATTTATGTGAAATGATATTTCGGCATTATTCTTTGTTACATATGGTAACACAAATATGTCAGATTATACATATATATATATATATATATATCTGGTTATGTCCATTTGATTTGCTATATATATTTGACTAAATCTCTAGTCTCATATTGATGAAGATTATAGGCATGAAGATTGCTGGCGAGGGATCTCCCAGAATATATTCACTGGTGGTCTTGGATAATAACAAACAAACCGTACTTCTTGCATTTGATTTAGTGAAAGAGAAGCTCAAAACTGTAGAAATTTCGATTAATTTGTAAGTTTGTTGACTGTTAGAGACCTTAAAGGGTGTATCTTTATTTAAAACAGGTGAAACTAGACCTGGATTTTGCCCACAGTTTTGTTTAATGAAAGAATACTGTATGGTAGAATTCCAGGCTAGAAGTTTTATAGAATACACCTATAGAGAAGGTGAAGAGAGTAACGATAACAAATTTCATTTTTGATCATGTATTCGTGACAAGTTTGGAGTCGCCCTCAGGAATACCTTGTTTTTCTTAATGTAGTTTAGTAGGAGCAATTAGTTGTAGTTTTGAAATCCTCTTTTGTTTAGCATGGAAAGCTTTTAGTTTTTCTTTAAGGATTGATTAATGATAGTCCTACTTTGTGATCTCTTTTGCTTTCAGAGTTAATCCTGTCTTATTAAGAATTCAGTACCTCAATTTGTTGCCGAAGTTACCCAGTTACTTGGCCTGCTGTGCTGCCTTGACGCTGGAAATAGGGATGGCAATGGGGCGGGGTGGGGGTGGGGAGGCATGCCCCATTCCCCATCCCGTTTTCTATTTTAATCCCCATTCCCTGTCCCATTTCCCACTAAATTTAATGGGATGGGGATGGAGAATCCCACACGGGAAATGAGTTCCCCATCCCAATATCAATTCTCATTTTATATTATTTTTATAAATTAATTTTAATAATATAATAATTTAATTAATTTAAATAAAAATATTATTAATATATTATTAGAAATACAATATAGGGTCTTTTTAATTTTTAATCTTTTACTTTTTATTTGTATATTCTATTTTTTATAATATTAATTCATGACTTCATAATTTTTTATTACTAATTACATTTAATTTTAATATATAATTTTAAAAATTATAATATAAAATTATATTTACATATATAAAATTTAATTTATAAATTATAATATATTTATATTATATTTTATTAAGTAATTGGGTGGGGGTGGGATGGAGAGAGGTAAATCAATTCCCATCCCATTAATAAATTAGGGATTAATTTCTCCCCGTTTCCTACCCCATTCTCCAAAATTTATCTAAATTCTCCTCCGTGGGAGGTGGATCCCCGTGAGTTTGGGGTCCCGTGAAAAATTTTGTCATCCTTTAACTTGAAAGCAGAAGTTTATCAACTGTGTTTCGTAATAGTTGTTACCGCAAAACTACAAGACAAAACCAAGCCAATGTTGTCTATGTTCAGTATTTGCCACTTGTACATACCATCTAAATGCGGAAGAGGGAGAATTCCAGAAGAGCATACCCCACATCCTCGTGCTATGATTCCAATGCAAGCTGCCATAGAAATACCTAATTGAATGAACAAAAAGTACTTGAAATTCTTTTATCTAAAATTCCTCTGTTTACAGTACAACGATACAATGTTCTTTGGCAATCCACATCCCACAAGGTAGGGGGGAAAACTCCCTTAGGCCTTTGTGAGACATCAAGAATCCATGAATCATCTTATTAGTAATAATACATTCAAAGTAACAATACAACGATTTGCATATTGTCACTAGCAACACTACGAGCTTTTCCATAGACAAACGCAAAACTTAATGTAATTTGAACCGTGCATCAGAGGAAAATAACAAAATCCCAATTATCTTATTATTACAATCAATAAGGTTATATTCAATACATTTCAACCGAAAATAGAATTATCTTTGAATTTGTGAGAAAGGCGCCCTTTCAAATGGCTTCAGCGGGGTATAAGATGACAAGTTCAAATAAAGCAGACAGCTTATCTTAGAGATCTGCAAAGACAGCAAATATATCGCCATTAATGTAATCGTTGTCTACCAAGCTGACTAAATAATAGCTGCTCTGCACCTGCAAATGTAACAAGGTATTATAGTTAGTGAACATAATCCTATGAATAAAAGAGATTCTATATAACGTATTTCAAAAGATAATCTTACCCCTTCGAGCAGTTTTCTTGATGTGTCACCCTCTGAGTACAGGGAAGCCCATGATCTTGACCAAATTTCAAATGCCTCATCCTTCCACACCATGAAGCTGGCAGGATCGACAACAGTGGGTTGGATAATCTCCTTTGCCGGGAAGACCCCCCAAGTTACTGCATTCACATCAGTTTGATTGGCGTTGGATATCCATTTTCCTGCTTTGTTGACAGCCATGAAGGTAATGAATGGAAGAGCTTTGCATTTGTCAACAAGTGCATTCAGCTTCTCTGGCGAGCAGAAAAACTCTAGATATGCTTTCTGATAAACGTATCCTCCTGGACCACCCCAACCTGCAAATCCACAAGGCACGATGTCAGAAATGGTTTGAGAAAGAAAGAATACCAGTTGGAGTTTCACAGGTAGTAGAAGTTAAAGTCCACTTATAGCAAAACAGAGCATTCCACAAGATGGAACATCTGATAAACTGCAAATAAAAGTTAACCTCAATAAAATCAACCTCTGATTGCATGGCAAAAACTAGCAGAAACAACTGAATCAGATCTGTACATGGATAGATACACAACAAACACATTTTTTACTTACCAACAGATGGTGAGTCAGATCTTTCACCATTGACTGCCGGTTGGCTATTGATAGTGAGGAAACCCTTCGTGTTGATCTTTCCAAGATGTTCATTTATGATCTTTGTCTCTGGCTGAAGCCCATCCAACTCTGACCAAGGACTACTTCTCAACTTCCCAAGGCAATATTGCTTAAATTTCTGATATGCAACAACAAAACCATATTAGAAGTTATAATTATTTGATTTAGGAAGAAAAAAACATGATACATAATAAATAGCATAAATATCGTGGAAACTTTACCTCATAAATATCTTCATTGCTTTTCAATGGGACAGCCCATTCTTCATGAAGTTTCTTGTCACGTGCACGTGGCCGCATGAACTGTTTAGAAAATACTCCAGGGTCATGCATGGCATATTGCGAGTTTGACAGATATAATTGTTTTAAGCATTAACTGATTGTGACAAAATGAATTCAAAAGCATCATAAAAAGAATGAGTAATCAAAGAAATGTCAAATGAAAAGTGATAACAAAGAATTGCATAATGCATAAGTTGAAGAAAGCAAACCTACACATCTGTCCAATTTACAAAGAATGAGGTCATTTATATGATCATAAACTTAAATTCAACTGCTCATGCTGTTATATGGCACACAACCACTGTTCCAACAGTCCCACAGTACGTAGACAAATTTTATTTTTGGTAACCAAACCTCACAGATGTTAACACTGATTAGAGCATTTCCCCAAGCATCCACTTCAAAAACATCTACGATAGGATTAATATTAATGCCTTCTTATGAGAGATCACTTATTGTTTTTATCATAATATGCATTTTATTAAGACTAAAATGGCACGTTAGAAAGTAGAACTCATACACTTCAATCAGACCATTAAAGACAGCCTTGCCTTTACTAGGAATCACCTCTCTCATTTTGTAAGTAACTTTCCTTTTGATCCCATTTTCTGTGCTTACAAGAAAACATTGATGTTCACACACTCATAAAATCGATCCATACAGAAAACTAACATGACTACATGAAAAAAGAATTCAGAAACACAAACAAACGAAATAACGTGAATGTGCTGCAACATCGATTTTACATATGATTTGATCATGGCTTCTGACACCATTGAAAGTTTTTGAAATTTATCATAAGAATTGAAAAGACAGAAGAAGAAATTCTGCGGTCAAATGTACCTGATAGTCACTTAATGCACCATATGATGGATTACGAGAATCACCCCATCTTCCACGTGGATACTGGTCCCAACCTATTGTCCTTGTTATGTAGCTCTTTGGACGATTAGCCCTACAATCATAAACAAGAAAATAAGATATTTTAAAAATTATCAATTGTCATGTTATAACCCACACACTGCACCAAATACTATTAAGTGCATTCCAGCCCAAATATTGCAGTTTCAGAAATATTTCATACCAAAATATGGGACGAACATCTTCCTTAACACGGAAAACATTTGTAGGGCGCCTCCAGGGTAAGGATCTGTAAATTTTGGACTCTTCGATCAATCCAAGATTCTGCATATAAAAGACCATTGTTAGGAAGGACAATACTTGGTGATAAATACTAATTACAAACAACACTATCCGAATACCAAAAGGATGAGTAAATAACCATTAATATAGCTAATGCTGATTTCTCCATGTTCAGTGTATAAAGATGCAACGTCTTAATCCCATGAGCTAAAATTTTCTTGCACATTTCTGTTCCAAGGTGAATTCCATAGGCTTTAACAGCTTCTTCATTGTCCTTGATAGGCTCCAAGGCAGAAGTAATCTCAGCTGGTATCTACAATTAGCCATCAAAGCCAACAAAATGTCAATATAAATGGGAGAACCACCAAATTCCGGGACATGCTATCCAGAAAATACACAGAGATAAAGGCTGAGTCTTTACTAAGCACAGTACTTAATGATGAAGTGCGAGAAAAAATGCTCTGTGTATATATATATATATACAAGGTGAACAAACAAACGTACTTCTCTCCTTCTGGTTCAACCACTCTAGACTTCAGACCCTTAATGGCGGCTCGATTCAACTAGCACACTCACTCCTTAACACTCCATATTCAGCAAAAGACTTTTTTTAGGGTGACCCAACCTATCTCTAGGTCATCCATAGGCCTTTCCTTTAATAAGTAATTGGGATAAGGGGAGAACGAGTCGGCATAAAGAAGTATATATATACAAAAAGAAAACTCGTCTGTATTAACATTGGCATGTCAATATACATTGTTCTCAATTAGCCACCTACTTTTCTCAGTCTACGCACTAAGAATAGGACTATTAGATGAAAAAGGATACGAGAAATTGATATATAATATACAAACATTAAATTATACATCTCTTTGAAAATAGGTTTAATTAGCAATTTGTTGTATGATAATACCTAAGACGTCATCAACCAGAAAATTGATAGATTATATATCATGGAACACATGAAAAGATAAAAAGGAGAAAGAAACGTAACAATACTTATGAGACCATATTTGTCTCGAAGAGGTGATATGCAGGACATAGCGTACCTTTGTCTTGCAAAAACCAGTCATACGCAAGAAGCCCTTATAGTTATTAATGGGCATAATTCCAGGAACAATGGGGCAATTTATTCCAATTTGGCGACAGTCATTCACAAACTTGAGAAAGATATCGGTATCATAGAATAATTGACTGATAATTAGATCGGCACCAGCATCCACCTATAAAATAAGATGACCATCAGCACAATCCATCCACTAGAGTATTATCGATAAACAATATAAATCATCAATGTCTAATTTGGACAGCTAGTAACTAGGATTTAAAGAATTTTACAAGAGATAAGCATATGCTGCAAGGCATGGATGGTGATACCTTTTTCTTGAGATAAAGGAGATCACTTTTATATGCTTCGTCGGAGGCCACGCCATCAGGCCCAATGACATCTGGGTGTGCCTCTGAGCACAAAGACAAATAAGATTACTACTACTGAAACCAAAAAAAAAAAAGTATTCATTTATGACTAAAACTTACTACTAGAACAGAAATAAATAAAAATATCACCTGGGTAACCAGCAACAGTGATGCCGAAGTAGTCACCATAAGTTGACTTGATATGTTTTACCTGCAACAACACTCACTCACAAAAATACTCATTAATACATAAACCATTACTAGGAACCTATTGCTGATTTCAATACGGCATAAATAGAAGCAAACTTAGGTAATGCGGAAGTAAAACTAAATGTTGTTTTAGCAAACATCTTAAATCCACAAGAAATATGATTCTCATTAAGAAAAATTTGTCAAATCCACAATAACTATAAATCCCAAAGGAACTTTAACTGAAAATATTATTGATTATCTATGTAACTAATGAATAGCAAATCTAATTTATAGTAGTAATATACCTTGTCTACGTAAAAAATAATTTCTCATAAACCTAAACTATGACTCAAATAAGAAATTATTATACTAAACCTTACCTAAACTAAGAAACCCAAATCAGACTTACAAGTAAAAATCACTGAACTATTTTACTTCTAATTTTTTGTCCTACATCACAAACTCCCTTGATACAACTCTTCCTAGTTTACGGGCTTATGACAAATAAAGCTTGAATTAAACTAAGTTTCAGTATTTAAATCAACATATTCAATTGTACAAATAGTCCATTATATAAAAGAAGTAAGAAAAATTTAGTTTTTCAATAACAGAAGGAAAATGTACATACAAGGTCAAGGGCACAGGCGAAGCCACCCTCGATCTGAACGAACTTATCCTGACCATGAGGAGGATCACCACGAAGAGCGAGAACATTCTGAATGCCATTAGACTTGACAGTTTGAAGAGCATGATCGATCTTTTCAACAGGCATGTTAGTACAAGTGAGATGCATCATAGTCTCGACGCAGATGATGTTCTGCATCTTGTTTGCAATATCAAGCGTCAGATCAGCAGTAGAACCGCCGGCTCCCCAAGTGATGTCGCAGAAGGAAGGATTATGAGACACCATTCTGTCCATTCTGTCGAACAGGTTGTCGACTCCATCTTCGGTTTTCGGAGGAAAGAATTCGAAGGAAAATACGACTCTGTCGGAGTTTGAACTCTGTCTTATCTTCTCTATCACCTTCATTTTTGCTTAGTTTTGAACAGCGAAACCGCCGCTTTGAACAGTCACTACCGCCACCAACACTCCCTCCCCGATCGGATTCGAAATTCAGATCTGGAGATTTAGTGGAAATGGAAATGAAAATGAAAGGGAGAGTGCGAGGTGAGATTGGAAGCAAGCAGTAAACACTTGTTTCCTATTTTATATGCTTTTCAGCGCACCAACAACCACGATTACTGGAGCCGAGGAAATCATTCCTACGTAACCTTTTTTTTTTATTATTATTAAAAAAAATATAAATTTCTTAATAGTATTATCAATACAACTTCTATTTGTATAAATTAGCATAGCCGGGTTACATTGTTGTAATATATTTTATACAATTTATATTTTTTTTATCTTTTTAAAATATAAAATATATGACAATAATATAACTCTATAACATCGATTTGCATGAATGAATTTGTATAAGAATTCGTGTATATAATAGTATCATATAATTTTTTTAATATAGTATACTTTTTTGTATTGGTTTTGTTATAGTATTGTTACGGTTGAACATGCTTATTTGTATTAATTTTATTACAATATTATTTTTGTTATATGCTACTTGGAATTGAATATATCTATTTTTATTAATTTTATTACAATACATACTCATTTGTATTAGTTCTATTAAAATTTAATTTTCATATATTGGATTTAAAGGTGATTAGTCCATTATCGTGATAGAAAAAAATTATTTGTATAAAGTACAATTTTGCTTTTGAAGGTGACTTTGGTTTGTTGAAATATCATTAAATAAATTAGACTTCTATAAATTTGAAAATTTTTGGATAAAATCATTTTGTTAATGTTGAAACTTGTTTAAAGAGAAGTAATAGTCTATAATAAGTATTTTTTGGACTCATAATCATCAACTTGTATTTAAATATTTGGTTAGAGAAGTCAATAATTTTACCTTCATTACTAAGACAAATCTATTGAGTATTCATAGTTTTATGTCATTCTAACTTATAAATATTATATAAATATAATGTTTAAATTTTCATTCTAATTTTAATGAAAACATAGGTTTTACTTTAAATTAGCAAATATTTCATGAATTTTCAGATTTTATTCAAATGTTTTTCATATTTTCAAAATGTTAGGACTTTAGTCAATAAAATACGGAAGAATACATTTAGAATAGGAAATGGAAATTCTAATAATACCAAATAGTCGCTGTCCATTCCAAATATACTCTCAACCATCAGAGAAAAACGCAGACTTGGCTTGGCATTTGGTGGGGTTGGTGAGTGGGACCCACCATGCCAACCCCGTTCCTTCTCCTCGCCGATTTAATCGTTTCACCAACACTCCGAATCCCACTCCACTACGCCGCACGTTATTATTAGTTTAAATTCTTAAACGGGAGGCGGCCTATGTATTTTTTTAAGTCAATATCCTGTTACCCTTTATATTTTTTTAATATTTTATTATTTTTTAATTTTTTTTATTTTACATTTAAGTTTAATTAATTTATAAAATAATAAAATTAAAAATATTAAAAATTAAAATTAAAATTAAAAAAAAATATTAAAAGAAATACAAAAAAATAACATAACATTAATTAAAAAAGTAAAAAAGTAATAAATATTCTCCCTCCTTAAAATTCAAAAATATCAAAATAACATTACAATGTAAGTATGCAACCACCGGTAATACATACAATATTATACAAAAATAATAAATGAAAACTGAATTATTTAATATAACTAACGCGAGTAATCACTCTTAATCCCAAGTTTTTTAAACGGTCACAGTTCAAAATTATTTAAAAGATAACCAAACTCAAATTTTTTTTTATATGAAAATACTGCTATTTTAACATGTATTTTTGAGTACAAAATATAATTTCAAGTAAAAATATATTTATTCCAAAAAATTTTAATTAATCATTTTTAAAATAATCATTTAAAAAAATTAAAACTGAACTATGATTACCAATGAAAATTCTGCTCATTTACCAAAATTTCTACACATTTTAACCGACATCTCAAATTTTACTATCTTAAATCATAAAAGCCCAAGGACCCAAATAATATTACACCATAACATAAAATAGCATTAGAGATTTGACATGGATAGCACCTTACAATAGACAAATTATGTACTTGTCTAAAAAGTCGTAAAAACTCAGAGACCCAAATGAATATTGTCTCATTCACATAAGTAAAAATTGCAATAAGGTACATTAACATGACCCTATAGATAAAAAACTAAAAATAAATAAGAAAAGAAGGCTGGAGTTTACTTGAGTACTCTTAGATCCCCAGTGAGATCCTTGGAGTAAGAATCAAGCAAAGAGTAAGAATCAAGCAAAGAGTAAGAATCAAGCACAGTGTGTGCTTTGGACCACAACATAACAACGGAAGAGGCAAGCTTTCAGACAACCTGTTCTATGTTAGGCCACCCGTCATCCAGCTATTCAACTTGCTGCATTACACATCTCGACTTTTCCAACCTTCAAAAGTTCTCAAACAAAAAGAAAAAAAAAAAGAGAAAAAAGTCTAACAAGTTTAATATTTGCATCAATGAATACAGTTTCCGTATGAATTATTATCAAAAAATAAGAGAACAAAAAGAAATATTTTATGTGAAGAAAAATTACATTTGATACAACATTTGTAATGAACCCTGAGCAAGGAAAACAGATCCTTGTTTACAGAAAGGGTTCAAACTTTTGGTACAACAACATTCCTGGCCCAGAGGAGAGGACCATGTATATGCAACTTGAATCCTTGTCCTATGACGATTCTACAATGGTTAATCAATCAACTTACCATCTTTGACTACTGCTACCTGCGTCACAATTGATATTGGACTAGAGATCAAATACTAACATAAGCAAGAAACATATTACATTGTCAACCATTGACAATAAAGGGAAAGTCAACAAAAATTGCATACAATTAATAAGACAGCAAATGCAACATGCAAAATACCAAATGACTTGCTATTCCTCCAGAAAGTAAGCAATAACTCAGCATAAAAGAATTTGCGGCAAACATTAAGTTTATCAATATGAGCTAAAATTAATGAACATTGTGACATTATAACAAGAGAGGTAGAGAAGCAACAGGTTAGCTACATTCAAGCTTCAAAGTAATAAATTACCAACCTACAAAACCATGATTTCCCATTCGTTTTATTGAACAGTTGTATCATTTGATATCTCAATATTATAAGAGCAACATTCAAGTTTTAGATCAAACCCCAACCACCAAAATCATTGGTTCCCTATTTGTGTCATTGATCGTTAATTCAATTGTATTTCAATATTATGATGATTGGTAAGATATTATGAAAGCACTTCATATGTGAAATTCTGCATGCTAATATAATGTGTCTTTTTTTCTTTTTGGTTTGGCAGCTAGCGACAATTACTCAAATCGGTCCATTTTGGTTGCAAGTTTTTGGCATATTCATAAATTTCCTGGCAATCAGACCTCAATGCCTATGCATTGGCTAACCCAAATCCCTACCCAACCAGGTGTGATAAGAGTTTGAACCTCAAATCACTTGTACCAATGTAAGAGATTTTACTAGTTAAACCAATTTGCACCAACACTATTTGCCTTAATTTGCAATGTACAATTAATTTAAAAAACAGTCCGACATCTATAATTGGAAATGAGGCACCAGAAACCAAATATATAATTCAAATTATGCGTTGAGATTTATATAAATCCTAGAAATATCCAGTTCATTAAAATTTTTGAAATTTTCAGTTATATTTGGACTTTAGAATTCTCTCTAATTAACAAACTACAAAAAACATAGCTTCTCCATTGACCAACAATTGGGAAGCGGGAAAATAACTTGATTTAGGGAAGGTTGTGTTTGCTATAGTTTAATGTTTTAAGACATTTTGTGCTCGTTTCATTTGTCTTTTCCATTAACCATAAGGACTTTTTTAACGTTAAAATTCTTTTTATTTTGCGTTTTTGACAATAGAGCTTTTTAAACTTTTTTAAAAGGTTAAATTGTTTAAAATACGTTTATTTTATTTTAAAGAATTTACGTTATTTTTTTACAATCTAGCCTTAAAAATTTGTATTCTAAAGTAGTTTCAAGTTTTCCCAAAAGTTATTTATAACAACCACACAATCTATAAACTTTTATTCAAAACTTCACTTACAAATGTTTTACTGGTAAAAAGTCTCCTTCGAGAAGCTCTACTCGAAAAATTATACCAAACAAACCCTTTATCTCATGGTTTCATCTTTTGCATTTGTTTCACTCTTACACAATATATACTTGTATAGCACACACTATGGACAGCTGTGTTCAAATTTCATAAACTTTCTTTATGAACATAATTTACTTTTTCTGCTTCTAACTTAAAAAAAAAGCAAAAAAAGAAAAAGAAAAAAGGAAAGAAAAGTTCTCCAAAATCAGCAGTCCTCAAACATTTTTCTGACTACCTCAAGTCTCCCTAAGCCCAAAATAGAAACATAAGTTCATGTCTCCTTAAAAGTATATTGGAAATCTTCCTTTAGTTCTCAATGACTTGCTAAAAGTTAAAAACAGATGTTACGATCAGAACAACTTTCTTAAATCTGCTCATAAAAGTTCATTCAGCTAAAAGATAACATTGATTTATTTGTTACTAAAGTTCATTTCAGCAGTTCAACAATAGCACTAACTGAAACCCACTAATCAAAAAACAACATTTTCTCCACAACTTACCAGCAGCACAAGTGACTGTATATAATACATGAGAAGAAAAAAGGAAATCAATTAAAAGTTGTACTTACTCCTCACAGAGACATCACTCAGTTACAAGTTCCCAATCTGCTTTAGACATGTCAAGAAAATCAATACTGCCGTCTTCAAACATTACCTACAACAAGACATTTTCTTGAATGTTCATAATGCCTCTTATGATTCACTTAGTAGTGAGATAAAAGAGACTCTTACCGAGTGTGTTTTAGAATACTCATCAAACCGTCGAATAATTCCAAAGGATCTGTAATAGTTAAGCCAAAGAAAACAGAATTCAGAATTCAGCACAATAATACTTAAACAGGAAAAAAAAGAAAGAATTTGGAGGTTATGACAATTAAAAAATCTCATTGAAACACAAAGATGGGATCCACTTAGAAGTTAAGCACACAGATATTATAGGAAAAAAAAAAAAACAGTGAGCTAAATTGCAGACTCCAAAGCAGGCAAAAAGAGACGAAATAAAGTACTATTTGCAGAAAATAAGAAGTAAAGACGAAAACATTCTATGATTTAAAAGTCATTAATTCCTATTTGATAATTAGATTTTCCATCCCAAACCCCTAGCCTCCTAATATACTACCAAATCAAAATATCCCAATTATAATCCTACACAGCAGCTGGCATTGGGTTATTAAGCAACCAAAATGTTCATATGTGCTGGTCAAATAACTCTTTCCATATATTAGTTAAAAGAAATTGAAACAGGATATGTTTACGAAAAAGGATATACATGGCACTAACACTAGCTTTATTAAAAAGAAATGTTAATTGTAAGGTCCTAAATGTTTTGCTTCCTTGGATAGTAATTAAACCAACCAAATTCAGAGACAAATTAATTCTGAAAGTACCTGTCATTCTTGGAATGAGATATTCTAATCACTTTGCCGATGCAACACTGAGGGCATGTTTGTCGTTGATTATAAGCAGGTTGTGAACTTCCTGAAGGTCAATCGGAAATTTTGAGATTTTGAAAAAGCATCCAATTTATAAATTAGAATCCAGGAAAAAGGTTTCTTACCAATATGCAAACTTCCATTCTGATAAAACTAACCAAACAATAGCCCAAAATCAGTCCAAGTTTGCAGAAAAATGTGCAGAATATATAAATTAAGCAACGATTAACATGACTAGGAATCCAAAATTGGAATGCATTAAGCTATAAAGAATATCAACAATTCAGCAGTAATGTTTATGACTTGTAAGAGCTTGCCAATCTTGCACTGCATGGCATGTGAAAAATCATGAAGGGGAGTGGAAGAGAAGGAATAAGGTTTCTCTTGGTCATTTCAGAACGGATGAAATTTTCCAAATCTTTTCCAATTTGATTCTAGAATTTTCAGTCTGATCCCATCCAATTAAAGATGTCCAATTATATTTTGCAAACAAAATTATAGAAGAAACCAGAGGTTATATCATTTGGAATTTTTCAGTGGTACACCCATCCAAAACAAGTCCCCAATTTTAAACAATGAGCCATTCTTTCAAGGGTAGGCGATTATGCAGCTCAGTCTAATTTACACCAGTGATATACCAGAGCCAGACTCTAATCCTCTCAAAGGGCAATATGAATCTTACAAATTGAAAAAAATCCAAAATTAATATGATAAAACAGTCAAACTTGCACTACTTGTATTTTGTTACATCAAAAATCTCCAAATGTTTCAGTAACTGTAATCAAAAGGTTGAGAATCGAAACCATAACAAAGCGTCAAAACCTCTCATAAATCACTGAACGGCACATAAATATTCAATTCATTCATGAAGTAGTAAAAAAGACCTGCAGTAAGATATAATTGCAAAGCAATTTGAAATAATTCATGATCAATTTGTAATATCCTATTTGAGATACCCGGGCCTATTCTAGCACAGCCACCCATGCAACAGAGATTGGCAAGCTTTGCTCTCATATTGAGACAAGAGAAACCTTTCCATTTATCTGATAACAAATAGAAAGGAAGGTGGAAGATAGCAGAGAACTTTCTCTCTCTGTGGGCTAAGGAAGCAAGGCAAGCAAAGGAGATAATAAAGAAAGAAGAAATATATTCTTTTAGGAGAAAGGGGAATTTTATTATAACCATAATAAAAATGGAGAAAATATATAATAATTGAACACAAATTGAAAAGGCATTTTATATTTATTGATTATCAAACAGCCACATATACATACATCTTTTCCAGATAATATTGCTTTCAATTTGGGAGAAGTTACAGCCACCTGACAAGCTACTAACTTTAGTGCAGCATCCGATGATATCTTAGGCTTGCTAGGTTTTGCCCCCAACTTCCTCCTGCAGCCTGCTGCTCCACAGTGGCAATCTTGATCTGCACCAAATTGAACAAACCTGCTAAATTTGTCAGATTTGTGCATATTGGGTTAAGAAGATACAAATTTTGAAGGGAAAGCAATACACCAGCTGTGGTCAATTTGACATAAAAAAATTGTTAGACAAAAAGTTTATTAGAAATATACATGCTTACAATAAAAAATAGCAAATTTCTAAGTGAAATGTCTAACAGAATGCAACAGGAGAGTCATGTAAGCGTTCATACTGGTAGTCATAGGTAAGATGTTCGCCCTTTTTTATGTCACGAGTTGCAAATATGCCTATTCTTGTTTCGCCATCAATTATCCTTGAGAAAAATAAATTAAACATGTAAGGTTAGCAGATCAACTCATAAAACTACAAAATCAGCGATGAGGGGTCAGCAAGAACCATTTCTGCATCTCAGTATTGGGGCAGCAACTATGGTTTATGTATCTTGACTTGTTTCCTTTGTATGTGGCATCAATTACCATGTCTCGATTGATCTCACACAGGTAAAAGTTAGTTTCCCCACGGTGCTTCATTTTCCAAAGTCTTTCCTCACATGTTTTATCATCAATAACTGCATTGAAGAAACACTAAGCAGATGCTAAAGGATCACAAAATAATGCAACTTCAGTTGATGTAAAGAAATTTCAGCAAAGTACACAATGACCAAGATGTCACCTTCTCCAACGTATTCAATTACAAACTCTCCTCGTTTAATATCTTCATCAGCCACAATCCCAGATCCACATTTCTCGGTCTACAAGCAATACCTTATTTAACTTCATATTTGAGTCTAGACAGAAGTAACAACAACACAAGCATACAAGGAATGACACTGAACAGATTGCAAAACTTTAGGATGTCAAAGCAAGACTTAATTTAACATACAAGTTTATTCTTAATGCCCAAAATGAAAACAGAGAAGAGATAGAGAGACTTTATGAAGATGTAGTATTGCTGGCCAGAAAGTCATCCCACAAAATCAAGATAAGAACCTATCCAGAAGTCACACTTATACCTGCACTAATTTCATCTTCTTTACTGGTCGGTGCTGGAATGGCTTGTTAAGGCATGAATTCCCACATTTGCAACCAGAGGAGCAGCTAGATAGTAGCATCCTGTACAACAAAAGCAATGATGTTTCAGTCATTTACTTTTCATAGATTAGGAGCATATGCAACACCTAGTTTCTAGCAAAAAGGCTACCAAATTTATATAATACCCTTCTTGTTAATTTCAAAATTAGACATGTTGTTAGTAAAGCCGCTTGAGTGCCTTTCACCCTGGCAACTAACTACAGTTAATTAAAACAAGTCTTTTAGAACCATAATGATATTGTAGTGGCATCAATTATAATGAATACAACGCTATCTTACTATTTGATTTTTTGCATTAAGCCCCCAAGATATCTTCACCAGAGCCTTAACATCACTTCTTACTATAATGATTCTTACTATGATGAAAGGGAAACCTCACCATGACTTCAAGAAAGTATATAAACGAATGTCATGATTCTTACTATGATGAAAGGGAAACCTCCCCATGACTTCAAGAAAGTACATAAACAAATGTCAAAGACAAAAATTGGGTTTAAATGAGAAGATCGGTGCTTTGTTTGTGACAGAGTTCAGCACAAATAATTGACCAATAGCTCTAACTAATTAAGTATGCTCCACGTGGCAAGTAAGCCATGGAACACTGTTATCACATGTACAGGCCCCAATGCACGTAATATGTCCTAAAATGGCACCAGAACTTTGACCTGTCTGATCATCGATGCTAGTGCATATATCAGAACTTCAATAAGATTAGACAACAGCATACTCATTTTCAACAGCAAAAGGAGGAAAACAGACTGAAGGTAATAATGGTTCAATGTCTCAAGGAAACTTAAATCAATGACTCTGGTTGGGACCAATCAACAGCAAACAAGTGATACAAACTAAACAGCATAATCAAATTTTCCAATTAGGAAACTCCAGATAAAGGTGAGCCCCAAATTTAAAAGTTGAGCAAGCCATAAATTTCTAATCAGAAGAGACTACTATACCACTAGATAGAACTCCATCACAATGTCAAACACATCACAGCATAAGGCAGAGAAAACATAATAGCAAAAGATAAATTCTTACCCACAATGGCAATCTCTATCACAAACACCAGAAGAACCCGGTGATGCAGTGCAAGAGCAGAAAATGCCATCATCCTCAAGCCGTCTCTTAATCTTCCTTGTGAGATATATGTCTTAATTTCGTGAACATCAACAAAAACAGAATCATATAGAGAAAGACCAATAACTTAAACACCAACAAGTAAAGGAGCAACAATTAGAAAGTGAATTTCAAGTAAATACTTCGCTTAATGAAGATGTAAGGTGTAGGCTTCGATTTAACAAACCAATCAGGTAATTCAAACTCAACCGGATTTCCAATCTGCTTCAACAACTTGTTAAATGCGTGGCCTATGCAGCTAGTATCAGAATTCTGATAAAACAACAACAAATACCCAGATGAAAAATCATAAAGGAAACGTAATAACAACTTCAAATTCCAATGAGTATACACCACAAATGCCAAGCAATAGAATTTGTTGGAACTCAGAACCAAACCTTCTTCGTACTAGGCATGGCCTCTAATTTCTTCCTACTAAAGAACAAGACAATTTCCTACAAGATAAACAAGGAAGTCAAATACACAAGAGCATGAAAATAGCTTAATATATAAAACAAAGAACTTGAATCTTGCTACTTAACAGTTCCCAAGTTCGTTTTCACTCAATCTCTCTCAAAATTTAGCAAAATTTACAGCTCTTAAATTGAGAAAACACACTACAAGGAATAGAAACATGGTGTTTGAAGAGAAGAAGAAGTAGAATTAGTGAACGAGGTAGAGAATTTACCTTATGCAAGTTCACAGATCTCTGAGTTGAGCGATTTGGGTTTAGGAGGGAAGTTTTTGAGCGCATGAAAAAAACAAAAGCCGATAACTATTGCACGGCAATAAATTAATCAACAAACGGGGCCTTAAAGTTAAGCCTACGTCGTGCTGAGGCGATTTAGGAATGGGCTAATAACATACGAGTCCTTATTATTTGATAATATGATAAATAAAAATTTTTTTTGCGAGTCTCTGCCGTCATATAAATTATTTGTATTTACAATTACATGTCTGTAATAATTATTCTTAATAACTATGACATCAATAAGTATTTATTTAGTGGGCTTTTTGGTTAGTCAAAGTACTATTTAATACCATTTTTTAACATTTTTTTATCTCAAGTCTATTAAAATAGAAAAATCACCTAAATTTTAAAATTTTAAAGTAAAAACTTTAATTATTTTAAGTATTTTTATTTTTTCAAAATTTCTTTTTAATTTTCTTCTATCATGAAGTTAAAAAAATTCTTATATTTGCATAATTTTTGTGAAAAATAAGTGATTAACTATTAAATAATCATAATATTTTATTAAAAATTAGTATTTGATTCTAAATTTTTATTTCTTAAAATTTATATTTTATTGTTTAATTTGTAACTCCTCAATAGAACATAATCGCATTAGATAGCAGCATCACGCTTAGGACTTGTATGAAATTTAATTGCAAACTACATTTCATATGTCATTTGACAAAACCATAGGGAACCGTATGTTATTACCCCAACTAGAAAATAGAAATTTTATTTGAAGGCCAGGCCCGGCCCAACGCGGTCCATTAATAATAAGCAGTTGATGTTACTACTAACCACGTGCAATTTTAAGCTCAAAAAGTCCAAATCAAAATATAAAATATATTTTCAGTTTACTTGTTTTTGGGTTTCGATTCTTTGCCTTGGAACAGAACAAAAGCATTTCAATTTTCAGTATCAAATTCAATTTGAACATCGAACCAATCATTTATTGATTCCGGTAATCAATCCTTATCTGTCTCTATACAGTTTGCTTCTTTATATATGTATATTTGCTTTTGCTTTTGATGTTTTTGTGCAGGGAATTTATTTATTTGTTTAACAAATTCTTGATTTAATTGAATCTTGAACCGCACGAATGTTTTTGATAACTATTGTCTTATTTTCGGATCTTAGTTTACTCTTTGCTGATTTATTGGTTTTTTGATTTGGGTAATTTGATATTTATGTGTTTTGTTTCATGTGACTTGTGTAATTTTGGAATTCTTTAACTTATGCAACAATCTTGAAGAACGTTTAATTATTTAAAGTATTTAGAAATAATCCTTTTCGCTGTGAGCTTCCTTAATTTCTTCTTTGATATGTATTTTGAGAGTGTTGTGGTTTCTTTTTTAAAACTTAGGCTGCTTTTTGTGAGGCCGATTTTGTGGCCCCATGCCGATGCATAAGTAGGTAATGAAGGGATTTCGTGATAAGGCTGGTGCTTCGAAATGTTCTTCTAAAAGTACAAAGGATACACCGAATAGATCTTTGGCATCTGTTAGTTCAGAGCCTGGATCTGGTGGGAGAGTGTCATCCAAGGGTTCGCTGTTGTCAAGCTTCTTTACGTCTGCTTTCTCCGTTTTTGATATTTATAGTGAGTCGTCAGCTTGTGAAAAGAAGGCAGTTCACAGTAGAAGTAATGGGTGGGCAGCAGCTGTGAAGAAACTAGTGACTGCTGGCTCAATGAGGAGAATACATGAGCGTGTACTAGGGCCAAGCAGGACTGGAATTCCTAATTCAACTAGTGACATATGGCTTCTTGGTCTGTGTTATCAAATATCGGAGGATGATGCCACGAGTGATGCAACTAGTAATAATGGATTAGCTGCACTCAATCAAGATTTTTCATCAAGAATTCTGATGACATATCGCAAAGGTTCGACTCACGCAATGTTGGCCTTTTTATGATGGAATTGATTGGAAAAGTTTAGTATATTACAACTGGGTTTGAATGTTTCATCTGCAGGTTTTGATGCTATTGGTGATTCAAAGTTTACAACTGATGTAGGCTGGGGTTGCATGCTTCGAAGCAGTCAGATGCTTGTTGCTCAGGTTTAGTGCTGTTTCACTTCTTACCAGAAAACTCTTTTAAGCGCAGCATTACGATAGATTACTTTTCCGCAATCATATTTTTTATTGTAATTGTGCAATCTTTTATTAGCCAGTGAACACTCATTACTTCTACACAGGCTTTGCTTTTTCATCGGCTGGGGAGATCTTGGAGAAAGTCTTTGGATAAGGTAAAATAAATGTTATTTTATCTGGTTCCCATCCCTACTCTGTTTTGATAATGTTTTAGAATATTAGCTGAACTATTAGAACCAAAATTAGATTCTCTCTAGTTATAGTAGTCATGAAGCAAGCTTCAACACTTGCAAGTATGTTCATGCGGGTGCCTTTCTAATAATGCAGCCATTTGATCCTGAATATGTTGAGATCTTGCACCTTTTTGGCGATTCCGAAACATCAGCTTTTTCTATTCACAATCTTCTTCAAGCTGGAAAGACTTATGGCCTTGCAGCTGGATCGTGGGTGGGCCCATATGCCATGTGTCGCTCAATGGAATCTCTAGCCCGTTGCAAGAAAGAGGAAACTGGTCTTGGACGCCAGTCACTTCCAATGGCCGTTTATGTGGTTTCAGGTGATGAAGATGGGGAAAGAGGTGGAGCGCCTGTCGTATGTGTTGAAGATGCTTCTAGACATTGTTTTGAGTTTTCTAAAGGTCAAGCTGACTGGACGCCTATTCTTCTGCTTGTTCCTTTGGTTCTTGGACTTGACAAAGTAAATCCCAGGTTAGTCTACTTTATGGAATTTATCTATAAGATATTGGTTGTCCTGTCATCTCTCATTAGGACCATTCAGGATTTGATCAAGATGCACAGTTCATATCTTGCACCTGTTGTAAAGCTATCATCCAATTTTGCCAAAGTAGAAGCCATGGATTGGAAATCTATGGATTACTGAAAATTTCCACTTATTAAAATTGATTGCAAGGTTGCTAGGATTTTCTGCACTTGTTTCTTTGGCTCATTGTATGAGGTAGATTTCTTAGGCCAGTGGATTGCTACCTATGGGTGTGTTCGTTCTCTGGAGGATTGTGAGTGTAAGGATATGTGATCGGGCTTGTGCTTTTGGACTACCCTTACTATTGGTTTTTTTTTTTTTTTTTTTTGGCCCCCAACTTTGCTTTATCTTGGAATTAAATTTCTCCTTATTGTAGTGTACTATTTATCCTTTCCCTGTAATTAGGTTTAGTTGTTTTTGAGGGGTTTTTATCCTTTTCCCTCTCAAATTCCTATTTCTAAGAAACAAAGAAATATGCATTAGCTCAACACAATATGTAGAAGCATGCACAGAAAATGTTAAACTGACACCAAAATCTCCTTCTCTTTGTCACAACTTCCTAAACTCTCCTTGATAGAAGTTAGTTGCCAAAGAATTAAATGTTGGAATGATGGCAGAGCAATTATTTGAAGACATTTCAATATATATCTAATGCATTCGGTGTCACTTTCTCCACTTGCAGATGGTATGATGGAAACTTACAAATTCATTTAATCAACTTTTCATTGACCACCATTTGAAACTGAAGTAATTAGTGGGATATCAATTTTGGAATTTATATTTTGAGTATTTTCCATATCTATTTACTAGGCGTATTTCTTAATTGTTTATCAGGTACATCCCATCCTTGCGACTGACATTCACCTTCCCACAAAGCCTTGGTATTTTGGGTGGGAAACCTAGTGCCTCAACGTATATTGTTGGGGTGCAAGAAGAGAATGCTTTCTACCTTGATCCACATGAAGTTCACCCGGTAAAGTTTAAATTTAATTGATTACTTTGTTATTAATAAATTACTGGTTAATACCATATATGTTTTCTGTCACATGCTAAGGTGGCTAAATTGTGTAGGCTTGTACAAGATCATTATCTTATTAGTTATGATGTTCTCCTCCAGTTTTGATGAATTTATGGGAAGTTAATAGTATCTGCCCCATGTTCTGTTAGGAAATCCTTAGTGCTTTCCATTGCAGACCACTTAAATGACACAGCATTGACATGTCTATCAATTAACTTTATTGTTTGATTTTCTTAAGGGGATCTTAAGGGAATAATTATCAAGCAACTTCTCAAAATCAATTCAGTGATTTGGAGAGGGTTATGTTCTGATATATTCGCGGATGTATGAAAATGTTAATGTTGTTGGTGGAAAGAGGCTTAATATATAAGTTAGTCTAATGTTACCAAAAAATTAATGCATGAATACCATGTCATTTTTAGAGGCATAAAGCTTTCATTTTCAGTATTCAAAATTTCTACTACATGCTCTCATAGTAGTACATGTTATTTTTGATATTTCTTAATTTAACATGTGCCAGTATCAAGGCGTGGATCTCTATTATCACGTAATTTTGTCTTAGTGATCAAAACCTTAATAAACACCTAAACTCTATATTTTAACAAACAGCAACAGATTACTAAAATGAAAGAAACACAAGCAGAAATATTATCAAGGAGAATCCTTTTTTCTATTGAGCGATGCTTCAGTAAGTCCTCTTGACTTGTTTTGATTTCCAATTTTCAGTCCTTGGATGATCCTACGGGCATTAGAACAGCAAAATTTATATTGTTACTGCTTGTTTCAATGCTATTCTGCTGAGTAAATCTTAAGGGAACCGTATGACTCGAGTTCAGTCAAAGTTAGTAGTAGCTGTATCTACATTAGTACGATAAAGTGCTCCAAAAGCACCAGGCACATTATAATTTCTATGACTTGGGTAGTATGTGTACTTCAATGGTGAATTTGGAAGTGATTCTTTCTCCAACAGTAACCCTTAGTTTTGCTTATATACGTGTTCTTCTATGATCTTTGTGGAGGAACTTGTGGATGTCATTTATGTTTTGAGTTTGATTTTGTACGGTATGTACACTGGTTCCTATGAACTCTCACTGGAACATAACACTGATACAATCTTTTTGCTATAACATTCTTATGTGAACTTGTCATCTGTTGGAAAAGGTAATTGATAGATTTTATTTTCCACCGATTTTTGCACTTAAAAACACCATTTTAATTGGAGTGCAACTTGTGGACTTCTGTTTTTTCCTATAATTGCTTCATTTCATGCCATCTTGGTTTGCATAGGCCTACTATTTGCATATGAAGCACATTATGATGAATGAATGTGTAAATAATTTTACTAGTAATTTATGCTAACTTGTTTCTGGATGGCTCAATGCTAAAGGATCAGTGGCTGCATTGACTGATAGACATTTTGCTAGAAAATATGCCACTTCTTTCTTTTTAAGGTCTACAATCACGCATGGTATGTTGATCCTAGTTTTCCCTTTTTTAAGCTGGAACACTGTTGGTAAATGTATATGTCGTTTTCATCATGCTAAGAAGAGAGTATGTCATTTGATTGATACATGGTCTTTCAGATAGATCTTTGGTCTAGTTGAGTTAAGATGTTTTACGTACCTACTACTGTTTTCAGGTCCACTGACTTGTGAAAATAAGATTTGAGATCAACCTGATTTCTTAGATTAGGACACATGACAGTTGTTAGTGATGATGTGCTGGATAGTTGAAAAAGTCCCCAACCACTCTCTCTCTCTTTCTCTTTCCTCATTATGCAGATACGCGCATTTGGTTCTTGTTTTTCTGTTCTGGCTGGTTACTGACTGTAGTGTTATTGGATTTTTGAGTTGATTGTCGTAATAGCAGTGCTGATTGCAGTTTTGGCTAATGATTGGTTGTCAGGTAGTTAATATTGCAAGAGATAATCTAGACGCTGATACTTCATCATACCACTGCGAGTAAGTGATTTTCTTCATTATCTAGCCTTGGTTTGTTTTTATGTTTAGTGTTTTTCCCAATTATAATATTTTAGTTATTGCTCTAGTGTCATAAGGCATATTCATCTGGACACAATCGATCCATCTTTGGCACTAGGATTCTATTGTCGAGACAGAGGTTTGCTCTTGACTGAATTTTATCTCTTGCTGATTATAGCTTATAATTAAAACAAAAACTTGTGGACAGTGATGTATTTTCTTCCCCACTTCGCTTTGCAGATGATTTTGATGATTTCTGTTTCCGGGCATCCAAGCTAGCAGATGAGTCGAATGGAGCACCATTATTCACCGTTACTCAAACCCGTAAGAAGGCAGCCAATCACAGCAGTGTGTTGGGCGAAACTGTTGTGGTTCAAGCAGATGATGATTCCTTAGGTGCAATGTCCATGAACAATGCAGATGGTAATGCACATGAGGATGACTGGCAACTTCTTTGAGCATGAAATTATTTTGTGGGTCTCGGACTAGAAAATTGTACATGGTTCTTACCTCTCAGCTTGCATTCATGGCATTCCTATACCCAGTTCAACAATGCCTCTCATTAGTACAACCACAACTACAAATTTAGTCAGGCTCATAATTCTGTTCATTTATCCTGGGATTTGTTTAATTCAACATGTGCAGGAAAATTAAGTTAGTTACAATTCTTTCTGTTAAATTGCTTTTAAGTTATTCATACTACTGACCACGTGTATGTTGTAACATAAAATGAGCATAGTCCCATTTGGGTTTGGTATTTTACCACTTCAGAATTGAGTTGCTAATTTTTTCGTGCTATATTTTATGTCTTGTTATCCCATCATATCCATGGAATTGTGGTATGGTTGAGAGATGAATTTGCCCTTTCTCAAGCAATCAATGACAACTAATAACTTCTTCATTAATGCTAATTGAATCGTTGAATTTTAGTTTTGCAGATGGAAATCATTTCTCTTAACAAAATATCTTGTTGACTTTTTCTCATAGTAGACTTGATATGTAAGTCAGTGGCAGAATTAACAACCTTTGCAAACAAAAGATCGCTAGAATCTAATTGATCGACATTTATCCTACAATTATCTCATACTTTCTAACAAGTGCCCAACAATAAATAAAATGATTTGATGTTTGTAGTAAACTGCCTTCTTATTTGGGTTTGAATGCAGAATGTAAACTTTTTTTTTTTATTCTAATTAATTTTGACACAACTACGAGTGTTTGAATTCATGGAGTTGCGTGTTAAGTCTACTTTTGGCCTTATGACATCGACGGATTGGCGTAAATTTCACTCCACTTAGCATTGGGTTTCATGAATTCCAAAACTATTTGTCAGATCTTCCACTCCATTCTAACCTCAAATGGGTAGTCTAATCAAATTACAATACAGTTTTTGAAGGCATTTTCAGCTCACTTGCTTCAGTATTTTCAAATGCCAAGATTATTACCTAATTCACAGCACGAACACCCTAGCATTACCCGTTATATGTTGTAAGATTTTCAACTTTTTAAAAGATACCAAGAGCATCGTTCACAAAAAATTGGATAAACTTGCATATTAAGCATTTCCATTTCATCCTTCGAATTTCAGGAAGCAAATAAGTAAGAAACAAATCATACTATTTCCAAAATACTAGAGACTCTATTCCAAACAAAACTATTAACTCAATAATATTTTATAATTAATAGCACAAAAGTATGTGAACAAGAAAGAGTAACCAAAAAGTACCTTAAATATCTTCATACTTACAATCCCATCTATGAAGTAAGATGATTGACATACATAAGATGACTAATAACTAATTACTTTGACATCTTAACCCCCTAACTTTGGAACAACATTCTCACTTTTATAGGAAACTAATTTGGTTTTTTTTAAAAAAACAAAGGAGAGATGATATTTTCTCAGATAAGAAGATAAGAAGAAGAATATGGAAATCCGGAAAACCCAACTGGTATTTGAACATGATTCCATTTCATGCTTCCACTGCTTTCTTTCTCTAATATGAATCCGCCTTCCCCTGCTACATTACCAGTCATCACAAAAAACTTTTGCTGCTGCTGAAAATTTTGATTATGTTTTCCGTAATCTTGGCCACAAATTCCAAGTGTTGTCACACTAACACAAGGAGAATTTTCAGTTACACCATTGGGAAGTTGCACAATTGAGCTTACAATTTTCCCTTTCTTTACTTCATTTTCTTGCTGCTGCTGGGATTCTAATAATTGTTGCTGTTCTTTTGTCAAGAACCATAGCCATTGGTTTTGCTGGGTGTTAGGAGCGACTGCAGCTGTGTTGCCTCTTGGACTAATGCTTTGAAATGGCCAAATATTATCAATTTTCGACCAAATCCCAGTTTTAGGATCATAAAATTCAGCATCAGATTTGAATCTTCCTTGACTGTCAGTTCCATATCCACTCACAACCCAGAATTTATCATCTCCTTCCCAACTCAATCCCAAACATTCATCTCTTTCCTCTTCCATTTCCGGCAGGATTTTCCACTCATCAGCTTCAACATCATACACTTCTGCTGATTTCAGCGCATTCTTTTGATTATCGTGCCCACCTGCAACATAAACTCTAGTGCTTCCCACCGCTGCACAGGCAAAGAAAGACCGAGCAACTGACATGGGCGCCGCGCGTCTCCACCGGGAACTCTTGGCCATATCGAGAACGTACACATCGGTGACGGGTTCAAGCGTTGTAGGATCCCAACCACCTAACAGCAGTAATTTTCGTGAAGCTGGAATTGCTACGCATTGGCAGAACATTGGAATTTTCTCTAAGTTTTTTGGATTCATTCTCCCCCAGGTTTGATTACTAGCGTTGAAGATTGTCAAACCATATTGGATCTGCTGGTTTTGCTGCTGCTGCTGGTCGTTTTGGTTCTGATATTCATCCTGGAATTGTTCATCTTCTTCTTTCTTGGAGCTAGTGATTCTTCCTGCACAGTCGTAAATAAAATGACATGAAGAATCTTTTGGTGGAGGAAGAGGTTGGACTTGACAGACAAGATGTTCAGCTTTGCCAGATTTGATTCTTTCTTCATGGAAAGAAAAGCTGGAAATCAAGTTTTGCCATCCTTGGCAGACAGATTTAATCTCAGAATGGAATTTGTAAGGAACCCTTATTAAACATTCCAGGGCAATCTCATCAGGCAGCCCTGGAATCAAATTCTGCACTTCCTGCATTATATCTGGTTCTAGCTATTGGAGACAAATGGAGAAGAAATGGAAGAACAAATTGGGGGGGTGCGGTGGAAGAGAAATGGTCAGGAAAGTGGGGTTTCTGACTGTGAAATGAGATAAAGAGGATAGGAATTTATAAGTAGAAATCTGCGAAACAACATAAAATCCAGTGGAAAATGTTGGATGGGTTGAGTTGAGTGGTGTGTACAGTCAGTATTTAATTTTTCTTGTAATATAGTCAGTTGGATCTTTTGTTTGTTTCTTCTTGCTTTTGCTTTTGCAATTTTTTTGCGGAGAATTTTTAACAGTAATTAATGTTACTTCGCTTTTTTTTCAAGCGATTTTATCACGTTCCACTTTTAAAATTTAAAATTTTAATACTTAAATCAAATCTTTAAAAATAGGTATATTTATCTCTCTAAATCATTAGTTGACCATCCAATTTAATTTATATAATTATAATATTATTAAAAATTTAATTAATAATAATTTAATTTATGATTTTAACATTTATATAAAAAATTTAAAAAAAGATATACTTACCTTCCTTAAATCGTTAATTACCTCACTTAAAACCAATTGACTATGTATTTTCACTAAAAATAACTATAATACCCTTAATTGCTTCAAAATAAAGTTTAAAAAACTCAATTTTAATTTTTTTGATATTCAAAAAATTAAAATAATTAAAATTTTGATTAATAATAATTATAATTTATATTTATTTAATATCTATTTAAATTAAAAATTTATTTAATAATATTTAAAATTAGCAATTTAACCATATTAATATTTTTTTCTAATTTTTCGTTATTACGTAGTTCCTTTACGAGTCATAAAATTGATATTGAAGTGTAAATTTTATATTAAAATATTTTTATAATAAGAGTGAGATTGATAAGGTTGTAAAATTGTTTAGTGAAATAAAAGAAATATAGTTTATTGCTGAAGAATTTGCAAAAGAGAAAAGTAAAAAATCTGGCAGCTTTGTATATTTGAATTTAAGAATTAGATAAGTATGATACATGAATAAAAATTAAATTCCTATTTTGAGTAAATATTAAATAAATGTAAAATAAAATTATCAAGTTAAATTATCATTAATTAAATTCTTAATTTCAATAAATATTAAATACACATAAACTAAAATTGTCACATTAAATTTTTATTAATTAAATTTCTAATTTTTAAATAAATATAAATTAAAATTATTTTTGATTACATAAAAATTGAATTTCTTATACTTTACTTTGAAGCAATTAAGGATATTATACTCATATAAATAAAATTAGATGATCAACTAATGGTTCAGGGCAGGTAAATGTGCTTTTTCTTAAACATTTTTATTTAAGTGTTAAAATTTTAAACTTTAAAGAAAGTATATATTAAAATCTTTTTTTAAAATTCTAATCCAACCTCAATTTAATGGAAAGAAAATATATTGGATCTAAAAATTAAAAAACATATCATAAAAGAACAATTTTTTTTTAAAAGACATGTATTGCGTAAAAAAAGAAAGGAGATAATAACATCTAAATTCCTGATTTTTCAAATTTTTAGTTCTATTTTTAACTATTAAGTTATAATTTTGCTGTCAATATTCAATATTATAAAACTAATTTTATCAGTTTTTTTAAAGGGTAGGAGACTTATTTATTATAAATAAACAAGCTACCTATGTTCTTTATTGGGGAATGTATAAAAGTTCAACGACTTAGTATGTTATTAACTTATATATGTTCTAGAAGCTTCTATCTTATTCTAATAATTTAATTTATTATAATATATCGAAAATCATTTATCTCATCGTTCAAGAAGGCAAAAAAGGCATTTGGGCAAAAGGGTAGGACAACCTTTGCTTTATATATGTAGATTATGAAATCTGCCTAATTCATAGCTAGCTCTGTCCACTATTATTATGCAACGTGTAGGACCCATTCCGTTGCTTTTACATTTGATTAATTTGGAAAATTAATAAAAATTATTATTTTTATTATATATATATATATATATATATCTTCCACTTCTTCTAGAAGATATATATGTGTATGTACATGTGCGTGTGCATGCATGCGGCCAAGTGTTTTTTTGTTACATTGTTTTATAAAAAGTATGGGCACGGATGTAGATTTACATCCCAAACATTTAGAGTTCTAAACAACTACTTACTATAAGCGGAAACTAAAATATGGGAAGTAGATTGATGCAATGTATGTAATATAATGTATGTACATATTACATATGACTAATTAATTAATTAATTAATTAATTAAATTAATTGAATTGAAGTTGTCATCTATATTTATTGAATTAATGTATATTTTGATCCAATATGTTTTATATATATATAGACATTATTAATAACTTTTTTTATTATACAAAATTTTACATCAATTATAAACTGTTAGATATAAACATATCTAATAATTGAGATTACATCTGATATATATATTAATTATATAATCAAATGCAATATCAATCGTTAGATATACTTATATCTAACAGTTTACAATTAATGTAAAATTTTGTGTAAAAAAAATACTAATCTTATCCCATATATATATATATATATATACATTCAAGTTTTAATGTTTCATTCATTCATCACTTTAATTAATACTTAATTAATTTCTAAACTTAGTTAAAAGTAATCAATTTCTTTGTCATTAAGACATGCATCTTTAGAAAAAAATATATGAAAACGTTTTACTTAACATCATTAGAATTACAAATTAACTTTTAAGATGATTACATATTCTTTTTCTTAAAACTAATATACATATAGAGATGTAAACCAAGATGTTTTATATTTTTGGAGGTGAGATTTATATAAATTTTTATGTAAAAATACATTTAAGTATAAAATGAATAAAAAATGGTTAGTAAATATTAATTGTTAAATGAAAGTGGGTGATTAATTATAAAATGTTTTATTATTGTTGTGATTAAAAAACTTAGTAGAATTATAAAACACATTTTAGTTAGCAAAAGGAGTTTGAGACAGACAGGAAGAGTGGAAAATTGAAGCGGTTTTGTTTTGTAATTATTTTTGGTGAATATCACATGCAATTAATAATTATTAATTAATAAAAAGAAGTGAAGAAAAAGCTTAGGACATGTAGTTACAGCCTTCAAATAATAACAATAATTAAAAAAAAAGTAATTATGGTGGTGAGTCACTATTTTCCATCCTTTTGATTTATTACAATTTTTTCCACTTTAATAGAAAAAAAATACCAAGGAATTTATTATGGCGTATATATATATATATATATATATTTTTTTAAAAAGCATAATTTCTCTTAATAAGGATAAGTTTTGACGTCTTTGAACGTTATTATGATAAAAGCCCCACCAAAAGCAGGAATACGTTTGGCTTTGGGAACCATATACACATATATATATATATATATATATAGATATATATGTATAATTTATAGAAGGATAGAGAAAGGGTTAAAAGAAAGAAAACTAGCTGGCTGAAAGTCAATATCCTTCTAGAAGCACTTTTACATAATCCTGTTTGTCATCTTCTCTGCTTTTGCGCAAAGTAATTTTATGTGGTGCTTTGCTTTTTACATTTGTTCTGCTTTCTCCCCATCTAATTATTATTATCGTTATTATTTTATTTTATTTTGCCTTGCCTGTTTGGAAAAATTAATGAAAAGTAGTACATGTGGAATGATTAGTTTTATTTTCTCTTTATAACTAAAAATCTGCTCTACAGATCCTGAAGTAAGCTCTTCTTTCTCTGCTGATTTCATGCTTCCCAAGAAATTAATAAGCTCTGTCTCTGATCATATCTATTAATCTGTTCTCAAGTATTAATCGCAAAAATATCAAGGAAAACATAATTTAGAATTCGTTTTATGACGAGTGAGATTGTGTAGTATAACATCTCCTAATATTAATTTCTTGATATTTCAATTATATTTATTAATTTCTTTTATGATTGATTATCTTATACACACGTAAGTGCGCACACAAACAAATAAAAGAAGAAGAATATTGATTACACAAAAATTGACATAATTTGTAATGTTTACAAACATATAGAAAACAAAAATAAATCGTTGTAGTCAACAATCCCACAAGAATTTAAAGGTATGTTTATAATAGTTGTACTTTTAATATTTGATTGGGCAAGTAATTTTATTTTATAATAAGAATGAATTAAAAGCTACAGGACTCAAATTCTTTTACCATTTAAATAATTAGGTGTTTGTGAGTATATTTAAAATTACTAGAATTAATATTCACTCTAACGACCTAAACTTCAAAAGAATAAATTATCTTTCACACTTTTAAATAATTTTTATAAGAAAAAAAAATCATAGATTAGTTGACTAGTGAGCGGCTGAGAGTGAAATGATCTTTGGCACCATCCAAAAACCAAAAAGCCAAAAAGGGTTCCAGAAACCAATATCAATATCAAATTATCAATATCACTATCAAATATGTGGAGCCCTTGAAAATGAAAAAAAAACCCTTTTTCTTTTATTTATTATCAATGCTTTGCTTTCTCAACTCGTTTATAAACCCAACGACAGCTATATCTTCGTTGGGTCACCCAAACCATATCTGTAATATTATATATACATATGAATATCAAATTAATAATCAAACAATAAATCTATTTCACATTTAAGTCTCTAAATTTCTACATTTTTACAAACAAGAATATAATTTATTGTTTCTAACAATAGGTTGCTAATCCTTAGAGATGGGAAAATCCTCCAACCCTCGGATTCCCACCCCACCTCGCCTTGCCCATTTAGGGCTTAAAAACCTAGTCTGTTTGAAAATTGGAGCTGATTTGAGTTTTATCTCTACTAACCCTATTGTAATAATTTAAATACTTTTTTTTAGTATTATTATCATATAAAATTATAATATGTTAAGTATTAGAGAAGAAATATGCAGTTTTCACTAAAAATTACTGTTCATAAAATAAAAAATGAAGACCTTTTTGTTATAATTGATAAACCTATATTTCTTGGTGTGAATATGAATATATATAGAGACCTGGATGTTATATCCCAAAAAATAATAAAAATAAAATATTAATTTATTCTTTGGCTGTGATAAATTTATTCACATAATCTCCGGCCGGAAATAGGCACCATGTCGTTGATGGCTAAGAACAGTTGATTATGGTGATATAGTTAATTAATAATTGATATTATTGAAGTAAACAACACTAGACACTAAAATAATATTTCCAATTTAATATTTGATTTAATTATAATTTTTTAGAGATCATGTGAAGACCGTATCGCCATATATATATATATATATTTTTTAGAGAACCTAATTAATTTATTAATTATAGCTCCATCTTTCTCTTTCTGTTCTTTATGTCATGATTTCTCTCGAATAATTCATGGATAATTAATAAATAATTAGATGCTTTTGTTGTTTCATTCATTGTTTTAATTTATTATTATTTGTCTCATGCATTTAATCATCTATATCAAGACAAAATGTATGGTGCTCGTTAATGCATGGATCTAATGGATTAAATATTCATTAGATGGGTAATTAAACAAATAATTATTTTTTTTATTTTATCTTAATCTAGTAATTGAAAGTTTGAAATAGCCTAGGGCTATATATACAACTTAATTAGATATACATGACTCCATGCTAAAAGTGATTTTTGGACATTTTTGACTTTAAGTGCACATAACTTAGTTTTCTTAGTGTCATGTCGTGTATTAATTTTGTTACAACGATACCATTACATATATGATTTTAACAACGATCAAGTTATATTATATCGGTGTTTCTAACATGTTTATTTATTTATATTTTTTATATTATAATTCGCATTATATTAACAAGAGAATATAACAGATATTAAAAGAAAACAAATTTAAGAGTTTGTACATATATTAATGTTTCGAAAACTTATAGACTATAATTTATCAAATTAACTCTTAAGGTTAAGAGTTATTATTTAAGTGTGTCTAATTATAAATATATATATATATATATTTGTAGAACAAGCAATAACATAACCCCTGAAAAGTATAATTGAGCAATTATAGAAATTTAAGAGTTGGTTGGTTTTTGGCTTCGCTTTCTCCATTGGATTTTACTGAAATTTGACGTATGCGTTGCGTTGCCGTTTTGTTTAAGTAACTGAGACCCAATTCTCCACTTTGGGGAACTTTTTCTACAACCCCAAGTCAAATCAATTGTCACATAGCGAAGAGATTTATTCTTCTTTTAATTTCTTCTTCGAATAGGCCCAAACAAACACATGGGAAGAATTCTACTTTAATTTCTAACCTTTTGTAAAATTATATTTTAATCTATTAATTTAAGTTAATGTCAGAAAAATTTCTTATACTTCATAATTTACTTCACTTTAGTCTTTATTATTTATTTTTATCTATATTCCATTTTTAATCTATTAACCAAAATTTCGGTAATTTCTTTTTAATAAAACTGGTTGCTTGGATGGTAGGTCTTATAAAATTACTTTATTACCCCTTTCTTTTGTTATATGAATTTAGAAGAAGATAAAATATTGAGAACTTTTGTGATACGATGTCAAATTTATAAACACAATGTATAGTTTTGTAAAAGATTAGGGATTTAAATGAAATTTATGCCAAACACCCGCCATTGACAATTCTTAGTGTTATTTTCAATGGGACAAATAGTTTGAAGGGTTGGCTATGGGATATGGCTAAGGCTAACCAGAGTAGAAAACGTTTTCCTTCATTTGAAAAGGACAAGGTTTTTGCCAAATTATTGGCCGGCTATTTGATAATCGAAACTCTAAAAAATTGGACTTTTTTGAAATAAATATTTAGGTATAATTGCTTTGACTGTTAGTTGCATGCCCTATTTTATCTTCTTACACATCAAGACGTCCCATTTGTTATTTACTTAGAATTTGATTGAGAAACAACTCCTACATTGCAGCCACCTTTCAATCAACACAACACAATATCATCCTCTTCTTCTTCTTTTTTTTTTTTTTTTTTTTTATAACTCTTATATCTTATAAAATACCATAGAAGGTCATACAGACGTACATACATGCATATATAAAAAATGTCCTCTTTTTTTTTCCTTATTTTTATTATTTTCTTTACATTAGTGAGTATTATTAGATCAAAATTGCTAGTTAAAAATTTGTCTGTATCATTGTTTGATCATATTCAAACAATAATTAAATGGACAACATGTTTTATATTTTAAAAAATAATATTTGTCGCATGATACTATCTTCTTAAATTAATTATTTCATGAATTTTATTCACAAAATATTGTAAAATTATACCACTTGTGTAATTATAATTCACAAAATATATTAACTTTTTTTATTAAAAGTCACCCGCATATATATATATATATATATATATGTTTGAATGTTCACATAGATAATAACTCCAAATAAAATTAAAATTATTGTGTGAAAACAAACATGTGAAGCATATATTTTGGATCGTATTACATTCAAATAGAAATGTCTGCGTCTGAACATAAATTTGTCTTAAAGTCTCAACACGTTTTTCATTTTGTTTGTTTGCAATGAAGAAGGGCGCTGCTGAGTTCTTCAAATAATTATTAAGGAGGCTTTTGGTTCTTGGACTAAGCCGAATGAAGTTTCCCTCCATTTTCTTAACAACATTAGTCAACTTCAAGAAATTTATGTTTATATAATGTTAATAATAATGTGTGTTAAAAGAATTGCACATAGAAATAGAAAAGTGGGGTCTTTCAGAAAGCACATCAATTAAATTTTATGATTTTTGCATAATCCAGATTATGTTTTCGCTATATTACTTCCTTAATAGTATCGAAATGCAATTATTCTCAGCATGAATAACACAAATCAATTAATTAGCTAAAGGAGATTATCATGAGAATTATTTATTCTTTTCAATTTGTTGTTCAATATTAATAATTACTATCGTTCTTTTTAATAGTAGTTAATTAATTAGCGTTGTCTCGATCTATTTGATGAACTTTATGGTTAATTAATTAATAAAGAATTAATTATGACATCAAAAAGTGAGACAAGAACACTAATTAATAAATAAGTTGATGAGGAGAAACAATGAATGATGATGGACCATGCTTGCTCATGAATATTAACTAATTCATATACATCATCAATTTGACACCTATAAATTGATGTATTTAAAGTTAATTAGTTCAATCGTTTATGTCACATATATAGTTATACTTAGTACAATAACTAGCACATTCCATCAATGTAATTTTTTTTTAATTGATTGCATCAATATATATATATATATATAGTTTATTAATTCTCGAAGTCTTTCTTTAATGGTAATGCCATTGTAGATGAACTGAGTTCTGGGTCTTCCAAAATTTTATAAATACAAGTGGAACTATCTGACTAGATCATATATATATCTTCGCACAATTATCAATTGTTATTCTTGATTAACTACTTCATAACAAACAATTAAAGTAATTTATAGAGATGTATGTGATCAAGAGCATATCGTATTATTGTATTATTGTATTAAGAATTGTACTATTATAATTAAAGACTTTTTAGATAAAAATATATAATATTTTTGTCAATATATTTAATAAATTTAAGGTTGTTATTGATAAGAATCATAATATATACATATAAAGAAGTAAAAAATAACAAGAATTATTTTAATTTTTGTCAATTAATAAATAGTTCATCTACCCAATTAAAATTAATCAATGATTTATATATCTCTGCGGCAAAGAAGATTTTCTTGGGACATGATTACAAATAGATTAATTTTAGGAGAAGATTTATTTGTAATCAATGATTAGCTTAATGTAATAAAGGAATGCAAAAAATATTTGCTCTATTAATACATTTCTTCCAATCTCATTGTATTTCAAGATGGATTCTATATATTGTACCATTTTAGAAAAATAAAAGAGAAAAAGAAAAAGAAAAATTAACGTGTTTAAGATACATAGTTTCGACGTATAAGCCGTGTGCAAAACAAAGCAGGACTCATTGTTTATCTTTTCTATAAAAAAATATAATAAATTGAATGGAAAATTAGAAGGAAAAGTTTTGTATTCTAGAGCCAATGATTAATAGCCGCATATATAGTTAATTAGTTAATTAGAGATGGAACAAGTTAATTAGTTCAATCGTTTATGTCGCATATATAGTTATACTTAGTAGAATACACATTCCATCAACGGAATCTTTTTTATTAAAATTTTTGAATTGATTGCATCTACATATATATAGTTTATTAATTCTCTAAGCCTTTCTTTAATGGTAATACCATGTATATGAACTGAGTTCTGGGTCTTCCAAAATTTTATAAATACAAGTTGAACTAGCTAACTAGATCATATATCTTTGCACAATTATCAATCGTTATTTTTAATTAACTACTTCATAACAAACAATTAAAGTAATTTATAGAGATTTATGTGATCAAGAGCATATCATATTATTGTATTATTCTATTACCACTGGTACTATTATGATTAAAGACTTTTTAGATAAAAAAATAATATGTTTTGTCAATATATTTAAATTTAAGGTTGTTATTGATAAGAATCACGAGAATTATTTTTATTTTTTTCAACTAATAAATGGTTTATCTGTCTACCCAATTAAAATTAGTCAATGATTTATATATCTGTCCGGCAAAATAGATTTTCTTGGGATATGACTGCAAAAGGTTAATTTTAGGAAAAGATTTATTTGTAATCAATGATTATAATTAATTAGCTTAATGTAATAAGGAATGCAAAAAAATATTTGCTCTATGTAATATCTTCCAATGTCATTATATTTCAAGATGGATTTCATACCATTTTAGAAAAAGAAAAAGAAAAATTAACGCGTTTGAGAAACATAGTTTAGATGTATAAACCGTGTGCAAAACAAAGCATGACTCGTTCTTTATCTTTTATATAAAAAAATAATAATAATAAATTGACTGGAAAATTAGAAGGAAAAGTTTTTTATTCCAGTGTCCAATGAGTTATTTGCTGGTAGAGATCGAAAAAGGCTCCAAAGCATGGAACGCGGATGGATTCCAATTATTATTAATAATTAAATTTGTTTTCTATTTCGTATTTTAGTCTTAGGACATATGCATGGATCGTTTTTAAACTATTACAAGTCAAAGATCTCCCAATTTCACTTCATACGTTCACATACACCTGCCCGAATAGTGAATAAGGTTAATTTACCATTAAATGTTGGAACTTTTAATTAATCTTATTAACTTTGAAAATTTTAATTTACCCAGATTTTTTTTAAATGTTCGATACTAATATCCGAATAAAATTAAGATTCTTGTTATTAATTGTTAATCATAGGATTATATTTCGGAACAAAAAAGCTCATATATATAAAACTTTGATATTATCTTTCCAAAGGAGTAACAAAACACATGTATATATGTTGCCGAAATCTCCCTTAATTTTTCTTTTAAAAAATTTTCCTTGATTTGAATAGAAACATAGAATTAATTAATTTGCAGTCAGTCATCACTGGATCCTATATATATATATATATATATATATATAAAGCCCCGTCATGTCATAATTTACAAAATAAAAATGATAATAAAAAATAAAAAGTGGAATAAAATAAACTTTAATTGCGGAAATTAATTAATTAATCTTGTATATACATTATTCTATTATTCAACGCCTTGTGAGCAACAAATTAATTAAACAAGCCGGTTGTTTACTCCCCTGCTATGCAACTCCGCCAATTAATTATGTAGTTGAATTCTTCCTTTTCACATCATCTCCTCTGTCTCTCTCTATATATACACACACATAATAGTCTTGCAAACTTAATTACTACTACTTGAAAGGAGGACACAGGAAATAAAACTTGATCGTCGTCGATATGGCAGAAGGGACGACGTTAGAGTACACGCCGACGTGGGTGGTGGCTGTAGTTTGCAGCGTCATCGTTGTTATATCTCTTGCCCTTGAACGTCTCCTTCATTATCTTGGCAAGGTATATATATGATTTATATTAATCACTACTCTGCGCGTAAGTCATTTGGTTTATTGCTTCTGTTTGTGTAATGTATTTTTTTTCTATCTCTTTCCATTTGCAGTTCTTGAAGAAAAAGAATCAGAAACCTCTCTTTGAATCCTTGCTAAAGATCAAAGAAGGTATGTATCTATTCATTTTTCTCGACTTAGCTTGCTACTGTGGACGTACGACGTTTGTATTTTACAATTAATAAGAGGAACTGTTTCGTTGCGGTTGATTCAGAATTGATGCTGTTGGGGTTCATATCGTTGCTACTCGCAGTGTTTCAAGGAATGATAGCCAAAATCTGCATACCTGAGCACCTGACCAAAAAATGGTTGCCTTGTGATGAGGATGATCAGGAGCCCGATGCCAAAACTGCTGCCCATTTTCAGACCACCTTCTTCTTCCTCAGTCGTCGCCTTCTTGCTGCTGCTTCTGATTCTCAAAACACTTGTTCTAAGGTATAACGACAACTACTCAATCCACTAAAACACTTTAAATATAATAAAAATTTACTCGGGATAAACTAGTACATCTTGTTTTTTTGAGTTTTCTTCTTTTTTCTTTTTTGTAAATAAGGATATAGTTCATTTATTCCTAACAGATAGGTCCTTAACTCTTTTGAAATGAATGTAATACCCTTTGACTTTAAGTTACATATTTTACATACTCTAACGTACTATGATGGTCAAAAAGTACTATCATAAGGGTGATAAGGTTATTTCAAATGAGGTTGGATCTAGTGATATAAAATAAATAAAGTTTGCTTTCATTTTATATGTATGTAAAAATATAGGGGCCTATAAGTTATTATCCCATATAAATGTGAAGTGTTTCTTACTCCTGGAATTTAGTTTTATTTTGGTGGAGTGGTTGACCCGACGGTAAATTTCTACCATTCACTTCTTTTCAATTTATATTACACACGCAAATGTATAATTTGCGAATTCTTAATTAGGTAGAATGTTGAAAGATTCTAGACAACCCGACTTTTAAGTTAAAAAAACTTAATTGATTAAATTAATCAAATTTTAAATATAGTTCACTTACAAGCAAATTTAATGTTTCTTGGACATGTTGTAACACCCCCACATGCTTCGTTTGAGATTTGCCTATCCTTTTCACATGATTTGGTAAATGCAAGTGCAAAACTTTATAGTCTTTTTCTTTTTTCTTTTTTCTTTCTAGCCCGTAATCAAGTAGATGATGATGATAAAAATAAAATATTGCTCCAATTGAAGTGTCTTTTAATTGCATTGCATGCTTGTCCCATGTACCTAATCCTTAGTGGCTAGGAAGGTTCGGACAATGTACACTTCGAACTTTGCTAGTACACACCATTATCTAGAAGCATACAAGGTTATTTAGAGTTCAATACTTATATCTATTTGAGCTAATAATTCTTAGAAAATTTATAAATATTACAACAAGTGATTCCATTTGCAACACCGAGTGATAAATTATTATGAGAAATTTATTAAATATCTTGCACTTCATATTAATTAATGCACAGGGAAAGGCGCCTTTGTTATCTCTAAGAGCATTGCACCATCTACACATATTTATCTTTGCCCTAGCTGTTGCCCATGTGACTTTCTGTGCTCTAACCATCCTCTTTGGAAGTGCAAAAGTAAGTTCTTCATAATCTTCATACATATATATATATTTAGAGTTATTGTCTGTCAATTTTTTTTTTCAGAGTTTCTAATCTTTTAAAGAGATTCTGTTGTTTAGATTCGTCAATGGAAACATTGGGAGGATTCTGTTGCAAACAAGGAATATGATGCAGAAGAAGGTAATGAATATTGCTTTAATTTTCTTGAGTGCTTATTCTAGAAGTGCTTTCTTTCCTCAACTTCTCTTTATCGAACTGCTTTGTTGCACATGTGTTTCTTCTTATATATATGCAAGTAATGTTTTTTGCAGTTCTGAAGACAAAGTTTACCCATGTTCAAGAGCATGATTTTATCAAGAATCGCTTCCGGGGTGTTGGAAAGAGTTATGCTTTGCTAGGTTGGATGGTAAGTCTTTAAGAAGTTGAACTTGAAACTAAAACCACATTAATTTTATAATTGAAAACAGTTTCTAAAAGCACTTTTTCAGTTCTCTCTGTTTTGTCTTGTCCATAGTTAAAATGTATGTTAAGTTGGGAAGATGTGGAAGCATTTGTATTTATTTATTTTTAAATGCAAAATGAGGAAAATCTCATTTGTAGTACATCGTTAACATTTTCTGTTTTCTCCAGCATTCATTTTTCAAGCAATTCTATGGATCTGTGAGCAAGTCAGATTATGTTACTCTGCGTCTTGGCTTCATTATGGTAATTAAGCCAATCATTTTCGGTATTAATTAATTTGTTAATCATAATCTGTATTAATTGTTTATGAAGAACAAGTTCTCATTAAAATTTCTCTTGTAGAATCACTGCAGAGGAAATCCCAAATTCAATTTCCACAAGTACGTGATGCGAGCCCTTGAAGCCGATTTCAAGAAAGTTGTTGGAATAAGGTTAGCTACCGCAAACTACAGTACTGTTAATTTCACTAATTTCTTCGTAAATATATATATCTAACAAAATTTCAAATTTCACCAACTGCAGCTGGTATCTTTGGTTGTTTGTGGTGGTTTTCTTGTTGCTGAATGTTCATGGTAAGCTATATATATATAGCATGTAAAATTTATAGATGACCTCAATTTATATGCATGAATGAATCTTCTATTAGGATCGTAATTCTGATTCTCCAATTAATGCAGATTGGCATGCATATTTCTGGATAGCATTTATTCCCTTCATTGTAAGTCATCCAAACATTTTTAATTTGATTGCAGAGACTTGGAAATTAAGCTTCTTAAGTTAAGAAAACTAATTCAATTTTTGGTTTCTTTTTGTTTTTGTTGCAGCTTCTACTTGCTGTTGGGACTAAGCTAGAGCATGTAATAACCCAATTGGCGCATGAGGTTGCTGAAAAACATATTGCCGTTGAAGGAGATTTGGTTGTTAAGCCTTCGGATGATCATTTCTGGTTTCACAGGCCCAAGCTTGTTCTCATACTCATTCATATCATTCTCTTCCAAAATTCATTTGAATTGGCAGTTTTCTTCTGGATTTGGGTAAGAGTTGATATATAAAATTCGAACAGTACAGCCTATTTATGAAAATTACAATATTCTCACAATATTAATTGCTGAACTTTATGTTAATAAATTAATGGAATACTCTTGCAGGTTCAATATGGTTTCCACTCCTGCATAATGGGACCTTATGGTTATATCATCCCAAGACTTATCATTGGGTAAAAAATTATAACCATTCTTTTAAACCTTATTCTTCATATATTTGTAATTATTTATCGAGCAATATAATGTTATTCGCGACACTGTTTTGTTAATCATGCCACATTTGCAATTGTGCTTTCTACATATACATTGTACAGGTGGAGACCTTTGCAGTTTACAAAATACAAGTTAATTTTCACTAAAACTATACTCTTTTGTATCAAAATGACATTATTTTGCTGTAAAACAACATTCCAATAGCAGTAATGCATGTTTTAGTGCAGATTTTTATTTTGCAAGGTGTGCGGACGTGTATATATAGGTTTATTTTGGTCAAATTTAACTAACAGGGATCGACATTTTCAGGGGTTTTGTTCAGTTTATGTGCAGCTATAGTACTCTACCACTTTATGCAATTGTCACACAGGTGAGTTGGATTAACTATATCTATATCACCAGAAATCGACCTTCTTTTTCTGCAATCTATGAAATAATATTTCAGTCTTAACAACAAAGATTTCTCATATTTTATTTCATTTGTACTGTAAAATAATGTGAAGATGGGGACTTCATTCAAGAAAGCGATCTTCGATGAACATATACAAGAAGGACTTGTAGGGTGGGCTAGGCAAGCAAAGAAGAACAGGAGGAGGGCAGCCAATGGCTCAACCCAAGTTGGTCACAAGGAAGATTCTCCAATATTAGTTGAGCTTCCAAATATCAATCAGCAGGATGAATCTTCAATTGAACAAGGAAATGGGAAAGAAATTACGACAGAAAATAATGGCACCAATGGATTCAAATGAAGAGCCTAATTGGTTGACAGATTTAATAATCTTTTTATAGATGCATGTTTTTGCTAACTAATAATTTCTCCAAGTTCATTAGAAGTTGATGCTTGGGAATTATATATAGCAAAAGGAAACTAAGGTTTTAAGCTGTAGAGGCTTTCAGCTTTTTGTTTGATTGTAGTTTCTTAATTTTGTAAAAATTAGCTAGTTGTTTAATAGCTAAAACAAAAAGAGACAATTAGGGGTTTTTCCACATACCTCCCCTGAGGTTTGGGGAAATTCCAATTTCCAGAAATATTTGGAGAAAGGGTGACAAACCTTTTGTGTTTTTCCCCCAAATGTTTCTGCAAATTGGAGTGTCCACAAACCTCAGGGGAGGTATGTGGAAAAACCCCCAGAAAATTAATGTGATGTCACCCTTTTGTGTTTTAGGTACATCTATATAATCCACTGCTTTTTTGTGTTTATATATAAAATGTATGAATAACGTGTTACGTATCATTCTTTGAAACATAAAATTATTGTTACGTATTCCTTTTTCTTTAAATAGAGATTAATTTTAATATAAATATTGAGAATAGAAAAATGATCACACAAAAAATATCAAATAAAAGAAGAAGTGTGGCCACTCATGTCATAGCGTAAGTGGTAAAAATTTTACCTTCTAATTAGATGGTAAAAGTTCAAGTCCCATCAATTAAACTGTAAAAATTTATATCTTACAACATTTAGATAAAACACCTTTTTTCATGTGAAAATAAAAATTTCGTTTATCAATTGTATGAGTAAATTTTTAGGCACTACAATAATAGTTATTTAAATTTTTACTCTTATTAGAGTTCTTATATATATATAATATATTATCAGTTATCTAAATTATTCCAATAGAGTTATAATATATATCATATACTATTATGAAAATTGTACATATAATTCGTAATATTAAAAAAATGTGGAAAAGTAAAAAAACCTTATACAAACTAAAATAAAGAGAGCGGACCAGACATGTAACTTAAAATAAAAACAGAAAACAGGCCATTATAAAAGCACTAGAAATGAAGGCTACGAAGAAGATAAAAAAGATGTTTGTACCATAAGGTAAAAGTTTCAATTGTGACAAAACGACGAATCCTTCTACGTCACTCCTTCGGCAATATTTAAAAACACAAGTCAATGTATGGTTGGGACCACCTTAACACAAGTTAATTTATTGTTGGTACCAGGCTCCAGCTGTATCAAAAGTGTGTTTTATTTTCTTGTTGGCTTTTAGTGTGCTATGAGATATCATTTCTTGTTTTTATTTGTCCAATGATTTTATTAGGATAAACGTTATTTTTTTTTTTTTTTTGATAAGCAGTAGACTACATCCAATTTAGCACAAATTTTTACGCGTGGTACCAATGATAATTTGTGATAGTTTTTTTTTGTTAGTGATCATTAGACAACGAAAATGATTTCACATACAGGCAAGACGCAAGAATTATTCAACGATGACGATTTCATAGGTACTAATGGTAGAGTACATTGTCTATATATATATGGAACCGGGGGCAGGGAATCGATCGTTTATTGTAGCACAAAATAAGACCATATATATATACATTGTCTACATGGCAACAGTAGCGATAAGACGAAGGGGTTTTGCCTTCTGTAAAGTGATGCCAAACTTCTCTTCCATGTCCATGTTCTGTGGTGTAATCCCGTCTTCAAGCTTCCAATCAAAGGAGTTAATAAGTGAACCTAACATTGGACACAACATTCTGATTGCCAACGGCAAACCAGGACATATTCTACGCCCCCCACCAAATGGTATTAACTCAAAATGCCTTCCTTTGACATCAATATCCGATTCGAGGAACCTTTCAGGCATAAAAGAGCAGGGGTTGTCCCATGTGCTTGCATCTCTGCCTATAGCCCATGCATTCACTAAAATTTGTGCACCCTTTGGCACTGTGAAGCCGCTGATTTTTACATCTGCTGATGATTTCCTGGGGAGTAATAGGGGAGCTGGCGGGTGCAACCTGCAGGTTTCTTTCACTACTGCTTGTAGGTAAGGTAAACGATGGACGTCTGATTCCTCAACTGGCTTGCCTTTGCCTATCGTATCTTCTATCTCCAATCTGGCTTTTGATAAAGCTTCTGGTTTGCGAAGAAGTTCAGCCATTGCCCATTCCAATGTGCTTGAAGTTGTTTCCGTCCCCGCAACAAACAAATCCTGTCAACATGTTAAGAATTTCAGCAAGAACAAGGAAACAAATACAGCAAAGATAGTCTCAGTCTCTGACAAATCAATTAAACAAAAGTGTATGATTCCCATTTTCTCTCTAAGGATTAAATTATTAGCTTTAAGTTTTTTGTATGTGTTATTTTTATATTTGGTGACGTCTTTAGATTAGCTTCCTCGTAGGAAAATATTTGGCTTTCTTTTTACACTTATGTATAGTACCTACAAAAGTATTGATTCATAGTCTGTATATAAAAAATAAGCAAGAATTCATCGTCTTTAAAAATTCTTCAATTAGTTCAAGAATTTTCGACTTTAGATGTTTTCCATTTTTTCCCTCATAATGTGAAACAAATAGGAAAGTAAATTTGATAATCTTATTTTCTACTTAACTAGAAAGTACTTTGGTAATTAATATTAATTTTTTAAAATTTCTTGATAATGTTATCTTATAGAAGTTGTAATTTCAAAGTAGCCGCAACAAAGTCTAAATAACCAATGATTTAAATTTTTTAAAAAAAAAAAAAACTTGTAGACCAAAGAAGAACAAAGAAACAAAAGATTACCACAAACAAATGTTTGATAATATTTTTATCAATCTGGTTGCTGCTGTCCTGACTGATGTTGAGAAGCGTATCTAAAATATCATTGGATTCGGCTTCGGTGAAACGAGCATGCTCTTGTCTTAGCTTCAATCGTTGATCAATCAAGCAATCAAAGATCTCCAACATCTTGCCAAAATGAGTAGTCATGCGACGCCTTCTACCCTGCAGATCGAGCCTTCTAAGCATAGGAAAATAATCCCCCAAGTTCGGCTTTCCAGCCTCTACCATGACACCCCGCACAATCTCTTTAAACTCTCGTCCGGCATCTGAAGTAGGATCCGCCAAATCAACAGAAAAAATTGTCTTTGACAAGAAATTAAGTGACGTATTGAAAGCTACTTGGGAAACATCTATTGCTTCACCAGCACAGCAACTTTCTTCAACATAAGCAAGAAGTTGTTGGATTTTTTTGCGCCGGAGGTCTTGGCTGGCATCAAGTTTCTGAGTGGAGAAAATATGTGAGTTGCATATCTTTCGAAGATATCTCCATGGTGTCGAGACAGTTAGCCATACCATCGCGAAGTCGCTGTGCTGATGCGCTAGGAGTGCATCAGGAATGGGTCGATTGTAGAAAGAGGTGTCGTCATTTTGTAGGATTTCTTTGGCCATTGTTGCAGAAGAGATTACAATTGTAGTCACCTGACCAAATTTTAGACTCATTATGGGGCCATAAATCTGAGAAAGCTTGGCTAGTGAATTGTGAGGTTTGTCACCAAGTTCCAGCAGGTTTCCGATCACCGGGAAAGGAGAGGGTCCCGGAGGAAGATCTGATCCTGCTGCTTTGGTTCCCCTGGAAAATGACTTCATCAAAACTATGGCTAAAACGCATGTCAATACAAACCATAGTACCCAGCTCAACATCTCCATCGATCTTTCTCCCTATCTGAAGCTAATTTTTTTATGATCATGGAAATGGCAATTATTGGCACAACCGTCAAAGACTTGCAGTAGCTTTTGGCTTAGTAATGCTGAGATTACAAAAGGCAAATACTTTTAATAAATAGTAAATAAAATTATATAAAATTTTTTGTTTCTTTATTTTAATGTCTAACTTAAAATTTATAAACCAAATTTCAATTTATGGTACATGTTAAAAAGATTAGAAAATAATTTTGACATAGTGGATCACTACTACACGAAGTCAATAAGTGTTGGAGATTATTTTTGACTTGCAATGGTTCCTATCTAGAAGTTAGGCCACAAAACTACGTATCCAATTTGGATTATATCAAATCTAAGAGAGAAAACAGGGATGTTTTTTTGCAGACATTATATGTAGAGAAAGTTTGTGAAACTTTATAGAGACCTCCCTTACTAGCTAGTTTCTACCAGGGACGGTAAAAATTTCTGCATGGTCGGGGATCAGACCTAAATTTTAGGCTTAAACGGGTCATGTCAAGGATGGGAAGAATTCATCTTCTATAAACGGGGTTAAAGTCCGTCTCTGTTTTAAAATCAAACCAAGGATGGGATTGGGCCTCTTTTCTTGACTCGTCTTATTTCCAACAACAAAATTCAAATTTTTTTTGTTAATTATATGTGCATCAATTTTATTTGATAAATTATTATGATAGTTTAATAGTTTTTATTTAATCAACTAAGCTTTCATAAAAGTTTATAATTTTTTAATTTAATAAATTAAATCCTTCATAAATAACAATACTTTAACATTTCCTTTTAGGTTATCGCCGGTCATTATTGACTATTGTTAATTGCCATTGACCACTATTTATTGTCATTCATTTAAGTTACTGTAAATATCATCCAAATTTTTATTGAATATTTTGCGTAATAGTATGCCTATTATTATCATTTGAGCAATCATTCGTTGTACATTTGAAGTTGAATGTTTTGGTATCCAAAATATTCAATTTTAGATTTGTATTGTAAATCGTTGTTAAAATGATAATAATAATTATATTATTGTTTAGAGCGTTCAATAAAGATTTGAATGATATCTGTTATGATCAAAACAGATGATGTTAAACAATGATCAATGGCAATAACTTTAACAATAAAACAAAGTCAGCTTGAGCTAGAGACTAGGATCCTTGACCTAAATTATGGATCGGGATCCCTAGCCTAATTGGGACTACGGTTGGGGATTGAGATCCTCGGCCTATTGCCATCCCTACTTGTTACTAAGTATGGTAATGGGTTGACGATGGGTAGGGGATCCCTATCCCGGTCCCCGTCCATGATTAGGCGGAGGAACCTCATTTCCTACACGTTATTATGTTTGATCGCTGTTTGATATTAAACCTATAATTTTTTTTAAGCGAGCTCTTTTGCCCATTGAAGCAGGCCCAGTCCAAGAGACCTTGACAACCCAAAATCAACTCAAGTGTCTTGTGATCGCTAGAAAAGGCAGCATGGAAAAAAATTTGTTTATAGATGAATGTTTTTAAAATTAATAATTCCTCCAAGTTCATTTGAAGGCAGGGAAACAAGGTTTTAAGTTGTAGAGGTTTTCAGCTTATTGATTGATTGTAGTTTCTTAATTTTGTAATTAGCAGGTTTTTTAATAGCTAAAACAAAAGAAGAAAACGTCATACCACCCTTTTGTGTTTCTTAAGTTGTAGAGGTTTTATATATAAAATGTACGAATAATATGTTACAAATAGTTTTTCCAAAAGATAAAATTACTGTTATGTACTCCTTTTATTTCAGATTTAGATCAATTGTGATGTAAATATTGGGAATAGACAAATGATCACACCAAAAATTATCTAGACAAGGAAGGGGAGTGGAAATAGTACCATACTAGATAATGCAAACTAAAATAAAGAGAACCGATCACACATGTAAATAAAAACAAAAACGAATAGCTAGCAATTATAAATGCACTTGAAATGATAGCTCCAATGAAAATAAAAACGAAAAAAACGTTTGTATGATGAGAAGTTTGCATTATGACAAAACGACACTAGTTCCACAACAATTAAAAACACAGGTCAATTTATGGTTGGCACCAGCTGCATCAAAAATGTTTTATTTTCTTGTTGGCTGTTAGTGTCCTATGAGATATGATTTCTTCTTTTTATTGTCTGATGATATTAGAATAATTTTTTTTGGTCATAAAGAGTAGATTACATCCAATTTAGACACAAATTTTTATATGCGGTGCCAATGATAATTTGTGATAGTTTTGATTTCTTAGTGATCATTATAGAGCGATAATGGTTTCATACACAAGAAAGAAACAAGAATTATACATCGATTATGATTTCATAGGTACTAATGGCAGAGTGCATTGTCGACATATATATGTTACTAAACGGCAACAGTAGGGACAAGACGAAGGGGTATTGCCTTCTGTAAAGTAATGCCAAACTTCTCTTCCATGTCCACGTTCTGTGGTGTAACCCCGTCTTCAAGCTTCCAATCAAAGGAGTTAATAAGTGAACCTAACATTGGATACAACATTCTGATTGCCAACGGCAAACCAGGACATATTCTACGTCCCCTACCAAATGGTATTAACTCAGAATGCCTTCCTTTGACATCAATATTCGATTCCAGGAACCTTTCAGGCATAAAAGAGTTGGGGTTGTCCCATGTGCTTGCATCTCTGCCTATGGCCCATGCATTCACTAAAATTTGTGCACCCTTTGGCACTGTGAAGCCGCTGATTTTTACATCTTCTGATGCTTTCCGTGGGAGTAATAGGGGAGCTGCCGGGTGCAACCTGAAGGTTTCTTTCACCACTGCTTGTAGGTAAGGTAAACGATTGACGTCTGATTCCTCAACAGTCTTGCCTTTGCCTATCGTGTCTTCTATCTCCAATCTGGCTTTTAATTCCAGTATCTGAACTAGGATCGGCCAAATCAACAGAAAACACTGTGTTGGACAAGAAATTAAGTGAACTATTGAAAGCTTGTTGGCCAACATCTATTGCCTTACTAGCACGGGAACTTTCTTTAACGTAAGCAAGAAGTTGTTGTATCTTCTTGCGTCGGAGATCTTGATTGGCATCAAGTTTCTGAGTAGAGAAAATATATGAGTTGCATATTTTTCGAAGATTTCTCCATGGTGTCGAGACAGGTAGCCAAGCCATCGAGAAATCGCTGTGCTGATGGGCGAGGAATACGTCAGGAATGGATCGATTATAGAAAGAGGTGTCATGATTTTGAAGGATTTCTTTGGCCATTGTTGCCGAAGAAATCACAACTGTGGTCACCTGACCAAATTTTAGGCTCATTATGGGGCCATAAATCTGGGAAAGCTTGGCTAGTGAATTGTGAGGTTTCTCACCAAGTTCCAGCAGGTTTCCGATCACCGGAAAAGGAGACGGTCCTGGAGGAAGATCTGATCCTGCTGCTTTGGTTCCCTTGGGAAATGACTTCATCAAAGCTATGGCTAAAACGCATGTGAATAGAAACCATAGTACCAAGCTCAACATCTCCATCGATCTTTCTCCCTGTCTGAAGCCTAAATTTTTTATGACCACGGAAACGGCAATTACTGGCACAGCAGTCAAAAGAGTTGCAATAGCTTTTGGCTTAGTAGTGCTGAGATTGCAAGAGACAAATATTTTTAATAAGTAATAAATAAAATTATATAAAAATTTTTGTCAAAATTATTTTCATGTCTAACTTAAAATTTATACACCAAATTTCAATTCATGGCACACGTCAAAAAGATTAGAAAATAATTTTAACATAGTGGACCACTATTACACGAAAGTCAATAAGTGTTACAGATTATTTTTGACTTGCAGCGGTTCTTATCTAGAAACTTAGGGCACAAAAACAGGAATCGAATTTGGATTACATCTAATTTAATAGATAAGATGGGAATATTTTCATATACCTCCCCTAAAGCTTGTAGATTTTATATGTAAAGAGAAAAAGTTTGTGAAATGTCATGCCTTGCCAGATGCTAGTAGGGATGGCAAAAATTCTTACGGTCGAAAATCGAGCCTAAATTTTACGTTTAAACAAGAAACATGTTGAGAATGGGGATTAAAGTCCATCCCATTTTAAAATCAGGCCAGGGACAGGGTTGGGCTTCTTTCCTTGGTTCCTGCTATTCTTTACAACAAAATGCAAATTTTTCTTTTTTTAAGCATATGTGCATACATTTTATTTGATAAATGATTATAATATTTTAATAGTTTCTATTTTGATAAATTAAGCCTTTCATAAAAGTTTATAACTTTTAAATTAAATTAATTAATCCTTTATAAATAATAATACTTTAATATCTCTTTTCGAATTATCGCCGATCATCATTGATTACTGTTGATTATCATTGGTCATTATCAATTGTCATTCGTTTAAATCACTGTGAATACTATCCAAATTTTTGTTGAATGCTCTACGCATTAAGATAATCACTATCATCATTTGAATAATCATTCACCATAGATCTGTGTTTGAATTTTTGAGTATTCAAAATATTCAATTTTAAATGTACAGTAAACGATTGCTCAAGCTACAATTTACATTATAAAAAAATGGATGATGTTATATGATGGTTAATTATGGTTAATGTTGGTCGATGACAGCAATCCAAATGGTGAAACATGGTCAACCTAAGTCGAAGACAAGCCAGGATGCTCGCCCTAAATCATGGATGGGGATCGTTGGCCCAATCGAGGCTAAGGCCAAGAGCTCATCGACTCGTTGCCACCCTTATGGCAATGGATTGGAGATGGGCCAAGGATCCCAATCCCTGTCCTAATCCTCAATTAGATAGAGGAACCTCGTTTTTGGCTCGTTACCACATTTGATATTTATTTGATACTAAATACATAATTTTTACTAAGCACACTTTTTTTACCCATTTGATTTTTGTTAATTTTAACCCTAAGCATATAATTTTAAGCTCATTACATTTTCTTTTACCAACAAAATAAAAATGTGTTCTAAATTTTATTTTCAAAAAATCATCCTCACATCTGGCTTATTATTCGCTTTTCTCTAAAATGTATCCTCGATCCCAGTCCAAACAGGTCAAGTTGAGAAGAGATTTTGGCCATCCTTACTTGCTATAATATTTCCATCTAATTGACGGTGTGTTAATCGTTAGAAAAGTGTTAAATATCTAAAATAAAGTCAATAATAAACCCAAACCTACCATTCTTTTACCTAATCTATTTTTCTTTCAAACTCTTAAATTACTAATGTAAATGTAACATTTGGAATTGATTGAATTTTTAAAATATTTCTTGAGCACTCTTAAAAAACTTTAAGGAAAAATATTAATTATCCTTTATATTTTGGCCTAATTGCTATTTACCTCTCAAATTTTATAAAATACCACTAACGTCACGTTACTTTTTTATTTTGACTCTAAATGCAGGCGCATATGCTTCTGGACTCCATTGGTATTCCCATTTTTCTGATTGTTTGGCTTATGAACGAACACGTTGATGCTTGGATAACCGCCACTTTTGCCTCAACTAAAGTTGGAAAATGAAAACAAAGATAATAATAATTAATTATAATTTGAAAGTCAAACTATATTACATCTATAATGTCAAACTACTAATTAAATTATTAATCTTATACATATATATTCAAAACTATGAATACTTTAATTTTAGATCGGCATTAATGTAATATATTAAAATTAAAATATACTCTCTAATTATTAAGGTAAAAATTACAGCACACGAAATATTGTATGAATCTTATTGTACTTAACAAACAAACGATGTTATGTATCTTATATAAAATTTCAAAAATATTCGACCATGGTATTGTTGAAGGTGTCAAAGAAGTAAAGCCCAAAGCTGAAGCAGGGCCAGTCCAACAAAGCCGGACGACCCAAAATCGACTCAAATGTATTGTCATAGCAGGAAAAGGCCGTATAGAAAAACCCGAAAAGAGAAAAAAAAAAAAAAAGATGTACCTGCAACTGTACGTGAATGATCTAACGGATAGCAAACACCCTTCAACACACATCATGTATAGAGCCATTGGTTTCGTACGTAACAATTTTCTTTGTATGAAGGAGTATGCAGTAACTATGCAGTCTCTATCTTCATCCAAACTAACAATAAGGAATTGAATTATTTTAGAATATTTATGAAACTACAAAAATTTATCAGTATAATAGATCAAATAGTAATGGTTAAAACGCTTTTCTTTACGTTTATGTATATAGGAAAAAGAACTATACAACAATGATGATTGCATAGGTAATTATCTCAGAGCGTATTGCATGTCTACACCCAACCTGGGCCGGGAATTGATCTTTTCATTATTGTAGCACAAAACAAAACTGTATATGTTACTAAACGACAACAGTAGGGACAAGACGAAGGGGTTTTGCCTTCTGTAAAGTGATGCCAAACTTCTCTTCCATGTCCATGTTCTGTGGTGTTACGCCCTCTTCAAGCTTCCAATCAAAGGAGTTAATAAGTGAACCTAACATTGGACACAACATTCTGATTGCCAACGGCAAACCAGGACATATTCTACGTCCCCCACCAAATGGTATTAACTCAAAATGCCTTCCTTTGACATCAATATCCGATTCCAGGAACCTTGCAGGCATAAAAGAGTAGGGGTTGTCCCATGTGCTTGCATCTCTGCCTATGGTCGAAGCATTCACTAAAATTTGTGCACCCTTTGGCACTGTGAAGCGGCTGATTTTTACATCTTCTGATGCTTTATCCAGGGGATTAATAAGGGGAGCTGGCGGGTGCAACCTGAAGGTTTCTTTCACTATGCTTGTAGGTAAGGTAAACGATTGACGTCTGATTCCTCAACTGGCTTGCCTTTGCCTATCGTATCTTCTATCTCCAATCCGGCTTTTGATAAAGCCTCTGGTGTCCGAAGTAGTTCAGCCATTGCCCATTCCAATGTTATGCATCTTAAATAAAATTTCAAAATATTCAACCATGTTATTGTTAAAGAAGCAAAGCCCAAGGCTGAAGCAGGCCCCAGACTAAGAGACCTCGACAACCCACTGCAAGAAATGGCAGTATGCAAAAAAAAATTGTTTATAGATGAATGTTTTTGCCAATTAATAATTCCTCCAAGTTCATTTGAAGGCAGGGAAGCAAGGTTTTAAGCTGTAGAGGTTTTCAGCTTATTGATTGATTGTAGTTTCTTAATTTTGTAAAAAGTAGCAAGGTTTTAAGCTCTAGAGGTTTTTTTTGCCCATTCCAATGTCCTTGAAGTTGTTTCAGTCCCCGCAATAAACAAATCCTGTCAACATGATAAGAATTCAGCAAGAACATGGAAACAAAGACTGCAAGGATTTTCTCAATCTCCGAAAAATCAATTAAACAGAAGTGATCACCATTTTCTCCCTATGGATCAAATGAAGCATTAGCTAGTTTTAGTGACATCTTTGGATTAGCTTGCTTGTAGGAAAATATTTCTTTTTCTTTTTACACTTATAAAGAGTGCCTACAAATGGATGGATGCATATTCTATATATATAAAACAAGCAAGAATTCATCTTCTTTAAAAATTCTTCAATTAGTTCAAGAATTTTAGACTTTAGGTATTTACCATTTTTTTTCCTCATGACGTGAAACAAATAGGAAAGAGAGGTAGATAATAATAATAATAATAATAAAAAGTTGGCTCCAATTAAAGTGTCTTTTGATTGCATTGCATGCTTCTCCCATGTACCTAGTCCTTATCGGCTAGGAAGGTTCGGACAATTTAAAATTCAAACTTTGCTACTATACACCATTATGTCGAAGTACATACAAGGTTATTTAGAGTTGAATCTTAATATTTGAGTTAATAATTCTTAGGAAATTTATAAATGTTACAAGAAGTAATTCTGATTTGCAATACCAAGTGATCAATTACTATGAGAATTTAATTATTAGAAATCTTACGATTTGATATTATATATATACTATGTTAATTAATTTAGAGGGAAAGGCGCCTTCGTTATCTGTAAGAGCATTGCACCATCTATACATATTTATCTTTGTCCTAGCTGTTGCCCAGGTCACTCTCTGTGCTTTAACCATTCTCTCTGGAAGCAAAAGTAAGTTCTTCATATTCTTCATACATATATCTATTTAGAGAGTTATTGTCTGTCAAGTTCTTTTTTCTTTTATTTTGAGTTTCCGATCTTTTAAAGATATTCTGTTGTTTACATTCGTCAATGGAAACATTGGGAGGATTCTGTTGCATTCAAGGAATATGATGCAGAAGAAGGTAATGAATATTGCTTTAATTTTCTTGACTGCTTATTCCAGAAGTGCTTTCATTCTTCAACTTTCCTTTTATCCAACTGCATGGTTTTGACGTGCATTACTTCTTATACAAGTAATGTTTTTGCAGTTCTAAAAGCAAAGTTTACCCATGTTCAAGAGCATGATTTTATCAAGAATCGCTTCGGGGGTGTTGGAAAGCGTAATGCATGCTTTGCTAGGTTGGATGGTAAGTCTTTAAGAAGTTCAACTTGAAACTAATTAAAACCACATTAACTTTATAACGAAAACGGTGTCTAAAAGCACTATTTCAATTATCTCTGTTTTGTCTTGTCCATAGTTAAAATGTACGTTAAGTTGGGAAGATGTGGAAGAATTTTTATTTATTTATTTGTTCATGCAAAATGAGGAAAATCTCATTTGTAGTACCTGGTTGATTTTTCCTTTTTGTTTCAGCATTCATTATTCAAGCAATTCTATGGATTTGTGAACAAGTCAGATTATAGTACTCTGCGTCTTGGCTTCATTATGGTTATTAAGCCAATCAATTTCTGTGTTAATTAATCTGTTAACCAAACTCTGTCTTAATTATTTGTGAAGAACAAGTTCTCAATAAAATTTCTCTTGCAGAATCACTGCAGGGCAAATCCCAAATTCAATTTCCACAAGTACATGATGTGAGCCCTTGAAGCCGATTTCAAGAGAGTTGTTGGAATAAGGTTAGCTACCGCAAACTACAGTACTGTTAATTTCACTAGTTTCTTAATAAATAAATAAATAAATATATATATAGATATATATCTAAAGAAATTTCAAATTTCACCAATTGCAACTGGTATCTTTGGTTGTTTGTGATGGTCTTCTTGTTGCTGAATGTTCATGGTAAGCTATATATATAACACGTAAAGTTTATAGATGACTTCAATTTATATGCAAGAATGAATCTTCTATTAGGACCTTAGTCTCCTGTTCCTAATTCTGGTTCTCCATCTAATATAGAAATTTTAGCAACGACATCGGTTATTGCTAAGGACTTTTTTTTTTTTCTTATGTAGTGGCTAGACCTTTGCAGTTTGAAAAATACAAAATTGCCCTAAAACAATATTGCTTTATATCAAAATAACATTATTTGCAGTAAAACAACGTCCCAAGCAGTATGTTTTGGTGCAAATTTTTATTTTGCTTGATGTGGACGTGTATATATGCGTTTATTTTGGTCAAATTTAACTAATGCGGGTCGAATTTTTCAGGGCTTTTGTTCAGTTTCTGCGCAGCTATAGTATTCTACCACTTTATGCAATTGTCACACGGGTGAGTTGGATTATATATATATATATATATATCATCAGAAATCCACCTTCTTTTTCTGCAATCTGTGAAATAATATTTCAGTCTTAACGACAAAGATTTCTAATATTTCATTTCATTTTTACTGTAAAATAATGTGAAGATGGGGACTTCATTCAAGAAAGCGATCTTCGATGAACATATACAAGAAGGACTTTTAGCAAAGAAGAACAGGAGGAAGGCAGCCAATGGCTCAACCCAAGTTGGTCACAAGGAAGATTCTCCAATATCAGTTCAGCTTGCGAATTGGTCACAAGGGAGATTCTCCAATATTAGTTCAGCTTGCAAATGGCCACCAGCAGGATGGATCTTCAATTGAACAAGGAACTGGAAAAGAAATTACGACAGAAAATGATGACACCAATAGAATCAAATGAAGAGCCTAATTGGTTGATAGATTTAATAATCTTTTTCTAGATGCATGTTTTTGCTAATTAACAATTCCTCCAAGTTCATTTGAAGTTGATGCTTGGAAATTATACACAGCAAAAGTAAGGCAGGGAAACAAGGTTTTAAGCTTTAGGGGTTTTCGGCTTATTGCTTGATTGTAGTTTGCAAAAATTAGCAGTTTGTTTAATGGCTAAAACAAAAGAAGAAAACGTCATGTCACCCATTTTGTGTTTTATGTACACGTATATAATTCACTGCTTTTTTGTGTTTATATACAAAATGTAAGAACAATATGTTACACATCATTCTTTCAAACATAAAATTACTGTTATGTGTTCCTTTAACTATTCATTAATTTTGATATAATTATTGAGAATAGACAAATGATCACGCCAAAAATTATTTTGTCAGAGAAGAGGAGTGGAAACATAAAAAACTTTATTTCTCCAAAAGCGTGATCATAATAGATAATACAAAACTAAAATAAAGAGAACCGATCAGACATGTAGATGAAAACAATTTAAACACAAAATTTTACATGCGGTGCCAATAATAATTTGTGATAGATTTTATTTGTTAGTGATCATTATACAGCGATAATGGTTTCATATAGAAGAAAGAAACACGAATTATACAATGATGATCATTTCATAGGTATCAATGGCAGAGTGCATGCATTGTCCACAGATATGTATAGAACCTGGGGCTGGCAATTGAACCATATATATATATATATATATATATTACTAAACGGCAACAGTGGGGACAAGACGAAGGGGTTTTGCCTTCTGTAAAGTGATGCCAAATTTCTCTTCCATGTCCATGTTCTGTGGTGTAATCCCGTCTTCAAGCTTCCAATCAAAGGAGATAATAAGTGAACCTAACATTTGATACAACATTCTGATTGCCAACGGCAAACCGGACATATTCTACGTCCCCCACCAAATGGTATTAACTCAAAATGCCTTCCTTTGACATCAATATCCGATTCCAGGAACCTTTCAGGCATAAAAGAGTAGGGGTTGTCCCACGTGCTTGCATCTCTGCCTATAGCCCACGCATTGACAAAAATTTGTGCACCCTTTGGCACTGTGAAGCCGCTGATTTTTACATCTTCCGATGCATTCCGGGGGAGTAATAAGGGAACTGGCGGGTGCAACCTGAAGGTTTCTTTCACTACTGCTTGTAGATAAGGTAAACGATTGATGTCTGATTCCTCAACTTGCTTGCCTTTGCCTATCACATCTGCCATCTCCAATCTGGCTTTTGATAAAGCTTCTGGTTTGTGAAGTAGTTCAGCCATTGCCCATTCCAATGTGCTTGAAGTTGTTTCCGTCCCCGCGACAAACAAATCCTGTCAACATGTTAAGAATTTCAGCAAGAATAAGGAAACAAAGACGGCAAAGATATTCTCAGACTCTGACAAATCAATTAAACAAAAGTGCATGATTCCCATTTTCTCTCTAAGGATTAAATTATTCGCTTTAAGTTTTTTGTATGTGTTATTTTTATATTTGGTGACGTCTTTAGATTAGCTTCCTTGTAGGAAAATATTTCGCTTTCTTTTTACACTTATTTATAGGACCTACAAAAGTATTGATTCATAGTCTGTATATAACAAACAAGCAAGAATTCATCTTCTTTAAAAATTCTTCAATTAGTTCAAGAATTTTCGACTCTAGATGTTTTCCATTTTTTCCCTCATAATGTGAAACAAATAGGAAAGTAAATTTGATAATGTTATTTTCTACTTAACTTGAAAGTACTTTGGTAATTAATATTAATTTTTTAAAATTTCTTGATAATGTTATCTTATAGAAGTTGTAACTTCAAAGTAGACGCAACAAAGTCTAAATAACCAACGATTTAAATTTAAAAAAAAAAAAAACTTGTAAACCAAAGAAGAACAAAGAAACAAAAGATTACCACAAACAAATGTTTGATAATATTTTTATCAATCTGGTTGCTGCTGTCCTGACTGATGTTGAGAAGCGTATCTATAATATCATTGGATTCGGCGTCGGTGAAACGAGCACGCTCTTGTCTTAGCTTCAATCGTTGATCAATCAAGCAATCAAAGATCTCCAACATCTTGCCAAAATGAGTAGTCATGCGACGCCTTCTGCGCTGCAGGTCAAGCTTCTTAAACCCTGGAAAATAATCTCCCAAGTTCACTTTCCCAGCCTCGGCCATAACACCCCACACAATCTCCTTAAATTCTCGTCCAGTATCTGAACTAGGATCGGCCAAATCAACAGAAAATATTGTGTTTGACTAGAAATTAAGTGAAACATTGAAAGCTTGTTGGCCAACATCTATTGCTTTAGCAGCACGGGAACTTTCTTTAACATAAGCAAGAAGCTGTTCGATCTTCTTGCGTCGGAGATCTTGATTGGCATCAAGTTTCTGAGCAGAGAAAAATATATGAGTTGAATATTTTTCGAAGATTTCTTCATGGTGTCGAGACAGGTAGCCAAAACATCGCGAAATCGCTGTGCTGATGGGCGAGTAGTACGTCAGGAATGGATCGATTATAGAAAGAGGTGTCATGATTTTGAAGGATTTCTTTGGCCATTGTTGCAGAAGAAATCACAACTGTGGTCACCTGACCAAATTTTAGGCTCATTATGGGGCCATAAATCTGGGAAAGCTTGGCTAGTGAATTGTGAGGTCTGTCACCAAGTTCCAGCAGGTTCCCGATCACCGGAAAAGGAGACGGTCCCGGAGGAAGATCTGGTCCTGCTGCTTTGGTTCCCCTGGAGAATGACTTCACAGCTATGGCTGAAACGCACGTGAATAGAAACCACAGTATGAAGCTCAACATCTCCATCGATCTTTCTCTACTGCAAATATTGGCACAGCAGTCAAAGAGTTGCAATACGCTTTGTCCTTCTCTCTTTTTTTTTCTCCCTTCACACGAAGGATAATGTTATAAAACATCGTAGAACGGTGTGCACTGAATGAGTCAGTCCAGTCATTCTAAGTTATTCTAAGATTGCAAGGTTTCTATTCGGCCACGTGAATGTGTAATATTCATGCTCTGATGGGTCTATGTTACGTGCTCATTGTTAACAGGTCTTTGAGTTGTTCAGGGTTATTAGTTGAACAACTTTTTATTTTGATTTTCCAATTCCCAGTGCAGAAAAAAAAAATGTAATAGTTTATATCATTATCACAAATTTTATATTTTTACAAGATAAAAAACGTATATAAAAATAAAAAGATAAATTATATGAAATATGTGATAATAATGTAACTATACTTACATAAATTTTATATTAAAAAAAAAATTGTACAAAAATTTATATTTTTTAATAGTGGTGGCCTTAAAAAAAAGGTAAATAAAATTATATAGAATTTTTTGTTTCCTTATTTTAATGTCTAACTATAAAATTTAAACACCAAATTTCAATTGATGGTCCGCCTTTAGAATATTAGAAAAAAAAATCGACACAGTGGACCGCTACTGCAAGAAATTAATGAATAACACTTCCTGTCTAGAAACGAGGGCACAAAGCCACAAATCCAATCTGGATTCCATCTCATCTAATATTTCATAACCTTTTAAGAAGATTGTGAAACACGTTATTGAAAAACTTATTAATGTTAAGATTTATTTATTTTTATTTTTTATTAGATAAAATAAGAGTATTTTTACGTATCTCTCTTGAGGTACGTGAAAATCGATCACAGGTAACAAAAAATTTGTGAAAATTTATAAAATTTTTATATTATAATACTTTTATCTAATTGATTATGTTGATTATTAGAAAAGCACTTAATATCTAAAATAATTTCATGGATAACACTCTAACCCTACCATTTTTTCACTTATTCAAAATTTTCTTTTAAACTCTCAAACTACTATCTTAAATGTAGCACTTGAAAAATAAAAATGTAAGGAGTTAGTAGTGTTTTTGAAAAATTAAGAAGGTAATTTGTAATTAATCCAAAATATAAGGATGGCAGATATTTTCTCCCAATTTAATTAATAATGCCATGGTCCTCTATTTTTTTTAATTGTTTTATCTTTTTGTATTATTTTTGTACATTCAAATTGATATACTTTTTTTATGATAACATTAATCACATACACGCCAAGTTTATTTATTACAAAGTTCATAATTTATACACACTATATGTTCACAGCAAATATTGTCATGAAAGAATATATCTTTTTAATTATAAGATCGAGTTCAAATGAATTAAGCATATGTTATAGTTTAAAGAATCGTTGCTCTTGAACTAGAAAAATGAAAATACATATACAAAATCAATTGCAGTTCTAACAGATGATGATAAAAATAGCAACCCAAAATTACGCAAACCGACAATTCTTTAAGAATGTTTCAGACGTTAAGTGCATGCAGTACAGTACTTTTTAAATAAAATAAAATGGACAGATGGTATAAATTATATAAATAAAAATGTATATATATCTGGCGTAACAAGATATAAATAGATCTGGTGTAACAAATTGAAACAAAAAGAAAGAAAACTTGAATTTAAAGCGTGTATATGCAATTAATTAAGCTGTTAGAAGCAGTTTCTGTATTGCATAAATCTTTTTTTGGAACACTGTTTAAAGTAAAATCTAAATTTTACCATAATTGGAATTAATTCTGTTTTGAACAAGGAATGAATATTTTGAAAAACCAGTAACACCGCAGGATAAATATAAAGCCTACTAATAATGCTACATTTCCTCCTCATCGTCATCGTTATCACTGAAAACTTTTTGAAGAAATTCCAAAAAGTGCAGGCTTTAGGGCCCTGCACTTTGGAGAAATGGCGGGAGGTGGAAGAACGATAGAGTACACGCCGACATGGGTGGTTGCCGCAGTTTGCAGTGTCATTGTTACTATTTCTATTGCCGTTGAACGCTTTCTCCATTACCTCGGCAAGGTATTCATTCATTCATTCATTTTCTGTAAAATTTAAACATTCAAATGCATGTATATATCCGTGTCAATTAAATAAATAATATTAATAATAATTGGGTTTTAATTGCAGTTGTTGAAGAAGAAAAACCAAAAACCTCTTTATCAAGCTTTACAAAAGATCAAAGAAGGTTTGTTTTACCTAGTTAGCTGGCTATTTCGTCGAACTTTTTTAATTATTATATATATATATATATATAATATAATTAATGCGATGATGTTCATGTATTTGATGTATTGTAATTATTTGGTACAGAATTGATGTTGCTGGGGTTCATATCACTACTACTGACGGTATTCCAAGGTGTAATTTCCAGAATTTGTATATCAAAAGATTTGGCCAAAACCTGGTTGCCCTGTACTGAAGAATATGAAAAGAACCCTCCTAAAGATGTACATTTGCAAGACCTCTTAAATTCTACCTTCCGTCGTCTTCGCCACGGCACCGGCCGCCACCTCCTCGCCGCTTCCTCTACCAACTTTAATTACTGCAAGAAATTGGTATATACTTGTACATATAATATTAATTATATTATTAATTTCATCCAAAACAAAACAAATTTACAAAACATGAAGTTGCATCATTTAATTACTGCAGGGAAAGGTGCCATTGTTATCTGAAACAGCGTTGCATCATCTTCACATATTTATCTTTGTCCTAGCTGTTTCCCACGTCACTTTCTGTGCTTTAACTGTTCTTTTTGGAGGAGCTAAGGTGCCTGCCTGCCTCCCTAATTAATTAATTCATAAATATTTATATTCTTCAATTTTATTTATTTATTTGTTTATTTATTACCTAAAGTTACATCAAATTTGTATATCTACTCTATGATTTAGATACGTCAATGGAAAAAATGGGAGGAAGCTGCTTCACGAGAACATTGCGATCTGGATCGAGAAGGTAACTAATTAATTAATGCTATATATTAATTTCCAGTTGAGATTTAATGTAAATTATTATTAATGTTAATATTAATATTAATGCAGCTATAAAAACAAAATTTACCCACGTTCTAGCTCATTCATTTGTGAGGAAACGTTATCGGGGTGTTGGAAAGAAATATGAACTCTTTAGTTGGTTGGTACGTTATTTATTTCTAAATCTAAATATCATATTTTAAAAATGCGAGGAATTTTATATTTTATTTCTTCAAAATACTTTGAAAGCGAGCAAAACAATATCTCATTTTATTTATTTATTTTTTTGCAGCAATCATTTGGGAAGCAGTTCTTTGGATCACTGAACGAAACAGATTATACAACTCTTCGATTAGGCTTTATCATGGTAATGAATTACAATATTTGGAGTTTTGTGCTTGCATATATATATATATATATATATTATAAACTAATTTTTGTTAGATTGATCTAATTAATTTCTCTATTAGAGTCATTGTAGGAGTAATCCAAAATTCAACTTCTACAACTATCTTACAAGAGCTTATGAAGCTGATTTTAAGAAAGTCGTTGGCATAAGGTATATATATATATATACAAAATACTTGAAGATTGTTACATTTGAATATTATATACTTTTGATTGAATCCTATATCTATACATAGATATAAATACTCATTGTTGATTTCATATTGACTAATTAATTGCAGCTGGTATCTCTGGCTTTTTGTGGTTGTTTTCCTATTGGCCAATGTACATGGTAATTAAATTAAGATTACTCCTTTATTTTTATAATAATAATTAATTAAAATCCTTTAATTTGATTCTTTCATGTTTATAAAAAGTAATCAATTTACCTACCTCATTTTCTGTTGCAGATTTGCATGCATATTTCTGGATATCATTCATTCCCTTCATTGTAAGTTAATTATTCTTTCAATCTCCATAATTAATTTGTTTTACTTTTAACATGTATCTTTGGAAAACATCTTAACAATTAATATTGTTATTATTTTTCATTTTAATTTTAATTAATTTGTTGCAGATGTTGCTGTGTGTGGGGACTAAACTGCAACATATTATGACACAATTAGCCCAAGATGTTGCTCAAAGACATATAGCAGTTGAAGGAGATTTGATTGTTAAGCCTTCGGATGATCACTTCTGGTGTCACAGACCAAAGCTTGTTCTCTTACTTATTCATATCATTCTCTTCCAAAATTCTTTTGAACTTGCTGTTGTCTTCTGGATTTTGGTAAGAATATTAACTCATTTATATATATATTTACATATATAATTATTATTCGTAAACAAATTATTAATTTCTTCTCATCATAAATAAATATACACAAAATATTACAGGTTCAATATGGTTCTCAGTCCTGCATAATGGGATCAACCGAATTTATCATCCCAAGACTTGTCATGGGGTACGTTGACTGATGAACAAAATATATACATACATGACACGATATAATTGGATGATAACAATTATACATTTAAAAATATATATAAGACTTAATGCATCTTTTTGTTTAAATTCAGGATTTTTGTTCAGTTTCTCTGCAGTTATAGTATCCTACCACTTTATGCAGTTGTTGCACAAGTAAGTTATTAATTCTTCTCTCATGCAGAATTAATACAAAGTTATACTAATATTAAACATTTTTCTTTAATTATTATAATTATTATTAACAATAATAATTAATTTGTTCTTCGATTTGGTGTAGATGGGAAGTTCATTCAAGAAAGCTATATTCAAAGAGCATATACAAGAAGGACTTATTCATTGGGCCAAGAACGCTAAGAAAAATGCTGAAAAAAAGGCTCCAGCAGCTCCATCAACTGGTAATTTAATTGGAACAAACGGAGATAAATCATCACGGGATGGATCAACCAAATGAAAAAGTGATTCTTCACTTCTCCCTCAGAAGCACTTTTGCGTAGCGTCCATGCTTATTACTATCCTAAGTTGGTAAGTTTTTCAATTTTTTTTCTTGGTATATATAGGGAGAGAGAGAGAGACTAGTCTAATTAATGTTGGTTGGATTAATTTCTTACAATTAATTGCATAGAATTCTACGTATCTTGAGATTAAATTTCATTTGTACCCAAATGGGAGATATATGTCGATCAACGTTATATTGGTTGTCAAAAATTAGTTATATAAAAGCAAGAGAAAAGAGGATTGAATTTTGATTGCATGCCAATTGATGTGGTATATTTATTTATAGGTGCCAATCTCTTCCTCCCATAATAGTCTTTCAACGAAACCTCACTTTGGCAGAACCAACTCCACCAAACCAAGAAAATTAATAGAAGTAAATAATTCTATTTGATTATTATAATTCTTTTCTTCTTTTTGTCTTAATTACTTCTTTCTTCTCATGATAGCTAGTGTTTATGTTTCAAGGTAGAATCTAAATATAACGAATCCAAATTAATGAATGATAGTATTTTTTTGAGATTATTTTTGTTTGACTACTTTAAATTTGGTGCAATCACATTGAATACTAACTAACAGCTACCATTTTATTAACATTGTAATACACAATCATGTCCAATGTCACACTCAACTATTACTTCCATCCGAATGTGATAGATGTGGAATTAATGTTAATTTTTAAAGTGCATAATAGGATATATTTAGGAGAATATTAAATAATAAAAATAGAGAGAATGTCTCATACTCTCTTATTTAATCTAATATTCTATCACTCTCTTAAACTTTTATAATTATCTCATTATCTCTCTTACGTTATTTTTATTAGGTTAATGTTACTTTTTATGGGTAATTTTCTATTTTTAATTAAATAGGGAGAATGTCCCTTGAGAATGCACCAAACACCTATTCCATTTCTTTTTTTAAGTAAATCAACATAGGATTAAATAAAATAAATAAAGAAATAAATAAAAGAGTACTTCATCCGAAGGAGAGTACAATAAACATAGTTGAAGATCAATCCAACAAAAAGAAGGAAGAACTCAACTCATGTGAGCAGAACTTGTAAAAAGAAAAGATTGTGGGAGCCAACGAAAATGTGAAGATACAGGAAACTAGTCGAGCTATGTTCCTTTGATTTCACCGCTTCAGGAAAAAAAAAATCGATTTGAGAAGAGTTCATAATGCAAAAACAATGGGGCAGATCTTGCTTTTAATCTATTTTATTTTGCACAACATAATCAGATTTGGTGCTGACTTTGATGCCATCTTTAAATCCAGACTCTCCTATCATGCCCCGAAGGTAAGGGTTGTGGGTGCAACAATAATACTTGTGCAGTCAGGGTTTGCTTTGGCTTGAGAGAAACAAAATGAGAATGAAATTATGATAGAAAAGGAAAAAAAAATATTTAATTTATTGTTTAAGTCATTTTATTTTTAGGGATATTTACGGTCGTTTTATATTTCTAAATTATATAAGATAAATATTAAACAAATTAAATAATTGTGATACAAAAGATATTTAGTTGTAATTATCTCAAAAAGTAATATTTACATATTAACGTCAAGAGAGTAATGAAATATTTATGAAAATTTATTACACTACATAAAAAGGAGATATTAAACATTTTCTAGTAAAAATACCTTTCAAATATAATTTTGAAATGTAACTTACTTCGGTACTTCTTTAAACCTACTCTAAAATGAAATGATTTTGTTAATAATGATTTTTAAAAAAATTTATCAAATACCTAAAAGTACTTTTGGTTGCCCCAAATCATGAGTTTTGAGCATTTCAATGGCAATCTGGAACAAGCTCTTAGTCAGTTACAAATTATACATACATTATGTATATATGATATGTCCTTTCAATATAAAACCTTAATAAAAGTACAAAACCAACTAGTTCTGACCCTCAAGAATCCAAACTCGAATTTGACCGAATGAGCAACTTTATTTGCAAGATCAAGCGACAAAAGGCTTTGACGAGTGGTGAACAAATACAACAAACGGCTTCGACGTACAAGTGGCGATTGACTTTAGCAAACAGTGAATGGTGAACGATGAACCGTGAAAATGATAGAAGAGGGTAGAACTAGGACTATAGCTGGGGTTATAAGGTGGGGGTAGAGAAAATATATTAGCATGGGTGGGAGAGAGATGGTGGCAGATGGGATGTATTTTTTAGTCAAATACTCCAAATTAACTTTTTTCCATAATATAATGTTGTTTGATATCATGAAAAGTTATTGTTCTTAAGATAATAACACTAATAAAACTGTGGCATTTAAATGTACTAGACCCCTGGACTTGAGGTCATGATTAACCGATCTCTATTGTAACTTTGCTGAATATCCAACGCAATATCTAATTTCTGCGAGGGTTAAACCCTGCCAAAAGACCCACCAAAATGGGTCTATAATATTCCTCAACAAAGAAGTCAAGGTAATAAAAACGATGACCTAGAAAACCCATTAAAAAAGAATCAGCTAGATCCCAAATTTCAAATCAATATTCAAAAGATCCTCACAATTACGATACAAGAGTTAATAGTTAAAATCCTATTAAAATAGGCATTCCAATGACATTAGTATATAAAGAAGAAATGATAAAGAGACGAAACCTTTTTTCCACAACCTAAAATAATACTAGTTGATCAAATCAAATAAACAAAATATAATATCAACAAGATATATTTAAAATATAAGGCAAAGATATATTTAAAATATAATGCATCATTTTGTCATCAAATTTTGATAGAAAGAGACATGAGAGAACACTATCACCACTTAATGATACGATGTTTTCACAATTTAGTGAAATAAATGCTATAGATTTCTACTACCATAAAAAACTGTCATGACGTCGCAATTGTTCTAGTAATGAATTACTTTTATCTTAGAATCAAAGTAATTTTGACTAAAATTGTTACTCTATATATCTAAAATAAAAGAAACACACTTACAAACAATAGATGACTTTTTTATTCGCCATCTATAATATTAAAACGGCCATATATTTGGTATGTGTTTTTAAATATTTCGTAGTAGTACTGATCGACGACTACAGCAACTTAATTTCAAACCGAACCTAAATTAACTGTCTCATTGCACTCCTCTAAATGTTAAATTTAACTATTTTTAACGAACTGCATGTTTTATATTAAATTTTAATCACATGTAACTCTCGGTCAATTAATAAAAAATATGAAAAAAAAAACAGATAATATGAATATAGTGAAGAGAGTGCGTTTAATGCGCTGCAAACACCTACAACTCCCTGATTAAATTATTGTCGTTTAATTTTTTGACGGCCTCCAAATTTCTCACCGGCTCAATAATATTGTAATTCTTTTCTGGCAAAATAAAGTGGTGGAATCTCATACCTACACATATATAAGGAATTTGGTTGACTCACAGAAGAAATTAATTAAATATTTTGATTTATGGGAAAACATGCTTTGATTCTATCTAATTAATTATATAATTAATTTTCATCTTTAAACAATATCACATATAATCGTAGTGGGAAGCGTGACTTGCAACTTCATATAACATATATGGTTTAAGATCTTGTATGTAACGTTTATTATTGGTTTGCAAAGAGAGAGAGACAGAGACAGAGACAGAGAGCGCCAAGAATACGTTGATCGGAGATCATGGCGGAAGGAGGGACAACATTGGAGTACACTCCGACGTGGGTGGTGGCCTTAGTTTGCAGCGTCATCGTCGTTATATCTCTTGCCGTCGAACGTTTTATCCATTACATTGGCAAGGTATGTACTCTTTCTTCCCCATTTCTCAATTCGTTCAGTTAAAACTTCATTTAATTAATTAATTAATTAATTAATTTCGATGCAGGTGTTGAAGAAAAACAACCAAAAACCTCTTTACGAAGCTTTACAGAAAATTAAAGAAGGTTAATTTATTCTCCAAAAATATTTTGGCTGTTTCTCCACATGCATATATACATATGTTGCACATCTTCTCTATTGAAGTCTTTGAATTTTTCTTCATGTTTACAATACAACAAATGAATTGTCACAATTGTTCAACTAATTTTTTTTTCAAATTTTGAGTTCGATAATGTGATCTTAATTGGTTGCAGAGTTGATGCTGTTAGGGTTCATATCATTGTTACTGACAGTGTTTCAAGGTATGATTGCCAAAATCTGCATACCTGAGAAGTTAGCAAGCAAGTGGTTGCCTTGCAAGAAAGAGGAAGCTCCAAAAGCTACCACTCTTTCCCACTTTGCTAATTCCTTCTTCTCCTCTTTCACCGGCCGCCATCTTCTCGCCGAGTCCTCATCCTCATCCTCATCATCCGACGATTACTGTTCTGCCAAGGTAATTAATTAATTAATTGAGTTCTGATCACTCAACATTACTACTCAAGCATTAATTCTTCAAATTAATTTGTTAGTTTCAATCTTAATTTGTTTTGGTTCCTATTTTTGAAGCATTAAATAAATATATATATATTTCTTAATTGTAATTTCTTTACAGTTATTTATCTTTCTTCTGTTAGATAGATGCCAATTTTTTTTTTTTAAATATGAATTAACGACAGGAACATATGTAAACTAAATTTAATTGGGTAAGAGATCGGAGATGTATATTAATTTACCTGTCAGTTTGTTCATTAAAAAGAATTATAAAAATAAAATAAGGTGGAGGGAATGTTATAAGCATATGTATGGCTACTACTTCAAAACTTTATTCTATTTAATTAAGATTTAGTAAAGCTAAGGATTGGAAGCAGCCAATTCTTCTTAATTAATTAATGAAAAAATTAAGGAGAAATCTACATATTCTCTACAAGTTAAATTAAGGCCAAAAGTCATGTTGTGCAGGATTGCTAACTCCACAACCCAAGTAGTTGTGTGCACGATCTTCTATTCATATTTCTTTAATATATTTGGGCTCCACGATCTCTCTCAATTCAATTATGAATATTATAGTTCATATGAATTGCTTTTTCTCCACAATATTAATTTTAGGGGTCTTGAAATCTCTAAGATTGGCTTAACCCACATGCATGCATACATATATATATATATATATATATAGATATAGATATAAATAGTTCATAACTTCATTGTATTATTATATATGAAAATATATTTCAGAATTGACATTAATTATTTGCTCCTTTTAATTATACGTTTGATGCTCCAGGGGAAGGTGCCATTGTTATCAATTACAGCATTGCATCATCTCCACATATTTATCTTCGTGCTAGCAGTTGTTCATGTCACTTTCTGTGCTCTAACCATTCTTTTTGGAGGAGCTAAGGTAACCTTATTATTGTTATTATGAGTTTTCTTAAATTTATGATCATGAGAAATATTCATAAGTATGCATGATGTTCATGTTGATCATCCATGTATATTTAGATACGAAAATGGAAACAATGGGAGGATTCTGCTTCAAAAGGAGAACATGATCTCACCGAGGGTAAAAATCTAATTACATTTATAGATACAAATCCAAGAGTTATTTTTTCTGTTCTGATACAAAGTAAAATTTGTGCAGTTCAAAGTACAAGGTATACCCATGTCCAAGATCATGACTTCATCAAGAACCGTTTCCAGGGCCTTGGAAAAAATTATATCTTGATGGGTTGGCTGGTAAGTCATCATCATAATATTTTATATCAACTCCCTTTGCCAATTTGAGTAACTTGGCTATGGCAAGTTCTGAACTACTATTGTTCGTCTTTGTTTTTCAGCATTCATTTTTCAAGCAATTCTTTGGATCTGTCACAAAATCAGACTACACCACATTGCGACTTGGGTTTGTTATGGTAAGGCACTGTGCACTCATTCACATTTCTATTTTTTTATCAATTTAATTTCTAAAATTAATCTATTTTCTCTTTGGAATTAAGTTTATATTAATTTTTGCCTTGATTTAGACTCATTGTAGGGGAAACCCAAAATTTAATTTCCATAAGTACTTGATGCGTACCCTTGAAGCTGATTTTAAGAAAGTTGTTGGAATAAGGTAATTATTATTCACAAAATGTTGAAGATTGCTTCAGCTTTACATATAAATTAATTTGCTTTCCTCTATAAAAATTTGAAAATAAAACATGTTTTCTGAAAGCTAATGACTTGATTTCATTAATTGCAGCTGGTATCTTTGGCTATTTGTTGTCCTTTTCTTGTTGCTGAATGTCTATGGTAAGCCATTGCTCTCCAAACCTATTTGTTTTGCTCCAAATTATCAGCTTTAAGCTAGGTATACCCTTAAAATATGTGACTTTCTTTTTTTAATTACCAATAACATCAAGAGGTGATTTAACTCCATTTTTTTTTCCTGTGCAGGTTGGCATACATATTTCTGGATAGCATTCATTCCCTTCATCGTAAGTTAAAATCCTAGCATCTAAAGCAAGTCTTCAATTAAGTTTTTCTCTGTTTCCTTGTGTCCTCCATAATCCTCAGTGGTATTGTTGTGCTGGTTTGCTGCTTCTAATGCAGCTTCTGCTTGCTGTTGGCACTAAATTGGAGCATATAATAACACAGTTAGCCCATGAAGTTGCTGAGAAACACGTTGCAATTGAAGGAGATTTGGTAGTGCAGCCTTCGGATGATCATTTCTGGTTTAACAGACCCAAGATTGTTCTCATTCTCATTCACATCATTCTCTTCCAAAATTCTTTTGAACTTGCATTTTTCTTCTGGATTTGGGTAAGCATATGATCCTACGATCCAAAACTGCTAATATCTATTCAGAGTGATAACTTCATCATATATATGATCAAATATTTCAGGTTCAATATGGCTTTGATTCTTGCATTATGGGGCATGTTCGGTTTATTATCCCAAGACTTGTTATAGGGTAAAACTTATGACATCTTCAATTCATTATATATATTTATATGTATGTATTGATTTACAATTTCTTGTAATTCTTATTTTTGAAATTTGAAATATTTCCATTTTCAGGGCTTTCATTCAGTTCCTCTGCAGTTACAGTACTCTTCCCCTCTATGTTGTTGTCACCCAGGTGAGACACAGATTATCCAATTTTTGATAACGTTATGGATCAATATTGAGACCCAAGTAACTAACAATTTTTTTTATTTAAACTTCTATTTGTGGAAATGAAGATGGGAAGTTCATTTAAGAAAGCAATATTTGATGAACATATTCAAGATGGACTTGTTGGATGGGCTAGGCTGGCTAAAAAGAAAAAGACCAATAAAAATACTGCTGATGGCTCAAGCAGGGTGGGAAATAGAGAGGATTCAACTGGTGTAATTCAGCTGGGAAAGCTAAGCAAGAAGCAATCTGCAACGCAAGACGGTAAGGCAGGAGAAATGTCTGTTTCCAATGGGCACAAATGAGCAATGCTGAAACTTTTGAAACTTTAAACTGTATTGTTGATAGTTTCTTATTTTCTGCTTGTTTTGTTTCTTGTTTTGTGTAGTTATAGTGTTAATAGATTTTGATTTCGAAAATATAAGTTCTTACCTTTAAGCTGGTTAGATGTAAACTACTACCATGCCAAATTCACCTATAGAAAACCCTTCCGCAAAGTACTTAAAACAGAAAGCATTATTACAATCTCCAGGGAACCATGATGAATAAGAGAAGCAAATTCAATTCAGTTAAAAACAAGGCATAATATGTTGAACCCCAATCGGCATCAAAATTGCATTATCTCAACCATTCAAATATAATTTTCTTTTAAAAGAAAGCATTATTTATGATCATTACTTCCAATAATAGAATTATACTGCTCTACTCTAATTCAAACTCGAGAAGGTGTATAACAATATAATGTTATAAAACAGTGAAACTAGGCTAAAACGAAAATCGCAACATGCATTGCATCTAAACATGCTGTGTCTAATTTTGATATATCCTTGGTTACATCACTCTGTCATGCCTTTTCTTAGTGTCTACTTTGATAATCTCACGTCTTAGCAACTTCTTCAACTCCATTTTTGCTGACTCTTTGTAATTTTATATTTGTTTAATGTTTAAAATGTTAAAAGTACTATAATTAATTTCTAATACACTGCTACAGAATCGGAAGAAATAAGCCTTCTGGAAATTGCTCAGCACAATTTTGATAGGACTTCTTTTTATCGGTTTCGATCATTAGTCAGTTTAATTTACAATAGTAAAACCCATAATTTCTTCCATAGTCTCCACCTTGATTACAAACTCACAAACTCAAAATTTCTTCCTTTACTTCAAGCAAAACCGATTTCTGAAATCTTTACTCAAGTCTTACGGATACATTATAAAACTCTCGAAGGAAAATAAAACTTGTAATACGACATTCATGTAATAAGTATTTCCTAGATTAACCAACCACTAACAGTATGCTCCTTTTGGTACAACTTGTTGACTTGTTTACTTTTTAAGTCTTCAATCATTTCCATGTGCACTAAATATACCTATTGCACACTAAGTTAATATAAATATATGAGTTTAAAAAAAATAATCAAGAAAATTATAATAATTAAAATAATAGCTTATATCTCTTGTAGGGGCTTATTTTTATAACCAATTCTATTTCCATTGGTTATCTTAAAAGAAATTAATAAAAACCTGCAACTTTCAATATCAAAATCTATTAAATTTAAATAACATATCAAAATTTATTAAATTTAAATAACATATCATCACTTTTCTCCTTTCACCAATATATGGTGTAAAAACTTGTTGCTTAGTCGATAATGAAATTAAAACTCCATTCAGTAGAAGAAAATAAGAAATTAAAACACCAACCTTGCCCTAAAATATATTTAAGATCAGAAAATCACTAACTATTTAAGTTGCATTCAATAATGTGCACAATTCAATAATTTAGTGATCAAATTTTAGTTATATATTTAACGATGTGCATAATGAAATAATTCAGTAATTAAATTTAAGTCACATGCAACGATGTACACATTTTAGATATGCTTATTTCTCAACCTAACATTAAATAACGATACATTTAATATTTCATATATGTTTACTTCTCACCTTAACATTAAATAATGATACATTTAATATTTCATATATGCACACTTCTCAGGTTAATGAGACATTTAATGATTTGCATTTTTTATTTTTAGCGAAACAATAGAAATATTAAGATCGATATAATTTTAGCATTTATTACCTTAATTAATTATAATCAAATCTACTAATTGAATTAATTTATATATATATACATATATATATATATTTGCTCTTTTTCTTTCTGCATCATAAAGCTGACACTAGTATCTTTCTTGAAATTTATTGTTAACTCAATATTCAAGTGTTTGAAAAAAGCATAATTAACTCATGCGAATCTTGTTGACCTTCAACAAAATTTTTATTTTAGTTTTATAACTAACTCAAAAGGCTTAAAGGTTTTGCTCCTTACTCCGCCTCCACTTTTTCCATATCAGAAAATGCTTGCTTTAATGTAGCACTAAGTGGCCAACATCTTTAACATCTTAATCCAAACCCTACAATAAAATTGTTGGAAAATAAAACTTGTGATATGACATTCATGTAATAAGTATTTTCCAAATTATCCAGCCTATAACAATATGCTTCTTTTGGTGCAACTTGTTGACTTGTTTGCCTTTCGAGTCTCCAATCATTTTTTTAAACATTGAATAAACCTATTGCACATAAAATTAATATATACATAGGAGTTTAAAAAATAATAATTGAGAAAATTATAATAAATAAAATAATAACTTATATCTTTTCTAAGTGCTTGCTCTCGAAACAAATTTTATTTCCAAATCAGTTATTCTATAACAAATGAATAAAAACCAACAACTCTTAGTAAATATATTAAATTTAAATAACACACTAAAATTTATTAAATTTAAATAACATATTATCACTTTCTCCTTTTATATGGTGTGAAAACTTTTTTCTTTGCCAATGATGAAATTAAAACTCCATTCAATGGGAAAAAAAATTGAAGCATAAACTTTGTCCTAAAAAATATTTAAAGCCAAAAAATCATTAAATATTTAAGTTCTATTCAATGATGTACACATTTTAATAATTTAATAATTAAACTTAATTTACATTCAACGATGCACATAATTTTATAATTTAATGATCAAATTTAAGTTATGTATTCAACAATGTGCACATTTCAATAATTCAGTAATCAAACTTAAGTCACATACAACAATATTTACATTTCAATTATGGACACTTTTCCTCTCTACATTGAATAACGGTATATTTAACATTTTATATGTGCACATTTCTCATGTCAACGATGTACATATTTTAATAATTTAACGAAACACTGAAAGTATTAAGATCGATATAATTTTAACATTTATTAACTTAATTAATTAGAATCAAATCTACTAATTAAACCAATTCATATTCACCATTATAGAGCTTACACTGGTATATTCTTTGAAATTTGTTCGTTAACTCAGTATTTAGGTGTTCGAAGAAGAGAATAATTAACTCATGTGAATCTTATTGACCTTGGACAAAATCTTTGTTGCAGTTTTCTAACCAGCTCAAAAGGGCTAAAAGTTTTTCTCCTTACCTTGTCTCCACATTTTCCATATCAAAAAATACTTGCTTTAAAATAGCATTAAGTAACCCAACATCTTTAGCATCTTCATCCAAGTCTTAGAAATACATTCTAAAATTGTTAAAGGAAAATAAAATTTGTAATACGACATTCATGTAATAAGTATTTTTCATATTAACCAACCCATTAACAGTATGCTCCTTTTAGTGCAACTTGTTAACTGGTTTACCTTTTAAGTCTCCAATCATTTACATGAACACTGAATAAATTTGAGAAAATTATAATAAGTAATATAATAGCTTATATCTCTTATGTTTCTTTTTTCTTTTTTATGTTATTATCTTTTTTTTTTCAAAGAGTTTTTATCTCGTCTTCCCAAAGAGTTGGTATAATGTCAACTAGACTATATACTTTAAAAGATTATCATTTAGTACTCTTACTATTATCCTTCTATTTAAGAAATTTAACAGAAGTAAGGCAATTATAGCTTCAAAGTAACACAAAATTTAAAATCAAATTTTCTACCAATTAATAAAAAATAATAATTTTACATAAACGGAAGAAAATTACTGAGGAAAAAAGGAAAAAAACACAAAAATCATATCACTTCTTTCTCAACCAAACTAAAAAAAAATATTAAACAAAAAGATACACCAACACTTATATATGATCCAGTTAAACTTGCAAAGTAAAATTCAAATTCAAAGGTGCTTGGTTAGTTACTACACCTATGATAGAGAGGGTAGATGATGCTGCTTTTTTGAAATTAGGTTTAGAATTATAAAATAGAGTTTTACTTCTTTCAAATTTTAGTTAAAAAATATTAAAATAAAAATGGGCATGTCATAATAACTCTTTTCTCTTAAAGTCAATTTTAGATAGCGACTTAGGATATCTAAGATTTTAGTACCAGAGTCTAGCTATTGCATTTGAGTTTGGATTAATATTGCACGTACTTTGTGAAATCCTACATGAAAAATTTTACTTGAGTCCTTAATACTTTGTCAAATACAATTTTAAATGGGATTATTTTACTTAATAATCATAAACACCCTAATAATTTTTGTATTTATCTTTTTAGTTTAAGATTGTTGGAATGAAAATTTCTTGCTCATTTCCGTTACCCATTTGACCTTATTGACTTGTTTTTTTACTAAAAAAATATTCAATTTTTAATTATTTTTTAAAATTTTATCACAAATAATTAAGAATCTCTAAATAAATTTAAGAAACAAATTTTTTTTTTAACAAAGAATGTGAATATAGTGCAAGTTTTTTAATATCATTTTTGGATAAAACACAAAAAAAAAAAAATAAAATAATTAGATAAAAAATAAAAAATATATATATGAAAGTAATTTATCCGTCAATCTTTGCTTCAAGTAATAACATCACTCAGACAATAACACGACTTGCCTTGTAAAAAGATTTGAGGCAGCTAATAATGTTGAGTGACAATGGGCGGGCTTTGGCGAATAGAGGGGAGAAGGGTTGGACGACAAATGGTTATTAGGAGAAAATGTGTAATGGTTATGACGTGAGGCGACCGGTAACTTAATTCATCTTTAATCACAACTTTTTATCATAAGCAATTTAATTTCCAAATCAAATATAATATTTATCTATAATTGAACCAAACTTTAAAGAAAAATATTACCAAGACACAGGCAAGTTATACTATTTAAAGAGTCTCTAAGTATAATTTTTCAAATAAAATATTTTAAAATAGAACATTTATTCTTAAAATTTTTATAAGATGAACATTTTTAATAAAAAATTATTAATTATTTAATTATCATAAATAATTATTATAATAAATAATTTTTAATATTTTATTTTAAAAAATAACATAAAAATTTTAAAATAAAATAAAATAAAAATATTTTAAATAATTTACCATTTTAAAAAGTAAGAAAAAATTGTATTACTAAAAAGTCAAAATCCTAAATTTTAAATTTCTTTTCATAAAAAAAAAAATAATTTTTTTTTATACTTAAAAAATTTTATTCAATATCAATACCAACCAAACGACACTACTTAAAAAAAAAAAGACCTTCTATCATTAAAACAAATACTCTTTTAATCAATAAAAAATCAAACCAAACAAGCATTCAAAAATTTTAAAAAATAAAAAACAAAGCGAGAGAATGACATGCGTTATTAATCCCTTAAATATCAACTGAAAAAAACTTTTTAAAAAGTCATATAATTTCAATAATATACAAATAGTCCTATAAATATTTAATCATATGCAAATATGACCTAATAAAATACTATTAATTTCATTTTTCTAAAAATTAGGAACGATTCTATTTCATAGCTACCAGAGCCACACGATCTCAATGGCAATCAGATACATTGTCATCAATATAAAAGAAAGCAGAAAAATTTTAAATATAATTTAAGCAAAGTCAGAAGATGCTTGAAATCTACAAATTAGTTCCCACCACCAACACTTAAAACAGCATATCTTATTACATAATAATATTGTGTAACCAACTATGAAAACATAAGACCACCTCGTCAAGTCGAGCCAATCCCAGTTTTCGCCATGCAACTCCCACCGGCAACGCTAACATTCATTCTAAGGCACATTGAATATTGCACAAACAAACATCAATGCCGGTGCAAGACAGTAGGAATTCTCATTCTTCTGCGGCACTGGCAGCACTTAAATCCACACTCAGGTCAAGAACCTGCCCACAAACACACAAGTGAACCACCATTTAACATCAGATCATGAAAAGGACCAAAAAGAAGTCACTTGAATAAGCAGAGTAAATGCTTAGCCCCAAATGCAAATATCTGACCTTTCCAGTTATCATGGTATACATGTTGAGTACATCCATGACAGTAGTCTCAAAGTGCGTTGTGGCATCGTAGCTCTGAAAGGTTTCGGTAGAGTTTTTCAGGTCACAGGTAGCCATATGTAATATATAGATAGAAACATGGCAAATAAGGTTACTGGAAGCATTTATGAGAAACTCGAGATATACTCACCGTTGAGATAAAGCAATTGTCCAAAGAAGGTTCATTGACAGGTTCATATCTGTCATAAATATCAAAGAATATTTCATCCACTGGGCCTAAAAGATCGATTCCGGGCTTTAGTTCAGTCTCAGGATGATCGGTCTCCGCATCTGTTGATACAAATGCAATGAATTTGCCCTTTGGAGCGACATTGTGAGAGTAAGAACAGCAGAAAAGATACCTGCTCAACCACATGCACAAAATTTAGCTCCACAACATTAAAGAGTCAACCATATTAGCCCATTCAGAAATAACAAATCTTTCCCGACAATATCTTGTAACTCACATGTCTGATCTGCGACCCAACTGTTTTTGTGGCAGGATAATCTGCACTGAATGAGAATCATTGGTGTTCGGGATTGGGTGGCTCATAATTGCAATTGCCCTGGCAACTCGACCAACTTTCCTCACCTGTTCAAACAGAGACAATTGTCGATGTATTACAAAATACTTTCTGTTTCTCTCCATAAATAATAAGATTAAAGAAAACAAAGAATACAGGTTCCATGATAGTTATTACTCCCATAATTTACAATATAATTGTCACAAGCATCAATTTTCCTTCTTAACCTCAAAAGACTTTGGCTAGAAACCAGTCAGCCTATAAAGTAAACAGAAGTAGTCTATCTTAGACGTGGAAAATCCAAAGTTTCACCTCAACTGGAAGATTAAACTAAAACCACAAAAACATTATAATTGTTACCTTGTTGGGCAAATAGGAAGGATCACAAACAACTTTCTTGCACTTAGCAGTTTCACCTTCTGACGTAACACCGATAACTTTACCTTCATCATCAAACTCCACCTGGCATTAGAACAAGATGCCAAATAATATCCAATCCAATAATAAATAAGTTCGCAGCAGTTTCTTAATGCGCATACATGAATTAAGGTAAACACAATGGCACAAAAGGACAAGACAGAATCAAACTCGAGAAGCACTATCACATACCTTACACTCTGGTTTATTCAACATATATGTCCCACCATAAACAGCACTAAGCCGAGCAAATGCCTAAATAAGGTAATAGAAACCAAATCGAAATTATTAAATCTGGTTTTCATGGCAAAACCAGCTTTACACAACTTCAGATGACAGTGGGAAAGAGATATACCTGAGGTAATTCTCCCAACCCATACAGAGGATAAATGTACGGCGATCCTCCTTGAAAACGGGCAAGGGACTCTGCATATAACTATAACATCCATATACACACACAAATACCAGTAAGGATAAAAATTCAGGCCGTGCACGATAAAGTTGAAACTCGCACAGTAAAATAGTTCAAAAGCAAGAAAATGCATATAAAGCAAGCCAAATGCAGTTTTCACCTTCATTCTCTTCACTGTATCAAGAGCAGGCTCATTTAAGTAACGATCATCTCTATGTAGTGCAAGTGCATGACCAATGAAGTCAACAGTGTTGTCATCAAGACCAAATTTCCTGTCAAATATGCCAGCTATTTCATGAGCAAAATGAACCAGGATACGCTCTCACTATCTCTCTCAATATACTCTAAGTTCAATAGCTTAAAATTTCATCTCTTCTTTCATTGAAGAAATACAGAGATCAAGATCAGAAAACAAGCAGCATCAGCCTAACAAACTTTACAAACAGAATATGGAAATTTCAATCTCCCAGAGCATTTTAAATTCACAAAATGCACAAAAAACTACTTTTTGCCTATATACTAAAATTGCCAATATCAATACTCTATCAAACATGTCCTCTAAAACTATTTCTCAATAGTGATATATGACTTCATGGTGACATTTGATGCCATCTAAATCGCACTCCAGAATATCAATTTATCTCAATAAAATCAATGCACCGATAGATGGTAACAATGGTTAAATAGCAGAAGCTTACGCAATCAGCTCTCTAGTGGTCACTCTTGTCAAATCCATTCCATCATGTGTCTTGGGATCACTTTCATCATAATCTTGAACATATATGAAAAACTTGCGAGCACGACGCTTTTCAAAAATACCCATGAGTGGAGATTTGAGTGCCTCCATATCAGTTGCTGGCACCTTATGGACCTATAGCAGCACATTTATATACCAGTAGTTCAAGTTGCAAAGAAATATATAAACCCTAAACAAATGACAAACTCAATACCTTTCCTTTATTGAAGACAAAGCTGCCATCCACAGCTTTGAAGTAAGATACTTTGTGACATCAGTATGAATGAGGACACGAACAAGAGTTCCATTTGCCATCATAAACTACCCAAACCAAGAAAATTTAGCACATAATAGAAGAAAGTTAAGATGAAGGAAAAAACAAAAGATTGTGAACTAATATTGTCAAATAAAGAAAATAGAAAAAAGTGTGGAGGGAAAAATCACCTTGGGTATCATGTCAACATTATAATCCCGGCTAGAGCCCAAATGTGCAGGAGGTTGTTCATTTACCCTAAACCTCTTCCAGAGCTGTTAATGCACGAAGTTAACCGAAATAGTTTGAAGCATAATAGTGAGTTGCAAATACATTGCGAAAATATTAACAAGATTTTAGAAAGCTGAGACCTGAATGAGATTGAGTGATGTTGATTCTCCTCCATAATAGTCATTCCTATCCATGTGCAGGACCTAATTCAAAAGACATTTAAACAAAAAAAAAAATCAAAAGAATGAAAAAATTGATAATAGTAGTATTCATCATAACCATTGCACAAATAACATAAACCCTGCTAAGTACTTGTTGGCTCTTACACGTGCACAAATAGAAAAGGAACTAAATGTAAACAGAAACAAGCCTCTATTAATCAAAGAAAAGTGTAAGCTTATCTAAGCATTGTCATAAGGAAATAACAAGTTTCTATCAATCATCAGCAATCTTCAAGGAAAGTTTTCATTTTCTCTTCATGAAGAAAAGCATAAGCTTATTCAAGTATTGTCATACACATGGAAATAACAAGCGCCTATTAATTAGGAATCATCTTCGAATACATTGAAGTTTTCATTTCCTGGTAAAGAAGATAAAGATAAGCTTATCTAAGCATTATCAAACACATACCAAATAATTCGAAGTAATAATGATAATTGATCAACTCCCAGCAAACAACACACCGAAACTGAATTCTAAAGTCAAATAACATATGTTTAATCAAAATCAAATAATTAGACACCAATCTAGAAAATTGTCCATATATTTCACTAAAAAGAATAAACAAAAACCAAATCCCACGTATTTCTTTCACTAAGAATGTAGATGGATCTCAGTCATTAACCAAACCAGTGGATCTTCCCAGCTGAAATCAAAACTTTAACTCCTCCCCAAAAAAGTTAACTTGCATCCAACAATAAATCAGATCAAATAATACCATACAGATCCATCAGATCAAACAAATCCCAGATACCCAAATGAAACGAAAACCAAACCTATCCATAAAACCATCCAAAAAAGCTCACAACCCAGATGAAATCACAAGAAAACAACAAGAACAGAAAAACCCAGAAACGAAAAGAATGCAAGAATTCAGTAAAGTGAAGAAAGCCAAAACCTTGAGGCCATCAACGGAGAGAAGACCACTCAGAATGCATTCTTTGAGACCGGTTCCAAGCACTATGACATCATACTCTTCATCCATGGTGAGGATTTGAGTTCTGATTCAGGAATTGAGAGAAAGTTGCGGGTCCTGTGGGTTAGGTCAAACAGAGATTGGAGGGTCTTTTATAGAAGAAAGGAAGGTGCTTTGTTTGTTAAACGAGAAATTCCAAAAGCAAGAATACCTTCCAATGTTCTCTAATTTTGCCCCATAATTGTGTCACTCTCTTCTTTACCTTTTTTTTTTTTTTTTTAATTTATGTTTTAATAATATTTGTCCTAATTTTGTCTTTAAAAGAAATAAATAACTGATAAACATAATCTCGAACCATGTAGAATCTTTTTTATAATTTAAGAGATTTTTTTGTTAAATTAATCAATAATTTTATTCTCATATTACACTAAATCATATGAATTAAGTGAAGTTTGTTTATAAATCATTTAATGGTTTAGTTTTTAGAAAGTTTATTGACTTTTTCTTATACAAAGTTATTATTAATAAATAATTATGAGGATGTGATTTTTTTCAGCTATTTAAACAACAAGTAAAAAATGGTAAATAGATGAAAATATTAATGAAATTTGTTCCTACATGTATATTGAGGCAAAATTCTGGGAAATCACATTTAGAGTCTATTTATATCATTTTTTGTAGAAAGCTTTTAGAGGATTTTTTTTCTAATAAAATTTATATAAGTGTACTTTTAACAAAAATTTATTAGTCATTTAATTATTATAGATAACTTTTTAAAAAAAATTTTAATAATTATTTTAATAAACAAGTTTTTAATATTCTTTTTTTTAAAACTTAGGTGAAAAATTTAAAATAAAATAAAAATATTTTAAATAATTTTATTTCTAAAAATTTTACTATAAAAAGTTTAAATTTTTAAAAAAAATAAAAGGAAAATAAATTCTCTATTTTTATACTACATATCCGATTTTGACACTAAGAAATAAAGTTAGAATTTTTATAAATAAAACAAATTTTTAAAAATTCATACAATTAGATTTCAACATTATGGTAGACTTTAATATAATTTTTCAGTAAAAAAAATGGTTAAAATTGAGAAATAGAGGTCAACACTAACGTGACTCATGAAGAATTTCACTTGCAAAGAATTTTTACTATTAAAAAAATTCTTTTAATTAATAAAAAAGTCAAATCAAATATATACTTAAAACTAGTTAATAAGTACTTATATATTATTAATTTGACGCTTGAGTTATTGGAAATTATTATCCAAAATTTATATACAATTTATTACTTCCAAACAAGGTATAAAGTCAGTTTGGGATTACTGTAGTTTTTAAAAAATCTGCTTCTACTATGCTATAAAAATAATTAACTTTAACGAGAATCATTTTTGTGTTTGGTAAATTTTATTTTTAAAAGTGCTGTGAATTTAAAAATCAAATTTATTTGTTTGGTAAATTTATTATTAAAAATATTATAGCAATACGAATGACTAAAATATATGCAGTGAATAGTGATATATAAAAATTACTTTAAGTGTTTAATATAATATAATATGTCATAATATAATATAATATAATATATGCTTACTTAAAATAATTTATAAATAAATATATATATCATAATTAAAAATAAAAATAAAAAAGAAAAAAAAATTATTTTAATAATTTTATTTCTCAATTGAAGTTGAAATTAAAAAATAATTTGTAAAGTTAATTTTAAATTTTTGTAATTTTAAATGGATATACTTGATATTATACTTAAAAATAAAATTATTTTTTAAAATCAGATATTGAAAAACAACACTTTTTCTTATTTTTAAAATCTACTATAAAATGATATGATTTTATCAAAAGTAATTTTAAAATTATTTTATTAAATATTAAAAATAACTTTTGATAATTTAAAATTATTTTTATCTCTTCTAATGGCAATTTCAAATGAACTCATAGTCCATCCAACAATATTGGGTTTAATGGGCCCATAGTTTGGCTATCTGATTTAAAAATAACAGTCCACCTAACAGGGCCCAATAGGCCGTGATTGGACCATCCGGTTCAAAGAGTCTCAAAAGTCAAAAGTATATGTTGTTTACTTGCTTTTAGCATAAAAACAAACGACTTCATTTTCGCTTTGATTATGAAACAACTTCAACAACATAGTTATGGTAAAGCACAATAGCTGGAATATTTGTGCAACTTTTTATTTGACAGCTTCTTTAACAATTGGATGTAGAGAAATAAAAAGCACTTCTTAAAAGCGCTTTTTGTGAACTATGACTTTTTCTCTTTCTCACCAACATGACACTCGTAGCCATTTTCCAATTCCCCTATTAAGAAAATTCTTCCCCTTGTATAATTTTAACTCAACAATGAGTTATGAACCTTAAATAAATTATATGGACAAATTTCTTTTAATTATTTTTTAATAAATTTTTACAAATCCATTTGTGTTGATATTCTCATTTTCCTGTAATTGATTAATTTTAATATAAATAAAATATAAACATGATAATATTTTATTAAATTAAAACGTAGTTGACACAATTCACTAATTCGATGGTTTTTTAGAGACTAATTAACGACTATCGACTCATTAAATAATAAATCCCAAAATTAAAATATGGCTATTAACTATGCTTATAAAATATTTTAGAGATTAAAACTATTAAAATAAAATTTAACTTCTTTGATTAGTCATTAAGAATCTGATGATAAATGTTCACTTCTATTTTTTATTCGGATACATATTTTTATAGACGGTGTCAAAATTATACACATCTTACAAAGTATAGATAAAAAATTTCTTTAATACAAACAAACTCTTTTTAAATACAACTAAAATACATTAAAAAGAGAGAGGGAAACATAGCTTTTAATATTAAAAAAAATAAATTATTTTTGTTTAATAAACTAACTTTTTCCTTTAGGGATGATGTAATTAAGCCCTAAAACAAAAGTTTCTAAATATGATGATGTTGGGCCATTACCTCATTTTCTCTTAATTTATATGGTCTTTGAGTAAAATACAAAAGAGTGATTTTAGTTCCCACTGCCATGGACAAATCCCAGCCCATGTGGGCTGACACCACCATAATTCATAAACACCGTATGAAAAGACTATTTTACCCTTTCCCATTACTTCATTTTCTCTTTTACTTTTCAAGAAAGAGAGGAGTGAGTAGGTTTGATTTGTTTTTCATTTATTGGGTAATGGTTAAGGATTCTCTCAATGATTTGATGTATTTTCCAAGAAAACCCTTAAATTGTTTTAAAATATCAAAACAATCCCCTAAAGTTTTTACAATTATCAAATACATCCTACTTAGGGTGTTATTGACAAATTATAAGAAGTCTGGTCGAGAATAATAAGATTTTTGAATTTTTTGATAAGCTAGTAAAAATAATTTTTAATTAAATACAAAGAAAATCATTCTTTATACAAGATATTTTATAAAGATATTTACTTTTAATTTTAATTAACTGCACTCAATTTTAAAAATAAAAAACGATAGAGAAAATTAACAATAAGATATAATCTCATCTCATTTTATTTACATTTTTATTTTTATACATTTCATGAATTAAAAATTCACAATCATTGTCTACTAGGTTGAAAATGAGATGCTTTTTATTTTAAAATAAATATGTAATATGAATCAATCTAAAAAATTTCAAACCAAACTTATATTATTTTTTCGTTTTACAAAAGTAAACAACTAATAATTTAAAAAAATTAACGAGTAAATAGACATATTCGTAAGTATGAACATAAATATTTTTCAACCTTTATGTCATAAATTATTTATTAACAATCTATACATATATTATTTATTAACAATGGTAGGGTATGGATGGTAAACCCATTAATTTTATCAAATGAATCAATGTGCCCCATTTGGCGAAGATCAAAGGGCAAACCCATGTATAAAAAAATATTATAAAATATTAAAAAAATAATAAATGCATAATTGGTAATAAAATAGTAATATTAAAAAAAAAAAAAAGAAAGGAGGGGGTGAAAGAAGACAAAAGAGAAGAGGGTGGACAATGGGCACTTGTACAAGAGAGAGAAAGAGAGAGGAGAATATGTGTAATCATTGTAGTGGGAGTGTTTGCATTGTTGGGCCCCATCTCCTTTTTTGTGACTCTCATTTTCACACCCTTTGATTTTCTTTTTCCCATTTTCAATTAACTAATAAAATAAATAAATAAATATACAGTATTTTAAAATAAATAATAAATATTCTCCTCTTCCATCTCTCTCAAATCAATCACTTATTTAGTGGGTAATAAATCTTAAGTCCTTAGGTTTCTATTTTTTACAAATAATAATAAAGCTTTTAATTTGTAACACATAAGTCTGCAATCGTGCTAAAATAATAATAATGTTAGGTTTTGATGATATTTCTTTGGAGCATGTTTGAAATTAAAATATATAAATGATAAATTATTTATGCAAATTACTATAAATAAATAAAAGTGACATAATAATATTAATTAATCAGATATAAAAATTAATATAATTAATAAAAATAAATAATATGTACTATATGACAACTTGTACTATTATACCATATCAATTTGTATCCTATAATTTGTATAAAAAGTTTGTATTTTTAATACTATAATTGAACTATAACTATTATGAGATAAAAATTGTAATTAGTAAATATTAATTGTTGGCGCTGAAATTTTATCACGTGACATGTAGATGCCATGTTGGTAAATGACAGTCAACAAACATCTACCAAGGTGGACCTTCCTTCATTACATATATGGAAAGTGCGTACCTGCATCACAGAAATAAGTCAAGGGTTGTCGGTGGTATTATTAGCAAAAACTCTTTGACGATCGAGTCAGACTGAAGAAACATGAAGAAATAGAAGAGAGTCAAGAGTTAAGTACCAAGAGTACGTTTTGGAGAAGAGAAAATTCACTAAACACGATTTCAGCTTAGTATGTATTTATAACATGACAAGTAGTGCTAGTAAGACAAAAGCAAGTCAATGGGTAGCGATGGAGCCATCAGCATGTTGGTTGGTAATGTAACATATTGTGAAGGTTGAGGCTTTAGGGAATGGGCACTTGCTCCCCCGTCGTAGTTCTCAATCATTTCATGAAACCGAGCGTGACTGAATTATCTACGATAGGGGGAGCAAATGCACGGGAAGTTGAATCATCCAATCGCAAAGCCAATAGTGGAAAGGATACCAATCAAGATGAATATCAATAATAAGGTTTCTTATTTAGTACAACTGGAGTTGAAGTGGTTAGCGGTGCTTCACTTGTAGCTGTTTTCTTTAACTTCGTAACCACGTTACTAGAAGATTCAGTTTAGCTTGTTGAAAGGTTAGCTAATCTACTAAAATACCCCTCCGATGATCAAGTCAGGTAAAGATAAATAAAAGAAATAATTTATGAAAAAATATGATAAATGTATGCTTGTTGAGAGAGAGAAATTCCAACCCTTTGCTTGGAGAAATTTGGGGTTTATATAGATAATAAAAAGATGAATTTCCATAAAAAAAATCCTTTTTACGTAATTGTTGTTCATGCCATGATGGAGCTCAGGTGCCACTTGATCTCTTTCTCCCCACGTGATTACCTCATTTGTCTTGAGAAATGAAGCTTCCATTGCCTATTATGCTATGTGTCATTCCTTTATTGGTCGCTATCGTAGTCGCGTATTGGTGACTGCATCATATTAGCTTTATTTAGAATTTTTTATTATCCCACTTGATCATATAGGTTATAATTTTGGCCTTTTAGTCGTAGCACTCCCGATTGCGAGCTACGTGTTGTAGAACCCACCTATTGCGTTATGTCATATGATGGGCTTGAGTTATGTGTTTCAGGTTTAAAATTGTGACCCAAGGCTCATACTATACCATTATAGCTCGTTAATATTTTCTGGTGGTTGCCTTTGTAAGCACAACTACTCTACGTGTGTTTTAGCTATGTTCTCAATATTTTGTTACCATGGTACTCGTTTTGATGCCTTCGTGGATATTACTAAATAATAAAAAATTCATCCATAATATTAATAAAAATTAGTGTTATTAAATTCTTTTTAAATTTATCTTCGAAATTAATTGAAAAATAGTAGTTATCAAACTTTTTTTTCTATATATATAACTTAGCAATAAGAAGGATATTCTAGTTATTGTCAACATTGTTTAGTATGATAATTGACATCATTACGAGGTTATCCTCTTAGGAAAGGGTAGGGATTTGATTTTTTCAAATAATACGTAGAAGCTAATTTAGTAGACCCTGATTAAGTTAAATAAAAATTATATTTTTATTTGTAAAAAATTAAAAAGTTAAGGACTCAAACATTATTATCCTGTCACGGAATCCTGCCCCTCACTCTTCAACGAAACCCAAAATTAAAAAATTAAAAATTAAAAAAAAAAAGAAAATACAATATATCACACAAATAAAAATATTAAAATTATGAAAATTAAAAAATAGATAAATCTATTTTCGTATCTAAAATTCTCTCCTCTCAAAAACCACCCTAAACAGAGTGGGTTTCTCTCTCTCTCTCTCTCTCAATTCCACCTCTCTTCCCATTTCTCAATCAGGTTTGCTCCCATTTGTTGCATGTATTGCTGCTTTTAATTTTTTTTATCATTTTATTTTGTTTACTTTGTTAGTTTTCAGACAGAACCTTGATGTAGCTCATTTGTTTCTTCAATTTCTTTGTTTTTTTGTTCTGTTTTTTATCACTTCTTTGTATCATTTTATTGGGTTTACGTATTCATTTCTTGATGCAAATGGTTTTTCTGTTTGCAGGATTGGTTATCGATCTTCGATGATGATTTAAAGTAGATTTGATTAAGAGAAGGATCTCTAGGGTTTTCTAGTTGATGGAACTTTGGTGGGTTTGAGTTTTGTACTCATTTTTCATGGTAGATTCCGTGTTTCTTGTGGGTTTGCTTCTTTTGATCGTTTTGATGCTTGTGTAGTTTGAGTTTAGATCTTTGAAGAAGAGCATGGTATTTGTTGGATAAGTTGTCTCCTTCTTTTTTTCTTTTTTTTTTTTTTTTTGGTTTCCTTTTTCCAGTTCTTGGATTTTTGTTGGTATCTACAATCTGGGTTTGTGTTTTTGGCAACTGGGGTTTCTTGTTTCTGTTCTCTTTGTGCTTGAAGATGATATCTGGTACCATTGAATGAAGAAAGGAGTATACCAGACTTTTTGGCTATAGGCATTTGTTTTTCCAGAGGATTGGGAATTTGATAAAGGAGTTCCTTTTTGCAAGTATTGCAAAGATAAGTTTCCTAGATTTGGTAATTTTCAGAGAGGCTGTTTCAATGTATTGTTTGGGACGATTGAGTGTTTAGTCAATTAGAAACCTTTAGAATTGGGAGGATTGGTGGGATTGTACAGTGGTCAATAATGGTAAAGGAGAGATTTTTTGTCTCAAAGAGTGATATGTATTTGGATGATGGGATCAATCCTGAAGAGCCCTTTTGCGCTGAAATGGAAGCTGAAGAGAATGAGATTGGCAATCGAACAAATGAAAATGATGGTGTTACATCAGAAGGAGGCGAGGGAAGTAATGTGGTGTTTTCTAGAGAAGCACCCCTTATTTGTAAGGAGTCAAGAATATCCAGTGGTTGTTGTAGTGCAAAGAATCTGAAATCCAGGAGGGTGGTAGCAACAGATTCTGATCTTGCTAAGGAGAAATTTGGGCATGAGAAAAAACTTAGTAAACAAGAAAGGATTGATTTGGGCAAGTTGTATCAAGGTGCGATGAGTTCCCATGATTGGGAACTTGCTGAAAGTCTGATATCATTGGCAGATCCACAGACCCTTAATGATGCATTGTGCATTACACTGGACTCCATTTGGTTCTTGAGCACACAGCAGGAGCTTCATGGAGTGACGACATTGATCAAGAAGATAATTGCTAATGGTGCTTATGACTTTACAAGAGCTGCACTCAGGACTTCATTTCTTGCTTCATGTGTTTCTGCTTGCCAGAGCAGAACAATGAGTCTTTCAGACACAGTAACTGTGATGGCCCAGAGGTAATCAAGCTTGCTATCTTTTAGTAGTAGATAGAATAGTAGTTTATTGCCTTCGTTCATTTTCGGTAGAATAATTTCTAAGTTTATTAGTCATTTGAAATAGACTCACTGAGCTGGAGGGTCAGCTCGGTACTTGTATATTTCCCTCCCTAATTTATAAAAGGAGCTAACATGGGTCAATATTGAAATTAGACAATTCTCTAAAATTCTTAATTATTTATTTTAGTCCATTTTAACAATAATGTTGATTGATAAATTTGTTATGCAGTCTTGTATGAATGATTTGCTTTTTGTCAGTTATATCAAAGTTTTGTGTCTGTTTGTAAGCTCACACACAATTCAAACGCATAAAAACATCGTTGGCCTCAATCTATTGCTCTGTGTAAAATTTGATTTGCAATTGTCTATAGCATATCAATTCTTTCTTATCATTGTGAAGTCTAGTCCTGGTCCAAGTATATTTTCATGTAGTCACTTCTAGTTAGTTGAAACGTGGTTTCCCAGTTGTCTGCATGCTTCATATGTTACTGGAGAATGCAGAACTATTTTTTAGAAGTATGTGAATTGCATCAATTGAAGACCAAAAGCTATTACTTTTCTGTCACTTATTTGAGATAGGAATCAATCAAAATTTGCACCCTTATTGAATCAAGTTCTAGTTGAAGAGAACTGAGAAGTAGTTTGCAGTGTGGAGAGAGGCTTATAAAAGTATAATGCTAAATGATCTCTTCTTATAATGGAGAAAACAAAAAAGATGGGAGTGACTTTCTTTAATAGATATGCAAGAACTGCAGGTCTATTATACATTGTCAATTCATTAGTCACTATCTCTTTCTATGTAAGAATATCCTGCTTTTGCTGGAGTTCATGGATCTCCTGAATCCTGATATAAGTATTTCCTATGTTTTCAGTTTGGATAGCTTTTTCACTTCTGTATATCTTCCAAAGCGATACATTTTATTTTTATTTCTTTTAAGAGGAAAACAATTAAAATAATGAAAAAGGATGCGTCTTTCTTTAGTCCTCCAAGTGGTGGATGAAATGTGTCTGTCTAGATGATGCAGAACAAATTTGTTATACTACAGGCCTTCTGAGAGAGATGTTGGAATATGACTTGCTTGGTTTGATGGCATTTAGTGATTTAGTGGAAAGGGTTTGCTTGTTGGAACAAGATACTATGAATTTAGAACATTTTAGAAAGTTTAGACAAATAAGGGAGAAAGCAGGAAAGAATTTGTGTGTGCAAATGAGAGGAAAAGAAAGGACGCATGGTTTGAACAATAAACCAAATGACTATATAATCCTTCATGGAAGACCTCAGAAAATAATAGACTACATACATATTTGTAAACTTTTGAATTATTGCTTATCTCTCTAAGAGCATGAAAGTGGCTACTTAAAATGCAAAGGATGTCATTGAACTTCACACATCTAAGCTTGTTAATAACTCTTATGAAAATCTGAGAATTGCCTGGACGATACTAATATCTGTCAATTGTATGAGTGGTTAAAATTATAGTTATGCGTAAAATCAGGCAAGTCATTAATTGTTGCATGTTAGTATGAGAACTCTGCAAAATGAAAGCACTAACTTTTAAAACTTAACATAGAAACTAGCAACAAAATCAATGGCCTTGGTTGCTTTATGAGAGGTGCCTTCTTTCTCTTTACCTGTTCTTAACTGTTTTGTTTCCTTTTGCTGGTTTGACATTTTCTTGTTGAGACAAATGTGAGAAAATAGGTTTCTGGACAAACTGCACAGAATGAAATTGATGTTTGTGCTTAGAACTCACCAATTTGAAGGCATTGCCAAGTTTTTACAGCATCTGAATATTTTGCCAATACATATATAGTATGGTTAACTTGTTATTAACTTCCACTGTGCATCTAATCAGGCTGAATGAGCGTCTCCAGGAGTGCAATGGAGATGAGGTATTGAAGGCAGAAGCTGGTGCTAAAGTTCAAAAGTTTACTGAATGGGCTTTGAGATGTATAGGTTTCCATTCCCGTTGCCACAGCAATTGTGATAGAGTGAATCACAGCTCAGCTGTTGAGATCCAACTCCAGTTAGCTGCATTTAAGACATTCCTAGATCTTGCGGGCAATCAACTAACTGGAAAAGATTTTACGGAGGCGTTTGATGCAGCTTGCTTTCCCCTTACTCTCTTCTCTAGTTCTTTTGACCCTGGTTGGGCATCTGGGATATCGGCTACTGTGATCCAAGGATTGTTGGGTCTGTTGGTGGAAGGTGGTGCAGACAATGTTAACCAGTGTTTCCTTGAAGCCTCGAGATTTGGGAGCACAGAACTTGTCCGCATTTTGCTGCAGGTAATTCTCCCTTAAACCACAGTTAACTTCTCCCCAGACTATTCTACAAGGTTCAAGACTTTTAGGTTTCCTAGGGAACAGTTGCCTTTAATGGCCCTTAAAAAAATCTTGGAATCTCCTTCCACCTCAAGTTGTGAGATTCCCACTATACCATGCAGCCATTGGATCTCCTTACTGTGCACTTGCTTTAAATTGGAATCAGGCTCATATTCTTCACTTAAAGAAATGCCCTGATTCTAATTTAAAGTAGGATTGTTCTACCATAAATGTTTCATACGTCAATAGTTTGAGCTCTTTATATGCAAATTTGGTGGTAAATAGAGCCCGATCAATTTATGTGGGAGTACATAGGAGGTTGAAACTTTTTATCCATCACAAAAAACATATAGGGTTTTAAATTTACTGCATATGTGTTCCTTGCTCCATTTCCATGAGCTTTTGTCAGATACTGAAATAAACTGAAGAGTTCAAGGAGAGAAAACTGAATGACATTGCTACATTTTTAAATAAATAATATTTATTGTGAAATTTGCTTCCTTCTCCTTGCCCTAATAACTTTAACTGTGTCTGTTGAAGCATGGTGATAAAACTGTCATCCATGCAGAAATATTTGTCTGCCATTAAATTTTTAACATATTTTTTGCTGAATCTATCAATATATGTGTGAAAGTGATGTATGCGTGTGTTCATGTGTGCATCCATGATTATGTTTGAAATATTGTTATGCTTTCACCGAGCTGTTGCGTTCATGTGTGCATCCATGAACATAATTATGTTTGGAATATTTATAATGCTATCGCCAAGCTGAACTGACATTTATTCATCCTTTTTCTTTGCTATGCGGAATTTATCTAATTAGATTGCCCAAAGGAACAGTTTGGATGTTGATGTGGATCTGGCCTTGGGTTTTGCTTCACATTATTGCAAGATCGGTACAATGGAGTGTCTGGTGGAAGAGGGGAATGCTGTGGCTTTCTTGGGCCCACTGATGAGAGCAGCAGAGCGGGGTTGCATGCAAGTTGTCCAGTGGTTTGTAAAAAGGGGCTGCCGGGATATGGATCTCTGTCTTGCACTCACAGCTGCTACTTCCAGCAGCCAAGTCGAAGTTGCTGCCTATCTCCTTCCTCATGTACCTCAGCATGTCCTTGCAGCCCTCAGCATTGAAATTCTCAAGGCTGCTGGGGAACGGAGTGGTGGTTCTCTTGACGGTGTAGCATTTCTTCTCCATTCTGACTTCTTGGGTGACCCAGCTGCTACCTATACTGTTGCTGACAGCATTGCCAGGTCTGATGACGAGAGTGTTGCTCCTGACCTGAAGGCTTTTCTTCGGGAGAACTGGTCACAGGCAGCTTTCTTGGACGGATTAAAGCAAGGAGAGGAGCATTACATGAACCTAGTAAGGATTTTGAAATGGGGTGAATCTCCTATATGCTTAAGGGATCTCCCGGGTCCACTGAGGGTGGCGATTACATACCTGCCACTGTATAGGGAATGTATTAAGGCAGGTGGTCGTTTGCTATCACAAAGGCTTCGGGGGCAGCTTGTTGAAGCCGTGACAAGACTTGGAGGTGGGGTTTTAGAAGAGGTGAGCCAAGGCAGACAACTCTTGGCAATTTTGGAACATCACCTCCCTCCATTTTTGGTTCAATCCCCTTGTGCCGGTTAGCAAAATTTTAACTTTTCTGGGTCTTCAAGATTTTCGGTTCACTTTCTTACCTCCAAATCGTCTCCTTGTGTTATAGATAATAATAACATAATACCTGTGGTTAAGGTGACAAAGCTTTTAAGCTTTGTCCAAATTTTCCTTCCATCATTTGGTTGGCTGAAATCTTTAGTTCTCTCTGTAGTCTGCAAAATTTTATACAAGCTTAATATGTGATCTTTTAATGGGTTTGCTTGTTGATCATTTTTGTAAGACAGAGAGCAACTATTTTGACTAAAAGAGTTAATATATGATGGGAATGAATGTATATTGTAACACTTTCTTCTTTATTTTTCTAATCTTATTCTCTCTTTTCCCCCATTTTCTTGGGTGGAAATTGACTTGGACTTGAGCATTAAGAAATGCATTGGAAATTTCTGACCTTGAAGAAGAGACCTTCCTGTTGGCCCATGTTATAAATGTTTCCAAAATTCAACGTCACATACAAATCAAACTTGATCTGCATTTGCTTTCAAATGTTGAAAACAAAAGTATTTTCTACTCCAATTTGATGATTGCTTTTACTTTTACTATGGTCGGTTGGCTTGAAAGCAGTTTCAGCGTACATGTTGAAATTGTTTTTTTCTTTTTCTGTTTTCTCTGAGCCTAAAGAAAAGATGATGTTTCACATGGGGTTTGACCGCAGCCAAATGGGAGATATGAATTTGATTAAAAAAAAATGGTCTTAGATCTATAAAATTATTCTCTTTTACTACTTAATGGTTGGTACGAAAATCTTCACAATATTAAAAAATTACTTTTTGGAAATGTTGCCAGTATTGGATTTGTAAATGAAAAGATCTCACCTCACCTCACCTCACCTCACCTCATCTGTTGGATGAATAAACCATTAAAATATTTCTTCCCTTCCCTTCTCTTTTCCGTCCCTTTTCTGCAAAAGTAGGTTGCGACTGGTGATTATTGTATGGGCCTAATATCATTTAGGTCCCTAAAATTTTTATATTCTTGCAAATGAATATCTCATTTATTTGTTTATAACAAATAAGTTCTTTGTTCTTATTGAAATGATCATATTATTCTTATAAAATTGAGTTTTAACTATTACAATATGTGCATATCTTATTTAGAGCTTATTTAGCAATTTTAATTAGTATTATTATAAGTACTAAATTAAGAAATATAAAAATTTATTCACGTGTTCAGTTATTTATTTTTAAAGTATTTATTTAATTTAATTAGTATTAGGTGTAATAACACTTGAAATACTTAATGAATAACAATAGGTGTTTCAACGAACTTTTATAAAAGCGTTAGAAAAAAGTGTTTACACTTTTATTCCCTTTTCTTTATTACTTTCAAACATATCCTTAATCTAATAATCTTTCCAGGTTATTTTAATTTTTTTTCAATAATGATAAACGATTTATTTATTTCAAATTGATAAATTCTGTTTTTATTTGTAAAAATGTAAAAATATAGGGATTCAAATGTTATTATTGCCCTTTTTCAATTTTATTTTAATAAAGAATGGTTTGAGTCAACAATGAAGCAAGTGAGCAAATCATGAGATAGATAATGTCATGTTCCAATTGACCTTGGATGCTGCTATGAACATGATCTTGTCACTTATAACATTCTTAATTTATTGATGAACAAACATTTCTAATTATTTTTATTACATCATCTATTGTGTCATTTACCCTAATTATTTTATTTTATTCATTAAATTTTTTAAAGTTAAAAAAGGATTATGCTAGCAATTGTAAAGATTTTCTTGCTAAGCTTTTGTGTTGTTTTCCTCTCACAAACCACACACACACACATGTCAATAAACAATTCCTTCTTTCTTGACATATGTATTTTATTATTATCAAATATTTTGTGAAATTGAATTTATTAATTATATATATTTGTAGTTTAAAAATGTCGACTTGTATTTAATTGTTAGCAATTCCATAATAAATACTAAAAGATAATAATAAATACAATCTATATTCTACAATTCAAGAGTGTACATGATAATATTATATTTAAAAATAAAATTTACAACAAATAATAAATAATGAAAGTTGTATGAAAATGACAAATTTTAACAAATTTTTGTATTTTATTTTCAAAAATATATCTTTATCAAAACTCATTAAATTCAATATCATATATGTATATAAAAATCGTAAAATAATTATATATCCCATTTTATGTTTGTTTTCAAACTTAATATATAACTCTTGTTCATAAAACTTGTAAAATTACAACATATATACTGTTTTATTCATTGTAACATTTTAATTAGATCTTATAGACAGATTTATATCAATCTTTGATAGATATAAATAGATATAAATGATAGTCAATAAAGTCATAATGAAAATTAATGACATAATTACAAATTCATTTCTTCCTCTGCAAATGCATTGTATTTTGTTGCATTGAGGGCATGTATGGTTGTATTGTTATTATCAGTCAAGTCACGTGCTACCAACGAGATTCATGGATCATCTCTCATCTCTCATCACAAATTGTACATACTTTATGATGCCTTTATGTATATGTTATGTTAATCATGCAACACTTTCAAGAAATATGATACCACACTGAATCTGTAATCAAACTTTGTGCCACCCACCCATATGGCATTTCCTGCTTTTGGCAACATAAATTACTCACAACAGAAAGTGATTTTAGTATTTCTAAAAACAAATGGACATCAAATACATTTAACATTCAGCTCAAGAGGATTAGGGTTTGACTAAGATTCAAGCCATGTATCCGCATTGAAACTCTAAACTTGTAATATTCTATGTCACTTGTAACTAGTATGTCTTACTTTCTGTGTTCTATCATAGCTTTGGCACAAACTGAATGAAGAAACAATCTCTGCATTACAAGGCTGAAGAATCTATGGAGCCAACCTGATGATTTAAGAAATAAAAGAACAAATTTTATCCTTTCTTTTTGACATTTAGAGAAATACAAAAATGTATGATGATGAAAAGACGTGCATTTTTTAACACCATTTACACATACGTATAGGTTATATCTCTTACATTATAAGGCATGAAAGCCAAGATCAGAAGCACTGCTAGTATACCTATAGGAACCAGAAGCAGCATGAATGGAGGAGGTGGCAATGGTGGAAGTATCAATGGAAGGATCAGCAGTGACACTGTTAGACCCACGAGCAAAAGAAGTGCTTCCAAGCTGAAATAGCTAGCTGAAAACAATCTTCTTGATGTCCCTTGTGAGTAACTGCGATGATACTCCACTCTCCTTTTTTCGACAACTGGAGTAGCCATTTTTCTCATTCCCTCATCCATAATCCTGTTTGAGTAACGATCTTGCAAGTTTATTATGCCTTTGGATAATCTTAGTCTCGATTCAGGACGATCAGAACTCATTTACTATACTCAGTTTCCCCTTCACCACACCCGGAACAAATCTAAGTCCTTGTAACAACTTGAATTTCTACTCCCAAGCAAATCAGTGAGGACTTAAATGTCGACACAGACGTTAATCCGAAAGGTATTGTGGCTAATGAAGCTCAACCCGGATGACAAAATGTGGCCTAGTTTAAGCAGTGAACACCAAAGTTCCTATAAATTCTAAAATCTGGCCAAATTTAAGCAGTGATGATCTCAAAATCTAATGCCTTCACACAACAGTCCAAGCTCAAACCAGATTCTGAAAAGGTTCCCTAATTCAAACAACTTCTGTACGTTTCTGAAAATCTAACATCTTACAATCTCAATTGGAACTTACAAGCCTCAAATACTGAAAATCTTAACAAGATTCAAACCCAAAATCACAAGATTACACATTATACAGGAATCTGTTCTATATGTATCAAACTTTCACCAGAGAATTCAGCTGTTTTCTTTCAGTCTATCTGCCAAGAAACATCGTCCCCAATAATCCAACTGTTATCAAGAGAGAGAAAGATTCAATTAGTGACATGAAATATCATCATACAGAAAAAAAACAAATCAAGATTCAATTATTACCCACAAAGATGAAACTTTCATTGTGTTAGGAACAAGAAAACTATCAAATAGAACAAAAAAAAAAAAAACTTGGGGCTTTTTTACTTTTTCCTTAAAGAACAATTAAAAGAGAATGATTTGCTTCAAACCCAATTGAAAAATACGAAAAACAAGCAATACCCAGATATGAAAATTTCCAACTTGTGAAGAAAACCAAATAGAACTCTGTAAAAGAAGGAAGATGGACGTAGAACAATACCTCTGATGATTGAAAGAATGGTAACAAAGAGAGAACAAAGTTCTGTCAAGCAATCTTTGCATCTCAAACTAAAGCTCCCAAACCAAATCTCTCCTCTTTATCCTCCAAACTTTGGTATTTTTATTTATTTCCTCTTCAAGAACTTTAAAGAAAGAGAGAAAATCCCAAGAAAAACAAATTACACCGAAATAGAAAGAAAGAGAAAAGGGTTTATAAAACAGGCGGTGAAGTTTACAAGGAAGGAATGAGGAAAGTGAAAACGAAATGCATCTGTTTTTGTAATGAAGTTGAATAGAGAGAGGAGAGATTGATTAGCTTTAAGCTTTAAACTTTGTTGCACTGTATTAAATTGTTTTTTTCTCAAATATCAATCTCAATTCAAAGAAAAGAAAAGAAAACTTTTGATTTAATTTAATTTATTTTAATTAATTAAGAAATTTATTCTGTCTTTGTTGTTATTATTATGTTTTTGAGGTTGGATTCAGTGAATTTCCAATATGTAAAATATCAAGTGGGGTTGCTGCTGACAAAACCGAGTTGCTGGTTTTGGAAAATGGAAGTTGTGTGTATTTGGTGTGTCTCCCAAGGTTCACTTCCCCTGGACCATTTTCTTTTTCTAATTATTACTTTATTAAAAATAAAACCCTCTAGAAATTCTTCATTCTCTCCCTCTTTACAAAACACTATTTGCTATCTATTATCTATCTATCAATCTATCAATCACCAATCACCAATCATCCATCTACTATGGCTCCCATTATTTTTTTTTGAAATTATTTCATACTTTTTATTTCTTGCAATTGGGTACATTTTGCTCAATTTTGTGTAATATATTTCTTGCTTTCACAAGTCTTTAAGGCTCTTCGTATGTGGGTGTGTGTTTTTTAAATAAACAATTTATTAATATGCTTATTTTTAATAAATATTTTGAAGTTTATCTTTAAAAAATAGTTTAGTCCGATTGCCTTCTTTCTCATAAACATAAAAATTTTTTTATAAATTTTAGATTTTTTTTTTATAATTACTATTTTCTATAGAGTTGAGGTGGATTTTGGAGTAGCTAAAAACAAACAAACAAGCAAATAAATAAATATTTTAAACTTAGAAAATGAAATGAATCATTTTAATATTGCGGTACAGCTTTTGGACATAGGCTAAGGTTTTTAATTAATTGGATGGATAACATAGAGCCAATAAACTTATAAGCAAACAAAAGTTTTATTTATAATATAATCTTTAAAGAGAGATTTAAAGGCATGTTTCATGAAGTTTTAAACCTTTTTTTCTTCACAAATTATCTTTAAAAATTTATTAGATAAAAAAAATGAAAAGCCATATATATCTATATGTTCTAGAAACTAGATTTTATAATTTTTTAATCATAATTTTTAAATTTATAAAAATTAAAATAGTTTTCAAAAAGCAATACCATATATACAATCCTATAATTCATCCATTTCTATTTGGGGTATATATATGATTGTTTTTAAAAAGGTCATAAAAATGCAATTACATGTGCAAGTAAAAGCAATTCATTCACAACTTGTCCTTCTCCACTTGCTATTTCCAGTATAAATTAATAACATATATACAAATTAAGATATGTTTAATCTATAGATTGGTTAGGCTGGTGGGGTTCAAAAAATGGTAGTCCATGATTTTTGCACACATATCGTCATATCAAGTGGACCATTAATCATATTTATTTATTAATCAATTAATTAAGATGTAACACATTGATAAAAACAATATCTTAAAATCAATCTTTAAATTAAATTTTGATAGAAAGGTGACAATTGAAGAGATGCTATACATGTATATGAAAATGGGCACATGTCATGCTCTCGTTCATTCAATGTATCTTCATGCAACTTGTATTTTAATTCCTCGTACAAAACCCATCTATATCTATGTATGCTTTCACTTAATAATTTATTTCTTATAATATATGTTTCTCATTTTATATGCATCCACTATTAATATATTATAACCAAAGTGATGTTATGTTACATAACTTTGTATTGTATAATCTCAACTTTTTCGTTGTATTTATCAATGTTTTTTAATATATTTGTCAAGTGTTATTGTTTTAAATTATGTTTTGTACACTAAAAAATTATGTAAACGATTTAAAATGAAAGAATTGACAGACTATACAATTTATAGATAACTTCTGAAATATAATGTTTATAACTTTTAAACTATAGACTTGCAAAAGTCTGTTCAATTTTATTATAAAATAATTAATATCTCTTTTATACCAAATTTTTAAGACTTATTCTTACTCGTATTTTAAAATATGTAAACGAAAAAAAAGACGTATGATATATATGAAGTACTATAATTATATTTTTATATGATACAATATAATATAACATAATATTTATAACTTTTAAATTATAGATTTGTGAAAGTATGTTCAATCTTATCATAAAATAATTAATATCCCTTCTATATAATAAATTATAATGTAATATAGGAATTGAATATGGGCATAGCATGTACTTTCGATGGCACATCCATACTCTCCATGTTGCTGTTGGAGTTGAGATCATAAACCAAATTCATGTATTGATTTGATTGAATGTATTAGGGGACGAATAAGAATTTAGGATTATGCATGCATCATTTAATTACAATAGTAAGAAGATCGAATTGATTCTGGTCAAACTTTTTCCTTTTTATTGTTTTTGGTGATATAATTTAGATCAAGTTGATTTCAAAGAAAAGCATTATCTATTAACTGTTTGGTTTTTGGACGTTGTGCCAAGAAAATTAAGGTATATAAAATTATAAATTCTTTCTCTTTTTTTACTATCAATAGTTATATTTTAAGAGGTCAAAATTTTCTGCCTAAAACTTTGATAAATCTGCCTTTGTAATTAAAGCAATTTAGCTAGGTTAGAATATCTCTAGGTTGAAACCCTATTCACCAGAAAAAAATAAGACGTATTATAATTCATGATCACTAATTTTAGATACCACCGATTTTATTATATTTATCATTTGTACAAATGGTCAAAATACTTTATAACATTCAATATTACACTCATTACATATGTTAAGAATTGTTAGTATGAAAAACGCCGTTATTACATTTGGTCAAAATATATCATTCTATTTAATAAATAATTTTATCGTTTTTCTTTAATCACAATTAAAAAAAAGAAACAGATCTTGATCATAATATTATTGTTTTTAAAAAAATAATAATAAATGGGCTATAGATCGAACAAAGTAATCAAACTTAAAGAAGGGACAGGAAAACAGGATGAAGTAGTAGTGAAATGGAGAAGGAAGCTTCCCTTTGTATTTATTTGAATTAAAAAAAAAAAAACTTTCACTGCTTAGGTGGTGGGATTTGGCAAGCAGATCACAGAAGGAAGTGCTTTTCTCCAAACACCAAACTCCCTTCCCACCCATCACAATTTCAAAAGTGCTTATTTTAGGTAGTGAAATGTGGGTCCATTTGCAATTGTGTTAGGGAACCAATTTTCATTTCTTACTTAATTTTTAATATTAATTCATGTAAGAGAGTAGCAGCAGGATGTATAGTATTTGTTTGGACAGAAAATTAATTTAATTTAATTTAATTTGTTATAGTTAAATCCAAGGATCAGGAAATGCTTTCTAGCTTCTTTCTGTTTATTATCTTTCTTGCTTTACTTTCCAAGCTTTTGAAAATTCCTTGTCAATGGCTGCTTCTGACCCATTTATTTGCGTGAGTTGAATTAGTAATAGATATTCATATATGCACACGAAACATTTTCCAAAAACGTTTTCCTCTTATTGACAATATAAATTCTTTGACTAGAATTATTGATTTGGGTTTAAGTATTTTTTTTCCTTAAATTGCAAAATAATAAGACATTATTAAAAATAATAGATATATTACAATTGGGTTTTTTTAAATATAATTTATTTTAATCCTAAAAAAAGATGAAAAAGAATACATTATTAGTCATTTCATATACCGAGTTTATATTTGATGAGATTATTTAAAGAGGTATAAAAAGTTTCAGATCTAAACCTATACTTTTTTAAAAATTAATACAAGATTTGATTTACTTATATGTAGTATTTAATTTTTAAAAATATTGTTATATTATTGAAAAGAGAAGTTTACACATTAAAAAAAATGTGAAAATCGTTGGGGAAATCAAAATACCACGTTTGTCTTCTACAAATCTTTGCTAGGGATTCTCCCCTAACAAATTCATATTTTTATAGATATCAAATATTTCCCACATCTTCTTTTTGTTGTTTTCTTTGTTTTTTTTTTTTTCCTTTAAACAAAATTTTCTCAGAGAAGATAATATTATTATTTCAAGTATAATTTCTACTAATAATTTTTTTAATAACAGATTAATATGTATAGGGTGATTTCATGAAGAAATCTTTTAAAGTAATTAAAATTTTTAATTCATTTTATAAATTATACCAAATACAAGTTTTAAGTGTTTGAAAAACATGAATTTTGATCAGTTATATATAACAAAAAAAAAAAAAAATCCAAAAAAACAAAAAAGAAAAAGATTTCAACAAGAATGATCATGATAATTTGTGGAGTCTATAATTACTGTTTGAAAATACTTTGAAAAAGCGTTGTATCAAGATGTTTACTTGCTATTCGGAAACACTTTCATTCAATGTTGGACAGCTACTCATTTCATTGAAATTACAAGTTTTCCTCTTTTAACTATTTTGTTGGAAGAGGTCTTTATTATTATGAACTTTGCTTCTAAGCATATACTTTATTTCAAAGTACTTCACGTATTAGTATTCTAATTTTTTTGGATTTTGATAATGAATTATTTTTTTCCATACTAAGATTTCTGAACAAAGAAAAATAAATAAATTTAGTAATTATTTTAATTTTTATCACATTAAAAAAATTCTAATATATCTATCAACACTCTTTCTTTTTCTTCAATATCTTTTTTATAAAAAGTAAAAGGTTCAACAAAATCCAAATTACTTTTAAATCCTCCTCATCTACTTCGGGTTAGTGCTTTAAAATCGGATCGAGAATAAATCAAGCAATGCTTTAAATCATTCCGTCAAGCTTTCGGGACAAAATAATATAATTGATTATGATTTTAAACACGTACGAAGAGTATGAAACACACAAATACTTTTACTGCACGTTAATTATAAGTGATAAATCTCTAAGTCATATTTCAATTTTTAAACATTCATTTAAAATCCTTCCCTAAATTCCCTCTTCTCATAATTCTCTCAAATTAAATTTTTGCTATCAAAAAGTCAATGAAATTTGCACACATTAGACTTTGGTCCATACATGCTAAAAACAACTTTGGCCTACTCTTTTCATCTTTTTAAAAGTAAGATTATTATGAATTGTAGAGTGTGTTGTCAGAAACCACAAAATTTAATCAACAATGAATTGATCAAATTATTTAACCAAAAATAACCAATTTGAGTGCTTCTTGGCAACAATTCCAACTAACCAAATTTATGAAATTTCTCTTCAATTTAGTGGGGGTTAATTATAAAGTTAAAAAGACATAAATGCAAGAGATGCTCCATAATTTGATCCATTGAATTGAACCTAACAACAATCAACCCATGTGAGCATCAAAACAAAATAATTACTTCTACTGTTTCAAAACTGCTTGCTTTTCCCCTTTTTCCCCTTTGGAAAAGAAAAATTAATTCAATTAATTAATGTTCGTATTATTAGTTAGAGATAAGTGATTTTGTGTATATGAAGATTAATTATAACACAATTAAAGAGTTCAAATTTAAAAGTGTTTTTAAAAATTTGTTAGTTAAAACTGTTTTATTAGTGTAAAAAATTGATTTTAATTATTTGATTGAAATTGGAGAAGCACTCGTGAAATATTTAAGAAAAATTATTTCATGTGTTATTGTGGAGAGAAAATTTTTTTGAAATTATTAGTATCAATTTTTTATTGGTTAAATATTTATTTTTATAACAAAAGCTTATTTTAAATTAGTTTTAGATAATTAAAGGATCAAATCTTGAGTTATTGAGAGAAGTGCAATATATTTTTGTTAAAAATATAGATTTTATATAACAAATATGTAAGTAAAGATGCAATCTTCTCAATTAATTTAATAAATTTGTTCTTGAAATCGGTAATTATTAGACTTTAATATTCTTTATTAGAATCTTAAATATTATTACCCGATCAAAAGTTTAAGTTATTTATTCAGACACAATTTTATTATTCTAAATTATTAGAATGCCATTTATTTTTCAAACTTATCAATTTTTATTAACAGACAATGTTTTATGTTTCTAATACTAAATCTTAAAAGTATATTTAAAAACTAAATTATATTGTAGTATCAGAAAAATTATTTCAAATCATAACCTAATGCCCATCTTAACTTCTCATAATTCTTTTAATTTTGAATGATTTTTAGTCCAAAATAAATATATTATAGAATGGTTCAGTTATACATATTTATCATCATTATCAAAAGAAAAAAAAGTTTGGCGAATTTTTTTTAACCTTTTCCAAAGTACAATTGGAAACCACAAAAATGTTATCAACAAATGGATGAATCAAATCAATTAACCTAAAATAATCAATCCCACTATTTCTTGGTAACAATTCCAACTAACCAAATTTTATATCATAATTTGTCTTTAATTGTTTAAGATGCTAGTGGGTTAATAAGGTGAAGAAAATCAATGGAAGAGATTTTCCGTATAATTTTGGTTCATTGAAACTAAGAGCATTGAAAGAGATAGAGAACCCAGAACCATGTGGGCATGCACCAAATAATTATAACTTCTACTTTGTTTAAAAGTGCTTTTGAAATAAGGGTTTTTTTTTTTTTTAACAACAATATTCAATTTCTTTTATAAAAAATATCTATCAACTATTTCATGACTACTTTAATTAGGTACTTTCTTTTCCCTTTTTTTATATGTAAATTTTTTTTTTTATTTTTTTTGGTTAGAATTGAAGAGTAATTTATTGTGAATTTAAAAAAGCATTTTGTGTTTACAAAAATAAACTCATATTTTAAATTTCTATGAGAAATTTTCTAATTTGAGTTTGCATAAAATTGTTAATTTTATAATATACCTTTATTTTATTTTCAATATTTTATTATTCTAATAATGTACTTATAAGAATTTTTTTTTTGAAAGTATACTTATAAGAAACTTTTTTATTCAAAAAATTGTACAATTATTTTTTTAAAATTGAGAATACCTAAGTAATTAATTATTTGTTAAAAACTATTGATAAAATTTCTACTAATATAAAGTTTACTTAAAAAAATGTAAAACACCTATACTAATGAAAATTTATAATTGTTGTGCTTCACTTAATTTTAAATATAATAAATAAAATATTTGATAAATACTTTACTTTTTATTGGATTATTAATTTTTTTAATCACTCATATATTTATATTACAATTACATTTAAATAACTAAGTTATAATTATTGTCCTTCAATTAATCTTAAAATATTTAGAATTGTGGTGTGCTTTTCGTTTAGTGTCTACAATAAAGGCCAAATTGTATCAATGTATCTTTTATATGGTGAACGAGTTTTCTTGCTAACCACCTCTTTAAAATATCAAAATATTTAACATAAATTTATTTCACTAATGGTGAAAAACTAAAATCTAACCCTAATTCTATCATCACTAAATCCCACAAAATATCATGAAGTGGTGTTGCATGCCCTCTTTCTTCTTTCTACTAACAATAGTTCTGGGTAAACTTGAATGCTATATATATATATATATATATATATATATATGTACCGAACCAATGTATCCTTTATATCATAAACGATTTGCTAATCACTTCTCTAAAGCATTCAAATACTAAATTGTACAACGTTAGATTTTAAAATGAGCACAAATGTCCACCATTTATATAATATTCTTAACGTTCATGTATTGTTTAACAAACAACAATGTTAATTTATACAATAAAAAAGAAAAGAAAAAAGAGATGATCACACTTCAAGCTAAAAATCAATTTTTAATTAATGGCATCACACGATTAATTAATTAATTATGTACATGACCTTTAAAGTTTCTTACTTAGCAATTAATTCAACCTTTAACTAGGGTTATCAACATTAATTTTATGTTTTACATATATATATCATTTATTTTCATTCTAATTAAATTTAGAACAACCCGTACTATATTATATTGGTTTATTAATGAAATAATTTCACCAGAAGTTTTATATTCTGCATGCGCTTCAAGTAAACAAAAAGCTTTATTTAATTAATTTCTAAATTCTAAGTTGGTATAGATTATAGCTAAATTCACTTACCTTAGATAGGCCATGCAACAAACATATATATGCTTCACGCATTAATTTTAAAACATATAGATAATATCAAATATATATATATCATGTAATCTATGTCACAAAACCACTCTATGATTTTGCATTAAAGCATATAAATAAATAATATAAAAGAAAAAAATTAGAACAAATGTTATATTTATATATGTTTGAGGTTGAACTTAGGTTATAGTTAATATTGCCTCTTCTTTCTCTCTAGAATTTGAATAAAAAATTAGTACAAGAGAATTGAAAACATTAGTAACTATAAATAGTTTAACCTAAATAAATTTTAACTCTAAAGGAAAAATTAAAAAAGATAATTGTAATATATTAAACTAAAAGTTTAAAAAGGAAAATACTTAATAGATACTTTCCATGATATGTAAGCTAAGCTAAGTTAACCCGTAAAAAAGTTAATAGGTTAAAAAGGAAAATTGTAATAGTTTAAAGCGAAAGTTTAAAAAGGAAAAAACTTATTGGATGTTATTTACGATATGTAAGCTAAGATAAACTAACTTACTCTAACTTTAGTACATTTAAATTTAATATGAATTGGCATTAAATTCAAATCTTATAATTTCTATTTTTGGTTATAGTGTTCGAAAATAAAGGTAAAGAACATTTTTAAAAAAATTAACCGAAAAATTTACTTTGTACAATTTAACTTCTCGAATATGACAGCGCTCCTCTGAGCAATTAAGATTTATTGAGTACACATGTCCACTATATACGTATTATCCTTGACACTCATTGTTTAAAATATTTAGATCTCTTACAGAGTGAAAAAATATATATTTGTTTAAATTTAAACAAACAACATTAAAAAAATATTATAATATTATTTAATTATGATATATCTAAGAAAATAGCTGTGGTTGACGTCTTTTATTTAAAAGAACCTATATGTCCATGATAACAAAATTTTATATTCGTTTAAATAAAAAAATATGGTAGATTCTTTAATGTTTTGGTTGATTTAAAAAATGTGAACTCGAATTTATATTTAAAATTGTTTGTTGCATTATATTAGTTTATCACTTGATTATTTTTTGTCAAAAGACATGTTCCACCATCATAAATACAAATCAATAAACGAACAAATGTGTCAAAATTTTTTTAATGGTGCATTAAAAAATCATGGTTGTGTTTGTAACTTGCCATGTAGTTGTTAACGAAAAGCTCAACTGTTAAACCTTGATGATTTATATTTAGTTAAGTTAGTTGGAGAAGGTAGCTAATTTTGTGCAAGAGAGTTGCTAACCTAGAAAAGGGCTTAGTGTGTATATAACCAACTTTATAATTTTGTTATGAGTTAGTTATTAAATTTTTCTCCAGTGAAGATAGTTATTTTTTTACACTATTTTGAGAGATGATCAAAAATAAGAAATAAAGAAGCATTTTCTCAATGTAATTCATATAGAGGATCGACTTAGCTTTCTTGATTGATCAGTGAGTGTGTAATTTCTCCATTGCTAGTAAAACTCATAAGTGGAGCTCTTTTACATGTGGATGTATCCTTTCTAAGCAAAACTATGTAATTCTTTGTTTCTTGTTGTACCATTCTTTCTTCTTTCTCTTTTCTAGTTGTCGAGAATTTAAATGAAATAATGAACCTTTATCTCTCACTATTATTCGAAATCAGGATAGTTTAAGGCTGTCAAATATACCCTAAATCACCTGAGTTACACCTAAAGGCCTATAATAAGAATTTTAAGTTAGTTACTTTGTAAATATAACTTGATTAAAAAAATAGAAATAAAAATAAAAGCGATTTTAACAAAATAAAAAATTAATTGAAAATTTTACCTCCTACAATATAACTTCCCGAGATAATGATAATGCATTATTGAATAATTTCTCTCTTGAATATCGAGTTCATATTGAATAGTAGAATAAATGTCATTAATATTCTCATCATTTATCTTACCCATGATTGGATTCTTCATATTGGCGCTATCTTATATATTAATCAAACACCTCGTGTTACTTGTGCAAAATATTGCTTCACAGTTTGACAAACTTTATCTCTAACAAACATACCCTTCAAGAGCATTCTATCACATTTGTTCTTTCAGCTAGAGCATTACAATGTATTCTTTATGCATGTTAAATCATCATCTTTTTAAATATCAATTAATTGTGAAATAATGAAAGAAGGCAGAAAGAAATAAATAAATTAATAAAGATTATGTTAATATATAAAAAAAAATCGACCACAGAGACAAAATCCATGTTTATTTAAATTTCAAGAACATTATGACATTATTCGTAATAATATATTTAAAGAAATAATTATGATAGACGTCTTCTATTTAAAATACGTGAACTATTTAAATAGTATTTCTAACTTCCATTATTTAAAATACTAGAATGTCTATAATGAAATAAAATTTATGTTTGTTTAAATAAAAGAATATGGTAACTTCTAATAGGAGGATTCATTTCACTGTACTATGGTAGCAAGAAATCTTCAAATCCATGGTATTGTATTTTTATGTTCTAATTAATCTGAATAAATAAGAAATTTACTTTAAAATTTCAACTAAAACCATAATAAGCATTGGTAAGGGCTGGGCCGGATTGGCCCATTCACTCACATGGGCCGAATTCATTCATTTTTTCACTATTCAGTTGGGGTTCAGGCCCTTTTCCTTTTACTCTCCTCTTTCGGCGGTCATCGAACTAGAAACGAGAAATGGCATCGGGATGGGGAATCAACGGGAACAAAGGGAGGTGCTACGATTTCTGGGTAGAATTCAGTGAGTGCATGTCAACTTGCAGGGAGCCCAAGGATTGTTCTCTTCTCCGCGAAGGTTATCTTGAGTGCCTCCATCACTCCAAAGAGGTTTGACTAGTTTCGTATTTTATGTTGATGAATCTTAGCATGCATTGTTATTGCTTAGCTAGGCTTCAAAACCCTAATTTTATATCTCATTGTTTGATTTGTGATCAATGCTTAAAATTACTTCAGCTGAACTGAAATTGTGGAACGTTTTTGTTGAGGACTAAGATTTATTTATTGTGTGTATTTTCCAATTTGCATTTTCTTAGGGCATATTTTCAGAAGTTCAATAATAGATGACTGAGTTACTACGCGTAGTGAGCACTGAGTGAGTGATAGATAATTAATAAGCGAGTTTATGGATTTTGGGAGCTTCTTCATCGCTAGATTTACTTGCTATTTATTATAATGTTTCTTCAATAGTTTTTCCTATGAATGGCTTACGTTTATGGGGTCAGTGTATAACTTACTCCTTCCTTTTGTAAGTATGTTAGGTTGGAAACTGTGGTTCTTTTCAGCCGCAAATGATATGCATTGTCCTATCTAGAAAAAGAAAGAAACAAGAAGGTAGTTGGTTTTTGATAGTTCAAACTTTATGCTGTGGGCAATGCAATTATGCTCGACCATCCAAAGTTGGTAATGGTCATTGATCATACTATGAATTGAGGCACTTGTTGAATAACTAAGGTGTTGTATATTAATCTGTCGGCCCTCTCTTTTCCACTCAGTTCATTTGATTTCCTGTAAATTTACTCAAACATAGCCATCATTGCTAGTTCTGGTGCATATAAGCTTTGTTGTTATTGCTGTATCCTTAGCCTTAAACTGTTATTGGTACTTCTCAGCATCTTTACTTAAAAGAAATAATCGTTAGTCAGCATTAGTCCTCATAAAATAGGGTTCTGGGAGGGCTATTTTGGATGTGGTCCTCTCCATTTGTCATAGCATTCTTTTGCATAATGTGGCACTCACAAGAATTTAACCCAATTGCTTGTTCTTTTCAGTCCAAGATTTTCTGTAATAACGTGTGCTATTGTGGATGTTGGCACTTTGATCTTATGTTTATTAAGCATATACACTTTATCCTTTCTTTCTCTCCTTCCCTTTTTTTGGTTTTTGGCTTTTCACATTTTTTATCCCTCTGGATCGATATCTAAGCTGAGTACCATTGATAATCACTTTTAGATATCATCAGCCACCATATTATCTTTAAGGGCAACAACACTCTGAACAGCTTCTACCCAGATATTGAGATTGAGCAAGTTTTGTTTTCCTTCTATCAGTCTGGTCCAATAACTTCGAGGGCAATATGGATCAATTTTTATCTTGGGATCCTGTGTTGTATGATTGGATCATTGACTTGAGAACTGTATCCTCCATGGTACAATGTGATGACCAATGAGAACACATTGATTTTAAACATTTAAAGATTACCCATGGATATCATATGGAATCATAAAATAAATGGAATTTAGTATGACAAATCCAATGTAGTTCAGGGATTAGTCTTCAGTAAAATTTTGTTATGAGAATGCAAAGTCACTAAGTAAAAAATGTACATATGTACTTGTCTTCTTTCTCTTCTACTTCAAAATCTGTCAGATGCAATGGTTGGTCCAAAAGATAAATTGAGTTGCTGAAATAGTTAGTATTAACTCTTGAAGTTCTACTGCAAGATTATGGTGACAACTAGGGATGGCTAAATTCCCCACGGGGCCCCAAACCCACGGGGATCCACCTCTAACGGGAGAGAATTTAGATAAATTTCGGGGAATGGGGCGGGGAATAGGGAAGAAATTAATCCCCAATTTATTAACGGGACGGGGATTGGTTTACCTCTCCCCACCCCACCACACCTCCACCCCATTCCCTAATAAAACATAATATAAATATATTATAATTTATAAATTAAATTTTATATATGTAAATATAATTTTATATTATAATTTTTAAAATTATATATTATAATTAAATATAATTAGTAATAAAAAAAAAATTATGGAGTTATGAATTAATATTTAAAAAAAATAGAATATACAAATAAAAAGTAAAAAATTAAAAATTAAAAAAATTCTATATTGTGTTTCCAATAATATATTAATAATATTTTTATTTAAGTTAATTAAATTCTTATATTATTAAAATTAATTTATAAAAATAATATAAAATGAGAAATTGATATGGGGACGGGGAGCTCATTTCCCCGTGCAAGGATTCTTTATTTCCCATCCCATTAAATTTAGTGGGGAATAGAGGTTAAAATAGAAAATGTGGTGGAGAATGAGGCATGCCTCTCTCTCCCCCTCCTCCCCCCAATTGCCATCCCTAGTGACAACATGTCACCATATTTGAGAAACTATCATGTAATTTGCCCTGCCTAGATTATTTAGAAAGACATTAAACCCAAAAGCTCTGACTAAGTTCATGGGCCATAATAAGAATTCATGGCTTATATAGATTATTCGAGTTTTTTGGCCCATGAATAATCTTAGTTAGATTGCTAAAGGACTTTCATTTCGACATGCAACAAGCTAGCAATTTGGTTTAAATAATTGTATTCCACTACTATATTGGCTTTCATTTCATTGCTTGTGTTGACTCATTTTGTTATCCATGTGATTCTCTATTGCAGTTCCAACGAAGAAATCGAATTTACAAGGAAGAGCGGCGTAAACTAAGGGCAGCTGCACGGAAGGCCAAGGAGGGTGAAGATGGAGTTTGTTAGTCATCATGCATAGCCATAAATTTGTATTCATTTGAATTTCAAGAATAAAGAACGTCGAAATGTATGTATTTTTGTCTACACCAATACAGTTTCCGCTTTTTTCAAGTACATGGTTTTTTTTTGTTTTCCCGGGAATTGTTGTGTGATTTTCTTTTGGTGTCACAACAAAAGCCAACTATGTTTCCTTTCCTTGCATTTGGATTGATATGCTTGAAGCATGCATGAGTGGTCATACTTGCACACATATTTTTAGTGTTTTCCATTTTTTCTTTTAAAAGTTTCTCTTAAGAGTAGATAGTAGTTGACATGCTTCGGAATAAATAATTTGTTTGAAATTATCACATATATTAATACTACACACTTTTGTACTAATCTTATGCATACTAATGAAGCTAATGTGACATCGTTTTATCACTATCACATGCCTCACAATATTTACTTTTTTTTTTTTTTTTAATTTGCATAAATAAAATTTGTATTTGATGCATGATCATATCTATGATTGCTATTGATCAAAATTTTGGGGCCTACCACCTTTTGGCCCATTTGTAGCACATGATGATCTGCCGAAATCAGTATGACAATAACAATTGCCTCATAACCTGCAGATTGTTTTGTTGGATGTTTGGATTTTTTTAATAATTGATCAAATCGTCAGGCCGGCCTAGCAAGATTCTCAATTCCTAGATTGGGAAGATTATAGATAAGGATTTCATGTCTCTTCTCCAACAATCCTTTTAATTTTAAGCAGATATTCTTTTTCCTTTTTGGTTGGATTTATTTGTTTCAATTAATTCTATTGTATCAATAAGTTTACCAAAATCATGTGACACAATCATTATTTAATTTGTATTTGACATATTTAAGGCAAAAGAGATACCCAAAAATAATAATAAAAAAAAAAGCTACTCAATAATGCTCAGTACTGTTTTCATTTTATGAAGTTTTAACTGTTCTAAAAACAAAAAGGTAATATGAGTTCACCACTCATTTTATATAGGAAAGACCTATTTTATATGTAAAGCTTATCGTATTAGTAAAGAGTCAATTTTCTTCAAATTTAAGAATAAGATACAACATAATTATCACATTTAAACTATCAGCAAATCTTAATATAAATATCAGCTAGTAATTATATTGTAATTTCTTTTAAAAAAAAATTATAATTTTCAGTTACATGCACGTGTAGTAGTCGGTTGATCTGGTACGTAAAATATGGTTTCCGTTCCAGATATCGAATTCCGTTTACAGTGTATAATCGAAGATTTAGAGGAATTTATTTGATTTATATTTACGTAACATTTAAAAATGAAAACGAAATTCCATGTTAACGAATGAATATAGCTGCTACGTTAGCACATCAATTTGTTTAAACGATTGATTTTCTGGCATTAATTTTGTCATATCGAGCAATTTGAAGAGGGAACAATTAGGGAGAATCACCAAGGATTAAGTGCAGATCAGCTGTTAGGGTTTTGATAACCAAATCAAAATGCAGAATGAAAGAGCAGCTGCACTATCAAAGAAAGTCAACTTTTAGGCTGTAGTATTTCTCCAGCTATAAGCTGGGAAAAGAAAATTACAAATACACAGAATTGGAGAAGATGACTAAATAATGATTCAGCAAACACTAGTGCTTCAACGCCAATAATAGTACTGCATTTAGACTAAAGATTTCATAGGCAGAAAGTAATACACAAACCATCCAAACGATTAACGACTAAATGTTTCTGAAAGTCTAGAAGTAAAGTGGCTGTGCCGATGAAAACAAACTCCACGTCACAGTGTAACACACACACATGCGTATATATGCATAAACACACACAATTACCAACTTCTGCAATGAAGTATGCTAACATAAGAGGTTGATGGTTTCAAGTTCAGAGTGTCTACTGATCTATTATTTTAATGAACATTCTCCCAATAATCAAACAACAGCAGACTAATATGAAACACACCTGCCCAACGTCTTTTCTAATCCTGCACACAAAATATTCAAAATTTAGTTAAATGTGCAACAAAATCCATCTGTGAGAATATTGTCGTGCAGTGTGCATCTGTACTTATAGTTACAGCTACTCTAAATATGTAAATTTCTTGTGCAGTCAAATATTTGGTAGTTTGAGCACATGCACAAGCATACATACACTGAGAGAAAATGTATACATGCATCTGGATATGTTTGTTCGGCCGATCTAATCTAATCAGCCTATTTGCATAATTTATTGTAGGTACTCGTGTTTCTCTTATGTTGTAATTTATAAAAGTTTCTCCACCAATTCCTCACCTTGTGTTCATTTGAAACACTTGCAAATTTGGTGATGGTTCATAATCGAAATATAACTTAGTAATATGGTCAAAATGGGAAGGTTAAATGATAACTCCAAGCATAGATCATACAGGATGAAGTAAATTTTATCCTCTTTTGAGAGCATTGAACATGATTAGATGAGAAGGAGAGATTTATATAGAGCTACCAAGCAAGGGATGAAAAGAAAATTTAGACAAGTAAATCAGATTCATACTCAACTAACCTTCAATCTTCAGAAAGTCAAAGTTAACTATGGCAAGCAGGATTTACTTTTCTACGTATATAACATATACAAACAGTAACCATAAGATGCAATTCACAACCACATAACTGTACAGCCAAGCATGAGACGCTAAAGTTCAACAAGAAAGTGACAGATTTAACATACCTCACTCATCGTCGTCGTCGTCATCATCTCCACCATCTTCTTTATTCTTCTTGAGGCGTGTAGTACCACCCTCCTTGCTAATGGGTAACTTCATAGCTCCAAAAGGTGTGTCCACATCAATATTTCCTTTCATTGTGTAACCGGTACCTTTTCCTCTAATCATGTCCCAAAGTGCAGAGCCAAAGTCCTTAGGCCTGAAGGTGATTGGAACATCAATATAGCTGATTCCATTCTTGTCAATTTTGGCAGACTTTGAGAGTTCAGCACCTCCAATGCTCACATCCGATAGCCAAACCTCATAATCTAGTGAATTCAGGCTTAAGTCAAAATCATTCTTGTTTTCCAACTTCAAATGAAGAATTGCAACAGTTTCTTCAAATGAGAATCTCTCAAACTTTATCTTCTCAAGATCAATATCAGGCTTATAAGGAATTGGGATCTCTCCATTTTTTTCAAGGGGAAGAGTTAACCTTCCAAAAACAGGCACATCCACAATCAGATCGACCTTGAGTTTATATGGAATAATGGCCCCAGGCTTAATATCATCATATGTGTTTTTAATGTCATCATAAATCAAACTAACTGGAATTTTGACAGTCTCCTCGCCGTGTGCATGAATAGTTCCAGCATCTGGAATCAATCCGGAAACTAATTTCCTTCCATCACTCTCAATCAAGTAGTTTATGTCAATAAGCGGAATTGGTATAGGGTTCGGGTTTTTAACAAGAACATCTACAACAATGTCTGCCCTCTCAAGATTAATTTTAGGAATATGAATCCCAGTAACATCAGCAGTTGGCTTCCCAAATCCAATTGTTTCCTCAATCTTCTCACCAATGTCATGGATAAAATCCTTCACTTTCTCAATAAATCCACCCTTTTCCTCATCCTTTTTGTCATCTTCCTTGCCTCTCTCCTTAACCTCCCTTTCAACTACTTCTGGCTTATCAGACAATGACATACCTTCACAAAAAAGATAGCTAAAATGTTAAAAGGAATAGGGTTGCATAATAACCAAGAAATAGAAAGATGCAAAATCAAACAAAAATAAGTTTCAAAATGTCATCAAAACCCCAAATACAGTGCACTGTGGTCCTGAAAAGTTTCTGAATTTACAGTAGTCAAGGTTTCAGATATTAGCATATTACACTTGAAAAACACAAGAATGGTTACCGAGGACAAAGATTAATAATAATACTCACAAATTGACAATTAAAAATCGTTTAGATTGATCATCTGTAAAATAACGCTAAAGCATATAATCAGATCCTTAACTAATCAAAGACCCCCCCAACCCCTCCCCCCCTCTTTCATTTGGATGATTTTAAGATCAATCAGAATCTAGAAAGATTGAAAAATCATGATCAATAGCTGATTATGGACCAAAGAAGACCATATCATGTCAAGGAGCAAACTTGACTAAATGCCGAAAACAAAGTCAACACATTTGCCAAGAAGACTCAAATATGCATGATCTAAACACTCCTTGTGTAAAATCAATATAAAAAATATGAAATCAACATTCTCATCAGCACAATATTTAAGTTCATGGAGTATAAAGCAACTGAGATCTGATGGTAATGTTACATTCATGCAAAAGATCAGATCAACAGAAAACAAATTCAGATTTTTTATGTGACAGAATCAGAAATGAAAGAAATTTAGCTGTACCTGAAAGTTGTAAGTAAACGGTGAGAGTTCTTGCGAGATTTCAGATGAGTTCAAGACAGCAAGCACGCTGAGTAAGGCGAGTATTTACACTCTTATTCTTACAGGTGGCGGATATTTATTTATTATTACGTATCAATCATTTCATTTTTTATTTTTATTTGTTTAAGTATTTTTCATGATTATAAATTATTGGGAAAACGACAATTTGACCCCTGTTAAATCTGAAAATATACATCTACTCCCTTATTGTTAAAAAAAATACCAAAACTCTTAACCTATAATAATTTTTCCGTTAAACTAAATGAAAAAAATATTTTTACATTAGAAAAAATACCATTTTTTTTTTCTAATTTATTTCGATTTTATCACTTACTTCTCTATTACTTCAAAATTGTAATTTACATCACTGCCCTCTAAATTTAATTTTTAATTGTTAATAATTTTTATTATTTGACATGTTTATCTCTAATTAAACTAATATTTTTTTTATTTTTTCTTTTTCTTTTTCATCTTGTTTCTTTCTCCAACTCCTAAAAAGCAATTCTATATATATATATATATATATATATTTATTTCTTTTCTTTCTCTGCCTCTTACAAAGCAATTTATAAATTTTTCTATATTTTATTTTCATAACCAAGTAAAGAAAAAAATTTAAAATAAAAAGTAGATGAATACAAAACTAATATAATTTGAAAACTTTGAACAAAATTCAAACCCAAATCGATCAAACCTACTTAACTGTAGAAGTTTTAGATTTAAGGTCAATTTTAGGGATTAATTATACAATTTTATAATTATTTTGTTATGTATTAATTTGATATGGTGGTTATGTTTTGTCATAGATTGCAGTTTTGATTGATTGAGTTGAATTTTATTAAATATTTTCAAATTATATTGATTTTATATTTATCTACTTTTCATTTTAAATTTTTTCTCTTATACTTAATCATGAAAAATAAAAAATAGAAAAAGATATAAATTGCTTTGCAAGAGGTAAAGAGAAAAAAAGAAAAAGAAAATTAAAAAATATAGAATTGCTTTGCATTAGATGGACAAAGAAACTCCATGAAAAAGAAAAAAAAATAAAGGGAGATAATATATTAAATGACAAAAATTACTAACAATTAAAAGTCAAATTTTAGGAATAGGGAGGTAAATATAATTTTAAAATAATAGGAAGGTAAGTGGTAAAATTAAAATAAATTAGGAGAAAAATTGGTACTTTTTTTTATATTAATATCCCGAAAACTACTTGTAATGACGAAGAAATGATTTGATGTGATTTGTTATATAATGAAGAAATAAAAATAATTTTTAATTTAATATAATATTATTATAATATTAAATGATTATTAATGACAAAAAAGGAAAAATTTCATGAAAGCAATATTATAATATAATATTATTATATAATAACAAAAAAATAAATGTAAATAAAATTAAAAATATAGATATAGATATAAATATAAATAAATATAAATATATATATAGATATAAATATATAAATATAAATGTAAATAAAACTAAAAATTAATTAATTTTATTTTTCTTTTATTTTCATAAATTATCAAATTATACTCATATTTGTCTTCGACATTCGTTAATGTGAGTTAAATATTTATCTTTCTTTAAAAAGCAAGTTTTTTTCTTTAAAAAACTCGCAGTAGGGGACTTTTAGTATTTTTTAAATAATAAGAAGATAAATGTATGTTTTCAGATATAATAGGGGCCAAATTATTGTTTTCACTAAATTATTTATAAAAAGGTGTGAAGGAATAACGTAGATTCTTGAGTTTATATATTTATAAAAATAAACTTATAGTTTATACAATTATATCAATTAAGCCTCCGACAGTCCGAACGACCGTAGTCATTTAACGAAATTATCTTGTAATTACTTTTAACACTGAAGGATATTTTAGTTATTTTAGTAAATTTTCTGTCCTATTTGATATAAATAAATAAATAAATAAACTTAAATAAGTTTATGGACCCAATATTTTAATGTTATTATTACTTTATGGTAATCGCATTCAATTTGCCGACAAATAATGGGCCGGGACGCGGCTATTCCCTGTTTAAATCATCTTGTCGTTTATGGCCCTGATCTGATATTTGGTAATTTACAATCAAGTCCATGTATTTGTCTAAAATTAAAGAAAATTAAAGGTTTTCTAAAATCAACAAATTAAGCCCACATTTGCCCCGGATGAACAGATTTTTTTTTTTTTTTAATAAGAAGACACTTTACATCCCAATTGAATTCATGTTGATGTTTTTCAATATGTTAATTAAATTTTCAAGGAAAATTTCTCAGAAGATCTTTAAAGGCCTTGTATAGAACATACAAGTGTAATTAGACAATTGGATTGCAATTTACTTCTTCGATTTAATAGTCCACTTAGCCAAATAATTGATAAGCAGAATTACAAATGCACCCATCTCTTGACTCTCTTCACTCTTCCATTTACTCACCTCCACATCTAGTAATTTCATTCGACAACAATTAATAACATCTGAATTTCAAACATATCTTAAATTTGTTCTTGATTAAAACTAATTAGTGAAGATACAAAAGAATGATTAAGAATAGTATAGGAGAGCTTTTTTATTTTGATAATGATGATGATACATATTTATAATCTAATAAAAACAACAATATCCAATTATTTCTAAATATCTACAAAATTTAACCAACTCAATTTCTAGACAATGGAATCTTTGTTGATGTTTAAGCAATACTGCTGTTGCCCTCACCAATGTGATCTTTCAGAATTTGTCTGAGGTACTCTAGTTGCTCAAAACTCCCTTGAAGTTCCTCCCACTACAAAGGGAAATAAACAAAAAAAAAAAAGGAAAAAGAGAAGGAAAATTTTGATGAATTTTAATATCCATGTAGAATCGCAATCATAAAGGACTTCCAAATCCAATGATTCAGGAATTTGAGAATAAAACTCACCTCTTGATGAGACAACGATACCACATTCCAGCCAGCAGCAGCAATGTAGCGGCGTTTCAGCATCGTGTGTCCTAAAGGTACCCCTGCAATGAGAAAGAAGAAGATAAGTTAAATGTTAGATAATTATGTAGTAGGTCAAATGATTTTGATCAAATGTTAGGAACACACCGGCATTCCTCGAGAAATGCGTTGGTCCATCGATCTCAAAAGCAACCTTCTTATCAACCAGAACAGCATCTACAGTATACCCATCCACAACGTATTCTCTAACCCAATCAAGGCCAGTGCTAATGAGGAGACGAGCAACCTCCTTCTGGAATGACGAAGTCACTTTCTGATTGAATCTCTTTGTTTTCCCAGCACAAGCAATTTTATCCTCAAGAACACTACTGAGAGCCAGTTGAAGATGTGGGTACTCAAGTTTCAAGCACTGATTTGCTTGATGAACCTGAGAAGCAAATATGATATCTTCTTTATACTGCTCTGAAATCCTTTGTTCTTCAAAAAGACTCATAGTTTTCCATATGTGGGAAAAGAAAATACGGTCCATTTGTCCAAGAACAGCATATGACCAGGCTATTTTCCCAAGTTGATCCCTGTTGAAGCTAAGCACCGGAGAGCCTAATATTCCTTTGGAGTCAGGATCTTCACTTCTTCCCACATCCCTATTTTCATTGTGATTTGATGATTCTTTGTAACAGTATTTGAATTGGGTTGTGTCGTTGAAAACATTATCTAGAGATTCAAGTAAGGGGTCAGCAGGCTCGTATAAAGAAGCAAACGCCCATAAAACCTGTGCAAGCTCCTGCTCTTGAAAAGTGTGAACAATATCTGACGCTCTTTTCGCTAATTCTGAAAAGAGATCTGGAGCAGAGTGCTCCATTGAAGCAAAAGCACCGGCAACATTAGCTACATTCTGAGAATTGAACTCCCCAACCTTGGTCAAGGCTACCTCCGATAGTCTATCCATTTCAGACAAATAAAGCAGCTCCCCTCCAATCTTGGAAAGTGCCCACGCAATATTCGAAATACCTTGAGCCGAACATTCAGGTAAGGCTGTCATTGCAACAGCCACAAGCATTGACATCTCTCTTTGGCGAGCAAATGCCAATCTATGAGTTGTCAACATTGAGACTTGCTCCATATTCTTAGCAATTCGATGCAGTGCTGTGGCAATGTTCAAAGGGGATAACGGCGAAGGAGTCAAACCTTTCCCAACCACTATAATCATCTCAGAAATTACCTCCAACACCTCTTCTGCAGTCTGTGCTTCAACAATATCTTTGTTCAAGTTAATTTCCTTCCTACGATCAGATGGCCCGGAAAATTGTGATAGCCTCTGAACAAACTCTTCCCTCATCTTCTCCTTCTTTTCTTCAAACATTCCGCCCGCCATCATACTTACTTTCCTCCTAAGATCATCAGTGCTATCATCCATTGCCACATCTTCGTCTGAATCAAAATCCAAATCATCATCAATAGCCTTCTTTTTATAACTAATCTTCTCCAACCTTTTCTTACTTTTATTCTTTTTCTTCTTTACCTTAATCAAATCTTCCATTGAACGAGTAAACCCCCTCGCCTGAATAGACTTGAGTGCAACTTTTCTTGCCCTAACACACCAATCCATCCCTTCATTATCATCCACCAACTTAGCTTTCTCTTGCTTCTTTCTCTTCTTCGGAGCTTGATAACCAAAAGGGTCAAGCTCCCCCAGAAACTCCGCTTCCCAATCCATGCTATCTTCACGTTCTTCCTTCTCAATATCGCTATCATCATCATCATCATCTTTATTAACTCTACTAACACTAACATTACTATCTCTCTTCAAATTCACACTATTCATTCTTCGTACACCCAGCTGAAGATTTCGGGCAAAAAACCCAGTTCTTAGTTTTAACAGTGGAATGTTATGAACTGTTCTTGGATTAAGACTAAAGGGTTTTATGCATGTCTGCTGAGGGAATGTGTTCAACAAACCCTCCATATTTTCTTTCTCTAGTTTACTTACTAAATAAAAAATAATAAAATGATATACTGAATGAACTAAACGCAATAAAAGGACAGAAGAAAGAGTTAGCTTTTTCGACTAGCAACAGATATTAAAACTAAAAATGAAGAGAATTGTGACAGTTCTTAAGAAAAAGAACATACCCATGAATGAATTCCACTGATTCTTAAAGAAGAAATGAAAAAGATCAGTTATTGAACTCCTTTCAGATATTTAATTTGAGGTTTTGCTTGTAACGGTGGCTTGGAAGTAAGCAAGCAGAACTGGATAAGAGAGTTCACAGTAGAAAGAAAACCGGACTGTCGAGCGGGGTTCGTTGTTTCCCCCAAAGCGGCGTCGTTTTGGAGAAAATAACAACGATTTCTAATTTTTTAAAATGTTTTTTTTACTATATATTTAATACAAGAAATTTGTAATTTTTTTTTCTTGATAGCATATCCCATCTAAATTTTAGTTAATACTAACACTCTTGTTTACAAAATTATAAAAAATATTAAGATTTTGTGCCTTCATTTTCATTAAACCAAATAGTTCAAAGAGGAGACTTCTTTTCAATGAAAAAGAAAGTGAAAAGGAGAACCCTCAATTTATAAGAATAATTCCAAATTCTAAATATTTTTGCTTAATTTGAAACAAGATTGTCTTAAATATTAATAAGCTCATCATCCATAAACATTTTACAAATGTAAAATTTACAAATAAATGAACTATACTTCGACTACTCTCAAGAATTATCAATATTCAATTTTTTTTTCCTTGAAGATGCATAATTTTTTTTTATTTATATTAATTTCATAAAAAGAATCATAGAAGATGTAATTGATTTCTTTTGCTCTTGATTGATCTCATAAGATGCTGCCATCTGGAATTTCAGCCCCATGAAGAATCACTACTATTCCTCCACTGATAATGTACCCATTTGCTTCTCTATCTCCTTCTTGGACTTTGTCTTTGTTAATGATCTGCAAAACACCCAATAAAAGAAAATATAAGGTTGATGATTGTATGATTTGAATTGAACCTGGTTTTGGCACGAGATTTTGCTACTAATTGCAAAAACTGATGAGGAGTAATTTGAATGGGATTTTGTTTACCATAACATTTTTGCCAATTCTTGCATTCTTATCTATGATAGCTTTCTTTATTTGAGTATCTTCACCAATTCCTATAGGAACAACCTTCCCCCTGCTTTCAGCATCTTCTTTCTCCTGATTTAAACATAAATACTTTTCTTAGAAAATTATGTAATGGAAAGAGTTGCAAAGCATGATATATGAAAGCTTGGATATCTCTTACTTCATAGATATCAGCTCCCATGATCACAGAATCCTCTATTATTGCTCCATCTCCAATTCTTGTCCTCATTCCAACAATTGTACCTTTGATCTTGCACCTCTATTGTTAGAGAGGTCAAAAACATATTTCCAGAAACAGAAACTGAAAACAGAATTCAAGGAAGAAGTTGCAAGATACTGTATACTTACATTGATAATGCAACCATCTCCAATCACATTGTCTATTAGTTTAGCATCTCTGATCAGAGTCGGAGGCAGACACCGCGGCATAGTGTAGACCAGAGAATCTCTGTCGTAAAAGCTGCCAAGGAATTGTGAAAACATTAAACCAGATACATCATTTTCATTTCCATTTTTGATTTATGAAAACACCATCAGAAAAACAATACCAAACACGCCCTTATTCACTGACTTATATCTCATGTTTGAGTTCTTTGTGCATTCCATGTTTGCTTGGTAAAATGCTTGTATGCTCCTCATATCTTCCCAATATCCATCAAATATATAAGCTTCAACCTGGGATCAGAATTCAAGTGAACAAATGCTTGTGGTGAAAGTTTGTGCATAATTTGTGAAGATTTTTGACCTTCATTCGAATGGAGAGTGCAGCTGGAATGACTTCACTTCCAAAATCGTTTGCTTCAGGAAAGTGTTCATTTATAAGCCTTGACATGGTATCTCTGTTAATGAGGTAAATCCCCATACTTGGAACATTACCATAAGCGGCATTGTTGGATTTGCTCGAGCTTTTTGCCTGGAAATAAGAGCTTCTGAAATAAGCACTTAGTAGAGTGAAAGAAAAGCAAGTTTTATAATTGCTGAGAGAACAACTTACCGAGGTAGAACTTATTGTTTCCTTCTCTGCTTTAATACTAAATTCCACTACTTGATTCTCTGAATTCACTTTCAAGAGTCCAAAACCAGGGTCTTGATCTGTTTTAGCCTTCAAAGCTACAATTGTTATATCGGCATTGTTGTTTCGATGAGCTTTTATTAGTTTCTGATAGTCCATTCTGTACAGATGATGCCCTGGAAGGACAAGAAATTCAGTCACAGGATGCTCCTCTAGCACCCACAAGCATCTTCTTATAGCATCAGCATTTCCCTGATCAGACAAATAGTCAAAATTTTGAAGCTTTAGGAAAAAGTGAAAGCTAGAAAGCAGATAATAGGAGTAGAATTTTGGAGAAACCTGGAACCAGCCCTGATCTTCAGGGCTCTGATATGCAGCAATCACTTCAACAAATCCATCTTTTCTGCGAAATACACCAGAATATGCTTTTGAAATGTAGAGATTGAGGGAAGTTGAGTTGAATTGAGTGAGTGCATATATTTTGTTTATGTTACTATTAATGCAGTTGCTCACAACTGCATCAATGAGCCTGTAGTTAGCTGCCATTGGTATTGCTCCTTCTGATCTTCTCTTTGTCAATGGGTAGAGTCGCGATTCGGATCCATCTCCAAACACTATTGCTGCAACACTCTGCCAAGAAAGAATTCTCAAACGTCAAATATGAATATTTATGTACACAACTTTTAACCCATTTGAAAATTTGTTAAAAAGAACCTGGTCTACTGGAGGGAAAAGTGGGATGGGATACTGAGGTTGCTGTGAGTTGCATATGTGCAAACCTGGATGTACTGAGGAAGGACTTTTAAAGAAGCACTTCTGATGATTATGAGCTAATCCTAGAATGGGAAGCTTTGCCTGAGGATTAACAATGGAGCAAGAACGCGGCAATGTCACCATGACAAAAGAGAATACAAGAGAACTACAAATACTCAACTTTGTTGTATAACTCCTTCATTTTCTATGTCCTTGCATTTGCAATTTAATAGAGAGAAGAAGAGGAGAATATTTTGATTTCTTCTTCCTCATGGCTATTGAAGATGGAGATTTGCCTTGCATAACTAATTGTTGATGAGCATATCCTTTAATGGCAACAAAAATAAAAAATAAAAAATAAAAAATAAAAAAATCCTTTTACGTGAAATCAAGCTAACATTCAGCTGTCAGAGATCTTTGTTTGTACTGTGTGTTTAACTTTGATGCTAAGCTTCTTAGTTTGCTTTTTTTCTTTATTCTTTGGTCTGATGCAATTTGTTTGTGAACTTTATTTGCTAAGAATGTAAAGTGATTAATGTTTAATAACACTTAGAAGATTAATAAAATTATAGGAATAGTTTAGATTAGTGCAGCAAGTTTCCACTAAAATGACCGTATTGTCATCATCACAATCTCAAAACAGTGACGGGGATCGGCTCAAGGATCTTTGGAACGGCAAATTGCAAGTGAAATCAATTTGACCACCTTTGATGGCCAATGGGTGATGCTATGGTACATTCGATACACCGTATATTTTTGTAACTCGGGTTTGCATCCCTAACTTTTTCATTGCGATTTCTTATGAATAGGGTCTACAATGAACTAGATGGAGATTACAACGAGACAGTTTGAGAATTATGTACCCATTAATCAATTAGTTTTCTTTTCGATGGGCAGGGTCATTTTTGTTAGTTTGTTTCACCATGAAGGTTGCAGCATATTACGATCACCAAACACTTTGGAATGGAGTAGTTTCCAAGCTAGGAATTGTCTCTGCTTTTAGGCCTCATGGTCTTATTGCCGATTTGGCATCCCTGTAATATGTTTTCTCTCCAAGTTATAAGAATACATTAAAGTGCACATGTTTAAATAATACTTGCAAATACATGTGAATAACGTGGTTTAGGCACTAAAATATGAAGGTAATAGGGAAATGCTCAATGCTCAAATCTGCAGAAAACCAAGCAAAAACAGAACCAATTTCAGTAATTTTATGCCACCTTGTAAGCAAACTTGTATGCTGAAGCTGGCAAACCAAGCATTTTGTCTTTTGAAATGGAAGGGAAACGTTGAAAGCACTTTCACCCGAGACGAAATATTTGTTTGGCAAAAAAATTCATCAAATCACAACTAAAAATGTACTTGATTTTGAATAATGATTGCCTAGAAATACAAAAGAGAAGCATACAGATCCCAGATAGCTTATGGAATTTGGAATGCTGAGGGTAACTTTGTGAAGGTCCCAAAACTGTCCATTGTAAAGATTCAGATATTTTAAATATGAAATCTACAACAAAAACAGTTGACTTCCCAGAAAGGAAAATATGAGCGAAAGGATCCCATCCAACTCTTGGCGTAGTCATTACTTCAGGTGATGCTCAAACAAAGATGCCATCTCAATCTGCAGCATAAGCAAAAGAACCCATTAAAGGATCAGATCATCTAGACCAGAAATCAACCAAAGCAATTTTTTAAATTTATTTTTATTTTTGGTTTAGTAATTTAATTTGTCAGAAAGGGATACAGGGTAACTGATATAATATAAAGCACCAAATAATTAATTCATTAGCATCACAGTCTCAAAGGGGGGAAGAAAAAATGCAGGCAGAAAAAAAGTTCCACCTAGAGATTCTTCCTTAAATTGCCAAAACATTCTAAGGCACAAAACTAGTAAGATTGTAACAGAGTCCCTGAAACTTAAGTTGAATGTTTCAGAGTGTGTTTTAGAAACTTTTTATTACTTTCTCTTTTCGAATATATTACGTAATACCCTCATCTGTGCTGACTAAAATATGTCCAATAGAATCGTACCATTTTTTTGCGTTTTAAATTTAACGATGAATCATTAAGAAATTTGTACACTTGAAATAAACCAACTAGCAACTCATTCATAATTATGGTCCCATCCAAGGATATTACTTTAACATCAACTTACAGCAGTCAAAGCAGCCTCGGCACCCTTATTCCCAGCTTTACCACCGGCTCGATTTAGAGCCTGAAATTATCATAAATGTGTACAGTCTCAGATTACATCACAAGATAATTAACAAGAAAATTCTAGAAATTTTCTCCATGTGATGTCTCAAATGTAATATCTATTTTTCTTGCATTATAAGTTTACCTGCTCCATGTCATCGCAAGTCAGGACACCAAATATGCATGGAACTCCTACACAGCTCATTAGAAACAACTTCAATCAGAAACAAAGTATAAACTCAGGACACAGACCGTCAAAGTAGAGCAATGAACAATTTAAAGCCAGAATGAAACAGTCAAATTTTCAAAGGCATGCAGAGATTCCAATTAGAAGTTCGTCAAGCCACTCAGAGAACTAAGAAAGACCATCTATGGATGTCTCATCCAACAAAATAGTAGTTCCACTGGTATTGAATATTTCATCCCTTATTTTATCAGAATAACCATGCATAAAAGCACTCAAGATCAAAACCTTTTTCTTTTTACTGACCTACTTGCAAAAGAGTACAATCAAAAAGCCATTCCGCAAAACAGCAAACTAAGAGGCCCAATGTTGTTAAAGACAGTAATATTAGTACAAAATATGTCTAAGATATAGAAGATGAAAAGGACAAAGAACACACACATGGCATAACACAAATATAAAGAAATGATTACATAACCAGATGCACAAGAATAAAAACACATTATATCATTCTGCAATCAAACTGCGATGATAAGAGACACAAAACTAGTCTACCCCCTACAGCTGCCAGTTGGCCACTTGCTACCAAAACCAAAATTGTAAATTAAGACTCTGTCAAAGTATGCTTCATTGAGATCAAATTTCCAAAGGGTAAAGGGATTGCAGGCAGAAAAATTATGGATAAAAGCACCTGGTACTTCTTCCTATCATTTCTCTAGCTGCACAGAAAACTGTGCTGTCCCCTATTCAGAAGGAAATAACCTTGTACCAGTTTTTAGACCTTAAACCTTTCATCTCATACCACTGCCATTTGTACCATCTACCAGTAAAGAGTATGTAAACAATTCAGTAATGAAATGCAAACATGCCAACCTGAATTTATGCCAGCTGAAAGAACTCCAGATGCAGCAGAATTAGCTACGGCATCATAATGGGATGTATCACCTCTTATCTACTGACAAAAAATAAGGTTCTCAGATTAGGGAGCATTGTCAAACTGTTTACCTTCTAACAGTACAGTGAAGAGAGTAACTCATGATCAGAAAAAAAGATTTATACCAAAACGTTTTTTTCTAGTTAAAGAAACTGCAGAGAAATCATACCACAGCTCCAATGCATAATACTGCATGATAGTTTCCAGATTTCCCAAGCCTTTGTGCAGCAACACCAATTTCAAAACTACCAGGAACCCACACAACCTGATGAGAGAGTGAAGAGAAGAATCACTCCAATTATATTTTCTCCTCTGAAATATAAACACAACCAAGACCACATACCAAATTAAGAATCAAAAAACTTAAATGCCCCTTTCTTTTGTTGGATCATGCTAAAATCCCCAATAAAAGCATGCATAAACAAACATTCTGAAAGATGAAAACTGCTAGTCAAGTGATGCAGCAATGCTAGCTTAATAGATATTTAATTTTCCTTATTGTGCTTCCTTTCACCTCCTTGTCATTGGGGAAAGATGTTCATACGTTCGAATCACTGATGCATTGCCGGAAATATTCAGGCATGCCATAAGGAGACATATAGCATATGAAGCAAAGTCAGATCATGAGAATAAGATGAATTTGAGTGGAATTAACAGAAAATGGATCAAATGCATTAAATTTTTGCAAAGACCATTAGAACAAATATGGCTATTATTGACATTTATAGGATAAATTGATGAGGCAAAACAATAAAGTTAAATCAATATAGCTACATTATTTTGTAAAAATAAACAATAAGATGTACACAACACTTAGAATTGACTTATGTAGTTTTACCACAAGAATAAAAGTCCTAAATAAAGCTGGTACATACATCAATATTTTCTTCTTTAACTGAATACTTCTTGAAAGTCTCCAGAGCGCCTTCTAGCAATAGCTTTGTCACAATATCATTAAACCTTGCAACAACCTTCATAATACAAAGAAAAAGAAGCAGAATTTCCCAGATGAAAATTAACATACAAAAAAGGAAAAGATGAATGGGAAAATAGAATGTGTAGCGAATGCAAAATAACTGACCACAGCAAATCGAAGTCCCTCATTTTTTGTAAGGAATCCAGTCAATTGCCTTACAGCTGCGGTTTCAACACACGAGAAACCTTCCTTCCTCTCGATTGCAATCTGGGTTCCAAACCCTGAAATTCAAAAAAGGAGTCCATGACAAAGCCGCTATCCAGACACAGAAACATGGAAAAAGAAATGGGGAAAAAGTTGAAACCTTGGAGAGAAGAAGAATGTGAAAAGGATATGGATGTTGGTTTTGGAGAAAACCCATTTAAGAATTGACGAGATGATGCGAGAGGAGAGTGATGGATTGTTCTCTTGAGGTTTAAGCTTAACGCCATTTTTCTGTTTGCGAGTCTTGGTGGATAGCGCAATGTCAAGAGTAAAAAATAGGTGGACCTTTTAAACCCTAGTTGGAACAGAAACCGGGTAAGGTAAATGGGTTAAACTAAAAAATAAGCCAAATGAGCCATATGGGTCGGGAACTCAGGGTTTTTCGTTAATTTGCTTTCCTTACCAGCCGCCATTTGTAATCAAAACCCATTTTTTTAAAATTTTTTCCTTTCAGTTACGACCCTTCACAGAAAACTCTCTATACCGGGTACGAAATCTAATGTTTTTCTTTTATAATCAGTGTGATTTTTGGCTCTTTTTTTGGCATTGTTAGTGAAAACTGAAGTGATTTAGAACTTTTATATGTAACAGATAATGGCATCCTTGCTTAAAGCTTCATCCAACAGCAGTTTTCAACTACGGAGGTTGGAGTTCTTGACTGGAAGCAGAATCAGAAGACAGTGTAATAGTATTAGCAGTGTTGCTTTCTCGAAATCAAGGTCGTTGGTTCCAGTAGTGATGTCCATGTCAACATCTACTTCAGCAATTGAACATTCGGAAACGCCCATTTCGAATAACGTCCAAATTCCCATCATGGTACTCTGTTCTTTTAAGCTTATTTTGAGTATATTGTTAATATTTGTAACATTTCTTACTTCAAACAAACAGTAAGGTGATAAAAGAACTTTATTAGAATCATGAATTTGATGATGATTGGGCTTGCATTGGCTCTGGACTGTCATTCAGAATTTGCTTTCGCTCTGAAACAAATAATCAAGTCATTGTTTAATATCTGCATTTTCTTGCTTTCAACTGCTTGAATGATATTTCATTTTCATTAAGTTGGTCACTACTTATGTACACTTGTAGAAGGACCATAATGAAGTTTATTTTCGATCAACATTGTAAATATATTGATGATTGATCTCCTGCTCTGGAATTGCTTTATCCCTTAAAGGTAAATAGTTGTACTGGAAAAATGGGGAAGGCTGTTATGAAGGCTGCAGATTCAGCAGGACTTGACCTTATTCCGGTGTCATTGGGGACAGAAGCTGAATGTGGACAAACAGTGGAAATTTGTGGGAAAGAGATTCGTGTGCACGGTCCTTCTGACAGGGAAAGTGTTCTTGCATCTGTCCTCGATAAATATCCAAACATGATTGCCGTGGACTATACTGCACCCGCTGCTGTAAATGGTAAGCAATCATAATACATGGCATTGGGATAAGTAAAAGAAATCTGAAATATGAAACTTATATTCTGGGTAAGAAATACTGGGTTTAGTTGTTTTATTTCGACAAAATGAGTGGTTATTAAATTCTGCTTAAGCTGCAGACTGTCTTCTACACATTGTTTATTTAACTTATTTTTTTTTTTAATTTTTTATGGTCATTGCAATAGGTAACGCAGAGCTATATTGTAAAGTTGGAGTACCTTTTGTTATGGGTACCACTGGTGGAGATAGGGACAGACTATATAAAACTGTAGAAAACTCAAATGTTTATGCTGTGATATCTCCGCAAATGGGAAAACAAGTAATACAGATCCGACAAACTCTAATCTAATATGAGTACTTTATTGCATTCTGATTTGTTGTATTTGATATCCTTATGGTATTTTAATTTGATAGGTTGTGGCATTCCTTGCTGCAATGGAAATAATGGCTGAACAGTTTCCTGGAGCATTCTCTGGCTATTCTCTGCAGGTACTTCTGTTTCTTAATCTTGTCTTAGGGCTTGTATCGATTTAACAACAGTGGTGACCAGTGCATTTTTGCTTTGAGGTTTTGGAGTCTCATCAAGCTGGTAAATTGGACACATCTGGAACTGCCAAGGCTGTTATTTCATGCTTTCAGAAATTGGGGGTTTCATTTGACATGGATCAGGTGTGTTCAAGGACATTTTAGGTTTTAGAACTCAATGCTAATTTTGTATGACAGTTAAGATTTATAGGCATCCTTGAATCTTTTGTTTGTAATTTGGAGGCTTTACTGTTTTATTGCTTAGGACTCCTATATTGTAGTGGTGTATAGGAAATTAGTCATATAGTGATAAAACTGAAATGATACATATCTTTTTTATGTGTGAGAAATACCATCTAATAGGGATTCAGACATGGGTATTTGTTCTGTTCAAGCATAGATTAGCTATGTTGATGTTCTATTGACTGGAAGATTCTTATTTGGAACCTTATTGTCTGTATTGGTAGATCTGGCCAGTTTTGGAATTTCAAGCAGAGATCTTGTAACTTCTTATACATGTTATACATAAATTAGAAATATTGTCATTTTAAAACTTATTTTCCAACTTTGTCTGATCATATCATATCCTTTCCTTTCTAGGGTGAAGAAAATGGTATAGTTCAGGTTTTGTCAACTCTGATTGTCTGTCTACAGAGTAAAGGCCCTCTATTATGTTATCTTTGTGACACAGATTTTTCCTGCCCTTCTAATCCTTTATCTTCCTGTCCTTTTCATCAGATACAAATGATCCGTGAGCCCAAGCAACAACTTGAAATGGTGGGAGTGCCAGAGGAGCATTTGTCTGGTCATGCATTCCATATGTATCATCTTACATCACCTGATCAAACGTAATTGCAGACATTTCTTTCCCTCTCATTTCTTTCTGCCATATTCTTTTTCTTCTATCTTAGCTTTCAAGCATCAAATAACTTCGTTATTTCCTTTTTCTTCTTGGCAGAGTTTCTTTTGAGTTTCAGCATAATGTTTGCGGTAGATCCATATATGCAGAGGGTACTGTTGATGCCGCGATCTTCCTCTCCAAGAAGGTGCCAATACTTGCTTTTTATATTTTGCTTTTTACCATATCTAGTCATCATCACTTGCACTACATGCTCAATTATACATCATCTCATCATTCGAAAACAGCAGATGAATCCATTATCCTGAACAAAGTTATAATAGCAAAATTTCTGATGATGATCATTGTTAATTCTTCAGTTGTATTTTTCATGAATGACCTTATACACTGAAGCTTTCATACTCGCTATGTTCATGTAAAATTTTGGTGTATAAACAGGTTCAGTCGAAGGCAGACAAGCGTATCTACAACATGATAGATGTTCTGCGGGAGGGAAACATGCGATGAAATGTTAATTTTGTATTTTGATGCTTAGTGTTGTTTGTATCAGTACATATTTAGCCCAAGATTCTTAAGATTATGAATGAAATTTATATGCCAAGGCAATTTTGGATTGGTATTTTCAGCCTTACACTATTCTGTTATCTTCTCTCTTTTGTGGTACTTGTAATTCATGAAAACTTGGCATGCTAAATGAGACTTGTTTTTCTCGAATAAGTATGTATATATAAAAATATAAAATACAAAATGTATTTGGTGATATTTATTAACAAAATAAAAACAAAACAGTAGATGTTTGTTATTATTTTTGAAAACAAATAAAATAATTATTTTAAAGATAAAATTGTAATTAATTTTAAAAATTTATTTTTTATTAAATAGTAGAAAACAACAAAAGTTTTATTTCATTTTTTTGTATTTAAAAGTGATTTTTGTAGATTTAAAACAAAAGAGTTTTGTAAAATATGCAACCAAGTATTTGTTTTTGTTATTTTTTATTTTTGAAAATGCAACCAAATGATATATTTTTAATAATTTAGGTATTCTTGTGGTCAGATTTTGATTTTTTATTGTTATTTTTTAAAAGGAAAGATTACCGGATCCGTTTAGAAAAGATCCACGCTTCCGTATCCGACCCGGCTCATTTCCCACGTCGGCTTCGCTGGACTTCTTCTTTCAGTGCGCGGCTTCGCTTTCAAGCAAAACTGAAAAAGAAAAGAAAAGAAAAATGGAAACCCGGGAAGATTTGAAGTCAATACTAGGATACTTGCCGGTGTTGGTTCGATCAAAGAATCTATTTTGGCCGTCAAAAATGGTGGAATCACTGAAAGCAATGGCGAAAGGACCTGATCACAGCAGGGTTAACTGCGGAGAAGTTTTATCTGTCGCCATTTGCGATATCAGAAGCTCTCTTTCTCTCTTTGAACCTCTCTCTCCTTGTGCTTTGGAAGGTTATGCGCTCTTCTTTGATGAGGTAACTGAAAGTCAGTTTTTGCAACTTGGCCTGTGAGCTTTTCTTAATTTGTTTGAAATTATTGTGGTTGTATTTTGAATGTGAATTTAATTCTGAGAGTTTCTGGTTAATGGATATGGTTTTTAATTGATTATAGAGAAAAATGCTTTTAAAATTTTTTTGCGTTTCTCTTGTTGAAATTCTTTGCTTGTTGATTACTACTTGATGATATAGTGAAAAGGGAAGCAAAGTGTTCAGTTTTGCTTCGAGTTGGCAATTCAGTTCATTAATCTATATGTTGCAATTTGTGGCTAACTAGTTTATATTTTCTCGTATCTTTCTTTCTCCTTTTTGGATGAACACTTTTCTCTGGTGATCAGTTATGCTGTCAATTTTTTTACATGTCAATTCGGTTCTGTTCAAATACACAAAGAGGGAAATTTAAGGATGTGTGGATTTTGTGTATTTATTTTATGAGAGTAAGTAGATACTACTGTTTACATTCTGGCTTTTGTCCCTGCTTGTACTATGACTGCATGAGATGAGTACTTGTATGCTAATGTCCTAATTATTCCATAGCAATCATGAAAAACTTAGGTTAGACAGTCACAATGCATAGTAACAGCCCTCTTCTATAGTTAACTTGATATGCATAATGCTTTAGAGAAATTATCAACTCATGGCTATTTACATAAAGGCTTATTTTTTAAGCTGAATTAAGAGGATTTATGCAGCTGATTTCCCGGGCAGAGGCAGTGGAGTGGTTTAGAGAGGTTGTTCCAGCACTGGCTAATCTTCTCTTGCAGTTGCCTTATCTATTGGAAAGTCACTATCAAAATTCAGATGATTTTCATGGAAAATATGGCATCAAAGTTGGTCTCCGCTTATTGGGTCCACAGGAAGCAGGCATTGTGTTCCTTAGCCAGGTATCTGTTTTTTAGGCATTATCAGTTGTTTGGTTTATCAATTGTTAGCTGCTTAAATATGATAATCTAGAATGAACTGTGGGGAAGAGAAAAGTGAATATAACATGATCTGCTCTCACTGCTAGAGATGTTCATCTGAATGGGTAGAGCTGAATCTTATTTTCGTCTAAGATATTGGCTACTGTTCCTTGTCCTTTCTACCTCTTCACTGTTTCTTTCTTCAATTGCAAGTTGTTTATTTTCTTTTAAAAGTAATATAATCTCTGATACTATGAATGTTGCTTTTCAGGAATTGATTGGTGCTCTTCTCGCATGTGCTTTCTTTTGTTTTTTCCCAGTCGCTAATAGAGGTGCAAACCGTCTTCCGACCATCAACTTTGATGAATTGTTCGCGTATGTTACTATTTAAGCTTTCTTTTGTGGACCCTTTGTACTCTTTTATGCATCCATCTTATAAATATCATAATGAGGTATGAATGTTGTGTATGGTTCATGTTTCTGCTTGTGGATCTTTGCGTGATGTTATAGATAAAATATTTTGCAGCATGAACCAATGTTAAAAGTCATTAAAATTGCGCTAATATCATTTTGATGTGTTGTGGAAAATAAATAAATAGAAAGACTCTTCATTTGGGTAAAGAAATTTATATAGCCAGCTCAGTCAACAAATTTGCGAATTTGGTTCTGTAGATATATGTACTTTTGACTTCTCTCCATGGGACTGTCTTAAATTGTAAAATTGTCGCTTTTAGTAGAGGATTGAACTTATGTTGGTTCTTTTTACTGACTGACTGCTGGTAAGAATTGAAAATAAAAGCAAGGGATAAATTGGCTTTATTCTGCAAGATATGATGTAAAGTTAATGTTCTATCGAGTGTAAATCTGGTGTAGGAAGCATGGTACTGGAAGAAACCACTGTCTATAGAGAAATCGTAAAGCACCAATGTTTGTGTTCTCTAACAAACAAAACAAAGTGTGCATGTCATGAGTTGTTGTAGGGATGCTTGGATGTTTCTGGATATATGTTGTAAATGTGAATAAAGCATATTCAGTGTGTTCTGCAAAGATTTAATAACTTTCTCTGTTTCTCCTAAACCCAAACACAATCATATCAAACTTGCATTTCTTCAGGAGTCTATATGAAAGTTACAGCGAAAACCTGCAAAATAAAATAAAGTGCATTGTGCACTATTTTAAGAGGATATGCTCATGCATGCCGGTTGGCTATGTCTCTTTTGAGCGGAAAGTTCTTCCTTTTGACCATCGTCATGTGTGCTTGTCTTATCCTGAAGCTGACTTTTGGAGCAAATCTGTCGTGCCTCTCTGCCCATTTGAGGTGAAACAAAATTTAATTACTTCTACAATAAAATGGTGAATTTAATTTAATTATTGTCATGCTTCGAAATGTTCTAGGTTCACAATGTAGGCTTTATAGAAGATCAATCTGTTGATACTCTTGAAGTGGATTTTGCAAACAAATATATTGGAGGTGGTGCTCTTCATACGGGTTGTGTGCAGGTGAAAGTTTTTGTTAAAATGTAATGCTATTTTCACACAATTAATATACTTTTGTTTTCCATTTCATACAAAAATTAAAAAGTAAGACTATAAATTCCTCTGTGGTCCATACTTAATTTAGGTATTTTTCATCTCCTTTTTTTTTCTTCAATGCCCACGTTCCTTCTCCATGTTTGCCTTGTGAGTTAAATTGCTTTCCTGCAAACCTTCTTGTGTGTCATGTGGAGTATTATTATTTTAAAATCTCTCTGAACATGATATTTTTGGTTTCTTAATATATTTGTTGTCATTGCCCTTTTATCTAGGAAGAGATCCGGTTCATGATTAATCCAGAATTAATTGCTGGGATGCTTTTCTTGCCTTCTGTGGCAGACAATGAGGCTATAGAAATGGTTGGTGCTGAAAGATTCTCAGATTATAAGGGGTGAGTCTCACCCAATAAAGATTCCAACACTTGAGTCGATGGAGGCACAGATAAATATTCGCATTCTGTAAAGATTCTGTTTCACAGAATTTGATGATTATTTTCTTTTCACTGTTGACTCTAAACTACTTGCAATATGGAGTATATGTTAATAGAAATTTTTTTTTTCTTGAGTTATGCTACAGTCAATTTCTGATCATAATATCATCTTCAAGTTGTGTAGTTATGCATCATCATTTCGTTTTGCTGGTGATCATGTAGACAAAAGGAATCTTGACATTTTTGGAAGACGTAAAACCAGGATCATTGCTATAGATGCGCTATGCATGCCTGGCATGAAACAATATGCCCTAAAGTACCTTCTGCGGTATGTAAACATTGGTTTGAAACACCTGAGTATGCAGAAAATTAATTAGAGAATAGAAATTAGTGTCAATCCTTAGAATTATGTGGAGATTTTATGCTTCTTCTATACACATCTTTATTTATTGTTTGTCACTCAACTGGTTTCTATTGACAGAGAGACAAATAAGGCATTCTGTGGGTTTATTAATCAATCTAAATATTGCCAATATGAGAGGCTGTTTCAAGACAGCATATCAAGGAATGATCTTTCGGTGAGTTTCTTTCATTTATTTTTTAACTTATATGATTACTTAATCAAAATCTTGTATTAGTATGTGAAAAGGACATTGGCAGACATCTTGGACTATTATTATTTTTTAACTCTTTGTGGAGTCTTTGTAAAATAATTTCAACTTGCTTTGTATGCTTAAATTGAAGACTGATTTTTAATTTGCTTTCTTAATTTACGTTCTAATAGTTACAAGAAGCTTCTTCAACCATTGTTGGAACAAATGAAGGGGTATCTGTAAATCTACCTATTGGAAATTCTGAGACAAAGAATAGTTGGCATCTGGATCAAGATTGTCCAGGGATTGCTACTGGGAACTGGGGATGTGGTGTATTTGGTGGAGATCCTGAACTAAAGACCATAATACAGTGGCTTGCTGCTTCTCAGGTAACTATTATAGAACTGCTGTAAAGTTCATTGTTGTTGTTAAAGTAAATTTGCCATATGGATAGATGCACAGCCAAAATACATAACGTGATGAAGGATTATTTAGGAGACTTTTATTTATTACGTTTTAGTTGGATTTGTCTTATTAGATTTTTCGTACTTGAGTCGTTTTGTTATTCCCAGTTTAGTTTATTTCTTTTATGAGTAGTTTTCCTAGACCATCTTCAATAAGCAGTAGTCTAAAGACAGGTCTTCTGTAGCCATTGAGGTAGAGTTATTCAATTATTTTCTATGGATTAAACTCTTGGTTTGAGTCGTTCTTGTTATTTTTCTATATTTAATGAATCGATGAGATCTAATGCACTAAATTCCTGGTATTTCACGGAATCAAAGGAAGTATAATTTATTTCTTATTTCATTTACTCTTATACTGAATGAGATTTAGTTGTAAATTAGTTGTATGGGTTTCTTAAGGGTTTTAGTGCATCTCTCCTAGCTCATTTCTAGTTTTTCTTTGACATACAATATTCTTAAAAAAAATGAATCCATTCCTTTCAGGCACTCCGTCCTTTTATTTCATACCACACATTTGGCGTTGAGGCATTGCAGAACCTGGGGCAGGTACTAATCTATGTCCTGCCATCATCAATACTTCTGAACAATATATTATCATTATATTACGTGCTACGGAAACAGCATTTCATTTGGAAACTCTGGTGCAGGTAACGCAGTGGATTCTATCTCATGAATGGACAGTTGGGGAACTTTGGAATATGTTGGTAGAGTACTCATCTCAAAGATTGAAGAGAGAAACCGACCTTGGCTTCTTCAGTTGGCTCCTTCCAATGTTAAATTCCTGATAGGCCAAGACACTATACTTGCCATAGAATCATCAAATCGCCTTTTTTGGATTCTTGACAGACTTTTTATTCTATCTGCATTCGTGTAAATCATGAGCTTTGGGTAGTTCCCTTGGACAATCAATCATACATGTAAAATGCTTACTTCCGAGTAATGAGATTTCAAAGTTCATATCACTTATATGAGTTTCAGGTTTGAAGTTTTCGATGAGAGCCAAAGGTGAATAGGTGGAATAATTTTATTTACAATTTCACATATGGTGCATCTTTAATCCAGCAAGGAAGATGATTTTTATGAGAAATACTAGGGGTAAATTTTTTTTTAAATGTTTTTGTTTAAAATTACATTTTCTAACTTTTTTTTAACTTAAAATACTGTGGATAAATTAAAAAAAATTTAACATAGAATATAAAATTTAAGAATATATTACAATAAAAATTTTGGTGGGCTATTCTGTCAACAAATCATCTTAATTTTTAAATCTTTGCAGGATTATTTGCCTCAAAATTTTAGAAATTATTGCTAATTTTCTAAAATTTAATATAAATGTTAATTTTATATTAGAAAATACAAAATAATTTAAAATTTTATAAAATTTGTCCATTTATTTCTGTTAGTGTTTATTATAGTTAACCAAATTTTGATACAAGGAAACGCACCAACTCTCCTTTCGGTTCGAGTCTTGCAGATTTCGGATCTTGTCGGGTCGGATTTGGTATAAAGACGAAACGGACTCCCCCGCCTTATCCATTACGAGCTGCGGGTTTTAGCGGAGGGTTTAACCAGAACCAGAAGCACAAGCACAAACAGAAGCACTTCAAGCTGAATTGATTCAGTAACTGAACAATCTACTCATTCATAAAATTCTGTTAAAAACAGTGCTTGTATGCTTCTCATTTGCAATAATTTTCATTCAAACCTCTCTAGACATTGGAATTTTGTTCATTTTTAGCTTTAATTCATGTTACTTTAATTTAATGCCCATGTAAAAAGCTGATTTTTTTCTGCTGTTTACTGTTAACTTGTTCAAAAGCGTTTTCTTAGGCTGAAAATATAAGAAGAAACTCTGTTGTGTAGGTTCATCATTGAATTTTTGATAATTCTTTCAATTTCATTATCTGGGTATATATGGAATACAGTAGTACTAACTGTTAATTTGATTTTAGGTGGTAGTTAATTAAGAGCTGAACTAAATTATTATTCTTCTTTTTCCGACGGTCAATTTAAATTTATTTCTTTTACTTGTTTAAATCTAATTGGCTTGCTTCTATTTTTATGTTATATTTTTTATGTTTTACAGATTTTGTTTTGCAGTGTATAGAAAAATGGCGCTACAAAATACAATGACTTTTGATTGTTTTTATTCTCCTTTGAAGGAGAACAGATTCAGATGTTTTCCCTCGTTTTCTGTTAAAATTCCTTGTTCGGATGACGAACGAAGCACTGCTCAGGTTTCTTCTTCGAGGATGGACTGTTATAACTTCTCATCAAATTTTATAGCATTTCCTTTGCGGGTGTGTTATATTTCAGAAATTCAAGTCTTGTGGAGAATATATTAGTCTCTAAGTTTCAAATGTTTTCTTAAACAAATGCACATGTTGTGTGGAAGCTAATTGTTTTTGTAAGAGACAGGCTGGGCGTCTCCAGAGGAGCGTACTAGTGAGATCTTTGGTAGAAAAACTTGGGAATAAAGGAAGAGGAGGAGAATCTAGTGACACTGATGATGACGACAATGAAGACCATAGCTCGAGAGAGAAGAATGTGGAGGATGAACCATTGATGGATCCTGAAGAGAGATGTGAATGGAGGAGGAAGATCAGAGAAGTGATAGCTCGGTGTCCTGATGTTGAGGAGGAGATAGACCCTATTGAGAAGAAGAAAAGGATGCAAAAACTTCTTGAAGATTATCCTCTTGTTGTGGAGGAGGATGATCCTGATTGGCCTGAAGATGCTGATGGATGGGGTTTCAGCTTAGGTCAATTTTTTGACAAGATAACTATCAAGAATGTCAAGAAGGATGATGACAATGAAAATTATGATAGTGAGCATGAAATAGTGTGGCAAGATGATAATTACATTCGTCCAATCAAAGACATCAAGACTGCAGAATGGGAAGAGACTGTTTTCAAAGACATCAGTCCTCTAATTGTTCTAGTACATAACCGCTATAAAAGGTTAAGTCTCTCTCTCTCTCTCTCTCTCTCTATATATATATATATATATATATATATATTTTTTAATTGAAAGACCAAAATGGTGAATTTATGGTTTAATGGTACATCTCTTTAATTGAAAGAACAAAATGGTGAATTTATGGTTTAATGGTACATCTCTTTGTGCTTGTGGTTCATTGTTGCTTAATGCTTGCATTTCTATGATATTTGCAATTAGTTGCTGCTGTTTTATCATCGAAAAGAAGCTTTTGATTCTCTGCAGGCCAAAGGAAAATGAAAGAGTTCACGACGAACTGGAGAAAGCTGTGCACATCATATGGAATTGTAGGCTGCCCTCGCCACGAGTAAGTAAAACCATTTCAATTATTGCCAATACCTTTTGTAATTGTTTTTTTTTTAATTTTTATTGCATTCAATGTTTCTAATATGACATTCTTGTATAACACAGTGTGTTGCTGTTGATGCTAATGTTGAGTATGACTTGGTTTCTGCTCTACAAGTTTCTGTCTTCCCAGAGGTTATATTCACTAGAGCTGGGAAAATCTTATATCGTGAGAAAGGTAAATTCCCTTAACTGAAGAAAGAACTTACCATTTTTCTCTTAGAGTAATATTTATATATCCGAACATTTTTTGTGTGTTCTTCAGCAACTCGATCTGCAGATGAGTTGTCAAAAATAATGGCATTCTTTTATTATGGAGCCGCCAAGCCTGCTTGTCTGAATAGTACTGGAAATTGCCAGGAAATGATTCCATCGGTTGCCATCACCAATCCAACGGTAGGAAAATAGTAAGGTGTACTTCAGGATTTAGCTGTGTTGGGTATCAGAACTGGTGTACAGCTGATATACTTTAATTCATTGCAAGTTCAAAATATGTACCACATATTATATATGCTGTTCTGTATCTAAGTTGGGAAGTGCAATTTACTAAATTCTGTTTGTTTGCTATTAGTCATTAATTTTAAGCACTTCCTGAAATTAAAATGGCAAAGCAAATGCAAAGAAAGAACACAGTGATTTTACGTGGTTCGGCTTTGCAGCCTGCATCCACGGTCGAAGCCAGAAGAAACTTTACTGGGAAGTCAGAGTTTACAAATATTAGAGAGTTGAACACTTTAACTGAAAACCCAATGCACCCTTCATTTCTCTCACACCCAAATGAATCCTAAGCTCCTCAATGGAAGGAACCTCACATTGAGCCTTCTACTTGTACTGCAAAGCTTTGGTGTTGCATTTATTGTGCATAAAAAGAAGTCATAAAGACAAGAAATGATTAACAGTGGCAAAAATCCTGACTCATGAAAGCATTTACTGACCATGCAAAATCTTCAAACAACTTTTTCAACAAATATCTTCTGCTTCACCCCGCTCTTAATGACTGGCAAATTACCAAATCAAAGGTGAAGAATGGATGATTCTTTTTGTCTCTCAGTCCTGCTTTCTGTTGTCATTTATCTTATCATGGATATGTTTACCTCATACAATGTATGCCTTCTCTGCTTTTCTTTCGAAAACGTCTAGTCTATGCCATGCTTCTATACTGTCTCCAGGTACATGGACCAGCAATTTTCAATGACCATTCAACGTCATTCGTGCAGTGAGCAGTTGGAATGGCAGGGGAGAAGTATTATTCTGAATAAAGAATATAATTAAAGATAGTTATTCCTGGTCAACATACTTAGAAGTAGGCCAGGAATTGGTTTAGAAAGTCTTCCGGATCCCTAATTGTTACCTGGCTTCTCGTCTGAAAACTGCACGTCACTAGCTGAGGATAATTACTTTCAGCAGACCATGGTGTACAAGAAAGGCTGATTACAACAATAAATTGTTAGAAGATATTCTCAGGTCACCTTCAAAACAAAGAAAAAAAAAAAGTGCAACACTGAAGTACCTCAGTTACTGAAAATCGAATTGTGCAAGTTCTGAAAATAAAAAGTATGTCAAATACTGCAAACGGATTGTATAAATGATAGATTTGTTCAAAGGACTTGTGGTGAAACCTGTGACTAGAAGCAGCTGGTGAAGATCATGGAGTTTTCACCTCAGCAAGAGTGCCATTTCTTGTATGCTTTTCTTCTGAAAATGCCTTTGCCCTGTCTCAATACCTTGGCAGAAGAGCAATTACTTAAGAGATTTGGGACTGTGCAGTTCTTGGGTGAACACCAACTATTTCAATTGGTAATTCTGCCTACACACACACACAAACACATGTATCATGTTTAAGGAGTTGGGTTTAACCAAATTCTTAATCATCTTGTTAATAGAAAAATTACTTGCAGCCTTAATTGGATGTTGATGGTCTCAACTCTTAAAGCTCCAGTTAAATCTTCTCTGTTCTTAATGATTCCAACGTGTCCTCTTTTTCATCTGTATGTTGTCATTATGCACTCTTCAGATGTTTCTTCAAACTTCTAACGCATTCTTCATCTTATTAATCAAGGCAGCCTTGATTTCATCACTCCTTTCCCAGCATTCATCCTGAACATAACAGAACAAAATTTACCAGACACATGCTATTTCTGGCAAAGAAAACAAGCTCACGCTATTGGGAGCAAGAATATGTACTTAATGTCATTTCTGGCAGAAATTATCATGTGTCTTCATATATGAATTGATCATCTGGCAAACAAAAACAAAATTGAGGTGAATCATACAAATTCATGGAAGTTAATTAACAAGAAACTGAAGATAAAATTACAAAATATTGTGTCTCTATTCTTTAATGTCATACCTTATTATAGAGGATATGCAAGGGGTGGAATGAGATAAATTCTTTACTTTTCATTCTGAAATGAAACAGACTACTCATCCTTTCTCCTTTATAATTTAAAACTATCTATTTCCACAGTAGAATGAGTTGATTATCGGCAAATAGACACAAGCAAGCGTCAGCATATAAAAAATGAAATGAATTACAATAGCCTGCAACCTGACAAGTAAATTCAGAGTTGGAGATCAAAACTATCCACTTTTCATCCTTCTGACAGCATTATGAAATGAAATTAATCATGAATATCTGTTACATAAACTACTTTCTGTGGTCTAAAATTGCATGAAGTACTAAATTCAACTTAACCAAACCATAATTAATCAATAGAAAGTACAAATTCATAAAAACAATAAGAAAAAAGATAAACGTACAAATTCATTATAGCAGCTTCCTGAAACTTGCTGGTATGCCTTTTAACTCTTTGAAGTTTCCCGTCAACAAACACATTCTGCTGCTTCAACCTGTTTTGCAGGTAATGATCAGTAAAAAGTATTTCCTGGATTTGCAAGGTCCAGAATCAAAGGACAGGGAGAAAATGCACCTCCAAGTTACTCAAGCATCCAGTTCTGGAGGACGTTGTGCTTCTTCAGGTATTTCTATAAAACTGTAGCCATGTTCGCATTCTTAGGCACATGCAAATTACAAATCAAACAACCAAATGAAATGTACATTAATATGGTAAATTGTGTGTATATATATATATATATATATTTATATGTAAACTAAGAGAATATAAATTTCTTAAATTCTCCCTTTAGGTAAGGTAGGACTAGAAACTAGCAGGTGAGGATTCTGAATGTTTTTAGCTCATCAAGTTTATGCTTTTCTGTCAGCACATCCATATTCATCTCTAACCTGTTTTCCCTTATTTTAAAGTAAACCTTGACTAAGTGAGGGATCTCTGACTATTTTAACTGTTTTCCTCACAGCTCTCCTTGCCATAAACAATGAACAAGACAACAAACAAACTTTGACATAATTCATGCATGTGAATTTACAAATAAACATTCTGAAAAAATAACTAGGCAATGAAGGTACAGTTAAGGACTCTGTACCATTTTTAGGTATTCGGTTCAACCAAATTCTGAATCAGTAAATTAAGAAATGGAGTAAAAATTTTTCTTCTTGGCATAGATACTCTACAAACAGAGACAATTAAGTTGAAATTAATAATCTCCAAATGAACGATAATTAATGTAACTTATTATTAATTACCAGCAGTCACTGAGGATGCATGTTTGGTGGTCTCAAAGCTTTCTTATGCTTTCTAGTCTTTTCCTTCAGCCCTCCAATATCAGAACATCCAAAATTGATGAAATGAGTGATCTCATTATTCTGTCCAGCTTAATTAATGCTGTGATTGGCCTCATTATTTCTGACTGAATGAATGAATGCAAAACTGCATCTTGGTGCTGTTAGTAGCTGTGGCCATTCACTAACATTCAATTGTAGATTGTTGCCCATCATCTTCTTCAGTAAAGAATTGATCATCTGAAAAGAAACAGTTGGAACTTAAACATGCATGCTTAATTATATATCTTAAACAGCAAATATGTTACGATATGACTGAGCTCTCTCAATTTTCTTTGGTTTACCTTTCAATCAAATGACTCTGAAAAACTCCAGCAGTTGAAAAGGCTGATAACTTCAAGATATTATCACACTTGAATAATTCAATTCTAAACTGTCCACTTACTTCTCTAAACTCCCGGTCTGTTTCTTTTTCATCTACACAATATATTGAAAAAGAAAAAAAGAAGTTAACTCAAACTTGAGATGCTAGCTATTAATTTTCAACTCAACCAATTTGTGTTAATCATCGGAAAATAAATAATAGGTTAAAATGAAAATCAACATACCTTCTTATCTGATTCTTTGTTTAGCATTAAACGTAGGGCACTCTTCCTCCTATGACTTGTAGGTGAATAATTAATATATCCTCGAGTAAGGGATGTGAGATATCATGGACCACTCTTTTCCATTATCCCTTTTGCACTGTTTTGTTAGTAATGCACAACAGAAAATTTGTAAGTTTAAAAGTGAGGATGGGAGGTCTGCCTTTCCAAAGGATTTGAGCTCTGGGCAATAAGAGATCTTCAAATATTCAAGGGAGGTGAGGCTTTGAACACCTGTTGAAGATAGGTATTTCAACTTTTCAAAGCCTTCAATTTCCAAATGAGTTAGAGAGGTGGGCAACATCATGCCTTGAATCTCCTTGTCAGAATCATGACATCCACCAATCTTGAGGTATGTAAGAGAGGTAAGTCTGTGCAACCCCCACTGGATAACTTCCTTTGACATTTTAAGGTCATCAATTACAAGTGATGTTAGGCTGGTGGGAAAACCTTCTTCTGGAAATGATTCAATCCTTGGACAGTTTCGTATTTCCAAATGTTGAAGAGAGTTGAATATGTGCATGTCGTCGGGTAAGGCTTTAAGATTGTTACAATTACTAATTATAACATCTAAAATAGTGCTGGGAAGCCCTCTTGGCGGAAAGGAAACAATACTTGGACATTCCGATATCGTAATCATCTTTAAACTGTCAAGACTATGCAGGCCTTCTGGTAATGACTTCAAATGACAATGAGTTATTTCGAGGTTTTCAAGTGCCCCAAGTAACTGAATTCCCAATGATAAAGTGGCAAACTTAGGGCAATCTGAGATCCTAACTCTTTTCAGTGTCACTGATAAAGATGACGACGAAGCAGAAGAAGCATCATCTCCATCATCCACCAAACGCTGCAAGTTCTGACACCAGGATATGTCGAGAAATTTTAAAGAGGAAGGTAGCTTGGTTTTTGCGACGAACTTTAGAAAAGGGCAACCACTAACATACAACTTCTCCAAATGTGCACTGTTTCTCATCATCTCCTCAGGTAAGCATTCTAATGCTCGGTTATTTTGAATGTTAAGAGACCGCAAATTATTGAAAAGAAATTTTACCTCTGGAAATGGAACAAGACTTATGCAATTTTGTCCAATTGATATCTCTTCATGGTTGGCGAGCATATTTAGCCCTTGTGCTTCCCCTGAATAAAAAGCTCCATACTTCTTCCATGACCCAATATCTTGAGAATTCCCCATGGCCAAAGAATCTAATATCTCAAATCCTTGCTTCAAAAACTTTCCAAACTCTAAAATATTTGAGATAGTCACAGACACCTCAGTTGGACTATTATTGTGTAACATTCCTTCACCTCCTTCTATTTCTAATGACCAACTTGAAATAGTCACATTCTTAATCCACTTAAAGTCAATCGGAGAACTGCTGCACACCATTGCTTTGCAGCGATCAATTTCTAATTTGCAGAGCTTCGGAAAGCTTGAGGCCGGAACTACCAACTCTGCACATTTACTAACAACAAGTTTCTCCAATGAAGGAAGAAGCTCTGGAAATTTTCCACAGAGTCTCGGACATCCCACAATAGAAAGTTCACGGAGCTTGAAAAATATTTCAATCTGCCCATTTTCTGCAATATCAGTGTTCCAATACTTCAATTCTAGCAAATTCTCGAAATGGAGAGTCTCCAATGATTGAAAAGGCTTCAAGCAATCCTCCCCAAAAAATGCAGAATTTATGCTTTCTAGTTCCGTCAACCCTTTGATTGTGAGGTTTTTAAGTGACCGCAACAACCCCAGTGAAGGCAAGGATCTACAATTTTCACAATTTTCTAATGTCAGAATCTTCATATTGGATAACGACCCATCTCCTATCCAGAGTGGAAATTCTATTCCACTATAATATTTAATTGTTAGCCTTTCTATATTTTCATGAGGTCGCAGCATGTTAAGTGCTTTTCCTTCTTCTGCTTTATCTCGTGTGTTTCCAAATTGAGACTCCCATTCTAATGACAGTGCTTGTAGATTCTGCTTCTTCCACAGCTCAGCTTCTCTTGCATCTTCTAATTCATTCAAATTCTCTAATCCTGTGATAGAAAGTTTCCCCCCAAGAAATGTTAAATTCTTCAAATCTTTTAAACTAGATACACTTCTACCCTTGCCCAAAATAAAATTGGACAATGTTTGGAGATTCGTTAACTGCTTCATTCCCAGTGGCATCTCTTTCAAAGAGTCTGCACCGTCTATATCAAGATAACGTAAATTAATCAAATTCCTCATCTTGGATGGCAGCTTTATCAGATGGAAACAATCTCTCAGTATCAAAATTTGCAAGTTGAAAAGTAAGCTTGTTGACTCAGGTAAACTTCTGATTGCAGAGCCAGCAAGGTTGAGGTACTTCAAGAGTCCGAAATCTTCAAATGAAACAGGTAATTGAGTGAAAAAATATCCCTCCAGAGATAACACCCTCAACTTTTTGAACCTTGGTAACAAATCATGTAGAACCTCATAATTTATGTCACTATAATCATAATGCTCTCTCATGAGTATCGGCAAGAATGTTCTCAGTTGTTCAACTTTATAGAAATCTTCGAATTTCTTTTTGCCATCAAACTCATCACGAGAGTAAGAAGAGTGACGTACCCTTTCATATCGTCTGGATTGCTTGTTTGCTCCTTCTGTCCTGAGAATGGTTTCTCTAGAAACAAATTTAGCGAGATCATGGACAAGGTCATGCATTGTAAACTTTGAAGGATCATTATTTGACTGTTGAACAATTGACCTGGACATTAGATCATCAAAACAGTCGCTACCCCAATCTTCCAGTCCCTTGCTGTCTCTTGGTTGAATAATACCTTCGGCCATCCATAGTAAAATAAGTTCTGTCTTGCTAAATTCATAATCCTTAGGAAAGAGTGCAAAATAAGCAAAACATCTCTTCAAATGAGAAGGGAGATAATGATAACTCAATTGCAGCACCGGAAGAACACCATTTTGTTGAGGAAAATTCAATACGTTGCTGCTGAGTATCTCATCCCAAGCATCTTCTCTGTTAGAGCGCAATAGACCTCCAAGGGTCTTCGCTACCAACGGCAAGCCTCCACACTTTGCAACAACTCTATCATGAAATTCTGAAATTTGATCTTCATTAAAATCTCTACCTGGAAATGCATGCTCTAGAAACAGAGACCAACAATCTGCATCTGACAGAAGCTCTAGATTATAGTGATGAATCAGTGGAGCCATTATTCTTGCAACTTTTGAATGGCGTGTTGTCACAATTATCTTGGTGTTTGGGGCAGCATTGAGGAAGGGAGCTTTGAGGTCATCCCACAAATTGGAGTCCTCGTTCCAAACATCATCCAAGACTAGCAATAATTTTTTTCCCTCCACAGCGTTCCTCAGTTTGAGCTGCACTTCATTTAAAGTCCTGACATCACGATCTGGGGGTGCGATTGAGTCGAGAAGTGCCCTTGAAATGCTCAAGACGTCAAAGACGTCGGAGACGCAAACCCATGCTTTTATGTGGAAGTTGGAACCTTCAACCTTCTTGTGATTGTAGATCTCTCGAGCAAGCGTTGTTTTCCCTATTCCTGCCATGCCAGTGATGGGTATCACATGTAAGTTTGGTGCATCGCTCATAAATACCATCTCAAGTATGTTGGCTTTGTCTCCGTCTCTCCCAAAGACAACACGTTCTGTTGGCACACTTGAGCTGGGTGGTCTTGGGTGTGTGGCAGTTGATGATGATGTTCCCGATATTCCTGCAGCAGGAGTACTCAATTGTAATCCAAGTTCAATTCTTTGTTTACAGAGTTGTTCCAAACGGCTAGTCATGCTTTTAATCTTGGACCGCATGCTTGCAGTGAACTTAAAAGTGGATGGCTTGATAGAGTTAATGAAGTTCTGAACTTTGCCGTGCGTCAACTCGCGCTCCAGAGCTTGAGTAGTAACTTCATCAAGAATGTCCTCAACATCATAGGCAATGTCTTGAAGATCATCCAGCCAAATCTTGACAGCCTCACTTGTTAGCTGCTTCTCCTCTGCGTCCATAAGCACAGCCTCAATCATTCGCAAAGTGTTTTCCCATTTTTTGAGCTCGGAATCAAGCCCCCCTTTAAATTGACGGACAAAGTCGAGCAAATTACGGGAAGCCAATCTGTCGAACAAAACCTGAAAGAAAGCAGAGAGTAAGATCTCTCCCAAAGCCATGGTTTCGTTCGCTAAGAAAGAAAATGTGCAGGAGAGCAGAAGAGCAGATCGTTAGAAAAAATTGAACACTAATTAATAAAAGTAATTCCGATTGCAGGTTGTATTTGAAAGTCTGTTGTCGATCAGATTCGAAAAGGAAAGGTTAGTACGTGGTAATACGGGGAAATTTCTGACAATATAAGATTAAAGTCTGCGTGGCACTTTGCGATGAGCTGCCGGTTGCTTACTTGACTGGAATACTATTATGTAATATTTTATTTGTACAGTATTTGTTTTTATTTTTTTTTTTGGTCTTGTTTTGCCTTTATAGTTCTCACAACAAGAGCCACTTCAAGCTTCCCAGCTACCAACAAGTTAGATGTGGGAAATGATTAATCAATTACTTTCAGATGAGATAACCACCCCATTTCATAATTTTCTTCATAAATTTAGTCCACAATCATAATTCATAAGATTTCTGACAATATTCCAAGTTTATGAACAGGTGCTGGTTTTACGGGCGAATTAGAGTTTACAAATATCAGGTAATCACACTCTTTAACCCAAAAACCCAATACACTCTTTATTTCTCACTCACTCAAGACTCGAGAATACTTGAGCTCCCTAATACAACTCACCTGACATGTAGCTCTTAAATTTCACTCCAGTGCATTCATGTTGCTGAACATGAAGACAAGCCATGATAGTAGTGCAGAAATCCCTACTTCATGAAAACATTTACTGACCATGCAAAATCTTTAAACAAACTGATTCAACAAACATTGATCCGCGGCATCAAAATTGAAGAAATGGGTCATTTTTTTCTTCTCTCTCAGTCCTGCTTGCGGCGGTCGTACCTCATCATGGATAATTTTACCTCTTCAAGTGTATGCATTGCCTGCTTTTCTTCTGATGATGTCTGTCTATGCTATGCATCTATACTCCACTATTTCCAGTACATGAACTAGCAATTTCGGCACCGTCCGACTTCTTTCATGCACAGAGCAGTTGGAATGGAAGAGGACAAGTATCATGGATTATTGTCCAGTTCATTTGGTGATGAACTTCAACTATTTTAAATGTAGTTCTTCCTCAATAAACTAACTTTTGACATATTAAGCGTTCTGAAAGAAAATAGAATATAGATGCTGATTGTTACAGGTCTATATGTTTAGACAATTATGAGAAGAAGTTGGTAGATCAAACATGAAAACTTATAGCAGGGCAAGAAGTTCATTTAATTTAATAAAATTTAATCAACAGAGAGCTCACTAATTATATCACCATTAATTCTGAGCTTCATTGTTGACATAGCAGCGATGAAAATCGACTGAGTGAATGCAAAACTGCATCTCCATGTTGTAGTAGCAGTAGTGGTTGTCATTACAGCTTCCATTAAGTCTACAATGTAAGTGTTAACTTTTTAAAACTTTATATCAACAAACACATTTTGCTAGAAAAAATATTGCGATACTGACTTGAAACTATTTGTGGGCATATTTCAACCATTTTTGTAGGGTAAGGATGCATGAAAACCCTCCTGAAAATAAAAATATATCAGATACTTGTTCAACTACCTACGAACGACAAAAAATTTCTTCAACGGGCTTTTGAAGAAATCTAGGACTAGAAGTAGTGAAATTTATTATTTACCTCAATAAGTGTATCATTAATTGTCTGCTTTTCATTTGAAGATGCCTTTGCACTGCCAACTTTATGCACTTTTCCAAAGCATCAGTTTTTTGGCAGCAGGAGATGATTTACTGGGAGATGTGAGCACCAACTATTTCAACTAGTAGTTCTGCCTCAACAAGTATATAAATGCATCACTTGAAGGAGTTGGAACTTTCACCAAATTCCTAATCATTTTGTTAATCTGGAAATATTATCTGCATCCTTACACAGATGCTGGTGGCTTCAACTCTTAAACTTCACTTATTCTTCCCCTGGTTCATATGTGTAAATCACCTGAATAAAAAGAAAGAAAAAATAAATGAAATGTAAATCTCAGATTCTACAACTTGCAGAAGTTTAAGAAATCTCTAAAATGGTCTTGTAATCAGTGACCTGATCAAAATTCGAATGCCTCTTTCCTTTTCTGATTATCCTTGGAACACATGTCTTCACCATCTATATATCTTTTTCCCAGGGACACTGGCTAAAATCAGAGCTTTGTTTGGAAAAGTAGTACGTTTTCTTGAAGTGTTTCATCCAGTCCTGTAGCCTTGATTTCATCAATCCCTTAGAAATCTATCCCGAACATAACAGAGCCAAATTAACTAGGCTAGTCATGTTAATTGCTACTGCTTCCAAAGAAATAAGCCAATGGTGTTTGGTGAAAGGATATGCACGCTATCTTTACTGACTGGCTGAATGAGGAAAACTTTATAAATTCACTGTCTCTAAGTTAAATGAAATGTTTGGGTAAATATATAATACAATACAAAAGTGTAATTTCTCGTTACTAGCAGCTCTCCAGGGTGTAAGTGTTATGGTCTCAAAATTAAAACTTTATTTTTAGGATTTAATGTTATAAGTTACTTCGAAAACAAAGAAAGAAAATATAAGTGAAATGTGAAAATGCTTAATCTCAAATATAACTGCAACCAAAACAAAGTTTTAGAGAAAATTCATATTATTTTTTATATTAAGCCATAAATGGATATGTTCCGAGAAGTTTCTCTATGTTCTTCTAAATAGCCTTTCAACCTTTTTCTCCAATGATAGAAAAAGTCATTCTCTGCTTCTGAGACTTCACTCACTCTGCTCTCAACAATTCCAGCGCAACCTGTGTTCCATCCTCCATCCTCCATCCTCCATCCTAACGTTTGCAACATCCAAAGCCGATGAAATTGCTGATATCATTAATCTCTAAGTCCAAATTCAACATGTCATTTGCCTCATCATTTCGTCAAACCTCTAGCCATTCTTCTGATTTTAACTCACCTTGTAAAACAAAGGAAAACAAGTGCAATGAGAAAATGTGCTTGAGATACTGCAAATAACCACATTATACAACAGATTGCAGGGATTATAAATTGCTTAAAAGGAACTCGAGTTAATGCAAATGACTAAAAGTTAAATGAAGAGGGCATTGATTTTGTAACCTCATCATTCTTCTGAAGATGTCAACTTCTTCAAGTGCTTGTTCTACCATGACAAGGATATGCAGCTCTTCAGTGCATTCCTTCCCTTAAACAATTAAAAACACAAACAACATGATTAAATTTGACATAACTCTAGCAGACAACATGCTTCAGATTTTGCTAATGCAAAACCTGCGGGGTAGATCTTAAATTTTGAAGTTTGCACTGAGAAATACGTTGGCCTCAATGTCCCGATTACAATGGCTTCACCTTACGGCAGGAAACAGTTCAGCCTGTTTCGCTGCATTAGGATCAATGGCAAGGACTCCCTAGATTGTGCGGTCATCAGGTGAGCAACGACAATTTCAAGTACAGGTAGTTCTGCCTCAACAATTAATGATATGTAACTAGATTAACGCTAAGCATCATTCTATGGAACTGGCTGTCACCAAATTCTTAATCAATCAGTAACAACTAGATTAGTCTTCATTCTTCAACAGGAAGCACCAAAATTGAGAACTCACAAACTTATTAAAAAGTTCGCAGTTAAGCAGAAATATTCACCATTGCGTTTTAGGACAGATGACTGTTCTGTAGTTTGCAGGTGCAGACGCAACATTCAGGGATAGACAATAAAATGAATACAAAGCTGAGGAGAGTTACCTTCAATACCAACAAGGCACAAATGAGCCCTAACTGTTTCACTTTGATAATGATTCTGGCACATTTCCGGAAGCAAAATTGAAGAAAGGGGTGATATCTTTTGTCTCTAGGTCCTGCTTGCAGGTGTCATTTGCCTCATCATCTATATTTTTACCTCTTCAATTATATGCATTGTCTTATTTCCTCTGAAGATGTCTATGTTCAGACGTCTATGTTCAGACGTCTATCTATGCCATGAACATGTATGATAGATGAAAATGAAAATTAACAGACCTTACTCTCTGATGTTTCGTCCACATTAAACAGAGCTCATTCTTCATCCTCTAAATTATCTTTTACTATGTAACTCACTCCCCCTTTAGCAAACCCTCCCACAGACACCTCCTCAGCCGCTTTGCAGCTCGCAGTCCCTGGAGGAACTTAGGACATCTCACTGTTCATGCACCCATTGCAGCAAGGACAAGGCACATTTGGAGCATCAGACACATACAAGTGACGAGTTAGAGGAAGCCCTCTCTCTGGAAAGGAAACAAGACTTGGACAATTCCGTACAGAAATGTAGCGCAAACGGTTAAGATTGTGGAGGCCATCTAGTAACGACTCTAGCTTTGGACAATCACCAATGATGAGGAATTCAAGCGCCTCAAATCCCTGGGTTCCAATGACAAAGGGGTGAACGAAGGGCAACCCGATGAAGGAAGAAAGAATGAACACACATCCTGTACCTCTGAAAAAGAATATAAAGTATCTGAATTTTGGCTGTAATTTCTTCTCTCCATTTATATATTGTTTAGAACACAGATTCATGGCATTTGATCTGACTTAAGAGAAACTGTACTTGTTATCTCTCCAGCTTGAGTGTCTCGTTGGCACAAAATGAAGCCAAAAATTAAACTGCCTTGACATAAAATCTGAAAAGTTAAGATGGAAACAAGTTGGTAACACTTTCAATTAAATAAATGGATAATAGTCCATATCATAATATGAAATGGACAAGAGATCTGTGATGTAGACTATAAATTGAAAAGGGAAACTATAGTAAAATTTCAGATACAAGTTATTGGATTTATTTGATCCAAACTGAGATTAGTTCAAGAGAAAATGCACTAATAATTACCTCAACAAAGTATCAGAGTACCTTGTGGCAGAGCATCAATAGATTAAACTGCCTTAAAATATAATCAGATAAGAGAAAACGGACACGTATATTAAGATCAACGGGAAACCTACAACTTATTTCTCTAAAGCTACCATTGGTGGTATCCATTCTCCATACAACATCCATAAATGAAATTAAAGAATCAAAATATGTGATATTATTAATTAAACTGGGACAAATAGAATCGATGAACCTTATTACAGAGGATATATAGAAGCGGTGGATTGAAGTATGTTCTTTAATTCTTGGTTTGAGATGAAATAGACAACTCATTCTTTCCACTCCAAGATGAATTTGGCGGCTATCCGAACGCTAGAATGTGAGCTATCTTGGACCTATCTTTCCCTTTTGCTCCTGTGTTAAAAAATTGAATTATTATAAAAACTTAGTGAATCAAGAATGAAAATGTACTGCAGAACAAGAAGTCCATGCATACATTAGGATATTTGTCTGCCAAAAAATCCACTCAATTATTAGAAATACGCCACACTTTTGTGCCTCTTGATTCCCAGCCTGCTTTTCATTCCACTGCAGCAACAAAGATAACGTAGCACTTCTTAGGTTTCTTCTTTGAGGATGGAGTGCTGTAACTTCTCATCAAATTTCTACTTTCAATTGAAAGAACAAAATAGTGTTGTTGATTTGATGCATAATGGCACATCTCTTTGTGCTTTTGGTTCACTGTTGCTTAACGCTGTCATCTCTAGGAAATTCACAAATAGTTGCTCTGCTTGTTTATCCAAAAGAAAATTTTGATTCTCTGCAGGCCAAGGGCAAATCAAAGAGTTCGGGACAAACTGGAGAAAGCTGTGCTCATCATATGGAATTGTAGGTTGCCCCACCGCGAGTTAGTAAAACCATTTAAATTATTTCCAATACATTTTGTAATTGTTTCTTCGTTGCAATCCATTGTTTCTAATATGACACTCTTGTATAACATAGTGTGCTGCAGTTGATGCTAATGTTGAGCATGACTTGGTTTCTGGCCCACAAGTTTCTGTCTTCCCAGAGGTTATATTCACTAAAGCTGGGAAAATCTTATATCGTGAGAAAGGTAAATTCCCTTAACTGAAGAAAGAACTTACCATTTTTCTCTTAGAGTAATATTTATATATCCGAATATTTTTTGTGTGTTCTTCAGCAACTCGATCTGCAGATGAGTTGTCGAAAATAATGGCATTCTTTTATTGCGGAGCTGCCAAGCCAGCTTGTTTGAATACTATTGGAAATAGCCAGGAAATAATACCATCTGTTGCCATCACCAATCCAACAGAAGGAAAGTAGTAATAGTTACTTCAGGATGTAGTTGTGTTGTGTATGAGAACTGATGTGCAGCTGATACACTTAATTCACTGCAGATCAAAATATATATGATATATGCTCCTTTGTATTTAAGTTGTGTAGTGCAATTTATTAAATTGTGTGTGTATGCTATTAGTTATTAATTTAAGCACTTTCTGAAATTAAAACGGCAAAGAAAATGCAAAGAACATAATGATTTTACGTGGTTCGGCTTTGCAGCCTACATCCACGGGCAAAGTCAGAAGAACTAACTTTAGTAGGAAGTGAGAGTTTACAAATATTAGAGAGTGGAACTCTTTAACCAAAAACCCGATGCACCTTTTATTTCTCTCACACTCAAAATAATATTAAAGCTCCACAATATGACTAGCCTCACATTTAGCCTTCAAATTGTACTCCAAAGCTTTGGTGTTGCATTTATTGTGCATGCAAAGAAGTCATCAAGAAAAGCCATGATAACAGTTCCCAAAATTCTGACTCCATGGAAGCATTTTTAGACCCTGCAGAATCTTCAAACAACTTTTTCAATAAATAACTTCTGCTTCACCCTGTTCTAAATGATTCTCGCGGATTCCCAAAGTCAAAGTTGAAGAAATGGGCAATTCCTTTTTGCTCGCAGTCCTGCTTGCCGATGTCATTTGCCTTATCATCAAATGTCTGCATTGTCTGCTTTTCTTCTGAAAATGTCTAGTCTATTCTATGCCATGCTTCTATACTGTTTCCAGGTACAAGGACCAGCAATTTTCGATCACCATGCACCTTCATTTGTGTGCTGATCACTTGGAATGGCAGGGGACCATGGTGTGCCAAAAATGCTGTATTACAAAAATAAATTGTTAGAAGATGTTCTCAGATCACCTTCAAACAGAGGAAAAAAAAAAAGGAAACAGAAAAAAGTGCAACGCTGAAGTACCTCAGTTACCGAAAATCTAATTGTGCAAGTTCTGAAAATAAAAAGTATGTCAATACTGCAAACGGATTGTAGAAACGATAGATTTGTTCAAAGGACTTTTGCTGAAAGCTGTGACTAGAAGCAGCTGGTGAAGATCATGGAGTTTTCACCTCAACAAGAGTCTGCTTTTGTTCTGAAAATGCCACTTGTCTGCTTTTCTTCTGAAAATGCCTTTCCCCTGTTTCAATGCCTTGGCAGAAGAGCAATTACTTGAGAGATTTGGGATTGTAAAGTTCCTTGGGTGAGCACCAACTATTTCAATTGGTAATTCTGCCTACACACACACACACATGTATCATGTTTAAGGAGTTGGCTTTCACCAAATTCTTAGTCATCTTGTTTATAGAAAATTACCTGCAGCCTTAATTGGATGTTAATTGTCTCGACTCTTAAAGCTCCACTTAACTCTTCTGCGTTCTTGATAATTCCATCATTTCCTCTTTTTCATCTCCGTGTTGTCATTATGCACTCTTCAGATGTTTCTTCAAACTTCTAATGCATTCTTGATCATATTAATCAAGGCAGCCTTGATTTCATCACTCCTTTCCCAGCATTCATCCTGAACATAACAGAGCGAAATTTACCAGACACATGCTATTTCTGACAAAGAAAGAAGCTAATGTTGTTGGGAGAGAGAATACGTACTTAATGTCATTCCTGGCAGAAATTATCATGGGTCTTCATATATGAATTGATCATCTGACAAACAAAAATAAAATTGAGATGAATCATACAAATTCATGGAAGTTAATCAACAAGAAACTGAAGATAAAATTACAAAATATTGTGCATCTATTCTTTAATGCCATACCTTATTATAGAAGATATGCAAAGGGTGGAATGAGATAAATTCTTTACTTCTCCATTCTGAAATGAAAGAGACTACTCATTCTTTCTTCGCTATAATGTAAACCTATCTACTTCAACAGCAGAATGAATTGATTATCTGCAAATAAACACAAGCAACTTCAGCATATACAAAATGCAATGAATTACAGTCGTTTGCTACCTGATCAGTAAATTCAGAGTTGGAGATCAAAATTATATATCCACTTTTTGTCCTTCTGACAGTGTTATAAAATGAAATTGATCATGAACATCTGTTACATAAACTACTTTCTGTGCTCTAGAATTAAGAAAGTATTAAATTCAACTTAACCAAACTATAATTAATCAATAAAAAGTACAAATTCATAAAACAATAAGAGAAAAGATAAAAGTACAATTCATTATAACAGCATCCTGAAACTTACTGGGATGCCTTTTAGCTCTTTGAAGTTTCGCATGCAGAAGCACATTCTACTGTTTCAACCTGTTTTGCAGGGTAAAGATCGATAAAAAGCACTTCCTGGATTTGCAGGGTCCAGATTCAAAGGACTGGGAGAAAATGCACCTCCAAGTTACTCAAGCATCCAGTTCTGAAGGACGTTGTGCTTCTTCAGGTATTTCTTTAAACCTGTAGCCATGTTCGCATTCTTAGGCACATGCAAATTACAAATCAAATTAACAACCAGTGAAATATACATAATATGGTAAACTGTACAAATTCTATAGATATAAACTAAGAGCATATATAAATTTCTTAAATCCTCCCTTTGGGTAAACTAGGACTAGAAACTAGCAGGTGAGGATTGTGAATGTTTTTAGCTCATCAAGTTTATGCTTTTCTGTTAGGACATTCATCTCCAACCTTTTTTTTCTTATTTTAACTAAACCTCGACTGAGTGAAGGATCTGTAACAATTTTAACAGTTTTCCTCTCAGCTTTCCTTGCCATAAACAATGAGCAAGACAACAAACAAACTTTGACATAATTCATGCATGTGAATTTACATATAAACATGGTGAAAAAATAACTATGCACCGAAGGTGTATTTAAGGACCATATACCATTTTAAGGTATTGGGTTCAGCCAAATTCTGAATCAGTAAACTAAGATGAAATGGCGCAAAAAATTTTCTTCTTAATTGGCATACATACTCTACAAAGAGAGACAATTAAGATGATATTACTAATCTCTAAATTAACTACAATTAATGTAATTTATTATTAATTACCAGCAGCCATTCAGGATGCGTGTTTGGTGGCTCAAAGCTCCCTCATGCTTTCTAATCTTATCTCAATTTTGAATTGTTGCCCAACATCTCCTTTGGTAAAGAATTGATCATCTGAAAAGAAACGGAAGGAACTTAAACATGCATGTTTAATTGTATATCTGAGACAGCAAATATTTTGCGATTTGATCGAGCTCTTTCAATCTTCTTAGGTTTACCTTTCACTCAAATGACACTGAAAACTCCGGCAGTTGAAATGGTTGACAGCTTTAAGATATTATTACACATGAATACTTTAATTTGCTGAAAATGCAATACTCCAATTCTGAAATGTGCACTTGCTTCTATAGATTCTCAGTGTGTTCGTTTTCATCTAAACAACAAAATGGAAAAGCACAAAAGAAGTTTAATAAAACTTGAAATGCTAGCTTATAATAGGTGAAAATGAAAATTAACGTACCTTCTTATCTGATTCTTTGTTTAACATTGAACACAGGGCATTATTCCTCCTATGACTTGCAGATGAATAGTTAATCTATCTTCAAGCAAGGGATGTAAGATATCTTGGACCACTCTTTTCCTTTATCCGATTTGCACCGTCTACTTAGCCATTGACAGCGGGAAATTTCTAATTTTAAAAGTGAGGATGGGAGGTCTGCCTTTCCGAAAGATTTGATCTTTGGGCAAGAATAGATCTCCAAATATTCAAGAGAGGTGAGGCTTTGAACACCAATTGAAGATAGGTATTTCAGTTTTATGAAATCTTCAATTTGCAAATGAGTTAGAGAGGTGGGCAACATCATTCCATTTATCTTCTCGTCTGAGTCATGACATCCACCAATACTGAGATATGTAAGAGAGGTGAGTCTGTGCAACCACCACTGGATAACTGCCTTAAACATTTTAAGATCTTCAACCGCAAGGGATGTTAGGCTGGTGGGAAAACCTTCTTCTGGAAAAGATTCAATCCTTCTACAATACCGGATTTTTAGATCGCGAAGAGAGTTGAATTTGTGCATGTCGTCGGGTAAGGCTTTAAGATTCTCACAATTTTAGATTGTAACATGTGAAATAGTGCTGGGAAGCCCTCTTTGCGGAAAGGAAACAATACTCGGACAATTCCATATAGTAATCACCTTTAAACTGTGAAGACTGTGCAGGCCGTCTGGTGATGACTCTAAATTCTGACAATCAGTTATTACGAGGTTTTCAAGTGCCACAAGTAATTGAATTTCCGATGATAAAGTGGTGAGTTTATGGCAATACGAAATCCTGAGTGTTTTCAGTGTCACTGATGAAGATGACGACGAAGCAGAAGAAGCATCATCTTCATTATCCACTAAACGCTGCAAGTTCTGACACCCGGATATCTGAAGAAATTTTAAAGAGCAAGGTAGCTGGGTTCTTGCGATGAATGCTAAATGAGGGCAACCGATAACAAACAACTCCTCCAATTGTGCATTGTTTCTCGTCATCTCCTCCGGTAAGCATTTTAACGCTCCGTTATTTTCAATCTTAAGGGACCGCAAATTATTGCAAAGAAATTTTACCTCTGGAAATGGAACAAGATTCACGCAATTTTGTCCAATTGATACCTCTTCATGGTTGGCGAGCATAGTCAGCCCTTGTGCTTTCCCTAAATCGTACTTCTTCCATGTCTCGATGTTTTGAGAATCTCCGATCGCCAAAGAATAATCTAGTGTCTGAAATCCCTGCTTCAAAAGCTTCCCAAATTCTAAAATATTTGAGATAGTCACAGGCAACTCAGTTGGACTATTATTGTATAGCATTCCTTCGCATCCATTTATTTCTAATGACCTGTTTGAAATAGTCACATTCTTAATCGACTTAAAGGCAACAAGAGGAGAACTGCTGTACACCATTCCTTTGCATTCATCAACTTCTAAATTGCAGAGCTTCGGAAATCTTGAGGCCGGAACTACCAACTCTGGACATTTACTAACAAGTAGTTTCTCCAATGAAGGAAGAAGCTCCGGAAATTTTCCACACAGTCTCGGACATCCCACAATAGAAAGTACACGGAGGTTGGAAAATATTTCAATCTGCCCATTTTCTGCGATATCTGTGTTCCAATACTTCAGTTCTAGCAAATTCTCAAAATGTAGTCTTCAATGATTGAAAAGACCTCGGGCAAGCCTCCCCGAAAATTGCAGAATTTATGCTTTCTAGTTCCGTCAACCCTTTGATTGTGAGGCGTTTAAGTGACCCCAGCAACCCCAGTGAAGGCAAGGATCCACAATTTTCACAATTTTCTAATGTAAGAACCTTCATATTGGATAACGACCCATCTCCTATCCAGAGTGGAAATTCTATTCCATTATAATATTTAATTGTTAGCCTTTCTATATTTTCATGAGGTCGCAGAATGTTAGGTGCTTTTCCTTCTTCTGCTTTATCTCGTGTGTTTCCAAATTGAGACTCCCATTCTAACGACAGTGCTTGTAGATTCTGCTTCTTCCACAGCTCAGCTTCTATTGCATCTTCTAATTCATTCAAATTCTCTAATCCAGTGATAGAAAGTTTCCCCCCAAGAAATGTTAAATTCTTCAAATCTTTTAAACTAGATAAACTTCTACCCTTGCCCAAAATAAAATTGGACAATGTTTGGAGATTCGTTAACTGCTTCATTCCCACTGGCATCTCATTCAAAGAGTCTGCACCGTCTATATCAAGATGACGTAAATCAATCAAATTCCTCATCTTGGATGGCAGCTTTATCAGATGGAAACAATCTCAGTATCAAAATTTGCAAGTTGAACAGTAAGCTTGTTGACTCAGGTAAACTTCTGATCGCAGAGCCAGCAAGGTTGAGGTACTTCAAGAGTCTGAAATCTTCAAATGAAATAGGTAATTGGGTGAAAAAATATCCCTCCAGAGATAACACCCTCAACTTTTTGAACCTTGGTAACAAATCATGTAGAACCTCATAATTTATGTCACTATAATCATAATGCTCTCTCATGAGTATCGGCAAGAATGTTCTCAGGTGTTCAACTTTATAGAAATCTTCGAATTTCTTTTTGCCATCAAACTCATCACGAGAGTAAGAAGAGTGACGTACCCTTTCATATCGTCTGGATTGCTTGTTTGCTCCTTCTGTCCTGAGAATGGTTTCTCTAGAAACAAATTTAGCGAGATCATGGACAAGGTCATGCATTGTAAACTTTGAAGGATCATTATTTGACTGTTGAACAATTGACCTGAACATTAGATCATCAAAACAGTCGCTACCCCAATCTTCCAGTCCCTTGCTGTCTCTTGGTTGAATAATACCTTCGGCCATCCATAGTAAAATAAGTTCTGTCTTGCTAAATTCATAATCTTTAGGAAAGAGTGCAAAATAAGCAAAACATCTCTTCAAATGAGAAGGGAGATAATGATAACTCAATTGCCGCACCGGAAGAACACCATTTTGTTGAGGAAAATTCAATACGTTGCTGCTGAGTATATCATTCCAAGCATCTTCTCTGTTAGAACGCAATAGACCTCCCAGGGTTGTCGCTGCCAAAGGCAAGCCTCGACACTTTGCTACGACTCTGTCATAAAATTCTGAAATTCGATCTTCATTAAAATCTCCACCGTGAAATGCATGCTCTAGAAACAGCGACCAACAATGTGCATCTGATAGAAGCTCTAGATTATAGTGATGAATCTGTGGAGCCATTATTCTCGCAACTTTTGAATGGCGTGTTGTCACAATTATCTTAGTGTTTGGGGCAGAAGTGAGGAAGGGAGCTTTGAAGACATCCCACAAGTTGGAGTCGTCGTTCCAAACATCATCCAAGACTAGCAATAATTTTTTTCCATCCACGGCACTCTTCAGTCTAACCTGCAATTCATTTAAAGTCTTGACATCACGATCTGGGGGTGCGATTGAGTCGAGAAGTGCCCTTGAAATGCTCAAGATGTCAAAGACGTCGGAGACGCAAACGCATGCTTCTATGTCGAACTTGGAACCTTCAACCGTCTTGTGATTGTAGATCTCTCGGGCAAGCGTTGTTTTCCCTATTCCTGCCATGCCAACGATGGGTATGACATTCAAGTTAGCATCATCATTTGGTGTATCGCTCATAAATACCATTTCAAGTATGTTGGCTTTGTCTTCGTCTGTCGCAAAGACAACACGTTCTGTTGGCACACTTAAGCTGGGTGGTCTTGGGTGTGCGGCAGTTGATGATGATGTTCCGGCTATTCCTGCAGCAGGAGTACTCAATTACAATCCAAGTTCAATTCTTTGTTTACAGAGTTGTTCCAAACGGTTAGTCATGCTTTTAATCTTGTACTGCATGCTTGCGGTGAACTTAAAAGTTGATGGCTTGATACAGTTAAGGAAGTTCTGGACTTTGCTGTGCATCAACTCTCGCTCGAAAGCTTGAGTGGCTAACTCGTCAAGAATGTCCTCAACGTCATAGGGAATGTCTTGAAGATCGTCCAGCCACGTCTTGACAGCCTCGTCAGTTAGTTGCTTCTCCGCTGCTTCCATGAGCACAGCCTGCATCTTCCGCAAAGTGTTTTCCCATTTTTTGAGCTCGGAATCAAGCCCGCCTTTAAATTGACGGACAAAGTCGAGCAAATTATGGGAAGCCAATCTGCCAAACAAAGCTTGAAAGAAAGCAGACAGTAATATTTCTCCGATAGGCATGGTTTCGTTTGCTGAAAAAAAACCAAGAAAATGTGCAGTAGAGCAGAAAAGCAGATCGTCAGAAAAATTTGAACACGTACAATTAATAATAAAAGTAGTTTCCAATTGCCCTGCTTAAAGATTCTCGTTGATAGGATAAAGATTTTTGTCGGATAAAGTAGGCACGTAGTAACACAGTACATTTCTGAACGTTTTTGTCAATTTGTGGTTATTTTACGTACGGAACCACATTTCATTCACTTCACCCAATTTTTATACATAGAAAGTACTCTTGAATGTATGTGCATGCATGAATGTATCATAAAATAATTTATTACATACTTTTTCTCTACATAACTAATTAATTATTATTGCTTCAAGACAATAATTTATTTCATGCTTTTTGTCCACATAACTAATTAATTATTATTGTTTGAAGACCAATTTAATCTACTTCACATAATTTAACCCTATTTTGCCCCACATCACGTCACTTTTTGATACCAATTTGTGGATGTCTACGGAAACTTATTGAAAACTATAGTAAATTTTATCTTTTTACATATATTACACGGGGAGAATGTCTGACTCTCTCTTATTATTTGACCTAATTTTTTATATTTTTTATTATTTTCATAATATCTCAAATGTACCTGAGATGCTGCAACTAACCACATTATACAACAGAATTGAAGGGATTATAAATTTCTTAAAAAGAATGTAAGTGAATGCAAATGACTAGAAGTTAAACGATGAGGGCATTGATTTTTTAACCTCTTCATTCTTCTGAAGATTTCAACTTCTTCAAGTGCTTGTTCTACCATAACAAGGATATGCAGCTCTTCAGTCAGGTATTGCTCTCAGCATTTCTTCCCCTAAACAATTAAAAAGACGGACAACATGATTAAATTTGACGTAACTCTAGCAGACAACATGCTACAGATTTTGCTAATGCAAAACCTGCAAGGTAGGTCTTAAATTTTTAAGTTTGCACTGAGAAATACGTTGGCCTCAATGTCCCAATTACAATGACTTCACCTTATGGCAGGAAACATTTCAGCCTGTTTCACTCATTAGGATCAATGGCAAGGACTCCCTAGATTGTGCGGGTCATCAGGTGAGCAGCGACAATTTCAAGTACAGGTAGTTCTGCCTCAACAATTAATGATATGTGACTAGATTAACGCTAAGCGTCATTCTATGGAACTGGCTGTCACCAAATTCTTAATCAATCAATAACAACTAGATTAGTCTTCACTCTTGAACAGGAAGCACCAAAATTTGAGAACACAGAAAGTTATTAAAAGTTCATTGTTAATCAGAAATATTCACCATTGCGTTTCAGGACAGATAACCCTATACCTACAGTCTGTAGGTGCAGACGCAGCATTCAAGAATAAGCAATAAAATGAATATAAAGCTGAGGAGAGTTACCTCCAATGCCAAGAAGGCAACAATGGGCTCTAACTGTTTCACTTTCATAATGATTCTGTCACATTTCCGGAATCAAAATTGAAGAATGGGGTGATATTTTTGTCTCTAGGTCTTGCTTGCAAGTGTCATTTGCCTCATCATCGATATTTTTACCTCTTCGATTATATGCATCGTCTTCTTTCCTCTGAAGATGTCTATCTTCAGACGTCTATCTATGCCATGAACCTATACTGATTTCAGGTACACGAACTAGCAAGGTTTGCTCACCTTTCTGCTTCATTCGTGCACTGAGCAGCTGGCATGGAAGGGGACAAGTATAACCCTGAATAAAGAATATAATCAAAGGATAACTGTTCATGCTCAACGTTCTCAGACATATTCCCCTGTCCAAAAAATACACATTTCACTAGCTAAGGACAATTACTTCCACAAGACCATGGTTACCTGAAAAGCTGCTTTACAACATTAAATTATTGGAAGATGTTCTCAAGTCACCTTGTGAATAAGTAAAAGCAAGTGCCACGTAAAAGTACATCGGATGCTGATAAATTGATTGTTCAGGTTTTGAATTTGAAAAGTACGTCAAATACTGCTACTGAATTGTAGAAATGATAAATTTGTTCAAAAGGCTGGATTGAGATACAACAACCGGAAAAACAACATTCTTAACGTTAGTAAACCTACTGAAAAACAATAAAAAGAAATCAATTTGTGGTGCTGATTTCCGCCAAATTCGTTATCAGTCAATTGCGACTAGACTAGTAACTAAGAGTTTCTGGAATAATCGGAAATAGGCCAGGAAATATGAAAAAAGGATGAGTAGCAATAATAAAGAGTGTAACGGCTGATTTTTACCCTCCTTGGCCTCTTTTACTAGCTGAGGAGTTCATTTCAACAACGAAAAAATTTGATCATCTGAAAAGAAACCGAAGGAAGCATGTTTAATCATGTATCTGATGTAACAAATATTTTTGCAACTTGACTGGGCTCTCTCAATTTTCTTTGGTTTACCTTTCACTCAAATGACTGAAAACTGCAGCAGTCGAAAAAGATGGTAACTTCACGATATATCAGACATAAATACTTCAATTTGCCCAAAAATGCCATACTCCAATTCTGGATCTAAACTGCCTCTTGCTTCTCTAAACTCTGTGATTTTTTATCTAAACAATAAATTGAAAAGAAAAATAAATCAAACTTCAGATCTAGGTATTAGCTTCAACTGAACTAATTTGTATTAGTCAACAGAACATATATGATAGATGAAAATGAAAATTAACAGACCTTACTCTCTGATGTTTCTCCCACGCTAAACGGAGCTCATTCTTCATCCTCTGCAGCATAGATGAATTTGTGATCCATCTCAAAGCAGGGAATGCGAGCAATTTTGGACCACTCTTTTCCTTCATTCATTTTGCAGCAATGGACTCTTGTAAATGTATAATCTTAGAAGAGAGGATGGGAGGTCCGCCTTTCCAATGGATTTGAATCGCTATTATAATGTTCAAAAGCAGAGAGAAAGACCTCTCCCGCCACCATGTGGTTTCGTTGTTTTGCCGAAAATAAATTCAGAAATCAAAAGAAGAAAAGGGAAGTGAAAGCCGAGCAAACAAAGCAGAGAGGAGGAAGATAGAATAATTAGTTGATTTCCAGGATCTATCAGTTGAAAGATAACCCCATTTCGTTTCCTGCGTTGCCAAGATAATCTTCTTAACACCTTGTTAACCTGTACACTAAATTTTCCTCTGCTTCAGTACTCTTTACGTTGTTCATAATTGTTGGTCAATCCTTCTAATTCTAACTTCTCTCGACGAAGTGTTGATCAGGTGGCAGTTTTCAAGTTGAATACTTCCATATTTGGAATCTAAGCGAGAAGAAGAAACTGGAGTAAGTTCAACATGAATGCTTTATTGAAATTTTTTTGACATAGATTGTACGACAAAACAGAGTTTCTTCTCTACACTGAGTTATTTTATATCCCAAAATAGGCCTCACATTTGGAAGTTACTGTACGATAAAATTTTCTTCTTAATATCCCAAATTTTCCAATAAATTTTTTTTTCTAAAATTAGAACGGTTGATCGAATAAAATGACATGTTTAACAACATATATACCCTTTTTCAGTACTTCAAAACCAATTAAAATCGATAATGTATATTAATATTTTAGAGATATTAAGAAGGATTTTCTATATCTTATAAATATTGTATTCTCCTAGCTATAAGATGACAGCATTTTACTATAAAACACTAATCTTTGAATAGAAAATTTTGATATTTTTTGCAATCTATCTTTTTTGTCATATAATCATTTATTATAATTAAGTGGTTAAATTTGTAAATAGAGAAATCAAAACAAGTTCCAAAGAGAAGAGATGTTTATTTGGGCATACTTATTAATTAATTGTATTGTTCATTTCTCACTACCAACCGTCTTTCCAGGATGTGTGTTATGATCTGAAAATGAAATGTATATCAGAAACGTAGGCCTAGAAAGTAAATTAATTAATTTATTAGCTCGTGAATGCATTCGATTATTATTGGTGATGATTTTGACGGTGTATCAGATCTTAAAACCTCTCTTTAACACTAATTTGTAACGGAAGATCTTGCTCATCTTCTTAGTCTGAGAACGCTTAGGAAATTAATTTAAGATCACGGTATCTTTTCAACAGTCAAATCCACTTCAAATACTTCAACAATTAATGTCATAAAAAAAGGTCCTACGAATTAAGAGATGACATTTAAGAATGTAAATTCAAAAGAGGGGAAAATGATACATATCACAAACAAAGAAGAGAACATAACTATAGTGAGCATATACATGTACTAGTAATATCTATATATCATCCAAAGAGCAGTTGAAAATATTTAACATGTCAGATGATAATTCAAGTAGAAATTTACAGTCTAGGAATTAAACTTATTATGCTTCAATAAATCCATATTCCCGAGGAAAACACTTGTCAAAACATTATTCTCGCAATCCATAGACGCCTTCAGCAACTTCAAACCCTGACCACCAACCAAATTAAATGCATTTTCAGAATATGTATAACTAGATCTTATCGTGAAACGCATTAAACAGAAAAAGTAAATACAAATGAAAAACGTGAGGATCAGCAACAGAACAAAAAGCAAGCATACCTCATCAAGCGCGAAATCAACAGCTCTTTCCTCAACCGAAGTAAATACAAATCAACATGCAGCTGGCAGTCCCCGGATGAACATAAGACATCTCACTGTTCATGAACCCGTTGCATTGAGGACAAGGCACATTTGGAGCATCAGACACATACAAGTGACGAAGTTAGAGTAAGGACAGAAGTAATACAAGTGTACAACTTTCGAGGTTTTCATTCATTATGAGACAGCTGCAGAAGATCAGGTTTGGTTTGGTTGGAAGTAGGTTTCACTGAGAGCCTCAATACTTCAATAAAGTTCACCACGAGAAACCCCCATGTTATCCTTATCCTTGTTAAGGAGCTTAACAACAGCGCCAACTGGCAAAGATAACATATAAAAGAGAAAATCTACGAAGTCCTTGCCAACTTCTGCAAAAGTACTTTTTGATTTGTTGTCTTAATAAGAATCTTCAAGCTCACCTTTGAAGCTGCTTCCATGGCTGAGTTTCGGTCTCCAATATTATTGAAGGTGATTTGGGAGATCTAGTGGAGACTTATAAATAGAACATAATCATTCATACAAGAAAGTGACAGATAAACTCTTACTTTCGTGCCCTTTTTCTTTCTTTGAATAACCTTATTTAAAATGACATGATTAAGAAGGCCTGCATTCATATTCAAAATTCACCAATTAACGTACAATTGAGTCAGAAAAGAGGGCATCTATATTTCAAATTAAAGCAGGATTTAATAATTGTGGTTTCCACTTATTTCAAACACCTTGTATTGACAATGATCTAGCTTCCATTTTCTCAAGTTGACAATTATGGCATAGGATTTTGTATAAGAAAGTTAGCTCACCCTCCAAAACTGTATTCTGACAAAGCACTCTCAACAGCTGTATTCAAAAGAACCTCTTCCACGTCTAGCAAGCACAATGTAGTACCTATATATGTTTTATTTCTTTGCTTTGTATTGTAATGTTTGTCAAAATTTTTTCAATAACGCTTTCATGTTGAACTTACTGTATGGATGTAGGCTTCTTAGCTGAGAACCGGGTAATCTGCTGTTTTATTTCTCTTTATACTTCGATTTCTTAAAGGAATAAGCAGCTTTTGTTATACTTAGTTTTAGAAAGATTATTTTCTAAAATTAGATTGATTGGTTGAATAAAATGACATGTTTAACAATATACCCTTTTTCAGTAATCAAAAATCAATTAAAACCCATAATTTTTATTAATATTTTATAGATACTAAGAAGGATTTTCTGTATCTTATAAATCTAGGATTTTCCTAGCTATAAAATGACAGCATTTCACTATAAAATACTAATTTTTTGAATTGATTTATAAAAGATACTTGTCTATTGAACATACTATAGGATATTTCAACAGCTCAATACTATATATACTTCAACAACAAATTTTATTTTCCTTCTAGGTTCCATGACATTGCTCTGTTTCTGTCGCACAGCTGTTGAATGCATCTCTTATCATTTCTTCACGGATGATACGATTATTACTGGTCATGATTTTGAAGATGTATTCGATCTTAAGCTTTAACGTCGTGGTATCTTTTCTTCAGTCAAATCCACATCAATATTTCAACAATTAATGTCATAAAAAGAGCTCGTATAATTTAAGAGATGGATTTAAAAATGAAAATTCAAAAGAGAGGAAAATGATATCACAAGCAATTAGTTGGTATCACAAATTAGTATGAAAAAGCATAACCGATATATGGGAAGGGTTAACTCAAAAAGAAATTTACAGCAACAAATTAATGAAACTTATTATTCTTCAGTTCCACATTCCCAAGGAAGACACTTGTCAAGACATTCTTGCAATCAACAGATGCCTTCAGCAACTTCAAAACCTAACCCACCAATCAACAAAAATGAATGCATGATTCAGAATATGGATTACTCTTATCGGGAAATGCATAAAACGGAGAAAAAATAATTACAAATGAAATACATGATGATAATATCAGCAACGGATCACCGCAAGGCAAAGCAAGCATTCCTCATCAACGCCGAAATCAACAACACTCTCTTCAAGTGAACCGAAATCCTTAGAATTAAACTTGTTAAGCAAAGTAATGCAAGAAATAGTAGACATTGGCGTCACCTCTAAATTATCTTTCACCATGTAACTCACTACCCCACTAAATTATATACTCCAACAATTAATTTGTTCTTCATTCAAGCAGGCTTCCATAACTTTGCTCTGCTTATCCGTCGCACAGCTTGTGAATGCGTTCTATTTTTCATTTTTTGTGGGTGATACGATTATTATTAGTGATGATTTTGATGGTGTATCTGATCTTAAGACCTCTGTTTAATACTAATTTGAAACTATAAAGATCTTGCTCATCTTATCTATTTCTTAGTCTGAAAACGCTCAGGAAATTTGAGATCATGGTATCTTTTCTTCGGTCTAATCCCCATCAAATATTTCAACAATTAATGTCATAAAAAAGAAGTCCTATAGAAGTAATACAGGTGTAGAACTTTCGAGGTTTTGATTCATTATCAGACAGCTGCAGAAGATCAGGGATTCCTGAAGAACATATAGGACATTTAGGATTCAGAGCAGAACTCTGGCTTTGGTTTGGTTTTAATTATCAATTAAATTATATTTCCATTGAATGACTTTAATATCATGATTAAAATTCTCAATTAGATTAGTCGTTCAATTTGAACTAATGAGGCCTCGGTTTCAATGAGTAATTCCTTGATATATATCTTATCTTTCTAGAGCTGTTTTTCTAAATTTAGAGTGATTCATTGAATTTTGGGACATATTTTTCAATATACCTTTTCAAGTAAAAACAATTAATTTGTTCAAGTGTAGTAGCAGGAGATTCTGGAATTGACACAGCATCCATGAAGCCATGCAGCAGGGTATATAAGTCTTGACTGTTTGAAGCTTTGTCTCAACAAACGCAAGTTGCTGTTGCAGAAGTAACTTGATGACAGTATTTACGGCCATACTTCAACCTTTTTGACATGATAAGATTCGGTAGAAAGCCTCCCCCGATCGCAGGTTCAGATACGTTGCATGGTAAGTTTTAATTATTTCGAATTAGATATTTAACTGAAAATGCTATTATATATGTACTTCAACTCATGGTCAGAAACGAAAAATCTCCACTTTTCTTCCTCTGCTACATAAACTTCCTATCATCTAACAGTATGGAAGGCACTAAACTCAATAATTACTATAATTAACTACTGAAACGCATGTAGATTGGTAATAATGGCCTTTCAGACTCAACGCTCCCGGAATTTGTATAATTTTTAATATCAATAGAAATTATAATAATTACCTTGACCAATTTCAATATTCGGCATTGTTTACAGACCAAACTGCTTTCGCATAATATCTGATTGTGAAGTTTCCTTCCTATTGTTCTCCATTGGGCTTACTTGGAGCTCTGTCCAACTAGGGAGCAAATGCAACCCCAGGTTTGTCAGCAGGGGAAGAAGCTGTATGGCAACATTAAATTGTTGTTATTTAGAGTCAGCATGTTCAATGTGAATAAAAATAATTTACAGCAGGGCAACGAGTTCATGAATACATCAGGCTATTCATCGACTAGGATTCCTCTCTAATTATCTTTTCAACAACAAATCGAATTGCACTAAAACAAACACTCCATTTTTGGATTGCAGCTGTCCACAACTTGATTCCTCTGAAAATAATATGAAATGGAAAAAAGATCTGTGATGCAGACTAAAAATTGAAAAGAGCAAACTACATCAAAATTTCACATACAAGTTATTGGATTTATCTGAACCAAACTGAGATTAGTTCAACAGAAGATGTACTAATAATTACCTCAATAGAATATCAAAGTGAGTACCTTGTTGGCACAGCATCAATAGATTAAACTGCCTTAAAATATAATCTGATAAGAAAAATTGAACATACGTATTAAGATCAACAGAAAACCTAAAACTTATTACTCGAACAACCTGCCATTGCCGGTATCTTCCGTTCATACAGCATCAATCAATGAAATTGTAGAATCAAAATATGTGATATTATTAATTAAACTGCGACAAATAGAATCGACGAACCTTATTACAGAGGATATATAGAAGTGGTGGATTGAAGCATGTTCTTTAGTTCTTGGTTTGAGATGAAATAGACAACTCATTCTTTCTCCTCTTAATCCAAGATGAATTTGCTGGCCATCCGAATGCACGGAATGTGAGCTACCTTGGACCTATTTTTCCCTTTTGCGCATTTGTTACAAAATTAAATTATTATGAAAACATAGTGAATCAAGAATGAAAATTTACCGCAGGCCAAGAAATCCACGCATACATTTGCCAGGATATTTGTCCACCAAAAAATCCACTCAATTATTAGGAAAACGCAACACTTTTATGCCTCTTGATTCCCAGCCTTTTTTTCATTCCACTGCAACAACAAAATGAAAGATAACGAAGGACTACTCAGGTTTCTTCTTCGACGATGGAATGCTGCACCTTCTCGTCAAACTTTGATGGATCCTGAAGACAGACGTGAGTGGAGGAGGAAGATCAGAGAAGTGATGGTTCGGTGTCCTGACGTTGAGGAGGAGATAGACTCTATTGAAAAGAAGAAGAAGAATAGAAGATACAAAAGCTTCTCGGAGATTATCCACTTCTTGTGGAGGAGGATGATCCTGATTGGCCTGAAGATGCTGATGGATGGGGTTTCAGCTTAGGTCAGTTTTTGAACAATATAACTATCAAGAATGTCAAGAAGGATGATGATGATGAAAATTATGATAGTGAGAAAGAAACAGAGTGTCAAGATGATAATTACAATTGTCCAATCAAAGATATCAAGACTGCAGAAGGGAAGACATCAATCCTCTACTATACTTCCAATTGAAAGATCAAATGGTGTTGATTTTATGCATAATGGCAATATCTCTTCGTGTTTTTGGTTCACTGTTGCTTTATGCTTGCATCTCTATGACATTCACAATTAGTTTCTCTGATGTGTTATCGTCCAAAAGAAATTTTTTATTCTAACCGAAAACTAAATGCACACTTTATTTCTCTCACACCCAAAAGAATACTAAACCTCCTCAATGTGACCGTGAAAGCATTTATTGAGCAAACAAAAAAGTTATGAAGACGAGCCATGATGGTAGTGCAAGAATCCCTACCCCATGAAAACATTTACTGACCATGCAAAGTCTCCAAACAACTGATTCAACACATTGATTCTCTGGTTCAATCTGTTCTTAATGATTCTCGTTCAAAATTGAAGAAATGGGCGATTTCTTGTCTCTCAGTCCTGCTTGCTGTTGTCATTTACCTCACATGTATACACTTTGCCTCTTCAAGTCTATGCATAGCCTGCCTTTCTTCGGAAGATATGTCTGTCTATGCTATGCAACTATACTATACTATTTCCAAGTTCATGAACTAGCAATTTCAATCACCATCCGCCTCCTTTCATGCACAGAGCAGTTGGAATGGAAGGGGACAAGTATAATCCTGAATAAAGAATACAATCAAAGGATAATTCTTAATGGTCTAAATTCTTAGACATATGCCAGGAATCGGTATCTAAGGTCTTCCCGGTCCTCAAGTATTACCTGGCCCCGTGTCCAAAAAATACACATTTCACTAGCTGAGGATAATTACTTTCACAAGTGTCATCATGGATATTGTTACCTCATCAAATGTTTGCATTGTCAGCTTTTCTTCTGAATATGTCTGGCCTGTGACATGCTTCTATATTGTTTCCAGGTACAGGGACTAGCAAATTTTGATCACCATTCACCTTCATTCATGCAGTGAGCAGTCGGAATGGCAGGGGACAAGCTTCCTGCTGGAAAAAGAATATAATTAAATGATAGTTATTAGAGGTCAACATACTTAAAAGTAGCCCAGGAATTGGTATCTGAGATCTTTCGGATCCTTAATTATTACCTGGCTTCTAGTCTGAAAACTAAACATCTCAATAGATGAGGATAGTTATTTCCAGTCGGCCAAGGGGCATCAAAAATGCTGTATTGCAAGATTAAATTATTAGAAGGATTTCTCAATTCACCTTGGAAACAAATAAAAGCAAGTGCAACATGAAAGTACCTCAGTCACTGAAAATCGATTGTGCAAGTTCTGAAAATAAAGAGTATGTCAAATACTGTAAACGTGTTGAAGGAATGATAAATCTCTTCAAACGGATTATGTTGAAAGCCGTGACTAGAAGTAGCTGGTGAAGGCTGCCTTCAATTTCTTCTGATGTTTTTTCAAACTTCTAACATATTCTTCATTTTATTACTCAAGGCAGCCTTGATTTAATCTCTCCATTCCCAGCATTCATCCTGATGATAACAGAGCAAAAAGAACTAGACACATGCTATTGCATGCAACCAACGAAAGAAGACAATGTTGTTGCGAGAAAGAATATGTACACATTTTAATGCCTTGCATGGCCAAAATTATTATGCGTGTTCCCAGCCTTTTCTCCGTTCCACTTCAGAAACCTATATACTTTGACTAAGCTCACAAATTTCCTTTCCTGTCTTCAATTTGCTCAAAATCAAATTAAATATGAAATTATATTTAATTAATGAAAAACATACAAATTCATGGAAGTTCAATAACGAGAAACTAAAGAAATACTTACAAAATATTGTGTATCAGGATCGGAATCGACGTCCCTTATTATAGATAATGTATATGAGGTAAATTCTTTAACTCCTCAATGTCAAATGAAACAGAATAGTCATTCTTTCTCTCTATAATGTCAGCTTCAACTGCAGAATTAACTGATTGTCGGATTCATGATATTAAAATGAGAGAGAGCAAGAAAATTTCTTCTTAGCGTTCACACCAAAGACGCATTAAGAAGAATTAGTATTCTCTAAACTAAATAAAATTTGGAGTATATAATACAATAGTGTTATTTCTCATTAATTACCTGCAGCATTTGAGGATGCGAGTTTGACGGTCTCAAAACTCCCTAATGGTTTCTATCGCTTCTTTCAGCCTCCATCATAACATCCAAACCTGATGAACTTGGTGATCTCATTATTCTGTCCACCTTCATGAATGAAGTCATTGGGACCATCATTTCTGACTAACTGAAAGAATGTATGAGTGGAAAACTGCGTCTTGCGTTGTATTAGTAGCAGCGGCCAGTAAATTCTCCAACATTCAGCTGTGCACTGTTGCGCATTATCTCCTGATCAGGCGAATAATTGATCGTATGAAAAGAAACAGAAGGAACTTAAACACGCATGTTCTAATGATCTATCTGAAACGCCCCGCAAAAACTTATACAATTTGACGCAGCTCTCTCTATTTTCATTGGCTTACCTTTCACTTAAATGACTCCCGCTGACTGCTCTAGCAATTGAAAAAGCTGATAGCTGCCGGATATCAGAGATAAAATCCTATCATTTTGCTGAAAAATGATGTAGTCCAATTCTGGATCAAAGCTGTCCGCTTGCTTCTCTAAATTGTATCATTTTTATCTAAACAATAAATGAGAAAACAAAAAAGTTAATTAGTGTTTTAATTATAAGATTGCAAAATCATTAAATAAAAATCTACATACCGTAGTCTCTGATTGTTTATTCGAGATTAGATAGCGCTAGTTTTTCATAGTCTGGATCATGTGTGAACTTCCCATCGATCCTCACGCAACGAATGTGAGCTACCTTAGACCATTCTTTTCCTTTGTACCTTTTGCACTGTTTTTTCAGCAATGGACAGCCATAAAATTCTAATTTCAAAAGTGATGCTGGGAGGTCCACCTTTCCAAAGGATCTGAGCTCTGGGCAAACACAGATCTCCAAACATTCAAGAGAGGTGAGTCGATGGAACCCTGTGGAAGATAGGTACTTCAATTTTTGGAATCTACAAAGTCTCAAATGAGTTAGAGAGGTGGGCAACCTCATTCCATCAGTCTCCTGGTCTCGGACGGACTCTAAATCATTACAACCATCAATGGAGAGGAATGTAAGAGAGGTAAGTCTGTGCAACCCCCACTGGATAAGTGGCTTACGCACTTTGAGATTTTCAATTGCAAGTGATGTTAGGCTGCTGGGAAATCCTTCTTCTGGAAAGGATTCAACGTTTGGACAATCACATATATGCAGATATCGAAGACAGTTGAGTTTGTGTATGTCGTCCGGTAGGGCTTTAAGATTCTCACAAATTTCTATGGAAACCTCTGAAATAGTCTTGGGAAGCCCTCCTTGTGGAAAGGACACAAAACTTGAACAATTCCATACAGAAATCCACTTTAAGCTGTGAATACTGTGCAGGCCATTGGGTAACGACTCTAAGTTATGACATTCTTCTATGTCGAGGTATTCAGTGCCTCAAGTAACTGAATTCCCAACGATAAAGTGGTGAGCTTTGGACCTGAGGTAATTCAGCATCACTTTCCAAGAAGAAGCATGCTCTTCATCATCGACCAAACGTTCCAAGTTATGGCATCTGGATATCTCGAGCCTCTTCAAAGAGGAAGGTAGTTTGCGTCTTGTGATGAATGTTAGAGAATGACAACTGCTAACATACAACTTTTTCAGTTGTGAATTGTTGCCCATCATCTCCTGAGGTAAGCAATTTAAGGCTCCGCTATTTTCAATTTTAACAATCCGCAAATTATTGGGAGGAAATTTGAGCTCCGGAAATGGAACAAGACTTGCACAGTTTTTTCCGAATAATACTTCGTCATGATTGGTGTGCATATTTAATCCTTTTTTTGCCTTCCCTGAACTGAAAGCCCCAAAAAAATTCCAAAAGTTGACTGCTGGAGAACAACCAACCGCCAAAGAATCCACCACCTGAAATCCTTGCTTCAAAAATTTTCCAAACTCCAAAATATTTGAAATAGTCACAGACAAGCCAGTGAGACTATCATTGTATAACATCCCTGTGCTTCCATATATTTTTAGTGAACTATTTGAAATAGTCATACATTTAATCAACTTAAAGTCAATTGGAGAACTGCTACACACCATTCCTTTGCATTCATCAATTTCTAATTTGCAGAGATTCGGATAGCTTAAAGCCGGAATTACCAAATTTGCACATCTACTGACAACAAGCGTCTCCAATGAAGTTAGACGATCAGGCAATTTTCCAGAGAGTCTCGGACATTCCACAATAGAAAGTTCACGGAGGCTGGAAAATATTTTAACTTCCTCATTTTCTGTGATATTGGTGTCCCAATACTTCAATTTTGGTAAATTCTCAAAACGAAGGGTCTCCAATGACTGAAACCGCTTTTAGCAACCAGCCCCATAAAATTCAGAACTTATGCTTTCCAATTTCACCAACGCCCTGACCAAGAGGTGTTTAAGTGAATGTAACAACCCCACTGAAGGCAAGGATGTACAAGTTTTGCTATTTTCCAAGGTAAGAACCTCTATCTTGGAAAACGATCCATCTCCAACCCATTGCGGAAATTCTACGCCACCATAACAACTGATTTCAAGCCTCTTTATATTTCTATGCCGTTGCAGTGCGTTAAGCACTTTTTCTTCTGCTTTTTCATCTCGAGCGTTGTCAGATTGAGACCCCCAATGTAATGACAGTGTTTGCAGATTTTGCTTCTCCGATAGTGCAGCTTCTCTTGCGTCTTCTAATTCACTAAGATTCTCTAATCCTGAGATACAAAGTTCCCCTCGAAGAAATACTAAATTCTTCAGATCTTTCAAACTAGATACATTTCCAGCTTTGCCCAAAATAAAATTGGACAATGTGTGGAGATTCTTCAACTGCTTCATTCCCAATGGCATCTCTTTCAAAGAGTTTGCACCTTTTATATCAAGATGACATAGATTGATCAAATATCTCATCTTCGATGGCAGCTTCATTAGTTGACGACAATTTCTTAGTATCAAAATTTGCAAGTTTAACAGCGAGCTTGTTGACTCCGGTAGGCTTTTGATCATAGAACCTGCAAGGTTGAGGTACTTTAAGAGTTTCAAATCTTCAAATGAAATAGGTAATTGAAAGAAATAATAATCCTCTAAAGATAGCACCCTCAACTTTTTGAACCTTGGTAACACATCATGTAGAAATGAATTGGTTGTGTAACTCCAAAAGTTATGCGATCTCGTGACTAAGGGCAAGAATGTTCTCAGGTGTTCGACTTCATAGAAAATCTCAAATCTAATTTTGTCTTCAAACTGACCAAGAGAGTAAGAAGAGTGACGAATCCTTTTAAATCTTCCTGAATGCTTATCAGCCTCTTCTAACCTTAAAATGGTTTCTCCGGAAACAACTTGAGCTAGATCATGGACAAGGTGATGCATTATAAATTTAGAACTATCGGTATTCGAATGTTGAAAAATTGACCTTGACACTAGATCATCAAAACACTTGCTGGCCCAATCTTCCAGTTCCTTATGCTTTACTGATAGTTGAATAATACCTTCGGCCATCCACAATAAAACAAGTTCCATCTTGTTGAATTCATAGTCTTTGGGAAAAATAGCACAATAAGCAAAACATCTCTTCAAATGAGAAGGAAGATAATAATAACTCAATTGTAATACCGGAAGAACACCATTTTGTTGAGGAAAATTCAATATATTGCAGTTCAGTATATCATCCCAAGCATCTACTCCATTAGAACGAAAAAGGCCTCCAAGAGTCTTTGCTGACAAGGGCAAACCTCCACACTTTTCAACAACTCTGTCACGAAATTCTGAAATTTGATGTGTATTAATATCTCTACCTTCAAATGCATGGTTCATGAATCAAATGCATGGTTCATGAATAGAGACCAACAATCGTCATCTGATAAATGCTTAAGATTATAATGTTCAATTGGTCCCGTTGTTGATGCAACACCTGAATGGCGCGTGGTCACAATTATCTTACTGTTTGGTGCAGCAGCCAGGAAGGGAGCTTTCAAGTCTTCCCACATTGTAGTCCTCGTTCCAAACATCATCGAGGACTAGCAAGACTTTTTTCCCAGCCCCAATGTCTCTCAACTGAACCTGCACCTGATTTAAAGTCTTGAGATCACAGTGTTTGGAAGTGATTGCTTCGAGAAGTGACCTTGAAATACTCAAGACATCGAAGTCGTCGGAGACACAAACCCATGCCTTGACCTCAAACTTGGAATCGTCGACAGCCTTGTCATTGTATACTTCCCGAGCAAGCGTTGTTTTGCCTACTCCTGCCATGCCAACAATAGGTATTACACATAAATTGGCATCACTTGGTTCTTCGCTCAAAACCATTTCAAGTATTTTGGCCTTATCTTCGTCTCTTCCGAAGACAACACGTTCTGTTGGCACACTTGAGCTGGGCGGTCTCGACAGTGCACGAGACACTGATGATGATGATGTTCCTAATCCAGCAGCAGGAGTAGTCAATTGCAATCCAAGCTCAATTCTGTTTTGAAACAGTTGTTCCAATCGGCGAGTCATGCTTTTAACCGTGGACCGCATGCTTGCATGGAACTTAAAAGCGCTTGGATTGATAGGGTTGACGAGCTTCTGAACTTTGCCATGCATCAACCTGTGCTCCAAAGCTCGAGTGCCAAGCTCATCAAGAACGTCCTCGGCGTCATAAGCAAAGTCTCTGAGATCGTCAAGCCAAATCTTCGCAGCCTTGTCAGTCAGTTGCTTCTCTTCAGCGTCGCTCAGCACAGCCTCAATCAATGACAAAGTATCTTTCCATTTCTCGAGCTCGAAATCAATCCCGCTTTTCAATTGACGGACAAAGCTGAGCAAATCACGGGAGGCTAATCTGTCGACCAAAACCTGAAAGAAAGCAGAGAGTAAGACCTCTACCCCCACCATGGTTCCGTTGTTTTGCCGAAAAGAAATTAACAAATATATAAAAGAAGAGAAGGGAAGTGAAAGCAGAGCAAACAAAGCAAAGAAGAAGAGGATCGAATAATGGAAGCAAACTTGGTTGGTTCGCCGGAAAGAAGGCAAAAGAAACCAGAATAGCAGAAGCTGAAAAGGATAAGAGCAACGAAAATAGAAAGTGGTTTACTCGAGGGATATTGAGAATGGGTTACCAGAACCAGGAGTCATAATACTGCCAATCAATAGTGATTAGGTTGAACAGCACAGTACGGGTATACAAGAAGACAAATCGGCCGCCTAAAAGCAAACTAAAAGAAAATGGAAATGGAATTTTGCAACGATAGTGACCCGCCTGCCTGCTGCCACCGTCCATTGTATTTTCATTGCATTGAACAAGATAATTCAAATAGTTAATTGACAAGACTACACTAGTGTGTGTGTGCCTGTGTATAAGAAATTATTTAATTAATAAATATCCTTCTATGTCTAATTCAATAGTAGTTAGAACGGTAGCACCCCAAATTTTGCCATAACATGACAAGATTTATAATGATACTCACATCCCCAAAAAATTCAATCTATCTTCATATTACAATTCACAAATTCTTCGAACATGCAGTATCAAACCTCAAAACAGGTATAATCAACATATTAGTAAAATCTCAACTAAATTGTCACCTTTAAAGAAGGTATTTCTTATAAGTTTAACTCAAAAATAATTAATAGAGTTTAAACTATTTATTTACAATACTAAATAAATATAAAGTGATAAGAACAATACTGATTTATCTACAAAAAATACATAAATTGCAGCGCTAACCTTCAAAGCGAATCTAACATCTCGTCACACTCTAAGAACAAACTTAATTTATAAAATATCAACTGGTGAAGGGTGAGCCACATACTCGATAAGTAAATTCATACATAACTTTTAATGCTTAAAAATCATTTAAACCTCAAAACAATTATCTATGAAATGATTACTCAAAGAAAAGTATTTGGTAATGTGTAAAAATAATTACATTTTTTAATAAAACTAATTTAAAAAAAGAAACATTCAACAAAAATACTTAACAAAATCATTAAACTCATGTCTTGTAGTATCACTAGTATTTTGGTGTCTCTTTTATCACCATGTAGTATAATAGTACTCCAAAAATCTAGTCATTAACGGTCAGTAAGTGCATAATAGTAATGTAATTAGTCAGTCAATAAAGATAACAATAATAGACGGACAATGAGCCAAAACAATACAGTTTACAAAATATGATATTTTATGTAAAGTAAAACCAATAACATTTATCTTTCATGTGTATTCTATACAAAACATTCAATAATTTGAAAAAAATTTTCTTCATAATAACTATTTAATAATTAAAATCATTATCCATTTTGTTATGAAATCCTCTCATGCTTATAATAATTTTGAAGATTAATAGAAAATATGTCATATATAAATCTACTTACATGGATTGAACCAAAACTTTTACGCTACCTCTAGCATTTAAAGATTTCAATCCCTCTATTCATAACAAAGTATAATTTAATTAAAACTATATTAATTCATTAATCTTAAACTATGGATAACTTATTTCTAAATTTCGCTTTTTATATAAAATTCTTTTAACTACTTATTAATAACTTTTATTATATTCTAAAATCCTTTGATATATAAAAAATATTTAAGAAAATATATATGCTCTTTAATAATTAATAATTAATAATTAGGTTATATACAAAAAAAATATAATAAAATGTAATTTTTTTTAAAGCTTGACGTTCTTGTATATTATTTAATTCTTAATTTTATTATTTAGGTAAGAGTATTTTTTTGACTTAATTTAAAAAATTAAATATTCTCTTTTATATTATAAACAAGTAGTTATGTTATTGATTTAATTATCTTTAACCAAAAAAACTTTTAAATTTTGATTTAAATTTACTTTTTGGCCTTTTGTAACTCAATCATGTTCGTATTCAATTTCACCAATTAACGCACTATGGCGGCGGATTCTTCCTTCTGCTCCTCGGTCTATGGGCTATTAGCAGCCATTTCTAATGTTCTTTATTCTTGTTACATAGATTTTAAATAATATTAGTTTAAAAAAAATTATGTTTTATTTACATGCAAATTTGACGTTATAAACTTATATAAATTGAAATAATCTTATTCTTTATTATATTATTCATTATGCATAAATAATTAAAATAGATTTCAAATAATATAAATTTAAGGAAAAATTGTCTTTTGTTCACTTGAATATTTACTTTATTTGTAATATATTTTAATAATTTATTGTGAATAAATTAACATAATAAAAAATAAAATTATCTAAAATATTAATAAATTACAATAAATTTATATAAAATATATCAGTAAATACCCACTATACCCCCCTATGTATAATATTTACTAAAATAACTAATAAATCTCTAAAACTTGATAAAATACAATATATTTATATAAAATATATTAGTGAATAAATAAATAAATTTTAATATATATATTAACAAAATATGTTTATTCTAATTAAATGTAAGAAATTAAATAATAAAAAATTACATATTTTGATTGCTAAAACTTAAAATATAAATAAAACATGTATAAATATTAATTTATTAATAAAATATAGATTTATAAATCTATTTATTTTACAACATATGTATAATAAATATTTATGATTATATTGTAATTTAAATAAAAAATATATGTTTAAAATATAAAAAAAAATAATAAAATAAAAATATCAATAATAAAAATTATAATACATTAATAATTATTATATTAATATGAGCTATAAAATAATTATAATATTTATTCATTATTATATTTTCCATAAATATTTTGTATTTTATCAAAATTTTAGAGATTTATTAGTTATTTTTTATAAATATTATGTATAGGAGCATAATCGGTATTTTATATAAAATTAAGACTTTCAGAGTATTTTTAAAACTATTAGGACTTATTAGAGTACTTAGCCAAATTTTAAGGATTAAAAGGGCTTTTAACTTTTTTTTTTTTTTTTCAGACAAATCCACGTCAAATATTTAAACAATGAATGCGGATAAAAACTCTCATATATAATTAAAAGAGATGAGATTTAAGAATGTAAATTCAAAAGACAGGAAAATGATATCACAGACAATTAATAGTTATCACAAATAGAGTATTGGTGCTATTAGATACAATATATAAGAGAACAACAGTCCCGAGCACAACAATACAGAGCATATAAATGTACTAGTACCAACTATATATATCATCCAAAAAGCAGTTGAAAATACGAAACACGTAAGAGGATAACTCAAATAGAAATTTACAGTATAGGAATTAAACTTTATGCTTCAGGTACATTCTCAAGGAAAACACTTGTCAAAACGTTCTTGCAACCCATAGATGCCTTCAGCAACTTCAAAACCTAACCATCAATCAAGAAAAACGCATGCATGCTTCAGAATATGTAAAACTCTTATTATTAAACGCATAGAACAGGAAAAAAAAAAAATAAAGCTACAAATAAAATACATGAGGATAATATCAGCAACAGCAACAGCAAAAGCAAAGCAAGCATACCTCATCAACGCCGAAATCAACAACTCTCTCTTCAACTGAACCCAAATCCTTAACATTAAACTTGTTAAGCAAAGTAATACAAGAAATAGTAGACATTGGCGTCACCTCTAAATTATCTTTCACCATGTAACTCACTACCCCTTTAACAAACCCTCCCTCGGACACCTCCGCTTCTCTGCTCGCAGGTGAACAAAAGGCACCTCAGCGTTCATGAGTCCATTGCATCGAGGACAACGCACGCTTGGAATATCAGACACATACAAGTGATCACGACTATGTAGACAAAAGCCGTCAAAAGTAACACAAATGTAAACCTTTCGAGGTTGTGATTCATTATCTGACAGCTCAAGAAGTGGGATTCCTGAAGAACATATAGAAGATTTAGGATTTAGAACAGAACTCTTGGTTTGGTTTGGTTGAATGTAGGTTTCACTGATAGCTTCAATACTTTGGTAAAGTTCACAAAGAGAACCCGCCATGTTATCCTCACCTCTTTAAGCAGCTTAACAACAGCACCAACAGGCAAAGATAAGATGTAGAAGAGAATATCTACGAAGTCTTTGCCAGCTTCTGCAAAAGGTACTTTTTGATTTCTTGTGTTAACAAGAAGCTTCAAGCTCACCTTTGAAGCTGCTTCCATGACTGTGTTTCAGTCTGTAATCAATATTGAAGTTGATTTATGAGACCTAGTGAAAACTTATAAAGAAAACATACTATGAATTGCTTCTTAAATATGCGATTTAGCTTATTATTAGCTAGCAGAGTGCCTTTAGTTTTCTTGTTAGTCAAAAAAGCTTTTGTAGTATTAAATTTTTTATTTTTTTATTTATTCTTTAGGTTTGATTTGATTGATATTAAAAAAATATTGAATTAAAAAAATTATTTTTTTTTAAGAAGAAATTAAATCCTAAACTTTTAACAACATAGCTTTCTAACTTTAAAAGATTAAATTGTTTAAAATATATTTATTTTATTTTATTATTTTTTACATTATTTTTTTGCAGTATAATATTTAACACTTGTCTACTAGAATAATTACTACATTTTTGTAAAAAAAATTATTTAATGATTATTTTTGTTAAATAACATTATTAATAAATGTATAATTATTATTTTTTAATAAATTAGGATTTTAAATGATATTCTTAAACCTACTAGAATTAATTAGTATATGAAACTAACTTTAAGGATTTAGATCTCCTCTTCCTGTGAAAATTATATCAAAGGAATCCTTTATTAATGTACCAAAGCAAACAAAACTCATAAGAAAGTGAGAGATAAGCTTCTAATTTCGCTTTTCCTTTTCTTTTTTGCCCTTCGGTAGCTTTATTTCATACATACATGCATGCATATACATATACATAAGGCATGCATGGATACTTAATGTTTTTACTAATACTATTTTATATATACTAATATTAATTAACTTAAATGAAACATAAAGGAGTTTAGTATTCTTGAAATCAGTTAAGTTACGTTTGCTTTCAAAAATACAAAAGAACGAGAAAAGAAAAGGAAAAAAGAAAGAGAAAGGGAAAGTAAAAGAATAAAGAAGGGAATAATATCGTTTCTGTAACATGGTTGAAATGAAAAATTGTCAAGGAACAAATGTTTTTTCTTTTCATATTTTAGTTGTATAAAAATGTCTTTTATTTAAAAATTAGATATATTTTTTAATCAAAATTAATAGGTATATTACTTTTATTTTTCATTACAATTTACTGACTCTCAAAATTTGAGTTTTTAAAGTACGAACATGGTTCAAAATTTTATTGTCATAATTTTAAAATTAAAAGAAAAATATTTAACTTTTTATAAGTAGTAAGAAATGACAAATATCTTTATAAAATTATTTAAAATTCTTTTATTAAGTTGTAATTATTTTACATTTTTTCTTTAAAACTTAAGCTTTAAAACTTGTCTATGACAGTAATTACTCCATTTTTTTTTTAAAATTATTTGTGATAAATAAATAATTAATAATTTGTTTAAAAAAAATATTTAACGTTTTTCATGGTTTTTTCTTTTTTAAAGAATTGGAAGGCGACTAATTGGGTTATGTAATCTTTTGGGATGCTTCTCAGGAAACTTAATATCATGGTATCTTTTTCTTTTTTTTTTTAGTCAAATCCACGTCAAATATTTTAACAATTAATGTCTTAGGGGAGGTATGTGAAAATACTCCGAGAGGAAAATGATATCACAAGCATTCGTTGTCACAAAAAAAGTATTAGTACTAGTAGATACAATATGAGAACACCAGTCTAGAACATGATCATAATACAGAACCTGCGAATTAGTACCAACTAGCATGAAAAACGAAATTCATAGTCTAGAACATGATCATTTATTGTTATTATTCCCAAGGAAAACACTTGTCAAAACGTTCTTGCAATCCATGGATGCCTTCAGCAACTTCAAACCCTGACCAACGGTCAAGAAAAATGCATACTTCAGATATATGTAAAACTCTTATATATCGTGAAAACGCATAAAACAGAAAAAAATAATTACACATAAAATACGTTAGGATCAGCAACAGCAAAGCGAGAATACCTCATCAACGCCGAAATCAACGACTCTCTCCTCAACTGAACCGAAATCCATCAAATTGAACTTGTCAAACAAAGTAATACAAGAAATAACAGAGGTTATTGGCGTCACCTGTAAATTATCCATCACCATGTAATTCACCGTTCCGTTAACAAACCCCGCCTCAGATACATCCGTCGCCCTGCTCGCAGGCCCCGGAGGAACATAAGATATCTCACCTTTCATGGACATATTGCAGGTAGGACAATGCACGTTTGGAACATCGGACATGTAAAAGTGACGAGCGAATGGGTTATTACAAGCGTAAAATTGCCTAGATTTTGATTCGTCATGAGACAGATGCATAAAAGAGATTTTTGGACACATGGGAATTTCAGGATTTAGAATAGAACTTTTTGGTTTGGTTTGGTTGGATGTAGGTCTCACTGAGAGCTTCAATACTTTGGTAAAGTTCAACAAGAGAACCCGGCATATTATCCTCTTTAAGGAGCTTAGCAATAGCACCAGCAGGCAAAGATAAGATGTAGAAGAGAAAATCAACGAAGTCTTTGCCAGCTTCTGCAAAAAGTACTGTTTGATTGGTTGTGTTAACAATAAGCTTTAAGCTCACCGTTGAAGCTGCTTCCATGGCTGTGTTTCAGTCTGTAATCAATATTGAAGTTGATTTAGGAGATCTAGTGAAAACTTATAACGAAAACATACTACGAATAGCTTCCTAGACAAGCAATGAATAGCTTCGTAGATAAGCAATTTAGCTTATTATTAGTCAGCAGAGTGCCTTTAGTTTTTTATTAGTTCAAAAAAAGTCTTTCTACGTTAAAAGTTTTTGTCTTTTTGTATGATTTGATTCGTATTGAAGAAGGATTTTATTATTTTTCTTAAATTTAGACTTCTAACAATACAATTTTTTAAACTTTAAAAGATTAAATTATTTAAAATATTTTTATTTTATTTTAATTATTTTACATTATTTCTTTACAATATACTTCTACTACAGTAATTATTCAAATTTTTTTTAATAAGAGAGATATTCTTAAATTTTCACAAATATTTTTAGGTATAATTTTCACAAAAGAATTTATATAAATATACTCATAAAAAATTGTAAAGAAATTCTTAAATTACTCCTTAGTCTATGTGCCAAAGCAAAGCAAAGCAAAAATAATTCATACAACCTCCAAGAAAATAGTAAAAAGTATGAAAATATTGATGACTTTACCTCCTAAATAATCATTTCGGGTGGACGATTAAGCTTTTACTTTTACTTTTCTCTTTCTTTATCTAATAATAACTTTATATAAAATAACGTATAATAAAATATCCTCTTTAATAACTTATCTTACACACAAACTACTAACAAATTTAATTAGTTTAATAATTTTTTCAATCTACATATTTGATATTTATCTTTAAAAGCCGTGATGATTCCCCGACAATATACTTTATAATTAAATTAATTAGTCATTACTGCATTCAATGATTGGCGTTTTCATTTCGGTCCAAATCATGATTATTTTACCATATCTTTAATATTTATTAAACTATGCCCCCAAGGACTGCATGGTTAAGGGCTTACATAGATTTATAAATATATATATATATTTTTAGAACGTGCCCCACCTTCCTTACTTTTTTTAAAAAAATGTTTATTAAATTATATTTTCGTTTGGACGACACTTTCCTATCATTTATGGACAGATCTTTTCCTTTTCTTTTTCATTTTGATTAGATTTATTTAAATTAACATACAAAAAAGTATGGATATTCTTATTATGGTATTAATAAATTATGTTATACATACAATTACATAATGATTACTAATGGACCCATAACTTCTTGTTGGATCGATTTTTTTCTTTTTTTCTTGTGATTTTTATTTAACTATTTCTCAATTGACCTGAACAGGGTTTAAGAAAATAACCTAAAAGATCTTGGTCCAAATATTCTTTCATAAAGGCCAAAACCTACGAAAAAATTTTCATTATTATTTTAATTGATTTATTAAAAAATAAAAATGTGTACAAATTTTTATTATTATGCTAAATTCTTAATTATCCCTAATTAAAATCTCAATAAATTTGTGTTTATTTTCAATTAAAATCGCATTGAATCTTTAATTATCTTTATTAGAATCTCACTAGATAAGGAAAAGAAAGAAGAGAAAAAAAAATGTTCTTTCACATACAAATAAATTTATTAATTAATATCAACTTATGAAATTCGATATCAATAATTACTTTCATATTAAGATAACAAGGATTATTCTATAGTTTGTAGCAATTTTCAGATTAACTCTAACTGCAAAATGACTGTAATTTATATAAATCGTTGTCGTTTCTACACTAAATTTATTTAAATTTTCTCAAATTTATGTTCTAAAAAAAAAAGTGAGAAATTCTTCCTTTGTAAGAGAGAAACCTCAAAATTTATGCGGAGATTATATAATTTTCAGGGTTATATTTAATGATCCTTAACCATTAGGTCTAGTCTAGGTGGCCAGAGGAGTAGACCTTCTACCTTCTACCTAATTGCTAATGGTAAGGTTTAATCTATTATACATAAGGTTTGTTATGTTTAAGTATGAGTTGTAATCCCTTCAATTTGAAAGCAAATTCTCTTCAAGTTAAGGGCAAATATATCACCCAAAGTAAATGTAGAGTTTCGGACAATGTTATATTAGACTCAGTCAAGACTATCGATTCTATTATCAGATAATATAAAATCAGATTCAATCAAGACTAACGGTCATATCATGAGTGTGGGTTTGTTATAATCTCTCTAATTTGAGAGCAAATTCTCTTCAAGTTGAGGAAAATATCACTCAAAGTAGTTGAGAGTTTTAGGTGGCATCATATTAACTCAATCAACACTTTCAATTTTAATGCAGGAAATTTCTATGCAGAGTTCCAGAGCATCTTTGAAAAAGAAAGTGACTTTAAGATATTCAAATGCTTGCGCTCCCCCAAATAATTATTTCAAAATCATGACCCATTAACAGATAAGAGGGATATTGTGCTTTATTCCCGAATTTTGAGAAAGCGAAAATACATCTAAAATTGTGGTTAGATTTAGATAATTTTTAAATATTTATTTTAAATTAATTATTTTACTTTTCAATTAATCGAAACATATAAAATAATTTAACTATTTTTTTTTTATTTTATAATAATCATTAATTTTATTATAATATTTTAACCTTTAATTTTTAATATAATATTAATTATCTATATAATTAATATCAAATTTTTTATAATATTAACAACACTAATTATAAAATTTATTACAAAAATTATTGAAATTTTTACAACAAATTTTTTGACTAGTAGTATTATAGAAAACTGATGGTTTTTAATTTTAATTAAACGATCTATTTTCAAAAAGTTAATAATTAATTTCAAGAAAATAACTAAAAATCAAAATATTACTATAACTTTTAGATTTAAATATTCAATAAGATATATTAATTATTATAAAATCAAAAGTATAATTATTTCATATGTTTTAATAGTTTAAGAGTAAAATTATCAAATTAAATTTAATAATGATATTAGTTAAAAACATCTCAATATCTTTTTAAAAGTCAAACGAACAAAAAATACAGAGATTTTTTTTTTTTTTTCGGAATCCTATGAAGCAACAATAACCCCTTATTATATATTAATAATATAATTAATTAAGACTGTATATAATTTAATTTGATATAATGTACATAAGTCTTTATTTTTTTAATATTACAATATTATATTTACAGATATTTACGTAAAATATATATATGAGAACTAAGTTTAAGATCAAGGAATATACGCATATCAAGGTCGCTACTAAAATTTGATCTTTCGGTTGGCAACAGCAAAGCAAATCATATTGGCAACAGAGAAGCAAAAACTAATCAAAGCAAAGTAATACAAGAAATATATAAAATAATATTTAAGAAAATATATATGCTCTTTAATAGTTAATAATTACTAATTAGGTTATATGCAAAATAATATAATAAAGTTAAATTTTTTTTTTGGTTTTTTTAAAGCTTGACGTTCCTGTATATTATTTAATTCTTAATTTTATTTTTCAGGTAAGAGTATTTTTTTTATTTGACTTAATTTAAAAAATTAAGTATTCTCTTTTATATTATAAACAAGAAGTTATGTTATTGCTCTAATTATCTTTAACCAATAAAACTTTTAAATTTTGATTTCAATTTATTTTTTCGCCTTTCGTAACTCAATCATGTTCATATTCAATTTCACCAATTATCGTAATATGGCGGTGGATTCTTCCTTCTGCTTCTCGGTCTATGGGTTATTAGCATCCATTTCCAGTGTTCTTTATTCTTATTACATAGATTTTAAATAATATTAGTTTAAAAAATTTATCTTTCATTTACATGCAAATTTGACGTTATAAACTTATATAAATTGAAATAATCTTATTCTTTATTATATTATTCACCATGCATAAATAATTAAAATAGATTTCAAATAATATAAATTTAAGGAAAAATTGTCTTTTGTTCACTTGAATATTTACTTTATTTGTAATATATTTTAATAATTTATTGTGAATAAATTAACATAATAAAAAATAAAACTATCTAAAATATTAATAAATTACAATAAATTTATATAAAATATATTAGTAAATACCCACTATACCCCTATGTATAATATTTACTAAAATAACTAATAAATCTCTAAAACTTGATAAAATACAATATATTTATATAAAATATATTAGTGAATAAATAGCAATATTATTTTAATAATATATTAACAAAATACTTTATTCTAATTAAATGTAAGAAATTAAATAATAACAAATTACATATTTGTGATTGCTAAAACTTAAATATAAATAAAACATGTATAAATATTAATTTATTAATAAAATATAGATTTATAAATCTATTTATTTTACAACATATGTATAATAAATATTTATGATTATATTGTAATTTAAATAAAAAATATATGTTTAAAATATAAAAAAATAATAAAATTAAAATATCAATAATAAAAATTATAATACATTAATAATTATTATATTAATATGAGCTATAAAATAATTATAATATTTATTCATTAATATATTTTCCATAAATATTTTGTATTTTATCAAAATTTTAGAGATTTATTAGTTATTTTTTATAAATATTATGTATAGGAGCATAATCGGTATTTTATATAAAATTAAGACTTTCAAAGTATTTTCAAAACTATTAGGACTTATTAGAGTACTTAGCCAAATTTTAAGGATTAAAAGGGCTTTTAACATTTTTTTTTTTTCAGACAAATCCACATCAAATATTTAAACAATTAATGCGGATAAAAACTCTCATATATAATTAAAAGAGATGAGATTTAAGAATGTAAATTCAAAAGACAGGAAAATGATATCACAGACAATTAATAGTTATCACAAATAGAGTATTGGTGCTATTAGATACAATATATAAGAGAACAACAGTCCCGAGCACAACAATACAGAGCATATAAATGTACTAGTACCAACTATATATATCATCCAAAAAGCAGTTGAAAATACGAAACACGTAAGAGGATAACTCAAATAGAAATTTACAGTCTAGGAATTAAACTTTATGCTTCAGGTACATTCTCAAGGAAAACACTTGTCAAAACGTTCTTGCAACCCATAGATGCCTTCAGCAACTTCAAAACCTAACCATCAATCAAGAAAAACGCATGCATGCTTCAGAATATGTAAAACTCTTATTATTAAACGCATAGAACAGGAAAAAAAAAAAAATAAAGCTACAAATAAAATACATGAGGATAATATCAGCAACAGCAACAGCAAAAGCAAAGCAAGCATACCTCATCAACGCCGAAATCAACTACTCTCTCTTCAACTGAACCCAAATCCTTAACATTAAACTTGTTAAGCAAAGTAATACAAGAAATAGTAGACATTGGCGTCACCTCTAAATTATCTTTCACCATGTAACTCACTACCCCTTTAACAAACCCTCCCACTGACACCCCGGCCGCTCTGCCCGCAGTTCCCGGAGGAACATAAGACATCTCACCGTCCATGATCCAGTTGCATCGAGGACAAGGCACACTTGGATCATCAGACACAGGCCGAATTCCAGAATGGGTACAATTAGTACATGTGTAAAATTTTCTAGGTTTTGATTCATTATCAGACTGCTGCAGAAGTGGGATTCCTGAAGAACATATAGAAGATTTAGGATTTAGAACAGAACTCTTGGTTTGGTTTGGTTGGATGTAGGTTTCACTGAGAGCTTCAATACTTTGGTAAAGTTCACAAAGAGAACCCGCCATGTTATCCTCACCCTCTTTAAGCAGCTTAACAACAGCACCAACAGGCAAAGATAAGATGTAGAAGAGAATATCTACGAAGTCTTTGCCAGCTTCTGCAAAAAGTACTTGGCGATTGCTTGTGTTAACGAGAAGCTTCAAGCTCACCTTCGAAGCTGCTTCCATGGCTGTGTTTCAGTCTGTAATCAATATTGAAGGTGATTTAGGAGATGTAGTGAAAACTTATAAGAAAACAGACTTCGAATTGCTTCTTAAATAAGCAATTTAGCATATTATTACTTAGCAGAGTGCCTTTAGTATTCTTATCAGTTAAGAAAAACTTTTCTAATATTAAAAGTTTTTTAAATTCTTTTATGATTTGGTTGATATTAAAGAAAGATTTTGGAATTGAAAAAATATATATATATTTCTTTTAATAGAAGAAACCTAAAATCTAAACTTTTAATAGTATATATTTTTGAACTTTAAAAGTTGAAATTGTTTTAAATACTTTTATTTTAGTTTACTTATTTTATATTATTTTTTTTACAATATAATCTTTAAAATTTGTCTATTATAATAATTATGCAATTTTTTCTAAAAGTTATATGTGAATAATAAATATAATTAACATTTTTTTAAAAATTCTATTTATAAAAACTATATTAATAAAACTTACTCAAAATACCCTACCATACAAATTAGGTGAAAAAGACATCCAAATCCCTAAGATTTGATTTAATAAACTGATTATTTCTAATAATTTTAAAATTACTCATTAAAGTTTCAACTTATTAAAAAATAACAACTATGCCCTCATCAATAATAATTATTTAACAAAAATAATTTTTAAACTTTTAAAATCTGACAAAATATAATATATATATTTATAAAATTAATTTGCAGAATATAAATGAATTATTTTATACTTTGTGGCTGATCCTTACTACAAAATAACAGTAGTTTGTATAAAATAGTGTGTTTTTTATACTAAATTTATTAACTAAACTTTCTCAATTATATGTATAAGAGGAAACTAAAGAAATTGGTCTCCATCTTGGAAATCAGATGCTTGTTGGGACATACATTTTGTTCATCCGGGGAAACATTGATATTAAAAATTCATCAGTCCATTCTTGACATTCAACCTGAAAACAATAGAGACAAATTAACCGGAAAAGCTATGAAAGAACAGGTACACAATAGGCGGTGAAATCTGTATGTATGGCTTGTTTAATTCTTCATTGCTTCACTCTGTTCTTAATGATTCTGGCGTATTCTATATATGTTGTCTGCTGCCAGGAACCTGCAGCATACGAACTTTGGAATAAATTGATGGTACCATTCCCTTCAGGATAATGCCTTTAAATGTTTGAACATTAATTTGCGTCAACAAATTCGTTTAGCTTCTTCAAAATTGCAATGATTATCCTCTTAACTGCATACTGAATTAAGCGTTCAAGATGTCTAGGCACATATATTAACAATACCGTGGTGCAATTTCTCACTATCAAGCGCTTTCCAGGATGTGAGTTTGATGGTCTGAAAGTAAATGTATACCAGCATGCTAGATCTAGAAGTAAATAAATGTATGTCAGCAGTTTTGATGGCTCAGGAGAGTGTCTAACAATGTTTTATGACAACGTCTCATCATTATAGAAAGTTGGCAAACTGAAAAAAAAAAAAATTGCAGCAACGCAAAAGCTTCGTTCTTAGTACTTTAGGATATTTGTCGACTGCATAATCCATTTCAATAACAAATTAAATGAACTGATCATCTAAAAGAGAAGCAGAAGGAACTTAATGATCATATTTAGCAAAAGAATCATATACCAATGATTACAAGCAACATAAACAATGATATGCAGCTCTTCATTCTGGATATAAACTTGCTTCTCTGTGAAACAAACTATAGAAAGAAATGGATCATTGAAATATGTGACACCTATCTATTATCTTTATAATAAATTTGTAATAATCAACACTAACTATAACTATATATAAACAATAACCAGTTCCAGCATCTCATTCTTCATCTTCTGGATCATAGATGAATTTGAAATCTATCTGAACACAAGGGATGTGAGCTATTTTGGACCGCTCTTTTCCTCTATCCCTTATGCAGTGTTGAGCTAGCAACGGACAGCTTCTAACGTCTGATTTCAAAAGTGATGATGTAAGGCCTAACTCTGGAAAGGATTCAAGGTATGGACAATTGTTGATCTCCAAAGATTCAAGAGAGGCGAGGAATTAAAACCTGTTGAAGATAGGTATTTCAATTTCTGGAATCCATCGATTCTCAAATGAATAATAGACTGGGGCAACATTCTTTCCTCTTCTGGAAAGGATTCTGCATTACTACCACAGTCTTCAATCGACAGGTATGTAAGAGAGGTAAGCTTGTGCAACCCCCATCGGATCAGTGCCTCACAGAACCCGAGTTTTCTAATTATTACAAGTGATGTTAGGTTGGTGGGAAAACCTTCTTCTATAAATGATAGGCTACATGGACATTCACTCATAATGTTAATTTCCGAAGAGAATTGATTTTGTGCATGTTGTTGTGTAGAGCTTTAACAGACTTACATTTGTAAATTGAGACCGTTGAAACCTTCTTTGGAAGCTCTGTTTCTGGAAAGCAAACAAGAATTGGACAATTGAATACATAAATCTCCTCTAAACAGTTGAGATTGTGCAGGCCATCTGGCAATGACTCTAGCTTTGAACAATTACTAAGCTAGAGGAATTCAAGCGCCTCTAGTAATTGAATTCCGGATGATAAAGTGGATAGATTAGGGCAAAATGAAATCTGAAGGTAATTCAGCGATGCTGATGAAGAAGAAGCATCCTCTTCGCAATCCACCAAACGCTGCAAGTTCATACAAGCCCCTACCTCTAGTTTCTTAAGAGAAGAAGGTAGCTTACGTCTTGCGATGAATGTCAGAGAACTGCAATAGCTAACATTTAAGCTCTCAAGTTGTGAATTGTTACCCATCATTTCCTCTGGTAAGCATTTCAAAACTCCACTACTTTCAATCTTAAGAGACGGCAGATTATTGGGGAAAAAACTTAACTCTGGAAATGAAACAAGATGTATGAAATTTTCTTTAATTGATACCTCTTCATCGTTGGTGAGCATAAAATCCATAAAATCCATTCCGCCTCCATGGCTTGATTTGTTCAGAACTCCCATTGGCCAAAGTGTCTACTATCTGCAATCGTTGCTTCAAAACTTTTGCAAACTCTAAAGTAGTCATATACTTTAAAAACTCTGTTGACAGTAACATCCCTTTACATCCGTAGATTTCTAGTGAACTATTTGAAGCAATCATCCGTAGATTATTGGAGTACTGCTGCACTCTAGTCCTTCGCATTCATCAATTTCTAATTTGCAGAGCATTGGAAATCCTGAGACTGGAACTACCAGTTCTGCACATTTACTAACAACAAGTGTCTCCAATGAAGGAAGACGCTTAAGGAAACTTTCCACAGAGTTTAGGACATTTCACAACAGAAAGGTCGCGGAGGCAGGAAAATACTTCGACATGCTTAATTACTTCGATATTGGTGTCCCAGTACTCCAATTCTGGCAATTTCTTCAAGCGAAGAGTCTCTAATGATTGAAAAGGTTTTGAACAACTTTTTCCATAAATCTTAGAAGTTATGATTTTTAACTTCGTTAACCCTTTGATGGAGAGGTGCTTAAGTGAGCCCAACATCCCAAGTGAAGGCAAGGATTTACAATTTTCACAATTTTTAAATGTGAGAACCTCCATCTTGGAGAAAGATGGGTCTCCTAACCAAAATGGAAATCTTGCACCACCGTAACATGTGATTCTGAGCCTTTTCATATTCTTATGAGGTTGCTGTATGTCAATTACATTCTCTTCTATTGCTTCATCTCTTGAGCTGTCCTATTGAGATCCCCATTCTAACGACAACGCTTCTAAATTATGCTTCTCCTGTAACGCAGCTTCTCTTGCATCCTGTAAATCATTCAAATTCTACAATCCTGAGATACAAGGTTCCCCTTGTAAAAGCTTTAAATTCCTAAATCTTTCAAACCAGATATACTTTCACCCTTGACCAAAATAAAATTGGACAATTTTTTGAGATTCTTCAATTGCATCATTCCTGGTGGCATCTCTTCCAAAGAGTTTGCTCCTTTTATATCCAGATGACATAACTCGATCAAATTCCTCATTTTCGATGGCAACTTTATTAGACAAGAACAATTTCTTAATATCAAAACTTGTAAGTTGAATAGTGAGCTTGCAGATGCAGATAAACTTCTGACCATAGTACCGGCAAGATTAAGATACTATAAGAGCCTCCAATCCTCAATTGAATCAGGTAATTGAGTAATATAATATCCCGCTAAAGATAGCACCCTCAGCTTTTTGAACTTTGGCAACAGATCACGGAGAACCACAAAACTTATGTAACTTAAACCATAATGCTCTCTAATGACTATCCGTAAAAATGTTCTCAGGTGTTCAACTCGACAAAACTTCAGAAATTTATTTTTACCATCAAACTCACCGCGAGAGAATGAAGAATGACGACCCCTTTCAAATCTCCTCGGTTGCTTGTTAGCTTCCTCTAGCCTGAAAATGGTTTCTTCGGAAACAACTTGAGCAAGATCATGGACAAGGTCGTGATAAATTTAGAACTATCAGTATTTGATTGTTGAAAAATTGATCTTGACACAAGATCATCAAAATATTCGCTGCCACAATCTTCCAGCTGCTTATCATCATTTCTCGATTGTTGAATAATAGCTTCGCCGATCCATAATAATACAACTTCATCCTTCTCGAATTCATAATCTTTGGGAAAAAGTGCACAATAAGAGAAACATCTCTTAAAATAAGAAAGTAAAAAAAAATAACTCAATTGTAGCCTGGAAGAACGCCATTTCTTTGAGGAAGATTCAATATATTGCTGTTCAATTTATCAGACCAAGTATCATCTGTATTAGAACGAAAAAGGCCAGCAAGGATCTTTGCTGACAAGGGCAAGCCTCCACACGTTTTAACAACTTCATCACGAAATTCAGAGATTTGACGCAGATTAATGTTTCTACCTTCAAATGCGTGCTTGGTGAATAGTGACCAGCAATCATTGTCTGATAAATACTTCAGATTGTATCGTTCAACTGGTCCCATCATTGATGCAACACGTGAATGGCGTGTGGTCACAATTATCTTACTGTTTGGTGCAGCAGCCAGGAAGGGAGCATTCAGGTCTTCCCACAGGTTGTAGACTTCGTTCCAAACATCATCGAAGAGTAGCAAAACTCTTTTTCCAGCCACAGCCCTTCTCAATCTCACCTGCACTTCATTTAAAGTCTTGAGTTCCCATGGTTCGAAGGTGATTGTCTCGAGAATGATCCTTGAAATCCCAAAGACATCGAGGCCCTCCGAGACACAAAGCCATTGCTTTATGTGAAACTTGAAATCTTGGACAGACTTGTCATGGTAGACCTCTCGAGCAAGCGTCGTTTTTGCAATTCCTGCGATGCCAACGATTGCAATTACTCAAATCTTGGCATCATTAGTTGGTGCCTCGCTCAATACCATTTCAACTATTTTGGCCTTGTCTTCGTCTCTTCCTACAAAATCACGTCCTGTTGACACGTTTGAACTGTATGCTTTTCGCAGTGCATCGGTTGATGATGTCCCTCGGGGAGTTAATTGCAATCCGAGTTCCACTCTTTGTTTACAAAGTTCTTCCAACCGGGTAGTCAAATTTTAACAATGCTTGGATTGAGTTTATTCCGAATTTCGCTAGTGCTAGAGTGATCATCAGTTTTGGCCATCAGCTTGAGCTCCAAAACTTGAGTAATAAACTCATCAAGAATGTCCTCCGCATCATAAGCCAAGCCTTGTAGATCTTCCAGCCACAGTTTCACAACCTCATCGGTCTTTCGCTGCTCCTCTGCGTCCTTTGGAACTGCTCCAAGGACCTTAAATTCTTTTTACACTTTTTCAGCACGGAATCAAGCCCCCACAATGGAGTTGACGGATAGAGCTGAGTAAATCACGGGAAGCCAATCTGTCGCACAAAACCTGATCAAGGAAAGAAGAGAGTAAAGGCCCTCCCACAGCCACGGTTCTGTTCTGTTTCGAAAAGGAAAGAAATATGCAAGTTCGTCAACGGAAAAGGAAGCAATGAAACATAATAATAGAAATCAATCCAGAATCGACCGACAATAACATTGGACCGACTTATGATACGTTTAATTGCTGTCCACGGGAAACCATTTAATGTGGATTCCAACGACAGCCTGCAAACAAAATTACAAATACAATAATCGGAAAACCTTTCAAATATTTAATTTGATTGTTATAATTACGATGCTGTACTTTTGAATTTGATGTAAAACCATTTAGATTCCAGCTTTTTTACTTATTGCCTAGAATAATATTAGAAAACTAAGTAGAAGTTGATATGTTGATTTGATTTTTTTAATAATATTTGGATTGTGAAATACGTTTAAAAGGCCTATAAACTTTGCATCACTTTGGCCAATGGATATTTATATAAGTCCGCAAAGTGTTAAAAAAAAATCATTTGATAGATTTAAGAAGACACCTAAGACAATATTAATAATTTAATATAAAAGCCTGAAAGGAGGTAGGTAAGGGGTTCATCTTCTATTCCCATTATTTCTCCAAGTACCTGCTTCAATTTAGAAGAATTAATGGAATATCATCTAGTGACTATGGAATGGAAGAAGAGAGCTTTGTTGTCCACACGAAACCATGTGACGTAAGCAGGATCCAGTGCCAGCCAACGGGCACAAATAGAATAATCGGAGAACCATTCTGTCAGGTTTTTCTAGAATAAATTACAATTAATGCTTTGCTCTTCTTGTCAATGTCAAACGATGAGGATTCCAGTACCTTCTGCCTAGACTAATAGAAAATCTTTCTGAGTTTGGTTTGATGCGACTCGCATGTCGCATATACATATTCAAATTAATTGTTTACTTCGTTGCACATCCAGCTTGGAAAAGTAATCATCTAAAAGGATGCTGAAATTAGTTCTGACAGAAATATGCTGCAACTAATAACTAGTTATTGTTATTACTTTTTTTTTCTGTGTATATTGATTTCCTGAACAATTGTGTTTTCATCTTATTAAACACCAAATGATATAAATCATTGTATGCCGCCTTCAGAAAAGTGATTTTTTGGTGACAGGTACTGCACGACATACATCTTCTTCAAGTGTTTCATCAAAACAAATATTAATTTTAATAACTGCATGCTTGGAATTTAGACTCAACAAAACAGAGATAATGCAACCCAAGACAGAGCAAGGAGGCACCAGCAATGCTGTATTACAAATTTATTAAATCATTGTAAAGAGTTTCCATATCAAAATGGAAAACTTGGGAGCAGCGCAAGAAGGTTATTCATATATTAGGCTAAAGCAATAGGACATGAAGGCAGAAGTTTAATGCCTATATATTCCCAGTCAACTCTCCTTCCAAGTTCCAATTCAGTAATATTTATTGATCAGTGAAAACACATATAAAGAATCTAGCATTTATGAAATAGCAAATATTGGAATCTGACAACTAAGCACAAAGATTTCTTTCCATTACCTTTCTTCCACAAGAGTTCTAAAAGCTGAAAAAGCATATCTCTAATTCTTCCTCTTATTAATCGTAAATGAATTTTCCATCTACTACAACATGAGGGATGTGAGCTATCTTGGCCCACTCTTTTCCTTTATCCCTTTTGCACTGGTTTTTCAACGGAGGACAATCATAAATATTCAATTCCAAAAGTGAATTTGGAAGGCCAACTCTTGGAAAGCATTTGAGCTTTAGACAATCCATGATGTCCAAAAATTTAAGAAGGGCGAGGCTTCGAAAACACTGAGAAGATAAGTATTCCAATTTAGGCAATCTACAAAGACCCAAATAAATTAGAGAGGTGGGTAACATCATTCTTCCGGCAATGTCTGGAAAACACTCTGCATCATGACATCCATCAATCTGAAGCTGTGTAAGAGAGGTAATCCTGTGCAATCCCCACTGCATTAATACCTTACAGATTTTGAGATCTGCAATCCCAAGTGATATTAGGTTTGTGGGAAAACCTTCTTCTGGAAAGGATATTACACTGGGACAATCCTTTATTGATAATTCTTGAAGAGAGTCCAGTTTGTGCAGGTTGTTGGGTAGGGCTTTGAGTTTCTCACATCTGGAAATTACAATACTTGATATGTTTCTGGGAAGCCCTCTTTCTGGAAAGGAAACAAGACTTGGGCAATTCACTAGACGAATTTTCTGAAGAGAACTAAGATTGTGTAAGCCGTCCGGAATTGTCTCTAACTTTGAACAATTAGTAATTCTCAGATATTCAAGCGCCTCAAATAACTGGCTGCTTGATGACAAGATGGTGAGTTCCGAGCAATTCGAGATCACAAGGTGTTTGAGTATCATAGATGAAGACGGCAAAGATGAAGAAGAAGAAGAAGCATAAGAATCCTCCTCATCATCTACCAAACGCTGCAACTTCTGACAATTCCATATCTCAAGCCATTGTAAAGAAGAAGGCAAGTTGCCTTTGAAAACGAATGTTAGAGAATCACAACTTTCAATGGACAATCTTTCCAGTTGCGCATTATCTTGGATAATTCCATCAGGTAAGGCTTTCAAGGCCGTGCTATTTACAATCTTAAGAAAACGCAGGTTATTGGGAACAAAATTCATCTCTGGAAATGAAAGAAAACTTACGCAATTCTCTTCAATGGATACCTCTTCAGGATAGGACAGGATCTGTAATTCTTGTGCGCGCTTGTCAAACTGAAAGTCATCATTCTGCTTCCATAGTGGTTTTATCTGTTGTGAATAGCCAAGTGCCAAAGTTTCTACTGTCTGAAATCCTAGCTTCAAATATTTTGAAAACTCTAAGATATCTGAAATAGTCACAGGTCTTAACAACTCCGTTGGACTACTGTATAGCATCCCTTTGCATCCATATATATTTAGCGAATTATTTGAAATAGTCATACTCTTAAAAGACGTAAAGTCAATTGGAGTACTGTTGAACACCATTCCTTTGCATTCAGCAATTTCTAGTTTGCAGAGCATCGGGAAGCTTGAGACTGGAACTACCAAATCTGCACATTTACTAATAACAAGTGTCTCCAGTGAAGTCAGATGATCAGGTAGCTTTCGGGAGAGTTTGGGACATTTCACAATAGAAAGTTCACGGAGGCGAGGGAATACTGCAGCCTGCTCGTTCGCTTTGATGGTCTTCCAATACACCCATTCTAGCAAATTCTCAAAACGAAGAGTCTCCAATGATTGAAAAGAATTTGAACAATCCTCCCCAAAAATCTCAAAATCAATGCTTTTTAGTCCCGTCAACCCTTTGATGATGAGAAGTTTAAGTGAATCTAGCAACCCCAGTAAAGGCAATGTTGTGCAATTTTCACAATTTTCTAATTTAAGCACTTCAATTTTGGAGTACGATGGATCTCCTATCCAAAAAGGAAATCTTCCACCCCCATAGTTTCTGATTGTCAGCTCTTTTATACTTTCATGAGGTTGGAGCATACCAAGTACATTTTCTTCTACTAACTCTTCCCTTGAACTGTCAAATTCAGATTTCCATTCTAACAGCAATACTTCTAACTTCTGCTTCTTACATAAGCCCGCTTCTCTTGCATCCCAAGAATCATTCACATTCTCTAAACCTGAAATACAAAGCTCGCCACGGAGAAATGTTAGATTCTTTAAATCTTTCAAATTGGATCCGGTTCCCTTGGCCACAATATAATTGGACAGCGTTTGCAGATGCTTTAACTCCTTCATCCCCAAAGGCATTCTTCTTATTAAATTTGCACCCATTATATCAAGATGGCGTAGATGGATCAAATTTCTCAGGTTGGACGGTAACTTCAACAGACGATAGCAATCTCTTAATATCAAAATTTGCAAGTTTAACAATGAGGTTGTTGACTCAGGTAAACTTCTGATCCTAGTGCCAGCAAAATTAAGATATCTGATATGTCTCAATCCTCCTATTGAATTAGGTAACTCACTGATGTAATAATTTCTTACACATAATACTCTCAGCCTTTTAAACTTCGTCAACAAATCAGAAAAAGCCACAAAACTTGGGTAGCTACTACTTGTAACGCTTCCTCTGACGGGTACTAGCAAAAATGTTCTTAAATGCCCAACATCATACAAAACCTCAAACTTATTTTTGTTTTCATAAATTTCGCGAGTATAAGAAAAATGAGGGGCTCTTTGAAATCTTCTAATTTGCTCATTAGTCTCCATCCTGAAATTTGTTTCTCCGGAAACCAATTGTGCCAAATCATGAAAAAGGTCGTGCATTGTAAATGTATGAGTAAATTTACTTGAATGTTCAAAAATTGACCTCGACACCAGATCATGAAAACAGTCACTACCCCAATCCTCTAGCTGCTTATTGTTTTTTGATTGCTGAATTATACCTTCAGCCATCCACAGAAAAACAAGTTCCTTCTCCTCAAAATCATAATCTTTTGGAAAAAGTGCACAATAGGCAAAGCATCTTTTCAAATGTGATGGAAGATGATAGTAGCTCAATCTTAACACTGGAAGAATGCCACTTTGTTGAGGTAAATCCCATATATTTCTGTTCAGTATATCTTCCCACTCATCATCTCTCTTACGGCGTAAAAGACTACCAAGAGTACTTGCCGCCAGGGGCAAGCCTCCGCACTTTCTAACAACTTTCTTATGAAACACCTCTGAAATTTGATAACTTCTAATATCTTTACCTTCACATGCATGCTTGATGAACACAGACCAGCAATCTTCATCAGATAGATGCTTAAGATTATACTGTTCAATGGTTCCCATTGTTGATGCAACATTTGTATGACGTGTCGTCACAATAATCTTGCTTTTTGGTGCCACAGCCATAAATGGAGACTTTAGAACTTCCCACGAACTGTAGTTCTCGTTCCAAACATCATCTAAGACAAGAAAGAGTTTTTGTCCATACACAGCCTTCTTCAATTGAACCTGCACTTCATTTAACGTCTTGAGATCACAAGGTTGAGAGGTGATTGACTACAGAAGTGCCCTTGAAATATTCAAAACATCAAAATCATCAGAGACACAAACCCATGCTTTTATGTCAAACTTGAAATCTTCAACCGCCTTGTCGTGGTAGATCTCTCGAGCGAGCGTTGTTTTTCCGACACCTGCCATGCCTACAATTGGTATCACACAAAAGCTGGGATCACTTGCTTCATCACTTAAAACCATTTCGAGTATCTTAGCCTTATCTTCATCTCTTCCGTAGACAGCACGCTCCGTTGGAACACTCGAGCTGGGCAGTCTTTGCTGTGCAAGAGTTGTCCCTTCAGGAATCAATTGCAATCCAAGTTCAATTCTTTGTTTACAAAGTTCTTCCAAGCGGGTAGTGATAGTTTTAATCTTGGAATCTATGCCGATATTGAACTTAACAGTACTTGGATTAAAACAATTGGTATAATTAGGAATAAGATTCCAAAATTTCCCAGTACCAGCCTGATCATGTTCTGCTGTCAATTTGCGCTTTAAAGCTTCAGTGGCAAACTCATCTAGTATGTCCTCAGCATCATAAGCCAAGTCTCGGAGATTGTCCAGCCAAATCTTCACAGCCTCATTCATCAATTGCTTCTCCTCTGCATCTTTGAGCACAGCCTGAATGATCATCAAAGTGTTTTCCCACTTCTTCAGCTCAGAATCAACGCTGCCTTGAAGTTGACCCACAAAGTTGAGCAAATCACGGGAAGCCAATCTATCAAACAAAACCTGAAAGAAAGCAGAGAGTAAGAGCTCTCCTACAGCCATGGCTTGGTTGGTTCGCCGGAAAGAAGGCAAAAGAAACCAGAATAGCAGAAGATGAAAAGGATAAGAGCAACGAAAATAGAAAGTGGTTTACTCGAGGGATATTGAGAATTGGTTACCAGAACCAGAAGTCATAATACTGCTAATCAATAGTGATTAGGTTGAACAGCATAGTATGGGTATACAAGAAGACAAATCGGCCACGTAAAAGCAAACTAAAAGAAAATGGAAATAGAATTTTGCAGCGATAGTGACGCGCCTGCCTGCTGCCACCTTACATTTTATTTTCATTGCATTGAACAAGATAATTCAAGTAGTTAATAGACAAAACTACACTAATGTGTGTGTGTGCGTGTGTATAAGAAATTATTTAATTAACAAATATCCTTCTATATCTTATTCAATAGTAGTTAGAACTTTAGCACCCCAAATTTTGTCATAACATGACAAGATTTATAATGATACTCACATCTCCAAAAAATTCAATCTATCTCTATATTACAATTCACAAATTCTTCCAAAATACAGTATCAAACCTCAAAACATGTGTAATCAACATATTAGTAGAATCTCAACCCAAATGTCACCTTTAAAGAAGGTATTCCTTATAAGTTTAGCCCAAAAATAATTAATAGAGTTTAAACTATTTATTTACAATACCAAATAAATATAAAATGATAAGAACAATACTGACTTATTTACAAAGAGCACATAAATCGTAACACTAATCTTCAAAGCAAATCTAGCATCTCGTCACCCTAAACACAAACTTAATATATAAAATATCAACTGGTAAGACGTGAGCCACTTACTCAATAAGTAAATTCATACATAACTTTTAATGCTTAAAAATCATTTAAATTACAAAATAATTATCTATGAAATCATTACTCAAAGAAAAGTATTTGATAATATGTAAGCATAATCACATCTTTTAATAAAACTAATTTATAAAAAGAAACATTTAACAAAAATACTTAACAAAATCATTAAATTCATGTCTTGTAATATCACCAATATTTTGGTGTTTCTTTTATCACAATACAGTACAATATACCTCGAAAATCCAATCATTAACAATTAGTAAGTGCATAATAGTAATGTAGCTAGCCAGTCGATAATGAATAACAGTAATAAAAATAATCACTACGGACAATAAGCCAAAACAGTACAGTTTATAAAATACGACATTTCATGTAAGATAACCGATAACATTTATCTTCCATGTATATTCCATACAAAATATTCAATAATTTGAGAAAAGGTTTCTTCAAAATAACTATTTAATCATTAAAATTATTATCCATTTTGTTATGAAATTCTCTCATGCTTACAATAGTTTTGAAGATTAACAGAGAACACGTCATATGTAAATCTACTTACATGTACTGAACCAAAACTTTTACGCTACCTCTAGTATTCAAAGATTCCAATCCCCCTATTCATAGCAAAGTATAATTTAATCAAAACTATATTAATTCATTAATCTTAAACTATGGACAACTTATTTTTAGATCTCACTTCCTATATACAATTCCTTTAACTACTTACTAATAACTTTTATTACATTATAGAATCCTTTGAATTACAACATCATAATCCTTGTTCTTAGAACTCTTCACACCTTAACTAATGAAAGTTTAAGAATTTACTCAAGTCCAAAACTATACATTATAAAGTCTTAAACTTATATATTCATAATCTGTCTTTTCAGTTTTTTACTAAACATCATCAATTTAATAATTTTTAACTTTCAATCTACCAATTACATTAAGCTAAATTTTTATAGAGAATTGCTGTTGACACATAAAAATATTTTATTAAAAAATTTCATAATATTTAGACATTAAAAATATTTTTAAAATATTTTCCTTTTCGAGTGCAGATAAACTATCCTAAAATTTCCATATTTCTAGTTCAATGATTCGAAAATTTATCACAATTTTTATAAAAATCCAAAAATCATGAAGCTTTGCAGAATATCAATAAACTTGTATATAAAGAAATATGTCAATTTTTAGAATATTTGAAGATCATTTGATTGATCAAATGATTATATATTTTCGGACCTATAGCAAAAATTGTTGTTCTTCAGAACAACAAAGTAACGTTTGAAAAATCATTAAAATTGATTTTTTAACTGATTGCAACAAAATAAAATTCTATAAATTTCTTAGTGAATGTAGTTTAATATCTTAAAAGATTATTAGTATAAACTACACAAAAATCTATATTTTAATTATCACTAGACAGACTATTGAGACAACTCTATAAAATTCTAATCCTATTAACCATCAATCAAATATGTAATATATAACTAGGATCATCTGAAATCACAAGAAAGACGTAATTTATTTCCAAGAGAACTTACCTAAAAGATATTCGAATAGGAAATAGGTTAAGATACATCTTTTTTCTTTTTTTTTAATTTCCTTTGATTTTCCCTCTTTTCCTCTTTCCTTTCTCTTTCTCTCTCCTTTTTTTTTTTGACAGCCGAAGAGAATAAGAACTCTAATTATAAACTCGCTTAACCTAAACTGCACATTATGTAAAGTATCACTCGATTCTCTTAACTTTTTCTTCTACATTTTTGACCTATAATAAAATTTCTATTATCCAATAATTCCATTCTTTTCAAAAATATACGTATTCATCCCTAATAAGTAAACTCCACCAAAAGTAAATATACTTTCTCATAAACTTTTAATCATTTGTATTATTTACATAATACTGTAAAAATTCGGGTATTACAAGAATTGTATGATTAGTATTAATACTTTACGTTAGTGACAATATAGAACTTGTACCATAGTGCAAGAGATTTTTAATGTTTAAAAAGTTAGGATTGTCTCCATAAAGTAATAATTATAATACAATTATTCTAATTAATTAGAATTTAGCCCCATTATGTATGAACATTTTGGAAACAATATTTTGGAATTTTGTTGATAGAAAACCGTACAAGAACTCCAGAATCAACGCAAGGACTTCTCAAGTTCCACAATAAATTTCTATAACTGCGCTTTACTCTTTACATTTGTAAATTTCAAATTAAAATTATTTTAAAAAAATTCAGGGCAAATATAATTGTCAGAACCGCCAGATGATGCTCTTATGAAGGAATTTCTTGCTCTACCATAAAATTTTCATTATTGATTTGCCAACTTCTGAAAGGAATTTAATGTTGCAATGCCGCTTTATTGGTTCCCCTACGGTCTTCTAGAAGTCAATAAGATATGTTTAGTAATCAAGAGGGCAGCGCAACAGGGAGGAGAATAAGTGGAGCTTTGAGAGTAGTGAACATCAACATCCATTTAACGCTGCAGGTAATGTTTCCAAATTAACAAGATGATCCATAATTTAGTTTGGTGAAGGGCTAACACTTTATTTAACATGACACCTCATATCTTTGTTGAGGTAGAAGTATCAGTTGAAATAGTTGGGGCTAACATAAAGCAACTGAGCAATCCCGCATCTCTAAAGTAATGCTCTTTTGTGCACGTACATATTGATGGCAGTCGACTACCAAAAGCTCAGTGAAAGAAGAAGAAAGGGAAGACAGATGAAACATTAGAAGTTCGTCCCCTGCAAGAAAGATATCTTCAGAAGAAAATCATTTGCTTGAGGGGGTAAATCATCCATAATCGAATAGCTGCTAACTTCTAGTCTTATACGTTTTTGGCTGAAGCATCTGTTGTACTTTTCTTTCACAGTTCACCCTTTTTTCTTACGTTTTTGGTTTATGCATCTTCATAGATTTCTCATTTCACCCCATTTTCTCTTTGTTTGCGTGTAACTGAACAAACCCAACTTATATAGCTGGAGACTTAAAGTGGAAAGACTTGAAGAAGCATAATGTCCCAGAGACAAAATAGAGGGACATTAGCTCCAAAGCCTTTCAATCCAGGAAGTCCTTTGACACTAATGGTTATCTTCCAAACAGGCTTATGTCCTCCTGTATATACAGTAATGTCATTGCAATTTTGAAGCAGCAAAAGTAGTTTGTTGATGCACAGCTTCAAACAGTTGAAGGAATACCCCGGAAGATTCAAGATGCCTTATTGATTCTCTAAATGACACTTACATGTTTTTTGCATCCATTCAATCTGAATTAATGTGGCAAATGACACCATTAAGCTGGAGGATGGAACACAGTACGTGCCAGAATTGAAAAGACAAAGTGAAGCAGAGAATGTTGTCTATCAGTCAAGAGGCAAGCAAGAGACAGGCCGAGGCATGGTAGCTTCACTGCTTAATTTAATGATGAGAACTCTCAAGCGTAAGACTTGAATCAATGTAAAACTTGAAACCCTGGAACAATTTCTAGGAAGCTACTGCAAATGTCCAGAATCAATGTAAAACTTCGACTTTGAGAAAAAAAAAAAAAAAAAAAGCTGTCTTCTTTTTAGTTCATAGTGTACTTTTCCATTCTTTTTATTAACTAAAGCACTTACATGTGTTTCTATGAAGAATATTCCAGAATCTGTTTCCCACAATTAATTTTACAAATATAATTTGCCACCATAATTAACTGTCTTCCTGCCAGATTTAGCTTCTGAAATTAATTTGTAAAACTGAAGTTGCACTGTATTTTAATTGCATTTAACAATATATATATATTATATAATTAGAATCTTTTTACCACTCAATTTTCAGTAAATATTATTCCATAATATAATTGATTATGATTGAGGAAGCATACGTTATTAGTGAAAACAATGAAATTGATGGCCAGTTGGCTGGAACACTAATCACGGCTTGACCAAGAGCGTAGCATCAGAAGAATAAACACAGCCTCCACTTGATCTGTTCATTGTCAATTTGTTATTATCTTAACAATAACAAAACTTTTTGTGCGCTACGTACACTGATGGTGGAGTCAACAGTACTCCTAGCTTCACCAAGAAACAAAAGCTACTTAAAGTCACTCCTAGCTTGGGTGATCAATCTTTGTTTCCGGTTACTTCTCTGTATCAATTAAAAACCTGATAATTGTTTTGCTTACTCTCAATATCCTTTTCTTTCTCCAACCGTCCCAATTCCTTTGCTTTCTCTCCCAAGAACGACACCATGGTTGTGGGAGAGCTTTTACTCTCTGCTTTCTTTCAGGTTTTCTTTGAACGGTTAGCTTCCCCTGATTTGCTGAACTCTGTTCGTGAAATTCATGGAGGAGTGGATTCAGAGCTCAAAAAGTGGGAGAATGGTTTGATAATGATTGAGGCTGTGCTCAGTGATGCAGAAGAGAAGCGGCTGACAGACAGGGCTGCGAAGATTTGGCTGGACGATCTGCGAGACTTGGCTTATGATGCTGAGGACATTCTTGATGAGTTTACAACTGAAACTTTGAAGTGCAAATTGATGTAGAACATGAAGAGGCTAGCCCTAGCAAAGTTCGGAACCTAATTCCCACTTGTGTCAGTTGCCTCAATCCAAGTACTGTTAAGTTCAGTATCAGTATGAGCTCCAAGATTAAACGTATCACTAGCCGCATGGAAGAACTCTATGCAAAGGTGATTGCACTTGGATTGAAATTGAATCCTAGGGGCACATCAGCCACCACACAGCATAGTGTTCACGTGCTGGAAATTGAAGGCAGAATCCGACTACGTGCGGCACTTAATTCAGCTTGTAGAACAGAATCAAGTAAGCCTTTTTAACCCAAGATCACTTTGTGTGTGTGTGTGTGTTGGCGTGAGTGGAGAAGCAATGCACTGTCAAAGTGAAGAAAATACAATTGAAATTGCAGGAGAGAAAGAAACCCACGTACTGCATCTTTTGGAATGGAAGAATGGCTTCTTTTTTTCTCATTTACACAATACTTGCATATATGCATTGGAGATTTTCATTAGCAACCAAATTTTAAATTTAATTTTAAATCTAATCTGCATATATTTACAATGAATGGCCATGATCTAATTATACAAAGCATTATCAATGGCCAAAATAAATCCATGTACAAATAATTGCATAAAAATCCCATCTATCACCACTAACTCTAAATTTGGGCTTATTGGGTCACACAACTAAGCAAGCCATGTTAGGTTGCTAAGTTGCCCCTCATGTTTTGCCCACTTGCTTTCCCCTTGTGCTAGGTATGGTAGGAAACCGGGCATGCTCTCGACATGCCCTGCTCAGGCCCGCACGCCTTCTGTCTCACCATCCCGCTCTCGGTTCACTGTTCGTGCGGGTACTGTTTATCTGCGAATAAGCACTCTCAATCGAAAAGGTAGGCAAGTCTAGAACTTGTGCACACTTATTGTGTGAGTTGCGCGCCCTCCTGCTCTTATGTTTTCGGCGGTTCTGCTTTCAAATTGGCGACACGTTATAGTAGACCGCCTAGCTCAAGTGTGCCAACAGAAAGTGCTGTCTGCGGGAAAGATGAAAATACTTGAAATGGTTTTAAGTGATGCCAACTTTCATGTAATACCAATTGTAGGCATGGCAGGGGTTGGAGAAACAACGCTTGCTCGGGAGGTTTACAATGACAAGGCGGCGAAGAACTTCAAGTTCGACATAAAAGGATGGGTTTGTGTTCCAATGATTTTGATGTTTTGAACATTTCAAGGGCACTTCTGGAATCAATCACCCCGAACCTTGTGATCTGAAGACCTTAAACGAAGTGCAGCGTCAATTGAAAAAGGCTGTTGATGGACAAAAATTCTTGCTTGTCTTATATGATGTTTGGAACGAGAACCATAGCTCATGGGAAATCCTAAAGTCTCCATTTATGGCTGGGGCAACAAAAAGCAAGATTATTGTCACCACACGCAATTCAGATGTTGCTTCAATGATGGGAAAAATGGAGCAATATAATCTAAAGCATCTATTTGATGACGGTTGCTGGTCTGTGCTCATCAAGCATGCATTTGAAGGTAGAGATATTAAAGCACATCAAATTTTAGAATCATTTGGTAATAATGTTGTTGGAAAGTGCGGAGGCTTACCCTTGGCAGTCTTTTGCGCTCAAAAAGAGATGATGCCTGCGACTGTATACTGAACAACAGCATATTGGATTTTCCTCCATAAAATGAGATTCTTCCAGTGTTAAGATTGAGTTATCATGATCTTCTTACTCATATGAAGAGATGCTTTGCGTATAGTGCAATTTTTCCCAAAGATTATGAATTCAGAAAGAAAGAACTTGTTGTTTTGTGGATAGCCGAAGGTGTTGTTCAACAATCAAGAAATGATAAGCAACCAGAAGATTGGGGCAATGAGTGTTTTGATGAGCTAGTTTCAAGGTCAGTCTTTCAACAATCAAACAGTGATAGTTCAAACAGTGATAGTTCAAAATTTATAATGCATGACCTTGTCCATGATTTGACTCAATTTGTTTCTGGAGAAACCATTTTCAGGTTATAGGAGGCCAATAAGCGATCGAGAAGATTTGAGAGGATTCATCATTCCTCTTACACTCGTGGTGAGTATGATGGTATAAATAAATTAGAGGTCTTTCATAAAGTTGAACATTTGAGAACATTCTTGTCAGTACTCATTAGAGGGCGTGATGGTTTAAGTTGCATAACTTATCTGGTTGTACATGACTTGTTGCCCAATCTCAAAAAGTTGAAGGTTTTATCTTCACAAAGATACCGTATAACTCAATTACCAGACTTGATGAAGGAGTTGAGACTCTTAAGGTATCTCAATTTGTCTAATACTATGATAAGAAATTTACCTGAGTCCACGAGCTTATTAACTTGCAAATTTTCCTATTGACGGATTGTTATTATCTTAAGGAATTTGATCAACTTGTGCCATCTTGACATAAAAGGTGCAAATTTGCTGAAAGAGATGCCACTGGGAATGAAAAAATTAAAGAATCCCGAAACTTTATCTAGTTTTATCGTGGGCAAGGGTGGAAGAATATCCGGTTTAAAAGATTTGAAGAATTTGAAGTTTCTCCTTGGAAGACTTTGTATTTTAGAATTAGAGCGTTTGACTAATTCAGTGGATGCAAGAAAAGCTACTTATGTGAAAAGCAAAATCTAAAAGCATTAACCTTATAATGGGGGCTCACTTTAGCAACTTATGAGAAGCAGCAGTAGAAGAAAATATACCTGACATACTGCAACCTCATCAAATTTAATATAAAAGACTCACAATTAGATGGTATGGTGGTGCAAAATTTCCATCTTGGATAGGAGATGGATTATTGTCCAATATAGAGGTTCTGAAGTTGGAAAATTGTGAACGGTGTAAATCTTTGCCTTCACTCGGGATGTAGAATTCACTTAAAACATCTCACAATCACAGAGATGATGGGGCCAAAAACAATCGAGCTTGAGTTTTATGGAAAGGATTGCTCAAAGTCATTTCATTTCAATCATTAGAGACTTTGCACTTTGAGAATTTGCAAGAAGGGGAGTGTTGGGAAACCGATTTAGAAGAAAATAAGTATGTTGGAATATTTCCTTGCCTCCGTGAACTTTCCATCAGAGGTGTCCAAAATTGTCTGAAAAATTGCCCGAGCTTCTTCCTTCTTTGGAGAAACTTGTTGTCAGTTAATGTGCGGAGTTGTAGTCCCAGTCTCAAGCTTTCCAAAGCTCTGCAAATTAGAAATTAATGATGTTAGAATTAAAATTATACTTATTTAGTTTTGTTAAGTTTAGTTTTATTAAGTATATTTTTAGATTAAGTATTAATTATTAGTCTTTTCTTAATTTATTAAGAATTTATAATTCAAGAGAGATTCAATATAATTTTATTTTTTTTAACATGACATTAGAGTTGATTTAACCTTAGATTTGAGAGTCGTTTTAGAAAAACTTTGATAATGATGATGTTCTACCTTATAAGGTGGTTACTAAGCATGATTTAGTTTTTACTCCAAAAAACAAAATTTCTTGAAACCTTAATTCAAGTATGGTATTGTTCACAATACTATTTGGGTATACTATTCTTGGGTACTATAGAGTTGTACTGTTTACAAATTCCTAATATGGTTGCCCGTTCATCTACTACTCTTTGCCTATAAAAAGGCACAATCAATGTTCTTTGCCTAAAAAAAAGCACAGTTAATATTCTCTGTCTACAAAAAGATATAGTTAGTATTCTTCGCTTAGAAAAGATGCTACAAGTATTTTTTGCCTATAGAAGGCATTACAAGTATTCTTCACTTATGAAAGGCACTCTTCGTCTATAGAAGGCACTATCAATATTTGCTTATGGAAGGCACTATCATCTTTGACTATGGTCTTTGAGATTTTCTTCTCAATCACATTGGTTTCCAAATTCAAGTTTGCTCTACTGTCTTGAGTTTAAGGGAAGTGCTAAAATTAAAATTAGATTTATTTAGTTTTATTAAGTTTAATCTTATTAAATATATTTCTAAAATAAATATTATCAGCATTCCTAAAGTTAAGAGAGATTTAATATAAATTTATTTTCTTCAACGAATGAATGCAAAGGACTGGTGTGCAGTTGTACTCCAATTGACTCTTGGTCAATCAAGAGTGTGACTATTTCAGATAGTTTATTGGAAACATATGGATACAAAGGGATGTTATACAACAGTTAAACTTTGTTGAAGTCCGTGACTATTTCAAATTCATTAGAGTTTGGAAAGTTTTTGAAGCATGGATTCTTTAAAATCCTTACCCGAGGAACTGTTGGGCAACAATTCACAACTAGAAAGGTTGAATGCCTGCAGTTGTGATTCTCTAATGTTCCTCGAAAAATGCAAGCTACCTCTATCTCTTAAGAGACTTGTGATATCCGATTGTAAGAAGTTGCAGCGTCTGGTGGATCATGAGGAGTGTGCTTCTTCTTCATTTGTGGCTTTGAAAGGCCTTGAGATTTTCAACTGCCCCGACCACACCACTTTCTGTTCAGTAATCCAGTTACTTGAGGCGCTGGAATGCCTGTTTGTAAACGACTGTCAAGCTGGAGTCGGTACCCAACGGCTTGTACAATCTTAACTGTTTACGGCAGATTTTAATATGGAATTGTCCAAGCCTTGTTTGCTTTCCGGAAGGAGGCCTCCCCAGAACCACTTCAATTGTTTCAATCGACAATTGTGAGAAACTTAAAGCCCTACCAGACAACATACACAAACTCTACTCTCTTCAACACTTACTAATAAGTCAGTGTCCAAGTGTCGTAGCATTTTCATTTCCTGAAGAAGGTTTTCCCACCAGCCTAACGTCACTTCACATTGAAGATCTAAAAATCTACAAGGCAGTGATCCAGCGGGAGTTGCACAGGCTTACCTATCTTACACGCCTCAACATTTATGGATGTCATGATGGAGAACCCTTTCCAGATGTGGATATGGGAATGACGTTGCCAACCTCTCTAACTCAATTGACAATTTCCGGTTTCCAGCAATTGAGATACATATCTTCAACAAGTTTTCAAAGCTTCCACTCTCTTGAAAATTTGTGGATCTATGATTGTCCAAACCTCAAATCCTTTCCAGAGTTGGGTCTTCCATCCTCACTTCAGCTGTAATACATTGAAGATTGTCCATTGCGGAAAAAACAGTACAAAAGAGACACAGGAAAAGAATGGTCCAAGATATCTCACATTTCTCATGTCCTGATAGACAGCAAATTCCTCTATGAACCATAGGTGGACAAATGAGTTCTATTTCATCTACAAAGAATTAGAGAATAAGGTCTGTAAATTTTTATTTAATGATTCTGCAATTTTTATATACAATCAACCCTTTCAACTGAGTAATTTATGGTGTCATATACATGGTTTAGTGGCAGCCAGAAAGAAATTTAAAGAAATCATTCAAATTGTAAAATCATCGCCGTTTCATGTATAAAATTAAATATGCTGAAAGCTCATTGTGTCTCCTTTCAGATGATCAATTCATTTTTTCTTCTGAAATGAAATGAAATAGGCAGGGAATGAAGAGGCATAATAATTTTTCAGGTATGTTTAAGATATGTGCTATTCTCTCTCAACACCATTGCGTTCTTTCTTTGTTGGCAATAGCATGTTTCTAATTAATACAGCTCTGTTATATTCAGGATGAATATCAGGAATAGAGTGCTGCCCTGGAAAAAATATGGATCCTTGGCAAATACATCTTCAGAAAAAAAAAAATGGCACACTTGTTGAGGTGAAAAGGTCTATGATCCTCACCCATTAATTTGCAGTCATTGCTTAATTTCCTGCTAACAAATTTAAGAAATCTATAGTTTGTTATTAGTTACAGTTTCTGATGCACTTTTTTTTTTTTCCATATTTCAATTTGGGCGATCTACAGCATTATGTCGCTCGTTGTTGTAGCCGAGAATTTGAGATGTCTCTCTAGCATGGTTTGAAGTTTGAAGAAACTTCTGAAAAGGGCTTAATGCTCTAGAGCCCCGGATGCTTTGTAACACCCCAAATCTAACATATGTCGATCTAAGGGCTACGAACTCCAATTTGAAGTTTACATTACTCACACTATATAAATCTTCAATTGAAATACCTCAAAATATTATTAGACAAATCAAATGTTTCTCAAGAACATCAAAAGATCCTCATGATTCAATCAAAAGTCAAATCTCTAAATGCAAGCCAAATGAAGCATAAATGACAATAACAGTGTCCTCAAATATTTATTAACACAAAATGATAAACAAGAAATCCAAAGCTATCTTCCGATATATGCTATCAATTCACCAATTTAGGCTACTTAATTTACAACAAGTAAATTACGATGGGTGAGCCGTCAATTCGATAAGTAATGCCATTCATAATATATGTATGTGTCATTTTCTTGATGATCACAAAATAATTCGCAAATTTTTAATGACAAAATCAAATAATTACAAGTAGAATATTTTGAAATAAAAATTCAAAAATAAAGTCATTGTTCAAAAAATATAATTTACAATAATTAACCATAATAATATAATGTTTAGCTCATAAAAGTCCTTATAGAAAATGCAATTATATCGCTCATGTCACATAGTGTCACTTGTACTCTCGGTGACCTGACCAATAACAGAATCATATAATATGCACAATCAAAATAGAATCCTAGCTAGTTGAAATAGAAATATCAATTATAGTCAAACAGAATCAATATCAAAATTAGAATCAAAATACTATAGACAGATGAGCCAAACTATTTTTCTTTCAAAAACCACATAATCATTTATTCCAAATATATTGGTTGCGTTAATACATACTTTATAAAATCATTTGCAATTAATTTTTTAAGATGAGATTAACGTTATCAAGAAAATCTTTTCATCAATATATGAAGATAAAGATACACAGGTCTATACCATAACTTCTTTTAATAAGAAAAGTTTCACAAATATTTCCAAAACATTAAAATAAATAAATATTTAGCACAAGACATACTCATGTTGTAAAACAAACACAAATAAACTATGAATGAAATTACTTACCTCAATCCAAGCACAAATCTTAGACTATTTTTACTCTGTCCAAAGATTCCAAACACCCTATACGATAAAGGACGCTTAGTACCCCATACACACATAAATTTCAGAATTTTAATCATACCCTAAATAATATATTTTAGAACCTAAACTTAACCCTTCATGAATTCAGTTTCTAGTTTCTTATCTGACCAACCTAAACTCCAGGACTTTTATCTCTCAAACTACAAATTGAATCAGCTTAGAACTTTCCAGATTTGTTGATTACACTTTAAAATATCATATGCAAAAGTTTCATCTCATTTTTGGTTCACAAAGATTTTCTAAATAATTTAGATTCCATTCAACAAAAATCTGTCCAGAATGTAATAGTTTTATAGTTCCTTCAATAAAAAATTTATAACTATTTTTGTGATGATTCAAAAATTATAAAATTTATTGAAAACTACTAGACAGATAGAAGAACCATCATACCAAATTTTATAATTTTTAAAAATCATTAGCCATTTAAATAATTTTTTTTCTGGAACAACATTGCAGAATTTTCAGACTTCCAGAATCTAAGTATATATGAAATTTGAAAAATTATATAAAATTGAATTTTGACCCAATTTGAGTAAAACAAAATTCAACATGCTCCTCAATCCATTTTGTTTAAGTTTGTAAAGTTTTAATCCAAAATTCTTAATAGAACTTCCATTAAGATTGTTCATATACTTTGTACTCAGCAAATCCCATAAAGTTCAATGCAAATCAATTCACTAGTATGTAGAAAGTTAATTAAAACTAGAATTCCTAAATCTAAAATCACACAAACTACTCTTAATAACAACCTTTAAGAATCTATATAGAAAATTATGAAATAACACTAATATAAAATAACAAGATTTAAGAACCGAAAATACGAATGAGCATAGTATAGAATGAGCATAGTATAGTTAAAACTCTTACCTAACTTGACAAGTTTACGAGAAAGCCACAACACCAAAGTGAGTAAAGAAATAAGTTTGTGTGTTTTGTAAAAATGGGAGGCAAAGACAAAGTGAAGAAAGATAAAATAAAGTACGTTTATATAATAAGTTCTAAGATATAATAAGTTCCAAGACAAACGCTAAACTAGTATGGAAAGGATAAGGACTTAATATGTAATAAAACAAATTATCTACTTTCCAATTTTAAAACATCTGATTTCAAAATTTAAAAAAATTCTACATTATTAAAACTACCCCATAAAACTTATATAATTTCTTTCCTAATTAGTAAAAAAGATAATAATAATAATAATAATAATAGGATGTTATATGCTTGACAAACTTCTTTGTGTAATCTGATCCCAAGCCTTTGAGTTTACTGATTCAGAATTTGGTGGAAGCTAACACCTCAAAATGGTATAGTAAAAAATACCAACTTAACTCGGGTGGTAATTTTATCTTTCCTTTTGTCATGTCTAGCATCTTTTGCAGAATATTTGTATGTAACTTCATATGCACAAGTTGTATCAAAGTTTGTTGGTCGTTCTGTTAATTGTTTAAGGCGTAATCCATATGCTAACTTCTAGTCTGAACTAGCTTTCTGCAAAATCCATATAAGAAATTTGTAATTGTTTCTTGTTAGCTTCTGTATCTGATATACTTATCAGAGCTTTTTACAAGCTACTGTATTATATGTTTTTAGAGTCTGTATCTGAGAACTTTCGCACTGCACTTGCTTTTCTTCGTTTTCCTAGGTGACTTCAGAACTCAGCACATGAGTAGAACTTTAAAGAAATATCTAAAGAGAGTTAATGCCCGACAGAGTGGATGCTTGACTACGATATCAATTGGCTCCGAAGCCTTCATCCTGCACCACTCAATTTTGAAGCAGCGAAATATGTTGGTTCTTGCAAAGGTTTAAACAGTTGAAGACTTGCCCTGCAGGCTTCATGGCGAACTGCAACCGTCTTTACAACACCTATACCGGTTTTGCGTTCATTCAATCAACAAATGGTGTGGAAAATAAGCAGTGGATGTGCCAGAATCATTTAAAAACAGTGTAAAGCATGAAAACCAGAAGATGCTGTCAATCATTGAAGAAAAGTACATTTGAATTTTGATCAAGTAATAACTAAAAGCCATGTAAGAAATTTTTTTTAAAAATTTTTGTTAGTTGTTTATTACTTTGATTTTTCTCTAGTTTGCAAAGAATGACTTAGGCATTGTAGAACATTGCGATTCATTTCGTTTATGCTAATATTGCTTGTATGTTTGCGGATGAACAATTCATATTGTTAAGCATCCAATTGGAGTGGATTTTCTCGTTGATAAATATGCTAATGTACAAATGAACTTTCCTATCTCTAAATTTTCATTGTCATCTGCCATTTTCTTGTAATCCTTTGTTGCTGTGATACAGCTTTTTTGGTGCTCGCAGTAGAAGGCTGGAAGCTTGTAAGATGTCTAATAAAATATCTAAAGAGAGTATTAATCATCCTTTTCATTCTTTTGTTGTTCATGAATTCTTGCATATGTTTCTGAATTTGATACGGAAAAGAACCTTGGATTTGCTAGAGCTCAGGGATTCCAATTTTAGGTGAATTAGTTATTGACAAGAATTTTGTAATTAAAGTCAAAGTACCCATTCAGTGGAGATGACGCATGCATATAGTGGCTTTTCAGGATGATTATTAAATCCAAAAGGGCGTTTTATTATTCTGCCCAATTTTAGGGGAAGTAATGACGAAAATTAATTGCAACAGTTTCACTTCTCCAAAGTAAATCCACTCCTGCCAAGATATTGAAGCTTATCTCCTTCCAAGGCATGAGAATCTGATGTAAATTTTGCACCTTTAATCTGTCTATAAATCTTACTAATAATCTAATCCGCAAGATCTCGTCAGCAAGAAGAATCCAGTTAGATATTGTTTTAGTTTGATTTTTTTCTTTCTTGAGGCAGAACTACCCGTTGAAATAGTTGATGCTCACCTAAGGAATTGAAGGATCTCAAAAATCTCAAGTCAATGCTCACCTGCCCGCCTAGATATGGATGCCTGCTGCTTTCCAGCAGCTCAATGAGGGAAGAAGCTCGATAAAATGTTAGCATAATGTCCCAGAGAAACATGTAGGTGCACTTGGTCCCAAGCCTTTCATTCCAAGGTGTTCTTGGCATTGTTACAATGGTTAGTGACGTTGTTATTTATTAACAACTATAAATACGCAGAAGTCCACACGGTTTTGATTTTCAAAATAATGAACAAAAAAATGCTCTCTATTATCGATCAATTTTTTATTTCTAATTATAAATTAAAATTTTAAAAAAATTCAACGAGGAGCTTCATTTAATTAATGGTCCTTATAATTACATTTTCAGCGATTGAAGGCTGGTAGTTGAGCATTAATTAAATAATTGTTTACTTAGTGGAATCCACACGCCACATGGTTTAACGTGGACGGCAAACTAAAGCAAAGATACATTGCCTTCTATTTTCCGATTTCCTGGATTAATTCATCAAATTTCATTCCTTGCTCTCAACGACCTTCTCTTCTTTTTGAATTGAGGATCTCTGTAGATTTCTTTCTTTCCGAAAAGCAAACGAAACCATGGTTGTGGGAGAGATCTTACTCTCTGCTTTCTTTCAAGTGTTGTTTGACAGATTGGCATCCCGAGAGTTGCTCAACTTTGTTGGTCAACTTCGAGGTGGGGTCGATTCCCAGTTCAAAAGTTGGGAAACAAAGTTGAAGATGATTCGGGCAGTGCTCAGTGATGCACAGGAAAAGCAACTGACCAACGAGGCTGTGAAAATGTGGCTGGAAGATCTCCGAGACTTGGCTTACGATGCTGAGGATATTCTGGATGAGTTTGCTACAGATGCTTTGAAGCGGAAGTTGATGGCAGAATCTGAAGACTCTAGCAGTAGCAAAGAAAAGAACATCGTCCCTGCTGCTTGTTTCAATTGTTTCTATTTTCCAAGCACGATCAAGCTCAATGCAAGTATACGGTCCAAGATAGAAGAGATTACCAGCCGTTTGGAAGAACTCTGTAAACAGAGAAATGAACTTGGATTGCAATTGACTCCTGGAGGAACATCATCCGCAGTTGCACTAAGAAGACCACCCAGTTCAAGTGTGCCAGCAGAACATGATGTGGTTGGGAGAGACGGAGATAAGGCTGAAGTACTTAAAATGGTACTGCACAATGCACCAAGCCATGCCAACATCCAGGTGATACCAATCGTTGGCAAGGCAGGAATAGGAAAAACAACGCTTGGCCGATTGGTTTACAATGACAAGGCCGTCCAAGAATCAAAGTTTGATGTAAAGGCATGGGTTTGTGTCTCGGACAACTTTCATGTTCTTAGCATTTCAAGGTCAATTCTCGAGTCAATTACCTCCAAACCTTGTGATCTCAAGGGTTTGAATGAAGTGCAGGTTGAATTGAGAAAAGTCGTAGATGGAAAAAGAGTTTTGTTAGTGTTAGATGATGTTTGGAACCAAGATTACGACTCATGGGAAAACCTGAAAGCTCCGTTTCTAGCTGCTGCACCAACCAGTAAGATAATTGTGACAACCCGCCATTCAAAGGTTGCATCAACAATGGGACCAATTAAACATTATAATCTAAAGCATCTATCAGACGAAGATTGTTGGTCTCTGTTCTTGAAGCATGCACTTGGAGATAGAGATAATAGTGCACAAAAAATTTCAGAATATCGTGATAAAGTAGTTGGAAAGTGCAGCGGCTCACCCTTGGCAGCAAAGACTCTTGGTGGCCTTTTGCGCTCTGAAGGAGATGATGCTTGGGATGGTATATTGAACAGCAATATATTGGATTTTCCTCAACATAATGGTATTCTTTCGGTGTTAATGTTGAGTTATCATTGGCTTCCATCCTATTTGAAGAGATGTTTCGCTTATTGTGCAATTTTTCCCAAAGATTATGAATAAGAGAGGAAGGAGCTTGTTCTTTTGTGGATGGCTGAAGGTATTATTCACCAAACAACAAATGATAAGCTACTGGAAGATTGGGGCAGAGAGTGTTTTGATGATCTTGTGTCAAGGTCAATTTTTCAACAATCAAATGGCCATAGTTCTAAATTTATAATGCACAACCTTGTCCATGATCTCGCTCAACTGGTCTCTAAAGAAACCATTTTCACGTTAGAAGATACCAATTACATCTTTTCAAGAAGATTTGAAAGGTTTCGTCATTCTTCTTATACTCGTGATTGGTTTGATGGAAAAAATAAGTTTGACATTTTCTACAAAGTGGAACATCTGAGAACATTCTTGCCCCTACTCAAGAGAAGGGGCCCTGATACCTGTCATATCACTCAAATGGTTACAGATGATCTGTTGCCAAAGCTCAAAAAGTTGAGGGTATTATCTTTACAAGGATACCACATAACTCAACTGCCCAATTCAATTAAAGATTTGAGACCCTTAAGGCACCTTAATCTTGCTGGCACTATGCTACGAAGTTTACCTGAGTCGACAAGCACACTGTTCAACTTGCAAGTTTTGATATTAAGAGATTGTTCTCACTTGATAAAGCTGCCATCCAAAATGAGAAATTTGATCAATTTACGTCATTAGATATAAAAGGAGCAAACTCATTGAAAGAAATTCCACTTGGAATGAAGCGGTTGAAGAATCTCCAAATGTTGTCCAATTTTATTGTGGGCAAGAGTGGAAGTGCATCTAAGTTGAATGAGTTGAAGAATGTAAATTTTCTCCGTGGAGAACTTTATTACCTATTTCATATACATCTAGCATGCTTTACTAATCATAATACATATACATCAAATGCGGAATTAAACCCAAAAGACATACCTCCTGCCATTGTCGTCTTTCACAATCTGGTGATGAAAAATTACTGGTTTATGGTTCTTCTAAACCTTACAATTTCTATACGATGGTGTATATTTCTTAAAAGAAATTTTTGGCTTAGGGACCTAATCAAGAGCTGTATTTATAAGCTCTGCCCATCACAGAAACCATAAAAAACTACCAAAAACTGCTAGAACGTTTAACCATTTAATTGCCAAAAACTGCCAGAACGTGTAACAACTGCTAGAACATGTAATAAACTGCACAAAAACTGACAGAAACTGTACAACACACGTTCCCACTTAAAATGATGAAAATCGTGGGCCACTTAGAGTTAAAAAATTCTAACATTCTCCCACTTGGTCCATAATTTCATCATTTACTATAATAAGAGACAAAATACATGAATCATGGCGATAGGTTCTCTATAAATGAGTATTATCTTCTATGTATCACTATGCATCATGTCTCTTAAACAGTTATCAATATTAATAATGAATAAACCCTACGTTTATTTTAGATCCAAACATAAATGATATTTCTCAATTAATAAATGTGTACACAATTGAAAATCAAATATGAGAAAATATCATAACATAAATAGAATTTCATTACAATCAACATTCGTTCTGATAACGAAAAAACATCAAAAGGAACCAAGTCCCATTTGATCTACATGATCCTTAAATTTTAATGGTGGCATGCCTTTTGTCAAAGGATCAGCAATCATCAATTCAGTGCTAACGTGTTCAATAACTACTATTTTATTTTTAACACGTTCTCTTATAGCTAAATACTTAATGTCGATGTGTTTACTTCGACTGCCACTTTTATTATTTTTAGCCATAAATACTGCAGCTGAATTATCACAATATATCTTAATGGCTTAGAAATTGAATCCACGATCTTAAGCCCAGATATGAAATTCTTCATCCATACACCATGCGAAGTAGCCTCAAAACAAGAGACGAACTCAGCCTCCATAGTAGAAGTAGCAGTCAAAGTCCACTCCTCCAAGATACAGCTCCACCAGCAAACATAAAAATGTATCCAGATGTTGACTTTCGTGAATCAACACAGCCAGCGAAATCTGAATCTGAGTATCCAGTCACCTCCAAATTATCTGTTCGTCTATACATAAGCATATAATCTTTCGTTCTTTGAAGGTACCTCATCACCTTCTTTGCAGCTCTCCAGTAGTTTAAACCAGGATTACTCTAATATCTTCCCAACATTCCAACAGCAAATACAATGTCAGGTTTGGTGCAGACCTGAGCATACATTAGACTTCCAATAGCAGAAGCAAATGGAATATTTTGCATTTGTTCCCTTTCAAGATCATTTCTTGAACATTGGTTCAAGTTAAATCTGTCACCTTTCACAATAGGTGCTATACTTGGTGAACAATCTTTCATCCGAAATCTCTCTAAAACTTTATTGATATAGGTCTCTTGAGATAGACCTAAAATACCTCGAAATCTATCTCTATGTATCTTAATACCAATGACATAAGATGCATCACCCATATCCTTCATGTCAAAATTTTCAGAGAGAAATTGTTTCACCTTATAAAGCAACGCCTTATCATTGGATGCAAGTAGAATGTCATCCACTTATAGAATTAAGAAACATATTTTGCTCCCACTGACCTTCTGGTATATACATTGATCCATGATATTTTCAACGAAACCGAATGAAGAAATAACATCATAAAATTTCAAATACCTTTGACGGGAGGCTTGTTTCAAGCCACATATGGATTTCTTGAGCTTGCAAACCAAATGCTTGCCATTGCTAGAGAAAAATCCTTCTGATTGGTTCATGTAAACCTTTTCCTCTAAATCTCCATTGAGAAAGGCCGTTTTCACATCCATTTGTTGCAATTCTAAGTCAAAATGTGCAACTAATGCCATAATTATACGAAAGGAATCTTTCTTGGATACAGGAAAAAATGTCTCTTTGTAATCAATTCCTTCCTTTTGAGTGAATCCTTTGGCAACGAGTCTTGCTTTGTATCTCTCGATGTTGCCTGATGAGTCTTTCTTAGTTTTAAAAACCCATTTACATCCTATGGCTTTTGCACCATTAGGCAACTCAATAAGATCCCAAACTCTATTAGATGCCATAGAAATCATCTCATCTTTCATTGCATCATACCATAAATTTGATTCTTTACAACTCATAGCTTGTGAAAACGTTTCTGGATCATTTTCGGCTCCAATGTTATAGTCAGATTCTTGTAGATACACAACATAATCTTAGGAATTGCTGATTTCTTTAATCTAGTAGATCTCTTTAATGTTGTATCAACATTTTCCTGAAGAATATGTTGTTTAACTGTTTGTTCAAAATTTTCTGATAATTCTTGAACAGATTGATCTACTGGATTATCAGTTACTTGTGGAATTTCAATAATTGGTTGCTCAACACCCGATTGGACTTGAGGTAAGTTATGAATGACAATCAACCTATCACTTGAAGTGGACGGCTGAGCATCAATATAATCTTTCTCAGAAATAATATTCTGAAATTGATCATTTCCACCAATTAAGTCATTTTCAAGAAATTTTACATTTCTTGATTCCACAATCCTAATGGTATGAGATGGACAATAGAATTTATACCCTTTAGACTTTTCAGCATATCCAATAAAATATCCACTAATGGTCCTTGGGTCTAGTTTCTTTTCTCGTGGATTATAGACTCTTACTTCAGACGGACATCCCCAAACGCGTACATGTCGCAAACTCGGTTTCCAACCTTTAAATAATTCAAAAGGCGTTTTTGGCACAGCCTTGGTTGGAACCGGTTCAATATATACACTGCCGTCTTAAGAGCTTCAGTCCACAATAATTTAGGAAGCTTAGAACTACTAAGCATACTCCGTACTATGTCCATTAACGTTCGATTTCTTCTTTCTGCTACACCATTCTGGTCTGGAGAGCCAGGCATGGTGTATTGGGCAACTATCCCTTGTTCTTGAAAAAACTTCGCAAATGGACCAAGTACTTGTCCATCCTCAGTATATCTACCATAATATTCTCCACCTTTGTCTGTTTTCACAATCTTAATTTACTTTCCGCATTTTTTCTCTACTTCGGCTTTGAAAACTTTAAAAGCATCTAATGCTTTATTTTTATTCTTAAGCAAGTAGAGATACATATATCGTGAGTAATCATCTATAAAAGAGATGAAGTATTTCTGACCATACGAGTCCATGTCTGAATTACAAATATCTGAATTTATGATCTCTAATTTATTTGAACTCCTTTTGGCACCTTTCTTTGTCTTGTTGGTCTGTTTTCCCTTTATACAGTCCAAACAAGTATTAAAATCAGTAAAATCTAAAGTATTAAGTACCCCATCATTTACTAATCTTTTAATTCTTTCTAAAGAGATATGTCCTAATCTCTGGTGCCACAAGATAGAGGAATTTTCATTCATAATACATCGTTTAATACCAGCTTGAACATGCATCACATCGTAAGAGGCATTGTTTTGTAAATTAATACAGAAAAGACCATCAGACAATGTACCATTCCCAATAAGATCAGATTTGTAAAATAAATTAAAAGAAGTATCTGAAAAATTAAGGGAATAACCAAACGGTACAAGTCTTGAAACAGAAATTAAATTTCTGGAAAAAGTTGGAATATAAAATGTCTTTTCTAAACTCAAAACAAAACCACTACTTAAAATTAAACTACATGTTCCAATTGCCTCCACAAGTGAACGCATCTTGTTTCTTGAATAGATGCACTGCTCACTACCCACTGGCTTCCTTAGGTTTTGCATACCCTGCAAGGTATTTGCAACATGGATTGTAGAACCAGAATCAATCCACCATGTGTTATGACTAGCTTCAACTGTATTAGATTCATAACAAACAAATGAGATTGAATTACCTTTCTTCTCAAGCCATTTCTAAAACTTGGAACAATCCTTTTTCATGTGTCCTTTCTTCTTGCAGAAGAAGCACTTGAATTCCTTTTTAATTTCAGTTTGAGGAGGTATTTTACCTTTCCCTTTCTGTTTGGCTTGCCCTTTGTTCTTCCCTTGTGTTGCCATAAATGCACTTTCACCCAATTCCATTGTTAGCCTTCCTTCTTCTTGAACACACATGGTCAATAGTTCATTAATTGACCATTTTTCCTTATGCGTGTTATAGAAGATTTTGAAGGGTCCATATGCTTGTGGAAGAGTGTTCAGTATATAGTGCACAAGAAAAGACTCAGACATTTCAACCTCAAGAGCTTTTAACTGAGCCGCAATGTCCCTCATTTGCATAATGTGCTCACGCACACCTCTAACACTGGTGAGCCTCATAGATGAAAACTTCATAATTAGGGTGCTAGCAAGTGCTTTATCTGAAGTCTCAAATTGTTCATCAATTGCCTTCAATAATGCCTTGACATTATCATGCTGATCGACTGAACCTCGAATACCAGCAGAAATTTTAGTTTTTATGAACATCATACTTAAGCGATTAGATCGCTCCCATCGTTCATAAAGAGCAATTTCAGCTTGACTGCTGATTTCGGTAATAATTGGTTCATCTTTCCGTATAGCATAATCAATGTCCATCCACCCTAAATGAAGGAGAATTCTTTCCTTCCAAACCTTATAGTTATCACCTTTCAACTCAGGAATGTCACATTTGATATCAGAAAAATTTGTAGATTGTATAACTGCATAATTAAACATACATGCTTATATATAATATGAATTGGGGTTAATAAACAGATATCATGTTCTACCAATATAAATCACGTTGTAAAATATGAATTAATGAACATAAAACTTGCCTGTGGGCTAAAGTTTTAATTCAAGCATATTCATATTTATATATGTATATATAAATCTTTACAATAAAACTATCAAATTATGTTCCTTTTCCTAATTCCTGTAGGTAATTAAGAAAATAATTTGATATTTTATTCTAATTAATCATATAAATATAATAAAAATTCCTATGGGATAAAATTTATTATATTAAATATGATTAATTACAAGTAATGTCATCTTCTTATACATGATCCTAAAATACTCAAAATATAATTTTGTATAATTAAAGATGCTGTGGCTAATCCTTAATTAAGCAAAATTATACGGATCATAGACATTTAATTTTAATCATAAATTGATTATATAAATTGTATGAAACAATAAGACATAATTTTAATTATATGTCCCAAAATAATCAAATAAGTTGCATGTTATTATTTACTATAACATACAGAAGCTACATGTCATATTACCAAAATAATAAAAACGACATGTTATACGAGTTCAAAAATAAAAACTACATGTCATATTAAGTCATTTCAAAAATGACATGTCTTATTATTTAACATAAGCAGATGACATGTCATACAATATCATGCAGAAAACGACATGTCATACTATTTAGCATATAGCAGATGACATGTCATATGACATTTTCTTCAACCTTCAGCAAACGATTTTTTTTTTTTTTTATTACAAAAACGAATTATCTCTTATTTGATTCCAGAAACAAAAATCATCAAATCAAATCCCAAACCAGTAATCCAATTTCATAATGATTTCTAGTATTATTATTAATCAATAATACTGGACAATAAATTCGATTTCCTAAATAATAACCCTTTAACCGAATTTATCAAAAACAAAGCAGAGGCAATAACAACGGCTCTGATACCCAATATTACCTATTTCATATACGATCTAGCATACTTTACTAATCATAATAGCATATACATCAAATGCGGAATTAAACCCAAAAGACATACCTCCTGCCATTGTCGTCTTTCACAATCTGGTGATGAAAAATTACTGGTTTATGATTCTTCTAAACCTTACAATTTCTATACGATGGTGTATATTTCTTAAAAGAAATTGTTGGCTTAGGGACCTAACCAAGAGCTGTATTTATAAGCTCTGCCCATCACAGAAACCATAAAAAACTACCAGAAACTGCTAGAATGTGTAACCATTTAATTGCCAAAAACTGCCAGAACGTGTAACAACTGCTAGAACATGTAATAAACTGCACAAAAACTGACAGAAACTGTACAACACACATTCTCACTTAAAATGATGAAAATCGTGAGCCACTTATAGTTAAAAAATTCTAACAAACTTTGCATCTCAGGATTAGAAATTTTGAATGATTCCCAGGATGCAAGAGAAGCTGCTTTATTTGAGAAGCAGAATCTAGAAGCATTATCGTTACAATGGGGGTCTCAATTTGACAACTCACGCAATGAAGTGGTAGAAGAAAATGTACTTGGCATGCTGCGACCTCAACAAAATATAAAAAGGCTCTCAATCACATGTTACGGTGGTGCAAGATTTCCAGCTTGGATAGGAGATCAATTGTTTTCCAGGATGGAGGTTCTGACTCTGGAAAATTGTGAAAATTGCAAATCCTTGCCTTCACTTGGTTTGTTGGGTTCACTCAAAAGCCTTGCCATCATAGGGTTGAGAAAACTAAAAGTCATTGATCTTGAGATTTATGGTAAGGGATTTTCGAAGCCTTTTCCATCATTGGAGGCTCTGCATTTTCAGAATTTGTCAGAATTAGAGTACTGGAACACCGATCTTAAAGAAAAGGATACTGCTGAAATATTTCCCCTTCTTCGTGAACTTTCTATTGTGAGCTGTCCAAAACTCTGTGGAAAATTGCCAGAGCTTCTTCCTTCGTTGGAGAAACTTGTTGTCAGTAAATGTGCAGAGTTGGTAGTTTCAGCCTCAAGCTTTCCTATGCTGTACAAACTAGAAATTGATGAATGCAAAGGAATGGTATGCAGCAGTGCTCTAATCGACTTTAAGTCCATTAAGTGTATGTCTGTTTCAAAGAGTGCATTAAACATATACGGATGCAGAGGAATGTTGTCCAATAGTCCAAAAGAGTTGTTGAAGTCTGTGACTATTTCAAATATTTTAGAGCTTGGAAAATTTTTTAAGCAAGGATTTCAGATGGTGGATACTTTCGCAATTGGGAGTTCTGATCGAATCAAGTCATGGAAGGAGGATGGGGATTTTGATTTGAAGAAGCAAGTGCAAGGGCTACATGTGCTCGTCTACCCTAAGGAGGTCTCAATTGAAGAAAATTGCCTACGTCTTATTTCATTTCCAGAGGTAATTTTTCTTACAAATAATCTGCGGTCTCTTTTGATTGGGAATATCATAACTTTAAAATCATTACCTGAGGAAATGATGGGCAATAATTCACAACTAGAAAGGTTATACGTTAGGAATTGCAATTCTCTAACATTCATTGCAAGACGTAAGCTACCTCCATCTTTAAAAAGGCTCGAGATAATTGATTGCGAGAAGTTGCAGTGTTTTGGTGGATGATGAAGTGGATGCTTCTTCTTCATCGTCTTCTTCATTAATGAAGCTGAGACATCTTGAGATTTCAGATTGTCCTAAGCTCACCACTTTATCATCTGGAATTCAATTACTTCAGGAGCTTGAATACCTTGACATAAGTAATTGTCCAAAGTTAAAGTCATTACCAGATGGCCTGCACAATCTTAACTGCTTACAGACAACCAATTTATGGAATTGTCAAAGTCTTTTTGGCTTTCCAGAAAGTGGGCTTCCCAGCAACATTTCAAGTGTTTCAATTGGAAAATGTTTCAAGCTCAAAGCCCTACCCGAGGAGATGCACAAACTCAACTCTCTTCAATATTTTTCAATGGAGCGTTGTCCGGGTATCGCATCATTTCCTAAGGAAGGTTTTCCCACTAGCCTTACATCACTCGTAATTGGAGAACCCAAAATCTATAAGGCACTGATCCAGTGGGGGTTGCAGATGCTTACCTGTCTCACATACCTCTTCATTTATGGGCGTGACAGTAATGCAGAGTCCTTTCCAGACGAGGAGATGGAAATGATGTTGCCCACCTCTCTTAACTCATTTGGCAATTTTGGGATTTGAAAAATTGAAATACCTATCGTCAGTGGGTTTCCAGAGCCTCACCTCTCTTGAATATTTGGAGATACGTGATTGCCCCAACCTCAAATCCTTTCCGGAGTTGGGCCTTCCATCCTCACTTTTGCAATTAGAAATTAATCATTGTCCATTGCTAGCAAAAAAGTGCACAAGGGATAAAGGAGAAGAGTGGCTCAAGATATCTCCCATCCCTCTTGTTAAGATAAATGGCTATTTCATCTATGATTCAGAGGATGAAGAATGAGCTCTTTTTGATGTCGAGCAAAGCATCAGCGAGTAAGGTATGTAGACTTTAATTTAACTATGCTGCAGCTTTATAATTAATTCTCTGCCTTAAATTCAAAATGCATCTAATGAACTTATCATCATTTTCGCTTATCAGTTATTGTGTGAAGGTAAAGGATCCCTGTGCCAACAAGATGCGGAAATTGGTTGTAAATGAGGTAATTAGTATACTATGCAAAGGCACCTAAGTTTGATTTTAACTTCTTCTGAAGGTAATTTGAAAGAGCTTAGTCAAATTGTTGGTTTCAGAAATTCTGAGGCAAATGACACCATGAAGCTAGAGATAGAGATTAATTAGATGGCATTAACTCCGAATGCTGAATTGTTAGGATGGAACAAGATGCTGGAATCGTTAAGAAAAGAGGTATGTCAATTCCTATTATCCAAGTTTAATCATATCACATATTCTGATTCTGTGACTTCATTTAATGATGCTGTATGACTATAGATACAAAGAATGGTAATTTGTTTAGGTAATAATTAGTAAGTTTTCCGTTGGTTTTAAGACTTTGTATCTGAAATTTGTCTTTGATTTTAGTACTTGTTTTCATTTCCAATTACATATTTCCTTTTAAGGTTGTTTAATCTTTGATGCTGTGCCAACCAGATAATCACACTGATGCATTATTGAGGAATTAGTACATTTTTGGTTGAATGAATTACAGTCTGGTTTCAGTTAAATCTAATTTACTTTGTATCTGAACTTTGACAGTAGCTTTGCTTTCAATAATGGATCATTTTATTGTTTAAAAAATAATTGGACCGGATTTCACAGTGGATGAATGGCATAATGTATGCATGACTTCTTGCCCTGCTGTAAACTAATTTAGATTATAGAAAGTTCATTTCACTGATTACTATAATTCGTTTCATTTTATATTCTTTCCAGAGGGAAGCAAGTTCACAATTTTTAACTTTTGTGAGCGAAAGTTGATCAAATGAAATTCGTGAACTTAGTTAAATACATGTGTTCTGAACGAAATTCTCCGAGGACGCAGGGAAAAAAATGGACAGCAAAGGCGTGGTTTCTGAAGAAAAAGCAAAAAGTAGATGGCAATGTGCATCCTGCTAATCCTGGAAGGCTTTCCATTGATCCTTATGCTGCAAAACAGTTTTTTACCAAGCGATTTGACTGGATCTTCTGGTGAACAAATATCCTAATGTATGAATGAACCTCTTTCCCTGCTGTAAATTTTCGTTAATAATCTGCCAATTTCCCATAATAATTTGTTGTTGCAATGCAGCTATGTTGGTGCCTCCATGGTCAAAAAAGCAATTATCCTTAAGCCAGAGGAAGGCAGGAAGCAAGCATCCTCCAGCAAGTGGAAGGCTGGAAGCAAGTAATTAATATGTGCAGTTCCCGATGAGGATCTGAAAGGGTATAATCACCCTTCATATTCTATTAATTATTGTCCATCCTTGAATGTTCATGAATTTGCTCAAACCGAAAAAACCTTTGGTTTTAGAATGATAAAAATTCCTGGAGTAACTAAGATTTAAATTTTTCTTTTCCTGGATGCATTCTATTTCAAAGTTGGTTTATTTGTTTTGGTCATTGTTCAAGGGAAGGAAAGATGAGAGGAAAAGCCAGGTATCAGCATGTCTATGAAAATTTGAATTTCCATTTTCAGGCAGATCTAACTTCCAGTTGAAATGGTTGAAGCTCACGAAAATTAACCCATGTCCACGGAACAAGGATGTATGGATATGCATTGCAAAGACATCTTCAGCAGAAAAGCAGAAAATGATGCACTTGTTGAGGTAAAAAATCAATGTTCCTTACGTTATGAACTTCAGGTCATTAATCCAGTGCCACCGACTTATTTATATTTCGTTTCTACTTATTACAACATTTCCTTGTACATTTTTCATTGATTAATTATACATTCTGTAATTTTAGCTCATAGAGAGTTTATGTTGCAGACTTTTATAATTCGTCTTCCTTTTTCAAAGTGGAATGGATACAGGCTAGGCATGCAGAGCAGAGTCGTAAAACTTTTGGCTATGTTATGTTCAGGATGAATGTAGGGAATGGATTGATGAAATTAAGGCTGCCAGATTGGCACAATAGCTCATGTCCATAGAAAAAGGATATTAGATGGCAAAGACGTGTATTCCGAAGAAAAGCATACACATGCTGAGGTAAAAAAATCTTTGATTGTCACCTGCTAACTTCTAGTCCTAGCTCTCCAACAAGGGGCAATTTAGAAATTTATAGAATGTTCTTGCTTCAAGTATCTAATGTAATTTAATTTTTCAGAATTTGTACAACAGGGTTAGAGGTATAAAGAGAGATCTGAAGAGGCTTAATGCCCCCAAGCCTTTCAACCTGGACCCGGTAAATCCAGGGAGTGCAATATAAAGTTTCAAACAGTTTGAGATTAAGTACCAAATCCAGGCGCAAATAAGAACAAGTTCACAGCCTCTACGACAGCAAGATCTGTGGTTTAGCATCTATGCAATCTGAAAAATCACAAGCTTCAAACAGTTTTCTTCAACTTCGAAATGCTGGAAATGTAATGGTGGTTGCTGAAGGTGGAAACACAGTATGTGCCCCAAATAGAGACAGAGCAACTGTGAATGCAGAGGATTTTGTCTAGCATTTGAAGAGGCAAGCATAAGGAAGAGACAAGACAGGCAGCTTCCACTGCTTGATGAAGATTAATTTAAAAGAGCATTCTCTCTGAGATCATTTTACTACAAACATTTTGAGACCTTTGTCATCTTGTATGCTTATGTGATTAACATCCTGGAAACCACACAAGAGTTTCTGGGAAGCTTACACAAAACTTGACATCGAGAAGAAAAAAGTAAAAGCTGTCTGTCTTTATTGGTTCTTATTTTACTTTCTCAGCTTTGCAGCAAATTAATTTAAGTTTCTAAAGTTTTGTTTTGCACATTATGTTTCTTAATTATGCTGTAAATTCCCTTTCTAATTCTAGTAATCTAAATTCATAAGCAAAGCTTGGACCTATTGATGATATTCACAGAGAATGTTTTCGAAGCTAATTATAAAGCTGCCTTAATTTTGTCAGTATTTTGTAGCATTAATATTGCATAGTGGTAGTTCGAAGTCAGTCTGCGTCTAATTTCCCACTTGTGCAGAGTTCCTGAAATCCTTCAATCTAATCAAAAACGTTTTATTCCCTTTCGGCGATAATTTTAATTCACCCCAACTAATGTTAATAGTCTTTAATTCGACCTTAGAATTTATGAAAGTTATCATACCACCCCACATGTTAACTTTCATCCTTGACAATTAACAAGGTGAAATTGTAATTTTATAAATTTAAATTAATAAAAAAATATTTTTTTACATTTTCTTCTTCCCTACTTTCCTCCTTTATTTCATTTTCTTCTTCTTTTTCTCTAGTCTCGTTTCTTATTTTTTTTCATTTCATTTAGGAGAAATTGGAATTGACCCGACCATGAAATGCTGCTTGGGACGGTTTTGGTTTTGGAGCTTTTGAAAGGGAAGATTTTTGGGTTTTGGGATTTTTTGTTTTCGTTTTTTTTTTCTGTAAGTTTCAATTAATTTATTGGCTTGTGAAGATTATGAAATTGGCTTTAATTTGAATAAATTAATTTCACTCTATATTGGTTTTCTTTATATGTCCAAATTAAGAGTATCAAATGACTTTTCAGTTTTTTCTAATCTCAGTGCAATCTCTTCTCGATCATTAAAAAAAAAAAATTGAATAGAGAAAGAGATGGGAAAGAAGAAGAAAAAGATATAGAGAAAGATGAGAAAGAAGAAAAATAATTCTTTATTAATTAATTTTATAAAAATATAATTTTAATTTTTAAGTTGTTAAAAATGAGGATAAAAATTAAGGTGTGGGTGTTATAATAATTTTTATAAATATTGATATTGAAATGAAGATTATTAATGCTACGTGGGATAAATTAAAAATTACCCCACTTCACTAACGACCAGAAGTTGATTGAAGTTTGGTCAAAAGACTTAAATAACCTTGACCGAAACATTTTACACTTAAGTGATGATTTTCAATAATATTAGGACATTTTAATTTACTATATGAAATATGTTAATTAAAATGATATTTCTAAAAATATTATGGCGGGGCTTAAATGAAAATGGTCTTCTATCTAACTGCGATCTCTATATATGTGCCATTTTTTCTTCTGACAATTTTGTTTAATATCTTTCCAAGAAATAACCTTACCACATTTCAACCTAAAAACGTATTTAAAATAAATAAATTCTATTAAACTAAGCTTGTGACCCCGTCATTCAAAATAATAAAGGCTGATCATCCAATTTGTTTTATTTTTAATTTAGGTCTTTACCGACATCACACGGTTTAACATGGACGGCAAAGCAAAGCAAAGATCCATTGATTATATTCAGGATTGGCGATCTGTGCAGATTTCCTTCTTTCCGGAAATCAAACGGAACCATGGTTGTGGAAGAGATCTTACTCTCTGCTTTATTTCAAGTGTTGTTTGACAGATTGGCATCCCGAGAGTTGCTCAACTTTGTTCGTCAACTTCGGGATGGGGTTGATTCCCAGTTCAAAAAGGGGGAAACAGAGTTGAAGATGATTCTGGCGGTGCTGAGTGAAGCCGAGGAAAAGCAGCTGACCAACAAGGCTGTGAAAATGTGGCTGGATGATCTCCGAGATGAAATAAAACAAGACCTTTCGAATAATTAGAGACCCTTCATTTTGAAGATTTTCCAGAATGGGAGTATTGGGACACCAGCAAACAAAATGGATATGCGGATGTATTCCCTCGCCTTATGGTACTTTCCATTGCGAGATGCAACAAACTCTCTGGAAAATTACCTGACCATCTTCCTTCATTAGAGACACTTTCGGTTACATCCTGTGAAGAATTGTTGGTAATACCTGATCATCTTCCTTCGTTACAGACACCTGTTAAATATTGTAAAGAGTTGTTAGTATCATTCTCAAGCTTTCCAGTGCTGTGCAACTTTGGGAGTTGAGATATGCAAAGGAATGGTATACAGCAATCTGATTGACTCTAGGTTGATCAAGTCTATGACTATTTCAAGTAGGTGTTTACACTTACACGGATGCGAGGGGATGCTATACAATAATGCAGCTAATACTAGGTCGCCGTCAAAGCTTGTGACTATTTCAAAAATTTTTGAGTTTGGGAAATTTTTAGAGCAAGGATTTCAGAGAGTAGAATCTCTAGGATTTTGATACTGAAAATACGAATACGATGAGGGATCAATGGATCGGAGGGTTTATTCCATGTACGGATCAACCACGAGGAGGTATCTGTTGAAGAAAATTCAGTAAGACTTGTTTTATTTCCGGAGCTAAATTTTCTTCCCATCAATCTGCGTTCTCTTACAATTGAAAATAGCAGAGCTTTAACGTACTTGCCTAGGGGATTGATATTCCACTGTGCACAATTGGAAATGTTGCATTTAATACGCTGTGATTCCGTAAAATACATCGAGATATGTAATTGTGAAAATCTTGAATCCATACCAAAGGGACTATACGGTCTGAGCTTTCTTAAGAGATTCGAAATCTCAAACTGTCCAAGTCTTGTTTCCTTTCCGGATAGAGGGCTTCCCATCAGCATTTCAAAACTTGCAATCGAAAGTTGTGAGAATCTTAAAGCCCTGCCCGATGACATGCACAAACTCAGGTCTCTTCGAGATACGACAATAGGGGAATGTCAAAGTGTTGAATCATTCCCAGGAGAAGGTTTTCCCAGCTGCATAACAACACTTCTAATTGAAGATAGCAAAATCTACAAGGCACTGGTACAGTGGGGATCGCACAGGCTAACCTCTCTTACAAGCCTCTACATTTTTCGATGCGATAATAACGCAGAGTCTTTTCCAGATGAGGAGATGGGAATGATGTTGCCTACCTCTCTTACTCGTTTGAGCATTTTTGGATTCCAGAAATTGAGACGTCTATCTTCAATTAGTTTTCAAGGCCTCACCTACCTTGAATCATTGTATATCTCTGATTGCCCAAAGCTCAAATCCTTTCCAGAGTTGGGCCTCCCACCGTCAGTTTTGGAACTAAATGTTCGCGGTTGCTCTTTACTGAAAAAGAGGTGCAAAAGGGATAAAGGAAAAGATTGTTCCAAGATAGCTCACATCCCTTACGTAGAGATAGATCGCCAATTCATCTTCGAATAAGAAGAGAAAGAATGAGTCGTCTGTTTCATCTCAAATTCTCAATGCAGAATTAAAGAATTTACCACATTCTACCCCTTAGGATTGTTGATTCCTATTAGCCATATTTAATCATATAACTTATTTATATTCTACAATTTTTAATGTTAATCCTCTTCCTTTAACGGAATATGTTACTAACATACTTTCATTTATTACTTTTTCAGATGCTTTGATAAGACATTTTCAATTATTGATGCTGTTTGAACAATAGACACTCACGAATGATAGTTTGTTCAGGTAAGACAATTAGTAGGTTTTCTGTTGATTTCATATTTTATATAAGAAATTTGTCTTTAGTTTTAGCCTTTGTTCTCATTTTCACTTGTCAGATTGTATTTTAAGGCCGTACTTTGTTTTTGCTTTCTTGAAATAAGCATTTAAGAAATTTAGACGTAGAGATTACCGAACTTGGGATGTTGCAAGTATTATGATGGTGGATGGAGGATGAAACAGAGGATGATGTACTAGAATCACTCAGAACAGAGTGAATTATGGAAAGCAGAGGATATTGTCTATCATTGGAGAACTAGAGGGAAATATAACCGCATAGGAGATATCTTGCAACGGTATATTTATGTAATAATATCACATATGATAGGATTAAAAGAAATGCCCCACATTAACAATTGATTATGTTGTTTCAGATGTACAATTAAACATGCAAAATTTCCTTCTGTTGACTTAATTTCAGTTTGACTAAGTAAATCTAATAACTTGTATCTGAAATTTGTGGATTTAATCGGTAAAATTTTAGTATTCCCACTTTCTGATGTATGCTAAGCTTCGTACTACATTTTCCAGAAGACTTATAGTCTTAGCTTTCTTAGAAAAGACCTCTAAGAAATTTCGCTTTGCACTGATTTTTTCTTTTTTCCCTTTTTTTTCGGGTGACTTATTAACGCCATTGGTGAATCAATTAAAGCTCCGGAATACCGAGATTGCTAGAAATTTGAAGAAAGTTCTGAAGACGCATATTGGAAATATCAAGACGAAAAAGACTCCAAGAGGACATGTTGGAATCATTATGAACAGAGTATCCTAACCGCTGGTTATGTTTTCAGTATACATTAATTCTTTCTTTTTTTTTTGTAAGAAAATAAATTCCGGCTATTCTAACATCTTAGAGAGGCCTATTTTAGACAATCTGAAAGTATAAAACTTTGATGATACCATTCTCCATTTAGATTATCATTCATGCTGGAATTTGTACCAAAACTGCTGTGGAATAAAATCACTTGCTGAACTTCTGTGATCCAAAGCATACTATTAAGAAATTTGGAACCAAAACTTGTACACAAAGATGGCATAATCAGTATTGCAAGAACGCTTATAATTTTATTCCATGATCTTTAAACATGTACTTGTCCCAGCTTTCTGCAAAAGCGCATTTAAGAAATTCATCATTTGTAGTTACTTGCAGTATTTGATATACTTTTTTATTTTCAGAATTTGTACATACCAACATCTGAAGAGGCTTGATGCCTGGAGTACTGGATCCTTAACAAAATTGGCTTAGCATTTGTTCACAAGCCTCTCATTCCCGGGACAGCTTGCCAATGATCCTTATCGTATGAATCTGCAGACTGAAGTTTTCCTTTAGATACCATGAAGTCTTTGCGATTCTGCTGCAGCAAAATGTGTTTGTTGATGCAAAGAAACTCCTGAAGAAGCTTAATGCCCTGGAGAACTAGACGCTTTGCGCACATGGAGGCACAGGAAGCTTGCTCCAAAGTATTTTACGGGAGTTTTTGCCATAAATACTGCAGGCTTTGGAGATGCTGCATTAATTCTAAAAACAAACGAGAATTGCCACTCTCTCTATGACATGAATATCCCCGTTTTTCATACCATTTAATTAGAAATAAACAGGAAAGGATACGTTCAACCAACATTTGGAATGTTAGAAATGTTACAACGATTGCTTGATGAAGGAACAAAGGATTTGCCACAATCGTTAAGAACAGAATGAAGCATGAGAAGCAGAGAAGTTGCAGTGTTATGCAACAATCCATTTTTTAACTCAAAAAAGTTTCATTCTTTGAGATTGATCTACCAAAGAAATTGAGATCTTTTGATATATATATATATATATATATATGCATGTATGTATGTATGTATGTATGTATGTATGTATGTATGTATAAATAACTTCTCTTGTTTCAGTTACTAACAATAAAGTTGTTCATTGAATTGTAATAAATGAAATACATAAACTGAATTGCACTTTCGTTGTACTAAATTTTGCTAACTTGAGAGTTTATTAATTTATAGAGACTTGTAAATTTTTCAGGATTCTATGAGAAAATTTATCATGCCTCCTATAACTTGGAATTAATATTCAACAGCATTACATGTATCAAACTATAAAATGCTGAAAATGAAATTGGTTACCTAATCCAGGAAAAGAAAGCTCTCTGAAATGAGACCACAAACACTTTGAAGGACTTTTAGTTGGTTATCTCCAAAGGTGAATCACGTAAAATCATTGTATTATTTCTTTACGTTTGCTTCACTATTCCTTTGGTGCTCAACTAACAAACCGGACAATCTCACTTCTTTCAAATAAATAGAGAAATCGATGAAGAGCAAAGGCATCACCAGAAGAAATGCAGACAATTAATGCACAGAACTTGTTTAGGTAAAAAGTCCATGATATTTCACCAGCTAATTCTAGTACTCCTAGCTTACTTCAAAAGCCCTTTGAAGCAGTTTATCATAAATTTGTTGTTAGTTGCAGTATTTGAAATGCTTTTGTTAAGCCCGCAAATAACGTCAAGTCAATATTGCTGCGACATTGATATGGCAAAATATTTATATCGATGAAAATTTTGAAACCGTTAAGAATTACCCTGCAGGCTTCATGGAGGCAACATCAATTCCATAAAAAAATGAGAACCATCACTTCCTTTATGATACCAAGATCCCCATTAAGCCTGAATTGGGATCTTTGTCAACTTCATCAACGTCTAATGTTCGGAAATCAAGAACAGAGAGAAGCAGAGGATGTGCCACAATACTTTCTGTCAACTCAGCCCATGATTAATCTTACAAAAGATTTCATTCTCTGATATTGATTTATTATACAGAGGGAAATATTAAGATATATATTGTACGTTTATTATGCCAACTCCAATGAGTTTATTTTCATTATCAAATCACAATCAAATAATGTCATTAAATAAAATTCTTGAATTGCAATGAACGAGGTATATCAGCTATATATGAATTATATAAGCTGACTAGCACAAGTTTTCTAGACTTTCAATTTTCTTGAGGATTCTCTGAGAAAACTTATCCTGCATGCTATTGCTGGGAATGAAGATTCAAAGGCAGCACATGTATTCACTAAATGCTGAACATGAAATCGGTTACTTGACATTAATCCAGAAAAGAAAGGTAACCCAGAAAAAGAATTTGACTCCTGTCATGAACTTGACTCCATCGTAGCTTTGATTTTAGCATGCATGACACGGAAAAAATTGCTGCACCTCTCTTGATATACACATCCAACCTCAGAAAGGCACTGGCATAAACAATGAAACGACTAGGTCAAACTCAGAAAGGCAAAGCTCAAAACACACAACAGGCTCACAAGAATGGAAAAAACTAATTGAATGTACAGTACTAACAGTGATGAAGAAGAAGAAGAAACTGATGAAGAATTTTATGAAACGAGGAAATCAAATTATTTTCAGTCAATTGAAAATTTATTACAAATCCAATCTTTATAGACGATACGCAAAGACTGAAAATAATAAGGATTCAAAATTATATAAATGAGGGATTCACTTTAACGAATCATTTGGCTGATTATGGCATACTATTATTTTGATTGATGTCTTGATTATTGTAAATCAATCAGCAAATCTTGAGAGAGATTCAACTTAATTTGTTTCCCACTTTTTGAACTGGGACAAACAAAGTTGAGCAACTCTCGGGATGCCAATCTTGAAAGAAAGCAGAGAGTAAGATCTCTCCCACAACCATGGTTTCGTTTGGTTCCGTAGAGAAAGAATTCTACAGAGATCGTCAATTGAAAAAGAAGAGAAGGTTGTTGAGAGCAAGCAATGATATTTGATGAATGAATCCTGAAAATGGGAAAATAGAAGTCAATGAAGCTTTGCTTTGCTGTCCACGTTAAACCATGTGATGTGGATGCCACAAAGTAAACGAAGTTACCAAAAGAGGTTGAAGATCAACCAAATTATTTCTTTTTTCTCATGCGACTAACAACTGTACAACTAAAGTTTAACACAGTTACATACCATCATAGATGACGTAATATTCCATACAAGAAATAAAATTATTTTATGTTGCATTTCACATTTATGTGATGGTATTTTATTCCTTTATTTGCATACATAGCTAGCATTGCTTTTTTTTATCCAGCTAGCTATAAATAGACGGGGATGGATATACAGCTTGTTTCAAGATGTGTTGTAATTTGTAAATATGTGATGTTGAACCAACAAAGAAAGAAGAAGAAGAAACAACACAATTAATAATTTAAGCTTATGCTAATATACGGTTAATTATGGGGATAAAGATGAATTGGAAGTCCTTTGGCCGCCAGTAAAAGTGGATCCCATATCATTTGCTCATCCTGGAATACCTTCTCCCACCGGAATTTAGTGATCACATTATGCATGAATACAAGGATTTGTAAATTTGCATACTGCTTTCCAGGACATATGTGAGGACCTGCTCCAAATGGGACATACGAGAATGGAACCCTCTGTTGATTTGCTTCAAATCTCGATGGATCAAACTTTTCAGGATCCGGAAAGTATTCAGGATTTTTTTGTGTAGCAAGCGGACCCCAGTGCAACTGCATGCACACAGAGCATCAAACAATCTTTATCTTCAATACACACATATAAACAATATAACGCACACAGTATATTACCTTCCACCCCTTTGGAATTATAAATCCATTGTATTCGAAGTCAGTGAGAGCCTCCCTGAAGGTTCCGAAATTTGGTGGCTGCAACCTTAACACTTCACTTGCAACATTCCACGAATACTTCATCTTTCTTATGTCCTCAAAATTCAACAACTCTTCTGGTCCTTTCAATTTTGCTATCTCCGTATGCTCTTTTAGACAAAAAGAAGTTAAATAGAAAGTTAATTAGTTGCCCATAACTTATTATATAAACATCACAAAAAAATAATGAGATGCTATAGACATATACCTTGAAGGACTCCCTCATATACATGTGGTAGCTCAGCAAGAAACTTAATAATGGAAACGATGGTAGGACTTGTAGAGATGTGTGCAGCCAGTATTAACCCTGTTATCTTGTTGGCAAGATCAGATTCAGAAACATTTTCGCCATCCTTGTATTTCTCTTGTATTAGCAGTGAAAATATGTCTTGTTTTGACTCTGATTTCTTCTTTTCCAGAACATCAATTCTTCTCTGCCTAATCATCGCCTCAAACTTCTTGCGCAGTTCCTTTGATGCTTTAAGTCTCGGTTGTATCTTGTTCCAGGGAGATTTATAGGCAATGAAATCAAACCAGAAACCAAGCTGTTAAATAATTTCTCAAGTTCCTCCACAATTTCCGAATCATGAATGTTTAAAATCAATCGACAGGCCAATGTGAATGTGAATTTTTCTGCAAGGGGTTGCACCTTAAGCTGTTGTTCGCAGTCCCAGTACTTGAGTAAATGCTCTTTCGCCACTGCATCAAAAAATCCAACGTAGTCCTGGAGTGCGGCAGGCTGAGTAAAAGCTGTAATGATTTTTCGCATTCTCATAGTTTCATCCACCATGGTCGTTTTATCAGAATTCGGAAAGATTTTGTGGAAGTTACCTGGTAACCAAGATTGTACAAGTTTGTTCTCGTTGGAGAACAAGAATTTGTTTCCCTCTGCACTGCATATGAACACCATAGTTTCACCAAGATATGACGACTTGAAAAGCTTGGAAGAGTATTTGTTTATTCTGTCTGACATAAATTTTTCCAGAGAACCCTTTTTCCCCAATGAAACAATTTCAAGAGTTTCACCAACAAAGGGCCAACCTGTGCTCCCTGGTGGAACTTTGAGACTTTCAGCAGCATTAATATTTTGAAAGGTGGGTTTGGGTTTGGGTTTGGACAGAAAAGAGAAATAATAGAGGGTGAGAGATGTGAAAAGTATAACCAGGAGAAGTAAGAAGTTGATAACTACTTCCATGGCTTATTAATTTGCTGCGTTTTCAGAGAGTTATGCAGCAGGCCAGTGCCTCTTAGTGATATTTATAGATGAAGTTGCAATGACTGATGTCCTGAAGTTTGAGAAAATTATAAAGTAGCCCAACAGTTCCTAATCATAATTGCATGCTATTAGAAATTAAAGGAGCTGGACTATATGTTTGTTCTTGAAACGCCTGGAGCATTAAACTTCGGAGGCATCTCTCAATACCAAATAGACTAATATTTAGGGAATTGGTTACATCTTGCAATCGAGTGTATTTGATCAGTGACATTAAAAAAAGAGTAAAGGACATTTTGGTCTTTAAGGTTTGTGTAACACCTTACGCGAATCCCACATCGGCAAAACACGAGAGAGATGCTGAGTATATAAGATAGAAAGCTCCAACCCTTGGTAGACGCGTTTTAGGTTGAAAAGCCTGAAAACAAAGCGAATAATATATTAATCAATCCTTATCACTAAATATTATGTAATGTACAAAGCTAAATTTTGTTCATTTTACATCCAAACCTTATCACAATGAGTAATTTAATAAGTTTTACATCCAAACAGAATGACTTGACTTGAAACTTTTTTAAGTATTTTTATAATTAGTAGGACTTATTAGGGTATTAGGCCAAATCTTAGGGCCTGCCTAAAATATCCTTTATCACAAAATATATGCTAAAATTATGATAAGCTTACTTTGTCTTTAAGTGCTTTATTTTATTCTCCAAAAAACATCATATAATACATTTGAAGGGATATTATCACATTTCTCCCCTAAGATTTGTGCTTATATCACTAGGAGAGAAAGAATTGAGAATGTAGCAATACCTTCCCTAAAGTGTTTAGTCAACTATTCCAAAATGGTGCATGTACTAGAAGGCCCCCAATTACATACTTTTAATTATAAAATGATTACGAGACAAACATTTTTGAGCACATATGGTGATGATGTAACCAACTAATGTTTGTTTTGATGTATTATTTAACTTATTCAAATTTACAAATAGAATGACTGGTATACCTTCTGTGTTTTCCAAAAAAATACAAGAAAAAGATACTTTGATGCATTCGTATTTGAAAAGCAAAAATAAATAACCTAACCGTTTGTCTTAAGCAATTACATTTCTTTTGCCAACATCCCTATATACAAGCTACCTATGAACAAGTGCTGTAAATAAGCTTTATTCAGAATGAGACAGCTAAACTCATGAAATATCGCAATCTTGTTACTTTAATATTTTTATCCTTAAATGCAACGGTGGACTAAGAAAAGACTAACACCATTTTTTCTCTCTAAGTCATATAAACTCAAATCTCATCGTAGGAATGTCTTAATATTTCTATATTTTAAGTGACACGTGAAAATTACCTCTCTATTTTAAAAGTTATTCACATATTCAATTGCTGGCCGCACAAGCTAGCCATATCACCCGCATGACCATTCAACAACGATGACGTAAATGTTTAATTAAGCTAGTCTTTAAAGTATTATATAATTAGGTTGACTTAGAACTATTTATACTTTTCACACTACAACTCGCGATTTGAATGTAAGGAATGACTTAGTTCAGTTTGTACCTTTTCTTAATCAAAAAAACATATTCCATACGGTGCATTCTTATGCACTATGTGTACACAAATATTATTATTATACCAAATGGCTAGGTGTTAGACATTATTGATGACACGTTTAATGCGGTTTGATTGGAAGTAAATCCAATCAAACATTAATCAGTTCTAATTTATGTTCTCTTTAATTTTTTTTAAAAGAATGTTCACAATAAAAAATAAAAATAAAAAGGAAAAATGAACTTCGGTGAAATCTTTAAAAATAATCAAAGAAATTGTTTTTAGAAAACAAAGAATAATAACAAAACAAAGCATTCAATCCCATGCATTTTATTTAATTCAAAAGAAAGAAAAAGAAAAAAGAAGAGGCAATGGACAAGCTGTCATTAAAAATGCACGTAGAAATATTTTGCTGTTACACTTCATACGTTTTTTACTTAGCGAGTATTAGTTATAAAGAAGTTATTTTTAATATAGATTTCTGATAAGGTATTTAAAAAGGTATAAAGTGACTCAAGTCATTATTTAAATTCAAATCACAGAGTTGCAATATGAAAAGCATAAATATTTCAAAGATTAGTTTAATTAAATTTAATGTTAGTTCATTAGAACCATATAAACTGACACCGAAAACTCCTATTAATTCAAAAACAAAAAAAAAAAAAAAAGAGATAATGGACAAGGTTTGCATTTTGTCATTAAAACGGAAGTAAGAATATTTTGATGTTATAAATTGTAAGTATTTTTGAAATATTTTTGTAGAAAATATTCTGTTGAAAGTATTTTATACGTTTTTTAATTAGGGTATTAATTCAGAAGATGTTATTTTTTAACACACTTTAAAGACTAGCTCAAATTTGTGCTATGAGGGGGCAAATGGTGGCATATGCAACTAGCAATTTTATATGTGAAGAAATTTTAAAAATAAAGAAATAATTTTCGGACGTTACTTAAAATACGTCACATGATGTTATTTATAGAATAAAATAAAGCATTAAAAGAGAGAGGAATTTTATCATAATTTAAGATATATTTCTTGTAAAGAATATTGCAGTCTTTAAACTTAGCCTAATAATTTGACATGTACTGTTAATTATAAAAATATTCAAAAAAGTCTCAATGTATTAGTTTATACAAAAATTTGACTAATTAGGATTGATTGTGACAGACCTATATTTCAAATTTTACAACATTTTTATATATTAGTTCAGCCAATAAATCTTGAGTCAATTCATAATTTTATTATTAAACTGAAATTAGCCAATAAGTCCAGCGTGGATGATTCAACAATATAGTAATGAAGATTTGTTGACTTGAAGATATATTCACTCCATCCAAAACCTTTAAAGAATAAAAAAGTTATTGCTTAATAAATTGGATGTAGACTTTGATAATATCTCTTTATTAATCATTGATCTTTTGACCAAACTTCTGTCAACTTTCAACTGTTAGAGAGGTGATGAGATAGGTGATGAGAGTCCCACTTTAACTTTTAACTATTAGAAAGGTGACGAGAGTCTCACATAAAGTGAGAATATGTGTCTCATAAAGAGGAAAATCTACCTACATTCAAATATAATGAAGTCCCCCATAAGGTGGGAAAATTTCCTTCTCATTTGAGTCCTTAAAATCGTTCTCACTAAGGTAGGAAATATTACGTAATTGAGTTGATTTAGGCTTATTTATCATTAAGGTGGGAAATATGTGTCTCCAGCTTCTAGCCACTTGAGTTAAGCCCGAGTGGTTGACTAAAATCGTTCTTTAAATTCAAATTGCAAATTGCAATACGAAATGTATAAATAAGCCTAAATCAGCTCAATTACATAATATTTTAAAGATTACCTTAATTAAATCTTTGGGTCAGCATTGTTGAATGGCTATATGGTTGAATATGGCTGGCATGTGCAACTAGCAATTTTATATGTGAAGAACTTTTAAAAATAGAGAAATAATTTTCATGGATTACTTAAAATACGTTATGTGATGTTATTTATAGAATAAAATACAGCACTAAAAAAGAAAGTAATTTTATCATAATTTAGGATATATTTTCTTGTAAAAGATATTTTAGTCCTTAAAGTTTTGCCTAATGATTTGATAGTCTTGCTAATTATGAAAATGATCAAAAAAATCTCAATCCCTTAGTTTATACAAAAATCTGACTTATTAGAGTTGATTACGACATATCTACTTGAATTTTATCACATTTTTATCTATTAGTTCAACCAATAAATCTTGAATTAATTCATTATTTTTGTCCTTATTTTTATCATTTCTTTCATGTGTAAATTTGAATCCGTTAAACAAGTTTTATTACATAAATTTAAATAATTATTTTAATTATACATTAAAATCTAGTTTAACCATGATAATATTTATGATTGAAAAAATTAGAAGATATGACATACTTTTATTATCTCCTATATTGTACTTTATATGGTTTTCGAACATATGCTTAATGCTCTCAGCCTATTTCAAATTCAAGCAAAAAGAGTTGGGAACAAAGATTTAATATTTCATAAGTAAAATTTTTCACTCTTATCTAAAATATCTAGAAAAAATTACATACTTTTATTTAATAGCTCTAAACTCATGGTACCAAATTATTTCTGACTGCATAATATACATAATATACTTGTCGACCATTCACACAAAATTTAAATAAAATTAGTATATAGTAAATACCTTTAATTATTATATATATTTAAAATTAAATTGAATTAAATTAGAATATCCTCTAAATATTAGATTGAATCATCAACCATGCATTCCACTTTGGGTCTTCTTTATTATATTGTCGAATCATTCTCCAATGGTCATTGTTTAACAAATTTGATATAGGCTTGGATTGTATCTCTTTATCTACAGTTGGTTTAAAAAAAAAAAGGCGTGGAAACGCAAGAAATATATAGAAAAAAGAGAGAGAGAGAGATGATCAACAAACACAATAAACAATAAATTAGACGAATATTGGTATTAAAAATTCTAAACAAAGATGAAAATTGATTTCTTTTTCTTAAACTCATTATGAATTCTTCATAATATTTGATGTTTCGTTGTAATTTGTTTAAATTAATTTTTAAATCAATAAAGAATATCTATAATTATATATATATATATATATAAAACCTCTCAAAAAAAAATTGTTTTACATAATTAATCCAATTTTATTTTTCATTTCCAAAAATATATAACTTATATTCCCCCATCACAGATGACCTTCTGTCATTGTAATCGTTAATAATGAAAAATAATATATTTATCATAACGACTATTTTCTTCTTACAGATTTTATGATTGAATTTGTATAAAAGTTTGCATATTTGTACTCTTCTTTAACTATTCCTTTATTTTTATTTTGGCACTACCTCAAAGAAGCCAAATTTATTAAATAAAAAGTAAGAAAAACAGTATATCTTACCCCTTAGAATAAATATAAAACAAGAGTTTAAAACATATTAATGTACGTTCTATAAAACTTTTTAAGTAGAGTTTTTACCAATAGAGTTATTATAATTAGAAGTTATTAACAAAAATTTATCAATTTATTATAATTAGAAGTTATTAAGACTTACCCTGCAGGCTTCATGGATGCTACATGAATTCCAAAAACAAATGGGATCTGTCATCCTATTTATGATACGAATTGAATGTACAGTACTAACCGTGATGAAGAAGAAGAATGTTAACCAGATGGCTCATTTTCAAGAGCCTACGAGACCAGCTGCAACATGAAGGCTTGATGCTGCTGGCTATTAGGGAGAGATGTGCTGCTTTGATGAAGAGTAATATACACCTCCTGCTCCAACTTCTGAGGATCCAACAGATGTCTCTTAGCCTTAGGTGGCATGAAGGGACGAGAAGCTTGGGGACTAATCCAGCTTTTGATCATCATAAATACGGAGCTTAACTCGTTGGTTTTATTCATTCTCAGGAGACCAGAAAAACTGAGCAAAACAGAGCAAGAAACAGAGAGTCCTTCGTTCGCAGCTTCATGGCAAATGTTACTCTGGTCCCCTATATATATTATTTTACATTTTTATCCATTATTTATGTAAATATTTTCATGTAGTCCTATTAGGTTTGTGAATATTTGTATATTATACCCAAATTCTATAAGTTTTCTCATTTTGATATTAGTGAAGTGATACAAGTGCCAGAAGATGTAGGTAATAAATTTTATATAACCTCGGTTAATTCCAGTGTTCTTAATTTTGTATTTCTGAATATTTTTTACTGCTATTATTTGAAATTTCGCAATTATTATATTTCATAAACGAAGAAATTTTAAAATAGAGGAAATGATATTATTTTCACTCATTTGAAAATATATTATGATTCCTCTCTACATAAAGCATAATCAAAGACTACAATTAATAATGATTCAAAATTATGTAAATGAGGGATTCATTATTATGCATCATTTGACTGATTATGGTAGACTATTGTTTGGATGGAAGTCTTGATTACTGTAAATCAATCAGCAAATCGCGAGAGACCTTCAACTTTGTTTCCCACTTTTTGAACTGCGAATCAATGCCGCCTGCAAGGTTACGAATAAAGCTGAGCAACTCTCAGGATGCCACTTGAAAGAAAGCAGAGAGTAAGATCTCCCCCACAACCATGGTTTCCTTTGTTTTCGAGAAAGAAAGAATACGGAGATCATCAATTCAAAAAGACGATAAGGTTGTTGAGAGCAAGCAATGAAATTTGATTAATGAATCCTGAAAATGGAAAAGTTGAAGTCAATGAAGCTTTGCTTTGCTCTTCACGTTAAACCATGTGATGTGGATTCCACAAAGTAAACGAAGTTACCAAAAGAACTTGGAAGATCAACCAAACAATTCCTTTTCTATAATTCAGTTAACACTGTGTTTAGAGAAAAGAAAACGTGTTGGACACCTTTAAAGTAAACTTACTTGTATATAAGAACAATGGTACAAATGCATGGCTTTCATCCTAACACGATTTCTATTTATACTAGCCTGTTGTGGGTGGTTAAGTCGGTGAAGAAGTCGGTGAAGCTAGCTTCTTGTTTTCTAGAATTTTCTGCAACATGCTCTTCAATTTGCTGCTGGCTCATGTTGAAGAAGCTTCTAGATTCATCTTTGAACAAAGGAACGAAGAAGAAGAAGAAGAAGAAGAAAGTAGAAGGCTGATCAAAGTTGATGACTCCAGAATATTCCGGATTATGTCGGCGGTTATTCTTTACTGTACAACTAAAATTGAATACAGTTATATACGATCATAGATGACGTGATATTCCATACACTGAATAAAATTATTTATGTTACATTTCACATTTATGTGATGGTATCTTATTCCTTTATTTGCATACATAGCTAGCATTGCTCTTTTTTATCCAGCTAGCTATAAAAAGAGAGGGATGGGTACACAGCTTGTTTCAAGATATGCTATAAATATATTACGTTGAGCAACAAACAAAGAAGAAGAAGAAACAACACAATTAATTAATTTTTAAGCTTATGCTAATATATGGTTAATTATGGGGATAAAGATGAATTGGAAGTCCTTTGGCCGCCACTAAAAGTGGATCCCTTATCATTTGCTCATCCTGGAACATCTTCTCCCACCTGAATTTGGTGATCACATTATGCATAAATACAAGGATTTGTAACCTTGCATACTCCTTCCAGGACATATGTGAGGACCTCCTCCAAATGGGACATACGAGAATGGAACTCTCTCCTGATTTCCTTCAAATCTCGATGGATCAAACTTTTCAGGATCCGGAAAGTATTCAGGATTTTTATGTGTGCCAAGCACAGCCCAGTGTAACTGCATGCAATGCAAAGCAACAAAGAATATATAAATATCTAATACACACAAGAAAACAAATTTAATGATGAAAGTGTAATGTGTTACCTTCCATCCCTTTGGAATTATAACTCCATTGTAATCGAAGTTAGTGAGAGCCTCCCTGAAGGTTCCGAAATTTGGTGGCTGCAACCTTAACACTTTGCTTGCAACATTCCACGAGTACTTCATCTTTCTTATGTCGTCAAAATTCAACAACTCTTCTGGTCCTTTCCACTTTGCTATCTCCATATGCTCTTTTTATACAAAAAAGTAAAATAGTTGCCTATACCTTATTATACAAACATCGGGGGAAAAAGAAAAAGGAGAAGAATGAGATGCTATAATATATACCTTGAAGGACTCCCTCGTATACTTGTGGTAGCTCAGCAAGAAACTTTATAATGGAAACCATGGTTGCACTTGTAGTGCTGTGTGCAGCGAGTATCAACCCTGTTATCTTGTTGGCAAGATCAGATTCACAAACGTTTTTGCCATCCTTGTATTTCTCTTGTAGCAGAAATGAAAATATGTCTTCTTTTGACTCATCTGATTTCTTCTGTTTTTTAATATCAATCCTTCTCTGCCTAAGCATCGCCTCAAACTTCTTGCGAAGTACCTTTGATGCTTTAACTGCTTGGTTGTATCTTGTTCCAGGGAGATTTACAGGCAATGAAATCAAACCAGAAAGCAAGCTGTTAAATAATTTCTCAAGTTCTTCCACTGTTTCCGAATCATGAATGTTTAAAATCAATCGACAGGCTAATGTGAATGTGAATTTTTCTGCAAGGGGTTGCACCTTAACCCGTTTTTTGCAGTCCCAGTACTCGAGTAAATGCTCTTTTGCTACTGCATCAACAAATCCAACGCAGCTCTCGAGTGCCGCAGGCTCAGTAAAAGCTGTAGTGATTTTCCGTATTCTTATAGTTTCATCCACCATGTTCGTTTCATCAGAATTCGGAAAGATTTTGTCGAAGTTACCTGGTAACCAAGATTGTACAAGTTTGTTCTCATTGGAAAACAAAAATTTGATTCCCTCTGCACTGCATATGAACACCATAGTTTCACCAAGATATGATGTCTTGAAAGGCTTGGAGGAGTACTTGTTTATTCTATCTGAAATAAATTTTTCCAGTGAACCCTTTTTCCCCAATGAAAGAAATTCAAGAGTTTCACCAACAAAGGGCCAACCTGTGCTCCCCGGTGGAACTTGGAGACTTTCAGGAGCATTAATATTTCGAACGGTGGGTTTGGCTTTGGCTTTGGTTTTGGGATTGGACAGAAAAGAGAAAAAATAGAGGGTGAGAGATATGAGAAATATAACCAGGAGAAGTAGGACATGGATAACAAGTTCCGTGGCTTATTAATTTGCTGTGTTTTCTGATAGTTATGCAGCAGGCTACTACCTCTTAGTGATATTTATAGATGAAGTTGTAATGACAGATGTCCCGAAGTTTGACAAAACTATAAATTATTCCAACATTTTCTAATCATAATTGCATACTACTAGAAGTTAAAAGGTATCGGACTATATGTTTGTTCTTGAAATGTCTAGATCACTAAACTGCACAGGCTTCTCTCTCAAAAGATTTATATTTAGAGAATTACTTACAACTTGCAATTTATTGTATTTGATCGGTGACATGAAAATGTATGGTAAACGACGTTTTAATCTCTAAGGTTTCGCCTAATAACCTGATAAGTCTCACTAATTATAAACCTAGTCGAAAAGGTCTCAGTCTGTTAGTTTGTAACGTCTGTTTTGATGTATCCCCATTGACTATTAATGTATGTGTATGTGTGTGCGTATATGTTTGTCTAAAATGAAAAAACATTATCCACAACAAAACAATTGAAATTTATAATTCCACAGCATTGAACACAAGAAGAAGAAAAAGCAGTATTTCGCGAATTCTTGCCATCACTGGAAAACAAATTGTGCTGTCGGCATCAAGGTAAGGGACCAAGATTATCTACTGCTGCAGAAGCGGAATCGAAGGGGTTGGTTGAAAGGTAAGGATAGCGTGATCGGCCGATTGGTTGGAAGGTAAGTATAGCATGATTGACTGGTTGCGGGTCCTTCGGATCATGGGCCACAGCTACTTAGGTAGAGACCGATGATCATCATTTGGACAGGCCGAGGCTATATTGATGGCTGTCATTTTCTGGGCTATTTGGAAGGGTTAACAAATTATGTAAATAAGCAGTCAAACAAGATCGGATGGAATGACGCCTAACAGGCAGGCAATGGTTGCTTTGCTTCCTGGATCTATTCTATGATGAGTAAAGCTCTCGTGAGTAATCACCACTAATCGCCATTAACCACCGTCTGACACAATATGTTTGACGAACAGTTCCCCAAAAGGCAATGCTTATGGTATAATTGCGTAAAGTTTTGAACAATGATTATGCTGACCTAAATAGACAACAATATACGATGGTCAATAATGGTCGGTGGTTGTCAGTGACAACAATTAACAGTTCATTAAATATAACTGTAAACTATCCAACAGCATGATGTTTGTACGTCTTACAATGACGTGTACATAATTAGTTGGTCACCACCTCGTAATATATTAATCCTTGTTACTAAGTAATATCAGAAAAAAAAAATTTTCCACTTTTCCATATAAAGAGAAGAGGAACATATTTAATTTTTTAATTGGTGCCGTCAATTATCCATCGATGATTAAGTTCATGGAATTGCTTTTGTCATACATTATTATAGCATAATTATTAACTATTGCATAATGGTAGTTTGGAGTCTGCTTTCCAATTTCCCCATTTGGGCAGACTTCCCTCAATTCTTCATTCAAATCAATTACGTATTTTACTCTCATTTGTTATGATCCTTCGCTATTTGGGCGGACCCCACGGGAAAGATCATTACGTGGACAGTGTTGAAACTCATCTATCATATATTGACAAGGGAAAATTGGTAGATACCCTCTAGAGTATTAGGATACTGTAGATACTCCTGATATTTTAAAAATGATAGATATCCTTTCAATTGTTGACAAACAATAATGCATATCAATTAATTATTTTAATTTACTTATTAATACATAATGATCAATATACCTTTACAATTTATTTATTATAATCAAGGAGTATTTGTCGTTTTCTAATTCCCATGGGGTATCTATCCATTTCCCTATTGATTCGCCTTACCAAATCTTAAACATGTGTATCATGTTGAATCTAATGTATTATATTTACATAAAATCTAGTGTCAGTACATTAGAAATTCATCCGATGATTGCTTGAGTAAGGAACAGACCATTTGCCTATCATGAAGAACAGAGTGAAGCATGAAAACCAGAGGAAGTTGAATTGTTATGCCACAATCATTTTTTCAACTCAGAAAAGTTTCAGTCTTTGAGATTGATTTATTATAGAAATTGATATTCTTTGGTATATATATTGTATGTTATTATCAAATAATCAAATAGTCCCATTAAATAAACTTCTCTTGTTTCAATTACTAAAAATAAAGTTGTTCATTGAACTGCAATGAAATGAAGTACATATTCTTACTTATCAGATATTATGAAAAGGCAATTTGGTTTGTTGTCGCTTTTTCAACAACTGATGCTCGCAATGGTTGTCTGTTAAGCTAATTAGTATGTTTTTCGGTTGATTAACTTTTCCTATGTTCTCTACTTAGTGTTTAGGTTAAAATGTTGTCGCCCATTTCTTTATGCTAATGGTTGCTTGTGTTTCTTTCTAGCAGATGATCAATTCATTATGTTGTTGAAACGGAGTGAAAGTAGGCTGACGATACAAAGCCATAAGTTTTTCGACAAATAAGTCTCTTAGTTTATGAATGAACTGTCTTTCCTTTCCACACATTTTCATGCTTGATCTGCCAGCTTCATCTTGTCATCAGTATTTATATTCCTTTTTCACGATGTTACATCAAAGTTGGTTTGTTCATGAAGATCTACCAGCATGAAGTAGTTGAAGCTCATCCAGTGAACGGGAAACTCCGCTATATTTGTTGCTTTCCAACTGCTTAGTTGCTAGACCATGCCCTGGGAAATATTACAGATGCATCGCATTGACAGACATCTTCAGAAGAAAAACAGAAAATGCATACAACTGAAGATGTTAAACCATCCATGATGAGGCAAATGACACCTGCAAGCTGGACTGAGAGACAAAAAAATTGCCCATTTTTTTCAATTTTGATGTCGGAATTCTGCTGGAATCAGCGAGAACAGAGTGAAGCAAAGGATGGTTGTTGAAGAATTTGGCTTCATTAGTGTTTAGATGCGTTTTCCGAAGCTCCCTGACATAATAATGTGAAGATTTTGCATGACCAATAAACGCTTTCATGGAGTAAGGATTTTTGCACACATTATCACGGCTTGTATCGTCATGACTTTTTCAATGCGCAATCAATGAAACACCAATGCATTGGAGAGAAATTTGAGAACAAAACATGAGGTGAATTGAATTGATGAGCTTAGGTGTTCTTCTGAGTGATAAGAGTAATAAAGAGTGTATTCGGTTTCAGGCAAAGAGTGTGATTCTCCAATATTCGTAAATTTTTTCTTGTGAAAATAGCTTCTTGTGTTCACCCGTGGACGCTAGTTCCAAAGCAGAATCATGTAAAACCATTGTATTCTTTCTTTACATTTGCTTCACTATTCCATTGGTGCTCAACTAACAAATCGGACAATCTCACATCTCTCAAGTAATAGGCATACTGATGCAGGGACAATTACAGTACTTGTTGACGTAAAAAGTCTATGATATTTTGCCAGCTAACTCTGGTACTCCTAGCAATATATTTATCATAAATTTGTAGTTAGTTGTAGTATTTAAAATGATTTTGTTGAGCCCGCAAATACTGTCAAGTCATTGCTGCGACATTGATATGGTAAAATGTTTATATCGATGAACAATTTCAAACACATAAGAATTGCCCTACAGGCTTCACGAATGCTATATCAATTCCAAAAGAAACGAGAACCGTCAGTCCCTTTATGATACCAAGATCCTCATTAAACCTGAATCGCGGATCTTTGTCAACTTCGTCGTCTAATGTTACGAAAAGAGAGAAGCAGAGGATATGACACAATACATTCTGTCAACTCAGCCCATGAGGCCACGATTAATCTTAAAAAGATTTCATTCTTTGACAATGATTTATTATATGGAGTTAAATCATGCCATATATCTCGTACGTTCATTATGGCAAATCCAATGTGTTTAATTTCATTATGAAATCTCAATCAAATAATCTCACTAGAAGAAATTTTCTTGAATTGTAATAAAAGAGTTGTATCAACTATATGTGAATTATATATGCTGACTAGCACCTGTTTTATCGAATTTCAATTTTCTTCGGGATTCTCAGAGAAAATTTAAAATGAATCCCGAAGAAAATTTAGATGACATAATATTCTATACGTCAAATAAAATCATTTGTATTACGTTTCACATTTACGTGGTGGTATTTTTGTTTCTTTTATTTGCATACATAGCTAGCATTACTCTTTTTTATCCAGCTAGCTATAAAAAGATAGGGAGGGATACACAGCTTGTCTCAAGATGTGTTGTAAACATTTGATGTTGATGCAACAAAGAAAGAAGAAGAAGAAGAATAAGAAGAAGAAGAATAAGAAGAAGAAACAACACAATTAAGAATTTAAGCTTATGCTAATAAACGGTTAATTATGGGGATAAAGATGAATTGGAAGTCCTTTGGCCGCTAACAAAAATGGATCCCATATCATTTGCTCATCCTGGAACACCTTCTCCCACCGGAATTTAGTGATCACATTATGCATGAATACAAGGATTTGTAACTTTGCATACTGCTTACCAGGACATATGTGAGGACCTCCTCCAAATGGGACATACGAGAATGGAACTCTCTGTATATTTCCTTCAAATCTCGATGGATCAAACTTTTCAGCATCCGGAAAGTATTCAGGATTTTTTTGTGTGGCAAGCGGACCCCAATGCAACTGCATGCAAGCAAAGCATCAAACAATATGTTTCTTTAACACACATATGATAAACAATATAATGCACAAAGTATATTACCTTCCATCCCTTTGGAATTAAAAATCCATTATATTCGAAGTCAGTGAGAGCCTCCCTGAAGATTCCGGAATTCGGTGGCCGCAACCTTAACACTTCGCTTGCAACATTCCACGAAAACTCCATCTTTCTTATGTCCTCAAAATTCAACAACTCTTTTGGTCCTTTCGATTTTGCTATCTCCGTCTGCTCTTTTTATACAAAAAGAAGTTAAATAGAAAGCTAATTAGTTGCCTATACCTTATTACATGAACATCAGGAAAAAAAAGAAAGATCAAGATGCTTTAGACGTATACCCTGAAGGACTCCCTCGTATACTTGTGGTAGCTCAGCAAGAAACTTAATAATGGAAACCATGGTTGCACTTGTATTGATGTGTGCAGCAAGTATTAACCCTATTATCTTGTTAGCGAGATCTGATTCCGAAAGGTTTTCGCCATCATCGTATTTCTCTTGTAGTAGCAACGAAAGTACGTCTTGTTTTGACTTTGCTTTCTTCTTTTCCTGAACATCAATTCTTCTCTGCCTAATCATTGCCTCAAACTTCTTGCGAAGTTCCTTCGAAGCTTTAAGTGCTCGGTTGTATCTTGTTCCCGGGAGATTTATAGGCAATGAAATCAAACCAGAAACAAAACTGTTAAATAATTTTTCAAGTTCTTCCTCTGTTTCCGAATCATGAATGTTTAACATCAATCGAGAGTTTAATGTAAATGTGAATTTTTCTGCAAGGGGTTGCACCTTAACCTGTTGTTTGCACTCCCAATACTTGAGTAAATGCTGTTCTGCTACTGCATCCACAAATCCAACGTAGTTTTGGAGTGCAGCAGGCTCAGTAAAAGCCGTAGTGATTTTCCGCATTCTCATAGTTTCATCCACCATGGTCGTTTTATCAGAATTCGGGAAGATTTTGTCGAAGTTAACTGGTAACCAAGATTGTACAAGTTTGTTCTCATTGGAGAACAAGAATTTGATTCCCTCTGCACTGCACAAGAACACCATAGTTTCCCCAAGGTATGATGTCTTGAAAAGCTTGGAGGAATATTGTTTACTCTATCTGAAATGAATTTTTCCGGAGAGCCTCTTTTCCTCAGCGAAAGAAATTCAAGAGTTTCACCAACAAAGGGCCAACCTGTGCTCCCCGGTGGAACTTGGAGACTTTCAGCAGCATTAATATTTTGAAAGGTGGGTTTAGACAGAAAAGAGAAATAATAGAGGGTGAGAGATGTTAAAAGTATAACCAGGAGAAGTAGGAAGCCGATAACAAGTTCCATGGCTTATTAATTTACTGAGTTTTCTGATAGTTATACAGCAGGCTGCTACCTATTAGTAATATTTATAGATAAAGTTGTATATGATCAGTGACATTAAAAAAGAAAAGATAAGGCAAATGACATTTTATTCCATGCAGTTTGGCCTCATAGCAAGTCCCACACTTCAAAAATTACACCTTTTTACTATTAATTTTTGCGGCTGATATTAAATAACCTGTCAACAATAATTATTTGCGACTGAAAATATGATGTATTTGCCACCATCTTTAAAATCAGCCTTAAATACAGCAGAGAAACCGTTATCAATTTCCTAGCACGGTGAGAAAAATTACAATATAATCCTTAAAATTATTAAGAATAATAAATAAGAATTATAGGATTTTAAATATAACATATTAGTCCCTAAGCTAGCTATCTGATATTATTTATGAAAGCAATGCATTTAGCACTTAAATTCTGCAAATAAGTTTATCATGGTTAGGGAATAGAGCCAAGACTAGAGGTTTTGGCAGATGTCGTATGCATTATGAAACTATTGCATGGCAGTATACTATTCAACTCACCGGATGTAAATTTGTAATGTCTTTATTACTCTTTATTAAAATTACTTCGTTTCTCTAGAAATGTTTATCTATACAGACATATATATATATATATATATAAAACATATTAATATACACACACACATGATGCTTAGCGCGAGTTTGGCAATGCTTATCAGCACTCCATAAGTGCTAATTAACACTTATAAAGTGATAAATTATTTAGAAAATTTTGATAAAAGTGATTAGTGAAAAAATTTTATCACTTGATGTAAATATTTGGTTAGCACAGAGTTGGTGCTTTTCAAAATTAACACTTCAAGCACTTAAATTTTATCACTTCATTTTGTTTTTCTCAAAATATCCATGAACAAATTTGAAAATTACATTTTTCAAATGTTTTTTTTGTCGGGTTAAATAAATTTTACTTTAAATGATTGAATATATGATGGATTATACTAGATACTTGGAGATATATTATTTATTATATTTTTTTCTTTTTAAATGAATAAATTATTGAAATTGATACATTATTTGTATTCATAATATTTATAATTTTATATATATTTTAATGTTGAGTAGATAATTAATACTATTAAAATCGTAATCATTTTTATAATAAAAAAAAATATTTTTTGAGATCATTAAAGTTGTAGCTATTTTCATAACAAATTTTTTATTCAATTTTTATAAATGTTTATAAAATAAAAATGTTATATATATAATATATGTTACTAAAAAATATCGCTATATTGATATATTACTTATTTTAATATATGCCTATTTTAGTGATTTGTTGATATAAAAGTATTTTTTTAATTATATCTCCAAACATCTAATTTAGCATCAATATGTATTTTTAGAGAGTGTTAACCAAACCTTTAAGTGCTTTTTCAAAAAGTGATAAAAAAATATAAGTACTAATTATATTAGCACTGCAAAACTGATCCTTAATTATATATTGTTTTCAAAATTTAGTCCTTAACCCCCTTGTGTTGTCCTCGAGCAGTATAATTATTCCGTAACAGGTTCAGTATGGAATAACAAATGGAAAATTAATTTTGGTTAACAAAGAGTCATCGTAGCTAGTAGATAATACTGAGAAAGAACTAGATTGGCCATGGAAACAAAAAGGAAATTTGTGGGTACAACATAGATATAAAATTAAAAAAATCATATAAGATTAACCTGTTGAATTTCATAATGTCTTTTTGAGTATGTACTTGTATAAAAAAGTATTTACAATCTCTGAAAGCCAACCTGGGGCTCAGTTATAATGCTTTCTAGTTAATTTTATTTCTTTTGCAAAGGACAAGGTAAGTGCTATAGCTAGTTGCTTAGTTAATGCTATCTGGTTAATTTATTTTTGATGAGGTACATAAAAGGACAAAAGTGGCTCAAAGTCTTTCTTTTTTTGTTAAATGTAAGGGAGTAAGCAAAACTCAAAGCATATAATTTTTATTTCTTACATATCCTATACTCGAATTCAGATAACGTGTTTAGAAAGTGATTTATTGTACCATCTGAGCTAAGCATTCCGAGGCCAAATCATTCTTTATATTCAAATCCCAAGTTACGAAAAGTATGAAAAGTAAAGACTAGTTTAATTAAATCTTTGGGTCGTCGTTGTTGAATGGCTACGTGGGGGAAGATGGCTGCCATGTGCAACTCGCAATTTTATATGTGAAGAAATTTTTAAAATAGAGAAATAATTATTACATGTTACCTAAAATATGTTGCATGATGTTATTTATAGAATAAAATATAAAATAAAGCACCCAAAGAGAAAGTAATTTTTTCATAATTTAGAATATATTTTCTTATACAAGATATTTTAGTCACTAAAGTTTGGTCTAATAATTTAATAAGTCCTCCTAATTATGAAAATATTTAAAAAAAGTCTCAATCCGTCAGTTTATACAAAAATTTGACTTATTAGAATTGATTCTAAAATATTGATTTTGATTTTTTTCATATTTTTATTTATTAGTTCATCCAATAAATCTTGAATTAATTCATAATTTTCATCCTTATTTTTATCATTTCTTTTATTAAATCTGAATTTATTAAATGAGTTTCTTCACATAAATTTAAATAAAAATTTTTCAAATATACATTAAAATCAAGTTTAAACCATCATAATATTTATGATTGAAAAAGGTTAGAATATACAGCATACTTTTATTTTCTATTGGGTATAGTTTGTTTGGTGCGAGATATATGTTTGAATTTTTTCAAGCCATCCTAAGTTTAAATAAAAATAAAAGATAAGGCTTTGATATTCTGTAAACGAAATTTTTTTCCAGAACTTTAAAACAAAATTATTTGTTTTAAAATCATATTACCAAATTATTCCTGACCGCATATGTGCATAATATACTTGCCGGTCATTGACGCAAAAATAAATAAAATTAGTATATACTAAATACTTTCAATTATTATATATATTTGAAATTGAATTAAATTAAAAAAAATATGCTCTAAATATTATATTGAAATATGCATTCATTATTTGATCTTATCCACAAATGTTATGTGCCACCATAGTACAATAATCCCAAAAATTTAAAAACTAATTAAATTTCTGTTGATGTCTCATTTTGATCAACCACTCACTCCACTTTGGGTCTTCTCTGTTATATTGTTGAATAATTCTCCAATAATTCTGTAGTTAATTGTGTAAAATCATTTTCATCACTAAACAATGGTTAGTGTTGAACAAATTGGATGTAGACTTTGAAACTCTTTACCTTCAGTTGGTTTGAAAAAAAGAAAAAGAAAAAGAAAAAGAAAGATGTTCAAACACGATAAAGAGCAAATTAGGCTCTTTCATAGATTTTTTAAAATCTCTAATATATATTTTACTAAAAGATATGGATATTTGGCATTAAAAATTCTGAACAAAGATAAAACTCATGATTTTTTCTTAAACCCATTATGAATTCTTTAGAATTTTTTATGTTTTGTTGTAACTTGTTTAAATTAATTTTTAAAGCAATAAGGAATATCAATGAGTATACATATACCTGTTGAAAAAAATATATTTTACATTATTAGTCCAATTTTAATTTTATTTCCCAAAATATATAACTTATATTCCCTCGACACACACGACTTTCTATCACTGTTAATAAGAATAGTATATTTATCATAACAACTATTTTTATTTAGCTATTTTTTTATAGATTTTATGATTGAATTTGTATATAAGTTTGCTTATCTTCCTATTCCTTAACTATTTCTTTATTTTTATTTTAGTAATACCTCAAATAAATCAAATTTATTAAATAAAAAGCAAAAGAAACAATATATGGGGGATAGGGAACATAACAAAACTTATCCCTTAAATTTATTAATTATTTGATTGTAATAACTTTTGAAAAAAATTCAGTAAAATAAGTTCTTAAAACTATATTATAAGGAAATAATGTAAAATCTTTAAAACAGACAATTAATTGATGCAGGGAAGGCATCACCAGAAGAAGAGCAGACATTGATACTGCAAAATGTTATATGCAAAGGGTTCAAACAGTTAAGAATTACCCTGCAGGCTTCATGGATGCTACATCAATTCCATAAACAAATGGGAACCGTCACTCCCTTTCATTATGATACTAATTGAATGTGCAGCACTAATAGTGATGAAGGTTTGATGCAGCTGGATATCAGGGAGAGATGTGCTGCTTTGATGAAGAGTAATATACACCTCCTGCTCCAACTTCTGAGGATCCAACAGATGTCTCTTAGCCTTTGGTGGCATGAAGAGAGGAGAAGCATGGTGACTAATCCAGCTTTCGATCATCTATAAATATGGAGCTTAACTCGTCGGTTTTATCTGCCGATTGTTTTTTATGGATCTTTGTGGCAAAAACAAATTAAGCTGAAACGACGTTGGCTGATCAATAAATTAATTAATTAACTATGCTTTATATTCTAAAACTTGAAGATTAATTGGCAAGTGAAACTGACACTTCCTTGCAGAGAGAAGGCATGATATTTCGACGGATGGCGGTTTTACAGAGTTTCTGGGTCGTTGTTTATTTTTTGGAACGATCTGCCGTATCGTTTTTGGGCTTTTAGCTGTCGAGCAGATTCTACTTCCAAATTTGAGCAACTCTGACGACTAATCCACTACCCTATCCATTACCCTATACGTACATAATATATATGAAACCGTTTTCTTGCATAGTGGTCGTCATACTCAATATTCGTTTTCTTATAAGAATAAATAATTTTTCGAGCAGCATCTAATTCTAATCCTCTTAAATGAGATGAAAAATAGTTTATTTTAACATAAAAATTATGATTTGTGCGGTAATATAATTGAGCTAATACAAAGATTATTCTAATTCTTTTATAGAAAATAACAAATAAACTCCCTTTCTGTCATTTAAATTACGTGATTGGGCAGAGTTTGGGTTAGGATTCGGATTCTGGTCGGATTTGTGTGAGAATCCAAATCTAGCTTTGAAAACAGAAAGCTTTTTTCTACGATTCCAACCTCATATTAATCTATTTATGAAATATACTCATTGAATATAATATTGTCGTGCAAAATATATATGACTTGTTTAATTATAATGAATATGACGATCCAAAGTTGAGCAACTCTCGGGATGCCAATCTTGGAAGAAAACAGAGACTAAGATCTCTCCCACAACCATGGTTTCGTTTGTTTTCCGGAAAGAAAGAAATCTACGTAGCTCGTTGAAAAGAAGATAAGGTTGTTGAGAGCAAGCAAGGAAATTTGATGAATGAATCCTGAAAACCAGAAATATAAGTCAATGAAGCTTTGCTTTGCTGTCCACGTAAAACCATGTGATGTGGATTCCACAAAGTAAACGATCAACCAAAATATTTTTTTTTCATTCAACTAACACTGTACAAATACAATTTTGATACAATTATACACCATCATAGATGAGGTGATAATCCATACGTCAAATTAGACTATTTAAGTTACATTTCACATTTACGTGAAAGGTATTTTATTCCTTTATTTGCATACATAGCCAGGCTAGCATGACCATTTTTATCCAGCTAGATATAGAAAGAGAGGGACGGATGCACAGCTTGTTTCAAGATGTGTTGTAAATATTTAATGTTGATCCAACAAAGAAAGAAGAAGAAGAAACAAAACAATTAATTATTTAAGCATATTATGTTAATATATGGTTAGTTATGGGGATAAAGATGAATTGAAAGTCCTTTGGCAGCAACTAAAAGTGGATCCCATATCATTTGTTCATCCTGGAAAACCTTCACCCACCTGAATTTAGTGATCACATTGTGCATGAATACAAGGATTTGTAACCTTGCATACTCCTTTCCAGGACATATGTGAGGACCTCCTCCAAATGGGACATACGAGAATGGAACTCTCTGTCGATTTCCTTCAAATCTCGATGGATCAAACTTTTCAGGATCAGGAAAGTATTCAGGATTTTTTTGCGTGCCAAGCATAGCCCAGTGTAACTGCATGTATGAAAAGCATCAAGCACTATATACGTTGGATATACACAAGCTAAACAATATAATGCACAAAGCATAGTACCTTACATCCCTTTGGAATTATAAATCCACTGTATTCGAAGTCAGTGGGAGCCTCCCTGAAGGTTCCGAAACCTGGAGGCACCAATCTCAACACTTCACTTGCAACATTCCACGAATACTTCATCTTTCTTATGTCCTCAAAATTCAACAACTCTTCCGGTCCTTTCGATTTTGCTATCTCCGTTTGCTCTTTTTATAGAAAAAGAAGTTAACTAGAAAGTTAATTCGCTGCGTATACCTTGTTATATAAACATCAGGGGAAAAGAAAAAAGAATGAGAAGCTATAGACATATACCTTCAAGGACTCCCTCGTATACTTGTGGTAGCTCAGCAAGAAAATTAATAATGGAAACCATGGTTGCACTTGTAGACATGTGTGAAGCGAGTATTAACCCTGTTATCTTGTTGGCAAGATCAGAATCGGAAACCTCTTCGCCATCCTTGTATTTCTCTCGTAGTAGCAATGAAAATATGTCTCGCTTTGACTCTGGTTTCTTCTTTTCCTGAACATCAATTCTTCTCTGCCTAATCATTGCCTCTTGCAAACTTCTTGCGAAGTTCCTTTGATGCTTTAAGTGCTCGGCTGTATCTTGTTCCAGGGAGATTTATAGGCAATGAAATCAAACCAGAAACCAAACTATTGAACAATTTTTCAAGTTCTTCCACTGTTTCCGAATCATGAATGTTTAACATCAATCGACGCGTTAATGTAAATGTGAACTTTTCTGCTAGGGGTTGCACCTTAACCTGTTGTTTGCACTCCCAATACTTGAGTAAATGCTCTTTTGCTACTGCATCCACAAATCCAACGTAGTTTTGGAGTGCAGCAGGCTCATTAAAAGCCGTAGTAATTTTCCGCATTCTCATAGTTTCATCCACCATGGTCGTTTTATCAGAATTCGGGAAGATTTTGTCGAAGTTAACTGGTAACCAAGATTGTACAAGTTTGTTCTCATTGGAGAACAAGAATTTGATTCCCTCTGCACTGCACAAGAACACCATAGTTTCCCCAAGGTATGATGTCTTGAAAAGCTTGGAGGAATATTTGTTTACTCTATCTGAAATGAATTTTTCCGGAGAGCCTCTTTTCCTCAGCGAAAGAAATTCAAGAGTTTCACCAACAAAGGGCCAACCTGTGCTCCCTGGTGGAACTTGGAGACTTTCAGCATTGTTAATACTTTGAAAGGTGGGTTTGGGTTTGGTTTTGGGCAGAAAAGAGAAATAATAAATGGCGAGAGATGCGAGAAATAACCAGGAGAAGTAGGACAAGGATAACAAGTTCCATGGCTTATTAATTTGCTGTGGTTTCTGATAGTTATGCACCAGGCTACCACCTCTTAGTGATATTTATAGATGATGTTGAAACGATAGATGTCCTGAAGTTTGAGAAAACTATAAATTAGTGAACGGCTTCTAATCATAATTGCATACTATTAGAAATGAGAGAAGCCGGACTATATGTTTGTTCTTGAAACACCTATATCATTAAACCTCGGAGGCATCTTTAAATACCACATAAACTAATATTTAGAGAATTAGTTACAACTTGAACTAGGTGCATAAGAAAGGGTAAAAAATATTTTAGTCCCTAAGATTTGGCCTTATAATACGCCCCACTAGTTATAAAAATACTCAAAAAAGTCCTAGTTTATTAGTTTGCATTGTTTATTTGAATTAAAAATGTGATTTTATTGTTATATCCCTATTAACTATTAATGCATATGTATGTAGTTGTTTGACATGAAAAACATTATCCACATCACCAAAATTGAAATTTAAAATGTACCAATGAGTTTAATGAATTGTTAATGCCGCCAACCATCACCAACTGCCATTGAGTATGTACTACGTATCTCCTACGTCAACTAATCCAAAATGATGCATGCACTAGAATGGCCCAATTACATACTTTTGATTATAAAATGTGGCTGAGATAAACCTTTTTTTGCGCACATACGGCGATATAACTAATTAGTATTTCTGTTGATGTGTTAGTTAACTTATTCAACTTTACAAAGTAAATAAAATAACCATATACCCTCTGCAATTCAAAAAAAATCACGAGAAAATGATACTGACACATTCATGTTTGAAAAGCAAAAATGAATAATCTAATTGTTGATCTCTAATATAGTAATAGTTTTCCTACCAACATCCCTATATATAAGCTCCCTATAAACATTTATTGTGTACGAGTTGTATTCAAAATCAGACAACCAAACTCGTGCAAAATAGCATAATATTGTTACTTAAACATTTTGGTCTTTAAATACAATGGTCAACTAACAGAAGACTATCACCATATGAGAGGTATTTGATATATATCTCTAAGTAATACAAACCCAAATCTCAAGGTAAGAATGTGATAATATATTTTTCTATTTTAAGTACTTATTATTTCTCTATTTTAAAAGTTTTTCACTTATAAAATTGCTGACCGCACTGCAACCAGTTGCCCCCACATAGCCATTCAACAACGATTACTCAAAGATTTTTAAATTAGTCTTTAAAGTCTTATGTAAGTGGGTTGAATTAGGACTATTTATACTTTTCACACGGCAACTCACAATAATGACTTGATTAATTTGTGCCTCTTTATGTACCTTGTCAAAAATCTGTGTTACTTTAAAATTAAAACGAAATCCATATAGAAAATTTTATGCACCAGGTGAATCTAAATATTATTATTATTTTAGCAAATGCCTAGGTGTTAGACATTATTGATGACACGTTTAGTGCCGTTTGACAGGAAGAAAATCCAATCAAACATTAATTACTTCTAATTCATGTTCTCTCTAATTTAAAAAAAAAAAAAAACCGTCACAATAAAGAATTAAAATAAAAAGGAAAAATGAACTTCGGTGAAATCTTTAAATTAAAGTAATAAAAGAAATTGTTTTTAGAAAACAAATATAATATAACAAAACAAACCAGTCCATACCATGCATTTTATTTAATTAAAAGAAAAGAAGAGGTATAGTGGACAAGGTTTGCTTTTTGTTATTAAAAGTGGAAGTACGAATATTTTAATGTTATAATTTGTATTGTAAGTGTTTTTGAGAATAGTTTGCAGAAATATTTTCTAAAAGGACTTTATACGTTTTTTTAATTAAAGTGTTAGTTAAAACGATGTTACTTATTACACAAATTTTTTATGAGGTACATAAAAAGACACAAAGTAGCTCACGTCATTCTTTATATTCAAATCACGAGTTGCAGTATAAAAGTATAAATAGGCCTAAGTTAGTCAAACTAATTACATAATATATACTTTAAAAACTAGTTTAATTAAATCTTTGGGTCGTCGTTGTTGAATGGCTACGAGGGGCAGATGGCTAGCATGTGCAACTAGCAATTTTATATGTGAAGAAATTTTTAAAATAGAAAAATAATTTTACATGTTATTACTTAAAATATGTTACATGATGTTATTTATAGAATAAAATAAAACACCCAAAGAGAAAGTAATTTTATCATAATTTAGGATATATTTTCTTGTAAAGGATATTTTAGTCTCTAAAGTTTGGTCTAACAATTTAATAAGTCCTGCTAATTATGAAAATACTTAAAAAGAAAGTCTCAATTTGTCAGCTTATACAAAAATTTGACTTATTAGGATTGATTATGACATATTTATTTTAAATTTTTTCACATTCTATATATTAGTTCATCTAATAAATCTTGAATTAATTCGTAATCTTCATCCTTATTTTTATCATTTCCTTCATCTCTAAATCTGGATTTATTAAATGAGTTTTATCACATAAATGTAAATAAATATTTTAATTATACATTAAAATCAAGCTTAAACCATGACAATATTTATAATTGAAAAAAGTTAGAATATATAGCATACTTTTAAAATCAAGCTATAGTTTGTATATTGAACACTCTCAAACCATCTCAAGTTCAAGTAAAAATGAAGAATAAGGGGTTGATATTTTGTAAGCGAATATTTTCACAAAATTTTAAAACAAAAATAGTTGTTCTAAAATCATGTTACCGAATTATTTCTAACTGCGTATATACATAATATACTTGCCGGCCGTTAATCGAAAATTTAAATAAAATTAATATATATACTAAATACTTTTAATTATCATATATATTTGAAATTAAAGTAAATTGAACAAAAATATGCTCTAAATATTAAATTGAAATATGCATTCACCATTTGATAATGCTATGTGCCACCTTAGCTCAATAATTTCAACAATTTTAAATGATAATTAAATGTCTGTTAACGTCTCATTTTGATCAACCATTCATTCCACTTTGGATCTTCTTTATTATATTGTTGAATCATTCTCCAATAATTCTGTAATTAATTGTGTAAAATCATTTTCATCATCATTAAACAATGGTTAGTGTTTAACATATTGGGTGTAGACTTTAATAATATCTCTTTATCTTTAATTGGTTTGAATTAAAAAAAAAAGGCATGGAAAAGTAAGAAAATATATAAAGGGAAAAAAAAACAGAGAAAAGGATGCTCAAACAAACACAATTAACAATAGCTATTTATAATGTATATACACCTTGAAAAGAAGATTCTTTATGTATATTATTAGTCCAATTTTATTTTTATTTCCCAATTTCCCTCGTCACAAATGACTTTCTATCATTGTAATCGTTAATAATGAAAAATAATATATTTATACTAACAACTGTTTTTATATAACTATTTTTTTACGGATTTTATGATTGAATTTGTATAGAAGTTTGCAATCTTGTACTTGTTCTTTAACTATTTCTGTATTTTTATTTTGGTAATACCTCAAAGAAGTCAAATTTATTAAATAAAAAGCAAAAGAAACAATATATGGGGGATGGGGAACATAACGAACCTAATCCCTTAAAATAAAGATTAAACAAGAGTTAAAAAAAAATTAGAGTCCATTTGATATAACCTTTTCAAATATGAGTTTTTTCGAAATAAATTATTTACCGATAAAACTATTACAATTAGAATTTTTTATAAAAATTTATTAATTATTTGATTATCACAAATAACTTTTTAAAAAAATTGAAAAATAATAAGTGTTTAAAACTATATTAACAGAAAATAATGCAAAATTTTTAAAACTGACAATTAATTGATTCTAAGCAAGCATCACCCCAAAAAATTGCATACATCGATACAGCAAAAGGTTAAATGCAAAGGTTCAAACAGTTAAGACTTACCCTGCAGGTTTCATGGATGCTACATCAATTCCATAAACAAACGGGAACTGTCTCTCCCTTTATGATACTACGATCCTCATCGTTCCTGAATTGCTGATCTTTGTCAACTCCAACTTTCAATGTTTGGAATGTTGATTAGGATGGTGGCTGCAGGATAGAAGAGAGGAAGCTCTGAAATCATTAAGAAAGAGAGAAGAAGAGGATGTGTTACCGTACATTTGTGAAACATAACTCAGCCTATGATTAATCTTATAAAGGATTTCATTCTCTGATATTGATTTATTATACAGAGTGATGTTATGTGATATATATTGTACGTTGATTATGGCAACTCCAGCGTGTCTAATTTCATTCTCAAATTAAAATCAAATAATCTTATTAAATAAAATTATCTTGAATTGTAATGAACGAGGTATATCAACTATATGTGAATTATATATGCTGACTACCACTTGTTTTATGGACTTTTAATCTTCTTTAGGATTCTCTGAGAAAATTTATCGTGCATCCTATTGTACTTGTGTTGATATACCTGTATCACTACCTTGCTGCTTAGTAGAACAATTGTGGGATTGGCATAAACAATGAAACGACAAGGTCACAAATTAAAACACATCCAAACTCACAACGGCAAAGCTCGGCACCCCAGAAGCTCACAAGAAAGAAAAAACTAATTAATTAATGTACAGTACTAACAGCAATGAGAAGAAGAAGAAAATGAAGAATTTTATAAATAGAGGAAATGATATAATTTTCACTCACTTAAAAATATATTACAAATTCTCTCTTTATAGACGATAATCAGACTCAAAATAATAATGACTCGAAATTATACAAATGAGGGATTAACTTTCGCATCACTTGTCTGATGATGATCGACTATTAATTTAGTGATGGCTTGATTATTGTAAATCGATCAGCAAATCTTGAGAGATCTTCATGGATATATATAGCGAAGGATTTTCAGGATCTTTATAATCTTTATTTGATTATTATGTTGTCCCTTGAGTGGACTGGAGACGGATAGATTCAAAGCTTATGTTAATATATGGTTACTTACGGGGAAACAGATGAATTGGAAGTCCTTTGGCGGCAATTAATTGTGGATCTCTTATCATCTGCTCATCTTGGAACACCTTCTTCCACCTGAATTTAGTGATGACATTATGCAAGAATACAAGGATTTGTATCCTTGCATACTCCTTTCCAGGACATATGTGAGGACCTCCTCCAAATGGAACATACGAGAATGGAACTCTCTCTTGATTTCCTTCAAATCTCGATGGATCAAACTTTTCAGGATCCGGAAAGTATTCCGGATTTTTATGCGTGCCAAGCATAGCCCAGTGCAACTGCATGCACGCAAAGCATTAAACAATATAAATGTTGAATACACACATGATAAACAATATAATGCGCAAAGTATATTACCTTCGATCCCTTTGGAATTATAAATCCACTGTATTCGAAGTCAGTGATAACCTCCCTGAAGGTTCCGAAACTTGGTGGTTGCAATCTTAACGCTTCACTTGCAACATTCCACGAGTACTTCATCTTTCTTATGTCCTCAAAATTCAACAACTCTTCTGGTCCTTTCGATTTTGCTATCTCCCTATGCTCTTTTTTATACAAAAAGAAGGTAAGTAGTTGCCTATACCTTATTATATAAACATCGGGAAAAAAAAATAAAAAAGAATGAGATACTATAGACATAAACCTTGAAGGACTCCCTCGTATACTTGTGGGAGCTCAGCAAGAAACTTAATAATGGAAACCGTTGTTGCACTTGTACTGATGATTGCAGCGAGTATTAACCCTGTTATCTTGTTGACAAGATCAGAGTCAGAAACGTTTTCGCCATCCTTGTATTTCTCTTTTAGTAGCAATGAAAATATGTCTTCTTTTGACTCATCTGATTTCTTCTTTTCCTGAACATCAATCCTTCTCTGCCTAATCATCGCCCCAAACTTCTTGCGAAGTTCCTTTGACGCTTTAAGTGCTCGGTTGTATCTTGTTCCAGGGAGGTTTATAGGCAATGAAATCAAACCAGAAAGCACGCTGTTAAATAATTTCTCAAGTTCTTCCACTGTTTCCAAATCATGAATGTTTAAAATCAATCGACAGGCTATTGCAAATGTGAATTTTTCGGCAAGGGGTTGCACCTTAACCTGTTGTTTGCACTCCCAGTACTTGAGTAAATGCTCTTTTGCTACTGCATCAAAAAACCCAACGTAGTTCCGAAGTGCGGCTGGCTCAGTAAAAGCAGTAGTGATTTTCCGGGTTCTCATAGTTTCATCCACCACGGTCGTTTTATCAGAATTCGGAAAGATTTTGTCGAAATTACCTGGTAACCAAGATTGTACGAGTTTATTCTCATTGGAGAACAAAAATTTGATTCCCTCTGCACTGCATACGAACACCATAGTTTCACCAAGAAATAATGTCTTAAAAAGCTTGGAGGAGTATTTGTTTATTCTATCTGAAATGAATTTTTCGAGAGAACCCTTTCTCCCCAGTGAAAGAAATTCAAGAGTTTCACCAACAAAGGGCCAACCTCTACTCCCTGGTGGAACTCGGAGATTTTTAGCAGCATTAATATTTTGAAAGGTGGGTTTGGCTTCGGGTTTGAATAGAAAAGAGAAGCAATAGAGGGTGAGAGATGTGAAAAGTATAACCAGGAGAAGTAGGAAGTGGATAACAAGTTCCATGGCTTATCAATTTACTGCGTTTTCTGTTAGTACTTATTCACCAGCCTATACCCATTAGTGATATTTATAGAGGCAATATCACGGCTATCACCTTTGATATCACACTATTAATTCAAACAGGATAACGGTACTGCTAACATTATGTTGCATCAAAAATTAAAATATTTATCCACCGTCAAAATTCATGAAATTGCCTTTGTTTTTATGGCATTAATTATTGCATAACAGCAGTTTGGAGTCTGTTGCCGGAATTCTTCATTCTAATCAATCACGTATTATTCTCATTTGTTATGATCTTTCCCTATTCGGGTGTACCCCGCGGGAAACATCATCATGTGGACTGTGTTAAATCCCATCCATCAATTATTGGTTGGCCTACCGAAATCTTCAAAACATGTATCATGTGTAATCTAATTTATTATAATTATGTAGAATCTATTGATATTACATTAAAAGTTCACTGAGATAAGAGTAGAGAAAAGTCAACATATGTATTTACTTTTAGTTCAAGTTTAGGCCAAATTTATCTTTTCTTTTTCTTTGTAGATATATGAAATAAAATATTTATATAAATATAAGCAAAGCCAATATTGTCATATTATATAAAAAGTCTATATCAAGATATAAATTAAAGCATCATAAACATTATTCATAAAAACCATTACACAAAAAACATAGTCCATTTTGCTCAAAACTTAAGTTTGAAAACTCACTTGAAATGGTTAAATATAATTAAATTAAAAATTTTAACTTAAATTTAAATAACTAAATATCTTAATAAATTAAATATTTTATGTATCAATAATAGCTTGATTTATCACTTTATTTTCTAACACGTAAATTTTAAATGTTATCTAACACTTTCTTGTTTTTTTTCTTCTCTCTCAATTTTTATGTACTTGCAACAATATTTTGACATAATTTATCCTCAATTTATTTTATCATTGATTTTATATCATCTAAATTAACTCACAATACAAATTAAAGTTATATATCATATGATATTGTACATTTTCTAATTTCTACATACATACATACATGCAAACATACATATATATATATATATTAAAGCAATATATCATATGAAATTCTTTCTCTAAGAGAATAAATTCCAGTTGGTCTGACATCTTAAGCAGGCATATTGTAGACCATTAGTACATGAATAACTTTGGTGATACTTGGAAATGTTTGGGAATGAGTTGTTATGTCTTTTAATTGCACAGCAGTAGTAAATATAGTTTTGATCATTATTTATTTCCATATATGAATGCTGAATAAGTACATTATCTGTTTTGCATATTCCTGAAGTGGGAATATTGCAATCCCCAATTTGATACGACTACAGCTATAATTTTTATTCTCGATTCTGATGAATTTTCATGAAATTAATCATTGTGAACACCACAGCAGCAGAAGGCCTTGTGGTAATGAAATCGGAAGGCAAAAAGCTGCCAAACATTTGAGCCATCAAACTTGCATTCAGCTACGCCAACAATTCTCTTGTTTTTGTTCTTCCCTGGAAAAACAGTTAAGCATTTTCCTGTGCTGCCGGATACCCAGAACCGGAATTCTCGATGGTTAAGCTTCTTTGGAGGATTAATGGATTTCCAGTCGGCCTGTGCTAAGCTTTCCACGGAGTTCAAAGATTGAAGTTTCACCTTATCATCTTTGTCCACTGTGAGGTAGCTTTGTCCTCCTGAACACTTATCCATATAGTTGCTGAACCTGTAGTTTTGTTAAAGAGGGTACTTGAGGAAGCCTGTACAGACTTAATGCTAATTAAGGGATGCAAACAATGTTCTACCTGTGGTAGCCAGAAGCTGAACCTCAAGTAGATTCCCAGCCAGAATAAGCATTATACTCCTTGGACTCACCACCTTTAACATTCGGAACCGAGTAAACGCCCCAGTCATCAGAGTCTACGAAATACGACTGCAATGCTCCGGCGATAAGGGTGTCGTCTAATGCTGTCATATGGGGATAAGCTTCACTTGCAGGACATTTTTTGCTTGACTCACATGTGGAACACTGGCTGCAAAGCTTGTCACTCTTCAATTTAGAAGCAGCAGCAAAATTGTAAGGACACAAAAACAGAAAAAGCAGAAGGAAAAGAGAAAAACTGAAACATTTTTCCATGACTTTGTACATTGGTTTTATTTGAGAATTAATAATTCGGTTATATGTACAATCTTATTGTACTTTGTTTTTATCAATAATCTTTGTTTCTTAATTTGATAAATGGAATTTAATTTGTTGGCGGCAATAATGAAATTGTTAAACTAGCAAAACTCTGGATTTTTGTACTTAGTGGATATTTTGTTTGTGTTATATATAGGATATTAATTAATTAACAACATCAAAATTAACAGTTGGTAATATTGGTCTTATTAGCCAAACATTGTATTAATTTATTAATGAGCACTTAGTGGTGTATGAGGAAGTGCCTTGGAAAAGCTTGCGGATACTCAAAAGTGCTTATTCTTTTCACCTATTTCCTAATGCTTTTAGCTTAAACAGAAAAAAACATACGCGTAAGTGCATTGTTTCAGGATTCTTTATTGTCTGCTTCTGGTTGCCATTCAATTGGTTTTTTAAAAGAAAAATCAATAGAATCTCTCTGTCCTAATCTGGGAATTTGCCGAATATGGCTATAATAAAGGTCAATATTAACTTGAAACAACAAGAGAACTACGGCCGTTGGTTTCTTACATCTCTAGTTTTTCTATTATATGTTTATTATTGTTTATGTAGCTTTGTTCTAAACAGCCGCTAGATACAATATTTTAGCATTAAGTTTGTCTTCATTAATTTATATACAAGATTAAGATTCGAAAGCATTTGCAGACAATCCTAATGCAATGATACGGTTAAGAAGTTCAGTCCTTGTCCTCAGGAAGTTACTAGCACATGAAAACATATGGCCCTTAAGCCAGGCAATCACACGCATACATCTGCATGAAGTGGGACGAGTTTCATCCCATAAACCACACTCTGTTTTAGTTAAGCTATCACACATACCGTACATGAAAGAACATTGTGTACAATAAATGGGTTAGTCAAGCATGTAGATCCGGGAGGCAATGTCCTGAACGAACCAGTCAAATCCTTCAAGCAACTTCTCACTTGTGTAAGCACTACAACCCACAATTTTCCAATGTCGAGTCCTGTCCATATTTTTCAAGTTCAAAACCTAAGTGTAATAGATGGATTCGGTGCTTAAAAGGTTAGAAGTTGGAATACGGAAAGATCAGAACCTAAAAACCATAGATATTAAGCAAATAAATTGGAAGAAAAAAAATTCCAAAAGAAATGTAACCCCAGCATAACCGTCGTCTATGTCAGCTCAAAATGCTTGGCTACCAAAATCAGAACTGTAGAAAATCTTATGCTGCCAAATCACAAGGCATGGAAATTCTATACAAGCTTTCTGCAATCAACGTCCATGTTACAAGCCATGAATTTGAGAAAGAACAAATGATTTTCTAGTGAACATACTTTAGCAATCTCTGCTGGGGTAAGAGAATTTGACATCGTGCTTATTTGCTAGGATTAGTAAAGATGCTCCTGACAGCCTCTGCAATTGAAACATGCTGGTCAGAATTCCTAAGTACCAGGTTAAGGAAAAAATCTTTTAAGATGCTGTAAATGTTTATTCCACCAATCCTAACCAATATCATGTAGTCCATGAACTGTAAATATAGAATGCAAACATCAATTTTATAGTGAAAAATAACACTTAAAGTTCCCAGAAAAACATACACTAAAGAAGAAACCATTCTCATTTATGCTGAAAATTACAGCTACTTCTCCATAAGTATTAAGTTGGGTTATAGCCATAAACCCAATCCTAGAAACATATTTTTAATTTCCAGACAGCATGTTTATTGGACCATTTTATGAAAGTTTGCTGAACGACTAAGTGTCCAAGAATGTGTATAATTCAGCCATTGGGCTACCATTGTGGGTTGGTTGAACGACTTGGGCACCTATGCATTTACATAAGTGAACACAGATACATATTTTGTAAACTTGGTAAAGAAGGGGCCCAAACACATCCACTCTCAAACTTATAATTCTGTCACAATCTCTCTTTCCTGTCCAAGCAAATATCAAAAGCAAAAACAGAAAACAAAAACAAAACAGAAGACTGTATTATGATATCCTCTTCCTCTATGATATCCTTCTGGCCGTCAAATTCACACCAACACTCTACTCATTCCCACCAACCAGTCAAAGTGATAAAAAATTAACAAAGGTTTATTCTCTAAGCATATTCTTCTTGCCAGCAAGAATATAATAATATTCCAAAGCAGATACTTCCTTCCCAATCCCAACAATATAATTTTCTCATCAAGGCTTCTCCTCATTTTCTTTTCTTCGACTTATGTTTCCTTCATTTCTCTTAACTCAATTTCCCAGAAAATATTGTGCTTTGTATAGTTAAATTTATATATGCAGCTTTGGATTCGTTTGTTGATTGTCATCTAATCAGTTTCTTTTTCATTGTGTTTAGTTAATTTGGTTAGATGACCATCAACAAACATGTTCATGGTACCGCATGTTTCATGCTTCTGCTTCATCGTACTTCATGTTTTTATGTCTATTCATGAAATCAATCAACCTTTTTGTTGATTTTGTTTTTGTCTTCTTTCATTTGTTTTTCTTTATAATTGATTTTTAACCAATATTATATTACTTCAAAGGCCCTTATATATTTTTAGTTTATTTATGTCTTATTATAGCAAAATTAACAATTTCTGGCTTTCAAGAAAAAGAAAGCAATTTCTATACTTTCACAAATTTGATATATTTGTAACCTCCACTAAACCAATATCGGTAGGTTATATTTTGGGAAAAAAATTGTTTATTATTTCTTAAAATTTAATTTAATATTAGTATATAATAGTTTCTGATTATCTTAAGTGTTTTAGATATGCTTGACACTCTCAATTTTTAATAATAATAAAAAGTAAAGATTTGATATTTCGTGAGTGAATTTTTTTACTCTCATATAAAATTTTTATAGAAAAATTTAATACTAACATATTATATTTTTTAAAAAAATATATTTTTATTTAGTATTCCTCAAATAATATTTAATTTAAATTTCGTAAATGTTTTAGATCAAATATATATATATATATATATATATTAAAGTTTACCAATATTTTATAGTATATTATTAATTTTTTTTAAAACAATCATATTATTATAGAATAGAAACACACATTTATCTTATTTTTTATTTCAATAAAGAAAAAGCACATTTTATTTTGATATATAATAACAGGTGGTCTCTACCCAAGTATAATATTTTTCTATAAACTTTTTTATCAATATTTGCAAAGCAAACAAAGAGTTATAATAGATATGGAAAATTGTATATTTATAAATATAATAAATTAATTTCAAACTATTTTGACTCCTCAGCTTGTTTAATTTTCTTTTTTTTTATTAAATAAATTTTTCTTGAGAGTTGAAAACTATTTAATATATTTTCACACTTGATGCCCACTCCCTCCTTTATCAATATTTGCAAACCAAAAATTGTGTTGTTTTCTAAATACTACCCTAAAACTACTAAAAAATATTCCTAAACATGTGATTTAAATTCTTGGATGAAGCAATTGTAAGGACCAAGAATTAACACCAAATTCAACATTAAATAAAATAAGATAATAATTTATTGGATTGAATTCCGTTTTAATTTGAATAAAATCATCGTAAAAACCAAATTCTATTCTTTTGTGTGAATTATGGTACATATTGCCTTCTGACTGAAACATTAAAAATTGTATTTAAAATTTGTGATATTTTTACTACGTTTTAAAAATATAATAATTTTAATACTGATTTTCAATGAGAATTACTTATATTATTTTACAATTTACATCAATTTCAAACTAATCCACTCACCATAATTTGAATTGGCCCAATCCAATCCAATTTCCCTTTCTCTATATCAATTCAGACCTATACATTTGGGCCAAAATAGAGCTGGCCCATTAGGGGCCTCACTACTTATCAAATATACAATTTTTTTTAAAAGAAATTGAATAAAATCTTCATATTTCAATAATTTTTTTGTCCATAAAATTATTAGCCTACATTAATACAAAAATAGACACTTGTATGTAGAAAGGGATTTTTTTTAGTTCACTATATATATCTAATCTTATTGTGGTAAATTTTTAATATTATTTTAAATAAGGCAACTCATTTTTTCCTTCCTCAAATGTAATATGTATTAAAATACAATTTTTTTAAAATTTTAATGAATTTTTTTTTTAAATATTAAGATGAAACTTGTTAAGCGACAAATTTGTAACTTATTAAAGTTACCATTATTAAATATATTGATTCCCTCTACTCATTTATATTATATGTATTTAGTTTACAAAGAAAATATTTTACGTATTATAAAACTTGAATTTGAGATTAAGTAATAATATATAATTATTAGATAGCGATATATAACACTAAATTTAATTTTTCAAACGCCTATGTAGAGCGGTGGAGCACCTTTAGGGCCCCAAGCCGCACATATTTTTTAAAATTTTATTATAATATTGATATTTTAGACTTACATTTGGATTTATATATAATTTGGCCACTACACTTTACAAAGTTATTCATTTATTCCTTAATTTATTAATTATTTTTAAAATATTAGCTACATAATTATTCCTTTTAAACATTTTTCACTATATCCCTATGTATATATATTAGAGTTGACGAAAAAAAAAAATCTACTAAACTTATTTTCTCTAAACGATTGAGATTAACACCTTAAATCAATTGATTTGGAATGCTAGATTTTGATATCAAGGATTAATGAGTGATTAAACCTTCTTTGACCAATGAACAATGATCTAAGGCATTTCAACAAATGATTTTATGAAATTTTTGGGTCAAAGGGAATCTAAAATTTCCTCAACAGTATTAAGATAATAAAAATTCAATTGATTAAGCGGGAACTAATTAAATTTTATGTTAATTAACTACTATTTGTACATATAGAACCATCAAGAATAATATTGCTCATTTTCAATCTTAAAAACATGCTTCAATATTAAAGGGGGCAGATATATATTAGGCTTCTTTCAAAGACTTTTAGTGCCAAGAATGTTGAAAATGGTTAACTAATTGATGTAACATTTAGTTTTTTAATTAATTAAATTCTTTTTGAGAGATGTAGCTAGCTAATGTTTGTTAAACCAAATTTCAAAGTATTGCCAAAAAGCAAAAACATTTAGTCTCCCATTGTACTTTAGAAATTTCAAAGTATTGCTAAACATATATAATTGTATTGCCCAATTAATATAAATGCATGCAAGTATTATCATTAATTTGATCATGTGGAGTAGTTCTCACCCAATCAATTAATGAGTTTTGATATCATATAAATGTATTTATTTTCAATTTAATTTCTTTTCTTTTTTTTTTCTCTTCTCTATTATCTTTCTTTTCCCAATATTTCCAAATTTAATCTCACAAATTTCTTCTATATTACATCAATTTAATTTCGCGCATAATTATACTTCAAAATACATAAAAACTTTTCGTTAAAATATTTTATCTATCAAATTTTTTTGATTAATTTGAACAAAATTTAGAATGTAAAGTACCAACTCAATTTTAATTTAAAAATAAATTTTAAATTATGATCACGTAGATAGTCCATAATTCCCATAAAATTTTCAGAGCTACTATAATAACAGCAAGATTTCACAATTTTTAATCGAAAAATGAGGTGGGTTCATGCACAAATTATCATTGAATTAAACAAAATAAATAAATAAATAAATAAAATATATTATATGTTATGAGAAGATTCCACTAAGCACATTGAGCTTTAATTTTGAAATTAAACATACATAAATGTTTATACAACTTGATTGATTGATTAATTAATGGGTCTCAAAAGCAGCCTACAGCAAGCTGGCAAATTTGACCACCTACATGAAATTTAATTTGGACACATATGTATTTAATTATTCATGCTGTACAACAACTTTTTTTTTTCTTTGATCCAGCAAAGAATTGATCCCAAAAAAATAAAAACAAAAACATTTCCTTTACCTACAGAAAGCAAAAATAAAAACGAAACAGATTCTTGCAACATTAATATTTATCTTTTTTGGGTCATTAATTAATCAGTTTGCTCCTGTTACACAAGAGAACATTCTGTGACTCCTAAACCTCACCAGTTGCTTATGCTTTGGAGGAGGAGAACCACCACCATAACCACCGCCGCTACCACCATATCCGACGTAAAAGCCTCCCACAGACTTGTGTCGCCTGTGAGCACTGTATCTCTCCTCCGTGATTTTCTTCTTCTCGGCTGAATTATTATTTGTCATGTTAAACAGAGAAGAATTATTATCATGGCTGCTATAGAAATCTGCGACGTTGTAACTCTGAGCTGCCTCGGAGGAAAGACACTCGTACCGGCGTCGAGTTTTGCTCTTCTTGATGGCTTTGAACACCATGGGAAGAAGCCCGTCCATTGATCTCTGCTTTCTTTAATTAATTTGATGAAGAAATTGGAAACAAGAAGAAGAAGAAGAAGGAAGGTGTTTTGAATGAGAAGAAGAAAAAAATGTTTAGAAGACTTTGGGTTTATTGGGTTTGGTGGGACGTGAGAGTGATAAATACTTTCCATAACATTTTCTTTTTTTTGTTTTTGTTTTCTGTTTTTGTTTTTTTTTTTTCTTGAAGTCTATACACGTCATGTTGAATTTTGACTTTTAATGTTTGTATATATAATGGAAAACTAATCAAATTGTTTCTGAATCTATGACATCGTTATGCTATAATCATGTATTCCATGTAAGCTACATGAATACAAGAAATACACAAATCAACAAATGGAGTAAAAGAGTTAGATTATTATATTAGTAAAAGTGAATTTAATTTAGTTAAATTTGAGTCTATCAAATTAAGATTTGTTAGTATAACTTTTAAAAAATATTATTTAGAAAAAATCTTTTATTAATAAAATTTTTAACAAAAATTTATTAATTATATAATTATCACAAATAATTTTTTTAAAAAATTAATTAATTACTTTAATAAATAAATTTTTAATACTCTATTTTAAAAAATAAAATAAAATCTTTAAAATAAAATAAGATTATTTTAAATAATTCTATTTTGAACTCAAAAAATTTTATTATCAAAAATTTAAATTTTGATCATCTTCTAATACAAGGAAAAGGATTTTCTTAATTCTTAGAAATCTTTCTTTAATTCTAATCAAACGACGTTTAAAAATTTAAGAAGAAATTGTTACATTTGCTAGTGAAAAATTCAAATCAAACGAACATTTAATTAGACTTTGTTTGATATTTAGATATTGTAATTTGTAATTTTTAAGTAATAATTACTACAAAATAAAATTATGAGTTATGAGTTGCTAAATATCCGTTTAAAAATAATTAATTTTCGCTAAAATTTATTGTTTATGAAATATTTTTAATGGAAGTCAACAGTAAAAAAAATCCTAAATTTGATTTTGAAGGCATTAAAAATATAATTTGAACGCATTTTTTATGTGTGTTTTACTTATGTGTAGTTAAGATAATTAAAAAATTTGATAAATTTGTATACATAATAGCACAAACAATTCCTACATATTATCTTTTACAATATTTAAGAAATGATATTAATTTAAATAATAATTTGTTCAACTTGGTTTAAGAAAATAATAAAATAAAAGCAGTCCATGATGAACATTACAATTATTTAATAATTTATTCTATCAATATCCAATTAAGCTTAATTAACTTGTACAAATTAATTAGAGCAAACTCACAAGATTTATATATAGAGATATACATACATACATACATACATACATACATACATAGATATATACATAGATATATACATAATAATTAAAAACAAATAAAAAATTGAGAGTGCAGCCACATTGAACACGCAAAGGATTAGAAGGTTAATTAAGAATTAATTAATTAATTAATTAATTAATTAAGTTAAAAAGTTGAAGATGTTTCTTGTTAAGCAATTCTATTTAAATTTTTTAATTTGAAAATTTAGTTAAAGAAGAATATCTTGCTTGTTTTGATTGACTTGGTCTGCGTTTTGGGTTGGATTGGATATCATACGTCCACTAATTAATTTGTTAGGTCAAATATTTGTATCTGCTTTAAAATTTGTGGTCCTTTTGAGGATTAATTGTTAATGCTTGATAGGGAAATATATTTTGTAGTTTTCTTTTTTTCTTTTGTTATTATATGAAATTCTAGTTGGAAGCTTCGTTGAAACAAATCAAAGAAATTTTAGCCTCATTTGCAGAGGTTAATTGAAAGTAGCCATAAATTTACTTGGACTGAAGTTTTAAATATAGTTATTTAAATATTTAAAAACCGTTTATTTTTTAATTTATATCTGAATATTTATTAAAAATACTTTAATATAATTAAGTTAAAAATTTTAACGTAAATTTGAATAACTAAATATCTGAATAAATTAAATATTTAATTTGTCAATAATACTCTTAAATTATTATTTAATATTTATATATATCAATAATTAATTTAATATGTCAATTTCAGATTTTTTTAAAGTATATATATGTCAATATATTAATTTCAAATTTTTTGTTTTTATAAAAAAACAAATAACTTAATATTAATAGATTTTAGACTTGTAAAAAAAAATTAAATATATTAATCATATTCATATCTCAATCAAATTTATATTTTAATTATATTCAGTCTTCAGATATACAATACAAACACTACCTTACTCTTAAAAAAAATTTAATTATTCACATCGAGAGTTGACAAGTTTTACTCAAAATTTAAAATATCATAAATTTTAAAATACTTGATAAATATTTAATTTAATTAATAACTATAATAATTAGAAATTTATATTATAATAGTTGTCAAATTACAATGAAATTACTCTAATTCAATCCCAAACATATCCTTAAAATATTTCATTTTATTTACATTTAACTAAAAATTTCATATGTTAAAATCCAAACCTACAAGATTAGGCTTGGAATGTTTCATATTAATTACTCGAAATATGTATTAATTAATAGCCACCAAGATTAGACTATGAATTAAAACAATGTACTATAATATATAATATAATATAAGAATTCAAGTTGCTTAATTAATTTGTATATGAAATGAGTTGAATTATATATGGCAACATTAGTCTATCTATATAGTCCTAATACAACACATATAGCCGCCTTAATTAGGTGCTTAATTAATCAACGTGCTAGCTAATCATTCTTCATAACACAGTTTATATACATATATATATATATATGTATGTATATATAGTCGACATGAGTTGGTGGAGTATTCTACAAAGAGAATTCAATCAGACGTGATCTAAGTTTTCTTTGTTTTTAATTTTTTTTTTTTAGGTTTTATCTTCTAGAATCAGGGTGACACCTTACACAATCCCATAACAATAAAGTATGGGAGAGATAATAGTATTCTTATGAAAGGACTGTATATTTAAAGAGGACAATATTTCTGGATTGGCTTGTTATAGATAGAGTTAAAAATAGAATAATTGAGGGACTAAAAAATATTTAAAAGATAAAGTTAGTTGACTAATATTTTAAAAATAAACTAATTTAGAGAAAAACATTTAAAAAGTAAAGTTAGATAGCTAATATTTTGAAAATAATTAATAAATTAAGAGATAAATCAATAATTGTTCAAAATTGTAGGAATCAAATTGTATATAAATCAAATTGTGCTAGCTAATCATTCTTCACAAGGCAATTTATATATTTATACATATGTATGTATGTATGTATGTATGTATATATGTATGTATGTATAGTCGGCATGAGTTAGTGGAGTATTCTACAAAATGAATTCAATAAAGTGTGACCTAAGTTTTTCTTATTTTTAATTATTTTTTTTTTAAGTTTTATCTCATTAGGATCGGTGTGACACCTTAAATAATTCCATATCAATTAAGTACGGGAGAGATGTTATGTAAATAAGTCAACATGCTCTAACTCTAATAAACAGTGTCTTCTTAAACAATAGAGGAACTGTGTATTTAAAACGGGACTGCCTTATTATAAGCATAGTTAAAAATAGAATAATTAGGGGACTAAAAAAATATTTAAAAGATAAAATTAGTTGACTAATATTTTAAAAATAAAATAATTGAGAGAAAAAACATTTAAAAAGTAAAGTTAGATAGCTAATATTTTAAAAATAATTAATAAATTAAGAGATAAATAAATAATTTTTCAAAATTGTAGGAGTCAAATTGTATATAAATCTATCAGATGAGTTTAAATTATAAATATTATAAAAATAATTTTCGAAAGACGACCCCAAACCCTGCTGAAGCTTCACCCATGGTCTCACCTCTATATATTTATATATATATATATATATATTGATACAAATTTCATACGGTGATATAAGCATACTTTCTATCTATCTACATATATACATAGATAAGATACATACAAATATTATATTATACGTATGTTATATATTTATAGATGTATGAAGCGATCAATGCAAAAAAAAAAAAAAAAAGTCTTCAAAAATATTTTAAAGAAATAATAATAAGATAATAAGAGTTGTTAAATTGACCCAATAACTTTCAATTTTATTATATTTTTTATAGTTCATTTGATGATATTAATTTGGCGAGATAATACCTATATAAAAGACAATAATATAGACAATCATTTAAAGAAAAAAAAAGTTATTCAAAAGATAAACTTAATCAATCCTTTGTAGAAAAGATAATAATTGAGGACTCTAATAATTTGATAATTATTAATTAATTAAAGTCGTCTACTTCTTTTCTGATAAAGAAATACAACAATCAAATTTTAACAAAAATATAAACGTTCAAAATTATACATAATATGGGTAAATATTCTTTTAACTTAAACCAAAGTATATAAAATCAATGGATTAAAAGTTGTATTATTATTTCAATATTAGATATAGTCTATAGATATGCATACATATCATATTCAGGATGGATTTTGTCAAAACAAAGAAGCAAAGCATCTTGGTATCCCCAAAAAGAATGTTAATATTTCTTGTAGTATCGAAATATGAAACAAAAATGACAAGGCAACTACTCCAATCGAGATAATAATGTTAATCAAAATCAGTTGCCAAGTCAATTTTGCATACATTTCCCATGCAAGTATCATCGTCTAGAAACCAAATTATTGGTCTATTCCTGTGACAAAATCCAAATTTTTTTAATCGATAAACTTATAGTTTGTGTAAGCATTTGATTCTGAATCATAATCTTATCTACATAAAAGTTCAACAAAAATTAGGTATGAAATTGACTATAGTAATAGTATATATACTATACTAGATGAAGTTTCTACTCGTTGGCTTAAAATTTTTGAAATAATTTCTTTCTACATGTTTGAAACTAAATCTTTTAGTTTATAGAAGTTCATAGTTTCAGTAGACTTGTGCTCCTAAATGGAGTCCATATACTATTGAATTGTTGCATATGAACCAACTTCCAAGCAAGTTGAAAAATCTGAGAAAGCATTCCAATTTTATTAAAAGAAAGATGATCTTAAAAATGAAAAGATTTATAAAAGCAATAGTTGGAGATACAAGTAATGGAACAAATTACAATAAATTAGTGGCGTTTCAGTGATGATTCTACAATGGCCACAATGAAGAACCATTTCAGGTTAAGGTTAGCTACACTTAATCTAATGGATGAAAGGAGTGAACATGGAGAAAAAGAATATATCATACTCGAAACAAGTGGTTCTTATAGCATAGAGTCCAATCTGAATCCCCTGAAGCTGCCAGGCTACCTCCATCAGTGCATATTGACTCTGCACATGAACATGAAACTTGAGAAGGAAGTCTTTCTTCGCCTTTTTCTTTAACCCCCTGTTTGGTGTCTACATAATCAGTTGATTCAGATTTCGGAATCTCATAGTTTGCTCTATCAAGATCGAGCTCAGAATTCTGACAGGATTTGATATTTTCCTCTTCATCTGATAAGTATCTGCAACTATCAAACTCATCCATCTCAAAAATCCGACTCACCAATCCTTCCCTCCATGATATCCTCATTTGGGATTGTGACATATTCCCTAAAGTAGAAGTAGACGTCCAAGAAGCTCGGTCATCCAAAACTTTCTGAAATTGGGAAAGATCAACAAAGTTAGAAGGTGTCGTCATACAATCAAACTGAAAACTTGAACTTGTTGGATCCCATAGTGATTCATAACCCTTAGAAGACAAACTTGCCATCTGAATACTTTCAGCCAGCAAATCAACTTCAGAACCACAGTGGTGTACTTGGCCAGCTTCTGTTATTAATCGCGACATACCAACACATCTATCTGTGCTTTTGTCAGATTGAGGAGTTTGAATCACATTTCCACTTCCCAATGTATCCATGGAGAATGGAGAATTTTCTCCATCAAAATTATAACAACTCTTCCGCTCTGCTTCCAAACCAGCAATCTTGCAATTAGGTGTACAATTGGGAGAAGACGAAATAACCTCATTGTCACGAAAAGTCCCCAAAATTCCTTGAAACTCAGGAACTTCAGCTGGAGAACACAAAGAATTACTCCTCCTCCTCCTCCTCCTCCTGGCACCAATAGACACACTCCTATCATTGCTATCATTCCACAAGTCCAAACCAAACTCGTCACAGAACAAACTTGAAGAAGGAGAATGAACATTCAAACCACAACACTCATTTTCAGAATTCCCCTTTTGCATCTCATCCTCCTCATTACACGGAGACAAAAGCCAATGCATTGAAGCCTCAGCGGGTAAAGGCACAATAGAAACCCTTCTAGAAGCATCAGCAACTCTCATAACATTGACTTCATCATTACTATCATCTTCTTCAAAACTATCAATAGACTTAGCTATACCAAAGTCTAGTACATTATTATCTCCTACTGTCAACAACCCTCTAGGCCTACATTTCCTCTTGTCAGTGATCCCTGACAAAACGTGGCCTGCAGCATAACAAGCTGGCGTGGTAGCCGTAGCTATTACAGACGAGCCACATTGTGTTTGTATCTCTGGAGACACTGAGGCCTGAATTGGAGGAGTCTTATTTTTGCTTCCACTAGAATTTGCTAACTTCTCATTGCCATCAAATTCATCACAATCAACAATAACCTTGTTATCTACCGTAAAATCTAAGCCTGAACCAGTTGCTACCTTAGTCAAAGGAGTCAAATTCACATCACTGCCATCACAAACCCCAACCTCAGACCCAAATGTCAGTTTATTTACATTATTGCCACTAGCATCCAAAACTGAAGAAATTTTACATTTTGATCCATTTTTCAAACTGGTTTTCTTCCCAGATTGCCACTGGTACAAACAAGGAGTATTTTTCCTAGCTTTCTCCCCTTTCTGCGAAATGGGTTTCTGTAAACCGCTGCGCTTCGACGGTTTTGACGGATTGGGGGCAGATTTCGGGGTAATTTTAGCTAAAGCTTTGGCTTTTATCGGTCTATCAATCAAAGGAGTTTTCGTACTCGAGGAGTGAGAAAGAAAGAACCTGAGACAACCCTTTGGAGCTTCAACACTGCTGCTGCCGTCAACAATGGCGGAGTTGAGATCATGCAATGGATTTCGGGAACACTGCTGCCTTTTTGTTCGCCGTTGAATCTTGGAGCCATTTCTGTTAAGGGTTTTCGCTGATTTTGAAGATGAAGGTGGGTTCATTTTTGTGGAACAGTGTAAGAGACAGAAAGTACAGAAGGAGATCTAACGGTCTTTAATGGAGAAAATAATTTGATTTTGATTTGAAAATCAATGCAATGGAGGGGGAAAGGGTTGATTTTTTTAATGTTTGCCCCTGCCTTTCCATTTAATTGCTGATATGCCATTTTGCTTTGTCGGTATTTGGTTATTCTTGGGCCACTTAAACCTTTGGGCCGAGGTATTGTAACTTGTCAATGGGCCCATACACATAGTTCATTTTAAAATATGATAATTTTGGGCAATTTTTGAAATATTTATTTTTAAAAAAATAAATTTTCATGAAACATATATCCATATAAATACTCAAATACGTTATAAGATTTTATAATATGAGCATATATAAATAATATAACGGCACCTCATATAAAATTTTCTTCATTAAAGAATTTTCAGTATTCATTTTATCTTTTAGTAATAATTTTTGCATGTTTTTAAAATTAAAAAGAAGAATAAAATAGTAAATATAGAGTTCTTAATATTGCAAAAAATTTATTAATTTTTGAAAAAATTTAAATATATACTTGGTTCCCTATATTAAAGAACCCAACAAATGATTTTTCTATGATATGCAAAATATTAAATTTTTTTTAAAATAGAAAAGTGACTTAAATAATAATTAATATAGTCATAATATAGTCATAATGGAATGACTTAAATAATAATTAATATAGTCATAATAGAATTTTGAATTTAATAATTAGGAATAAGGACCCACTATCTAAAACACAAGAAATTACTTTATTATTATGTTTCACCATCATTCACTATCAAATTTTTACTAACCAATCTCCTTCTATCATTTACTCTTTAGTCTTTGAGGATGTCCTTGTAACTAATATTAAATAATGATACTAAAAAAGATCATATCAATAGACTCTTTTTAGCAAAATCTCATTGTTTTTTTTTTTTTTTTTTTGCTAAATTAGGCTTCAATACAAATTGTAATAATATTTAAGTTTATATATAAATAAAGTACAAATTGAATGATAGTTTTTCACCTCTCTATCCTCAACTATGAAAGTAAAAATTTAAACCACTAAGAAAGTTTATATATAAATTTGTGATAGTAAATTGATAAAAGTGTTGTTTGTTTGTTTTCATTATTGACATTATTTATAAGTTAGGAATCTATTAAAGATTCATATCAATATTATAATAATCTTGTTTAAGATATTTGCATTTAATTTTGAAAATTTACAAATATTTCAAAATAAATTGGTGAGTATAATAGCTCAAACTTTGTTTAGGGCCCTAACTATGAGGTGAGTTTATCTCTTAAATTAAGATGATTATGGGAGGTAAGTTTATTACTTAAATTATCTCACAATATATATATATATTACTACTACACTTGCTTTTTTAGGAATAAAAAAAATGAAAAAATTTTATTTTGACAACTATTCACACCTATTTTTATATTTGACTATTTAACAAAAATATTTTTATTTTTTATTAAACATACACTTTTTGTACTATTTTGTCTTTATGACCAATTTAACAAATAGTTTTAAGTATGACACTTTTTGAGCCATTTTATCGTCATGACTAATTTAACAAATACTTTCAAATATGATAGTTTTCGAGTGCATTCTTTAAAGTACCAAAAATAATGTGCCCAGAAGTGTGATATATTTCCGAGCGTAATATATATATATCATACTTTTGAGTATGTTAACTTGAAAGTGTAGCATAATTGTGCCTGAAATTGCAACAAATAACATGCTCGAAAGTGTGGTATATGCTTAAATCGAAAATACATTTTCGAGCACCCTATATATCACACTTTTGAGCATGTTGTTTTTTTATGCATGTTGAGTTCGCACTAAAGTAATTTAGAGAACAAATATATTGTGTTTGGCCAAGTTTAAAATATTGTTTGTTAAGTGATCCATGGTAAAAGCAGTGAGCCAAATTTATTATACATTTCATTTAAACTTTATCGTAAATTACTTTGTTAAACGAGTATAAATCCGTGGAATATGCTACAAGTTCCCTACCAAAAAGTTGCAACTACTAAGTTCACAACCAAAGCCCAGAAGTACATTTCTGATCCTGAACATCTCTCTAAAACAAGCCCATAAAGCTGGACAAGAACTCAGCTGAACTCAACTCAGTGTACATCGTACACTTTTCTTCTTGCTGTACAAAATACGATTGTGACTCAAAACTAACAGCACAGCGCTTACTTCTATTGTAACTGTCAACCACTCACCCGTACACCACTTTTTCTCATATAAAATTCCTTTCTTTTTGTATTATATTATTCCACTTTCTGTGGCTGAGCTTATCATTTGATTTGATTTGATTCGATTAGATTTGATTTGATCTCATATCCAAAGCAAGAAAGAAAGACAGAAAGAAAGGAAGTTATGGCTGCAGAACCGAAGAAGATCATCATTGACACTGACCCTGGTATCGGTAAGAAGTTTGATTTTTGTCTATATCATCAAGATAATTTGTATTCACGATCTGGGTTTTGTTTCACAATTGAAACTATTTTGGATGCATGTTGTTGTAGATGATGCAATGGCCATTTTTCTGGCTTTGAGGTCTCCGGAAGTGGAAGTGATTGGACTTACAACTATTTACGGCAATGTTTACACCACGCTTGCCACCAGAAACGCTTTGCATTTGGTAGATAAAGCTGTCTTTTTGTTGCTTGCGTTGTCTGGTATTTTGAATGTTTGTGAAAGTAGGTTGATCGGATGTGATTCAGATTTGAATTTTTTGGACAGTAGTGATTGATTCTGATATTATTAATCATTGGTTGAAATTGTGTTTTGTGGATTAGTTGGAGATTGCAGGGAGGACTGATATTCCAGTGGCTGAAGGATCTCATGTCACTATCACTGTATGTGCTCATTTCTTCTTTCTTTTGCTAATTTCATCTGATTAAGCTTCTTTATATGTGGGATTTCTGTTGGTTTTACTATTTCTGTCTTTGGATCATTTTCCTGTGTGATAATGTAGCAAATCTACATGAAATCATAGATATCTTACACGGCCGCCATTCTTGATCATACTTTAGAGGATTCATGGCCTTATAGGATGTTTCTTTCTATTCTTTTGCTTACTGAATAAATGTTAGTTGTAGCTATGTAACCAGTTGTGTTTTATAGTGAAAACATTAGTCTATACCTGCAATTTCATAATAATATGTTAAGGTCGATACCTTATGATGTCTAGTTTTCTTCTTCTTTTTTGTTTTCAGTGTGTTATATTATCATTTGAGGTTGTGGTTATTATATGATATTTTCCTATAGCAATATCCTCCTCTCTAATGAAATGCATGTGTACTTGTGGTTGCTGTTGTGTGAATTGGTAATATGGAGATTTTATTGGTGAAAAAAGTGTAATATCTGTAGTTACGATTGCTACAGTGTTCTTAGATTCCTTTTTTTCTTTGCCTTAGCACAAGGGTAAAATATCTTCCAAATTATATCATATTCTCCATTTGAATGGATTTAGTCCTCTAGATGTAACTCAAGTATTTTGATATAATAGAGACGTTGAACGCACACTCGTACAGGGATGACATTGATATATTTTACTTTACAAATTTTAACTTGAAATCTTATGCACAGTATCGCAATTATAACACAGCGGAGCGTAACTGCTGTGTGATTGGGTCTTGAGGTTTTCCAATATATTGAATCATTTCTTTCTTGTAAAGCAAGGTACAAAACTTCGCATTGCTGATTTTGTCCATGGAGCTGATGGACTTGGCAACCAAAATTTCCCTCCACCAAAAGGAAACCCAATTGAACAGTCAGCAGTTGATTTTCTTATTGAGCAAGCAAATCTTTACCCTGGGAAAGTCACCGTTGTTGCATTGGGACCACTAACGAATATAGCTCTGGTTAGATGTCCGTTCATTTGGCCCTGTTCTTGTTGTAAGTATCATTTTTATTTCTTCCTAATCAATTATACATCAATACAGGCGATTCAACAAGATCCAGTATTTGTAAAAAACATTGGGCAGATAGTTCTTCTTGGGGGTGCTTTTGCAGTAAATGGAAATGTTAATCCAGCAGCAGAAGCCAATGTAAGTTCCCCAATTCTAACTCTTCACTTGTCAAGAATCTCAACAATTCAAGTTACAAATTTGAAGTTTCTACCTATTAGTGTTTTATTGTACGTCAAATTTCAAAACTGCTAACTAGTTTATATAGTGCCATGCTTCTGCTTAGCTCAAAATTCTTTCTGGCCTACTTAATCATGGTTTTTCTCATTTGATTGTATCAGTGTTGTTAAACTAGCTTGAGTTTCATCAGTTTTTAGTAATCAGTGAAATGGAGAGAGAAAGAAAGAGAGAGGTACACTTTGGAAGTAAAATTTCTCTGACTCTCTCTATATCATCCTTTCTACTGCCTTTGACCGGATGAGCAGATTTTTGGTGATCCAGATGCTGCAGATATTGTATTCACTAGTGGAGCAGATATTGTGGCGGTGGGTATTAATGTTACCCATCAAGTTGTTATGACAGGTACGTGTTCAACAATCTTCTGTTAACTTGTTAATCATGTAAACGTATATGATATTGTAGTGTAATGATATCATGTTGTTGTTAATTTAAGTCCCATTGGCTGTTCCATTTTCTGCAGGCTCGATCCTCAGCAATGCTTTGTCTTCCATTTCAGCATTAGCTTTTCTACTTCTATGTTTATTCTTCCATTTCAGTATTAGCTGTTCTACTTCCTTGTTACCATAAAGTAGTACCTTTGAATAGTTTGAGTTCTGCTACAAAATCAGAAACTTACTTACCCTATATGTTGCCTCTCTGCATCCATTTTTGTCAATTTCATTATTATCACAAATTATGAATTCTCATAGTCCTTGTACAGATTTACTTTTGTAAAGATTATCTTACCACTACTAAAGGAAGGTGAATCATCTAATCGAAAAAGCCATTGCCTGGCTATTTGGAGATGCCACATGAATTCTTCTTTCAGGCCTTTTGTATTGTCTATTTTGTTCATATAAGCAATTGTAATTGGATTTGAGTTGTTTATTTCTCTTATTTCATTTGATATTTTGATCTTTTTTCACATTTTAGATTCTGATAGAGAGAAGTTGGCACTTTCCAATGGAAAATTTGCTCAGTATTTATGCAAAATTCTAGAGGTCTACTTCTCATATCATCATGAAGCATACTGTACAAGAGGTTTGTTAACTTGTCGAAATGGGTTGATTTAGCCTTGAGAATTGGAAGAGCCATCCTCTTTTTGCTAATGATAGCTTAATTCTTGGCATAGGTGTTTACCTTCATGATCCAACTGCTCTTCTTGTAGCCGTGAACCCATCACTTTTCACTTACACCGAGGGTGTCGTTAGAGTCCAGACTAGCGGCATCACAAGAGGACTCACAATATTATATAACAAACAGAAAAGGTAGAATCATTTCCTCATTTCAGATCAGCAACTTCAATTATTGTGCACACTCTATTAGCTAACCTGCTTATTTTGATTTCCAGTTTCAAAATATGAAATAGGTGTTTCTCCTTAAAGACTTTAAATCCTTAACATCTCTAAGAATAGATAGTTTCCAAGAAATTTTGTTGCATTTTCTCCTCATTTCTATGTCTTTCACAATGTAAAATATCTGTGAAACTGAGAACCCCAACAAGAACATATCATTGGGAAACTAAAGACTTTCATGTTTGTCTTGAAAATTACAAAGAGGAACACAAATCACACGATAAATTTCTTGAGTATTACATTTACACGTTCTTCAAGAAGGCTTCCTACTGACTCACCTGTTTAAAAACCAGGTTTGCCGAGATCACCGAATGGTCAGATAAACCAACGGTGAAGGTGGCAGTCACAGTTGATGCCCCGACTGTTGTCAAATTACTCATGGATCGGCTTATGGACTCGTGAAAATAATCTGATGCAAGCGATACGATGATTCATTCAACAGGCTTAATTTGACGGTAATCAAAGATTTCTTGGCAATGAAAATTGCCTTTGATTTGCAGTTCAGGACCATCCTGTGTTAATACATTTGTGCAAGTGATGATACTGAGCTATTGGAATTGTCATTTACAGATTGAGATTTACTGCTATTGAAAAATAATTACATTTATTTGATGTGATAATCACGTAACAATTTGGTGATTGAAATTCTATCTCAACTCCGTTACATTGCATTGATTTGTATGCTTCTTTTAATGAATTCCCTTTTTCTTTGAAATAATATAAATCCTAAATCTCAAACATGCTCTTAATATATGCGAGTATTAAATTTGTGCTTCTAATTGACTATTTTCATTATTTCAAAATTGTGAATTTTTATTTTTTATTAATTTTATTAAGTCTCTAGAAAAATGAAATATATTTTCTTCAAAAAAAATTATAAATTTTATATTTATTTTTATTTAGATAACATTTTATTTTAAAGAAGTTAATCTACTTTTAATAAAAGGTTACGATGAAGAATTTTAATATAATTATGCTATATATAAATAATAATTTAAGAACTCAAGTTAATACTGTTTTATATAGTATTATTGTCCTTGTGATTTAACATGTGTATTTTAACCAACTGACATTTATTAATTTAAATTTTCTGTGATATAATTATGCAATTGTTGGTAAATTTATTTGAATTCAATTCAATAATGTTTCATATTGTAATAATATTACTAAATATTAAGTGAATCAATTTTTTTATAGGAAAATATAATTAATTTTTTTTAAAAAGGTGAAAGATGTTTAAGGGCCAAATATATTTTTTATTTTCCTTTTACACACCCAATTTTTTTTTTTTAAAATCAAATACAACATCACATTTCATTTTATAAAAAGAAATGTAGACAACTTGCAGATTTACATCTATATAAGTCAATATGTTGCAAAGATTAATTATAATAAACAACCAGACAAATTTTAAATCTTCGAAAGAAAAAGGAGAAAATATAACAACATGTTTTTATTTGATATTTTTTATAATTCTAACAAGATAATAAATTTGAAATCATAAAAAATAGAAGTTAAAGCTTTCTTTGGTATTATAACAAATCTCTTGTAATATATTTGTTGTAGTAAAAAAATTTCCAAATCTAAAAATATAAATTTATCAAATATGACTATATAACTTTTCATGTTTATAGATCTAAAAGAGAGAATCAATATAACATTATAAACAAACAAAAATTCCCAAAACTCACTACAGATTTATATTTGAGTAGAGAAAAATTATCATTTAGTGAATATAATTTATTAGATGAAAATATATTATCATAAATTTAAATATAGATGAAAATCTACTTTTAAAATTGAAAAGGAAATAAAAAACAAAAATGAAATGAAGAGACGTCATTGGAGATGTAAAAGATCTCTATTTTTGGTTAAAAAAAAAAAAGAATACCTGTCGATTGGCAAACAAGTGAAATATGAAGAAGAGTTTAAAGAAAAAGATGTGACTTAAAATTTGAGTATAAATGATTAACGAAGTGAGAAGAGTTGTTGACCACCTCGATCTTACCCTTATAGGAAAAATATAACTAAAACTAATAATCAATATAACATAAAAAGTAAGTTGAAAATAAACTAAATTAAACCGAATCAAATCGAACAGAATTGAACTGAATAATTTAAATTACTACAGTTTATTTATTTTAACAATCACTGCTTAACGTAATGCAAGTAAAATAATTTTATAAATTATAATAACACTATATTTATAAAATTTATATATAATTATTATAAAAAAAAAACGATTAATATGATACCTATCAATAACTGTCATGTGTGAAATCGTTCTTAATTTTATTATTCGTTTATAATATATTATTAAATACATATTAACAAATAATATATAAATTATTTAATCTATATATTAATATATATATAAGTAATATTATTAAATATTCTTTTATTTATAATAAAAAATTATTTTTTTATTTCCAATATATAAAAATTAGTCAGACCGGTTACTCCGGTCCGGTTATCTCCCACGGCAATTGAAACCAAACAAAAGGACAAAGGTCAATCTCGTCAATTCAGTACGAAAACGATAATTCAGTTTTGACGCGCGGCGTTTTCCGTTGAAATGCCATAAAGCAAAAGCAGAGAATGTGATTCTTCTTCGCTGGCCGTTCCTCTTTCGCTCCGAATCTAAAACCCCCACAAAGACATTAACACAAACACATAGACGACAGGAGAAAAAGAGAAAATGAGTCTGGTGAGAGGAGTAATCCTGGACGAATCCGTACTACTATCAGCTTCCGAACAACAGACTCGAAACGCAAACGACTCGTCGTTTCAGTTGCGGCCGGGAGCTTCGTACTTGCTTCGTAAACTCCGGTACTCCGACATTCGAACGGTAATCTCTCACGCGCTCTTGAATTTTATAACGATTCAGTGGAATGTGTGGAATGTGAGCTCTGGTGTTTTTGTTTGCAGGGAATTTCTTATTCGCCGAGTGTTTCAGCTGATAAGGTATTTTCCTTTAATTTTAATTTCATTTACTGTGTGTGATTCGGTTGATTTTATTTGTTTTTTTTTTCTTCTGCTCGATTAGTGTTAAGATGCGGTTAAGAGTGGTTAGGCAAAAGCTGTTTTGACTGTTGAGGTGCTTATGAGAAAGCACTTGCCAAGTGCTCTCTAGAAATGCACTAAAGATTAGATAAGTGCTTTTAGGTGTATTTTTCATCCAAAAAAATAATATTTTAAGCAGCAATCTGAAGGTTCTTTCTTTCTTGTCTAAACTTCAGAAAATAATTTTGAGTGAAAGCATTTTGTTTACTATTTGAACATTCAAAAGTTCTTTGGACTCTGACAAGTAACTTTTGAGTAAAAAGTGCTTTAGAGAAGCATTAATGTTGTTTCCCAAAAATAAAAGAATAAAAGGGAAACCAGTTTTAGGTGCTTTTATGAAATTACTGTCTCTTGAAAAGTGCTTTCAACAAATGCTCCTTCCAAATTCATATATAGCTGAAATGTACGTGAGATTCTGTGGCCGTTAACATTTGTCTTTCATATTTATGTAATGTATTTATTATTGAGAATTTTAGTTATTGTAGGTTTTAATTTATTCTGGTGTGGCTAGATTCACTACTTCTGTTTATGATGTAATACTACGAGTTCAGGTTTGAGTCACTGAAATTCCTACTAAATGTGCATTTATTGTATTTTCTTGTCGTAGGCGAGTGTATTGAAGAAGATGGCAACGGAATACTTGTGTGATTGCTTGCTTCTGGATGCATCTATAGATGGCGGTGTAAATGAGGTTACACAAGCATGGGGTGATGTTGGAGGAATTATAATATGTGTAATTTCTAACAACAAGGGTTCCTTTCGTAAACTTAGCAGCAACTGGCTGATTACTGTTGTGGGTAAGTATTGCCGAATGTATTTGTCTCATTATACATTCAGATAAAGAAGTCTTGAGAAAAGCATTTGACAGACTATTATGTGGCCCATATGTAAAGGTGAAAGTGTTGCTATGAAATGATTGCATCCAGAAATCTTATCCGATGATTTTTGAATATTCACTTGCGTTGACTCTCTTATGTTATGGTTGGGAGATTAGTCATTATGGCAGCATTTGACTGCCTCTTATGGAGGCCATAACATTTCTATCAGTCTGTCATCTAAATTTTTTTCATGTAACAGTTCTCCTTTGTCTGTATAGAATTGATGCAGTTTTGTGTTAACACAAGTTGCCAGGATAATGTGACAGCTACAGTTGCAGTCTGCATGTTGCAGGACACATATTGCATGCTGTGTTCAAGTTTATGCTTATTAGTTTGTGAAAAGATTTGTTTGTCTAGCTTGACTCTGCTAATGATTTTAGGTCTGGTTGCTGAAACTGGAGTCTGCTTCTGTTTTCAGGCGTTGAGAGTGCCAGTGCAGATCAGAATTCAAATTTGCATTATGTCAACAAGCTAGAGGAGTTACCTTTGACTATTTGTGACTTGAACAAAAAGGTTTCCTGAAGTGATTAATCTCTTGTAGTCTGCTTTGATTTTTTATGGGTACAATTTCTTCTAATAATTTCTTGGGTTAAGAGAGCATTTGATAAGGTTTACCATCTTAAAAACTGAAAAGTGGAGAAGTGTTCTCTTGTCAAGATTAAAAACTAATTTAAGTGTGCTTCTGAATTCTTGGATCCCTGATATACAATAGACACACCTTAAAACTACAAAATTTTCAAACTTGTTCTGGAACTACAAATTTAAAGGCATGCAATAAGTATATGATTAAGTTTTCTTAGTTGCCAAAATTAAATGCAATGGGGATCTTTAGAATCTTCATATTATAAATAGTCTATCTTATAATTAGCTTAAGATTTATTCAGTTCTTGACTTGTTGTATGTCTCATATCTGAAGTAGGCAACTGGCAACAGGGCTTTGATAGTTGCTTATGTTATGAAGCCTTCACGTGAAGAAGATTTTGCTAAGGTGAGCCCTTTCTGAAAAGATTTAAAATAAATGTGGGAGCTTTCTGTTACCTATTCTTTGCATGGTTAAAAAGATAAAAAGTAATACCATTATCATTTGCAGCTTATTTGGTCCTATATTTTGTAGAGGGGTGCCTTTCCCATGTGTCCTACTCCAAATGGGTTGATATTTATGCCTCTCACATTTGAGATCCCTCTGTCCTCTCAATTACAAATAGTTGATTTGGTTCTACATAAGGCAACAGATGAAATCATATCCATTGAATTGGGCAGTTCTTCAGAATCCTTCAACAGAATTACTTACACCTTGGGCATGCAGGAATTGCAAAGGTAAGTTCTGCAGTTCATGGTCTTACTTGTAATATGTAATCTTGTATGAGCTCCCTTTAATTGTTGGGATTAAATTCTATTATGTTTCAACAATTGTGCTACTATGTTGATGGCTTTCATAGTGGCTGGAAATGATACTACAGTGCAGACTTGTTTGGCTATTTTCTTAAGTTGTTAAAGGCATTCTCCATTTGATTAGCTGAAAGGGCTGAGGTTTGCCTGAGAAGCAATAATTTTGAAACCCAATGACAATCTTGAAAACAGATGACTAGACATGATTTATCTATATTTTCTGTATTATGAATTCTTTTATCTATAACTTCTGCAATCAGTTGTGAAAACACATTTCCGACCATATTTCTTATCAGAGAATGATATGCATCTTTCCTGGAACAGAAAACCTTTAAACTTTTTCCAAACTGGCCCTCTGTTGTCATTTAGTTCAGTTAAAATTTCTTGTCTTGGTTCATAGTTAAGTTTCTTTGCTCCTGCTGAGAAAAGAATGAGCTGCTGTTTTTTATATTAGTGAAGGGTTGGAAATGAAGTTCTAGAATTTAGTTGGTAATCACTAAAGTATCGTAAATTTTGGTAGTAACTGATTTGTGTATATTGTCTTGACAAACGCATATATAAGACTATTTCCATGACAAATAATATCTATTTCTAGATTTTTACATCCAATGCCTTCCAATAATGTGTTCTTTAAAATATTTTTTGACGGGCAACTTTCTAGATTAATGTAATAGTCGCTGAATAGTATTGCCACTTTACAGGTTTATGGTACATCACTCTGATTTCTTTGCAATTGACCCACTCAATAATGTTTACCCTGTATTGGATCGGCTAAAAATCCAACTACTTCTACTTGGGCTGAAAGATATAAAAGCACAAGGGCGACAAACTATCAGGGGGCCCCATTTTCTTAAGGTTTTCATCTTCCAGAATGACATTTTTTTTTTAACTTGATACTGATCTTATGAATTATTAAACATACCTGGCCTGGGTTTTTCTACAAAATAAAACTGTGATCTGAGAATGTGGGCTTATGTCAATGATAGGTTAATATTTACAAGGATTCATTTTCTTCTTCCTTGCTCAAATTAATATTGGAGGGCTGTCTCATATTTAAAGAATGATGAAATCTTTAGTCAACGGTGATGCTGACAAGAGAATATGGTAGCCTGTGTTGAAATTCAGTTTTTGTGCTTGAGGTTTGCATAAAAAGACTCTTTTGTCTGTGTTTTTGTGGCATAAGTTATAGCAAGCTGGCTTTCTAGGATTATTCTTTTAGTTAGTAAATTTGGACATCTGAGATCTGATATTGCAAGACAGAATAGTACTTGTTCTAGGTATATTTCAGGTACTGTTTATATGTATGCTTCAGTTAACGCTCCATTATTCAAGTAGTCGTCTGACTGAATAGTTTTTCCTTTCCGTAGCTGCTGTAAATTTTGATACTTCTTTCCTTGTAATCTTATTGTATCGTTTATGCCTTAATTTTTGGGCATAAATCTTCAAATTTTGATAAATTTTCCTTGAAGATGGTTACATCTGAATTTCAAATATGCAGTTTAATAATTTTAATGATCCTGACTTGGCACAAAGACTATCAGAAGCTGAATTATCTCTTCCGTGTATAGTGAAACCTCAAGTTGCATGTGGCGTGGCTGATTCTCACAGTATGGTAGATATAAATCTTATCTTATACTTTCTATTGAAATCCAGTTAGTGTTATTTGCATGTATTACCATCAAAATGCTGTAATATCACTAATATTTGATGATTATTCTATCATCTCTCTTTAAAAAACTTTATTGCAAAGATTTTAAAGTAGTTAAATTAGTTTGTTGCCCTAGTTACTGTGCAAGCATTATGGCACCTGAATAGGTCTATCACTTGAGCATTCTCATTTTCTTTGTACTTTATTAGTTATTTTCTAACTTTAAAAGCTTAATATTGGAATCATAGGCAATTGTCTTCAGAATGGAAGATTTTAAGAATTTGAGCGTTCCCCTTCCTGCTATTGTTCAGGTGAGTGTGAAGTTGATGACATTTGGCATTGTTATATGTTACTTCATAGTGGCAATGTAACTGTGGTTTTTGCTCAGGTGATCTAACAATTACTTTACTGTCATCACTTCCGCTGAGATCCATGTTTCTTAAATGGACCAAGTTTCATGAACGTGTTTGTGTATGGGTTCATTTGTAACCTTGTTACATGTACAATTATGGCTGATTTCAATGGAGCTGCATGGAAAGGAACCTAATGGATTTAATAGTGGTATTATTTGATATTGCAGGAATACGTCAACCATTCATCCACCCTCTTCAAGTTTTATGTCTTGGGTGAAAATGTCTTCCATGCAGTTAAGAAGTCTACACCAAATTCTGTTATTTTGATGAAATCATATGAAAGAAATGGACACAAACCTATAACCTTTGATAGGTAGTGCTTTTGTTCTCTGATTTCCTTTTTCCTCTTCTTTCTTTGCTTTGTTGAAACATGTTTGAGATCACATTGAAACTAACAATGTGGTAATGTCTTTAACAGCTTAAAGTCTCTACCCATTGACACTGAAAATCAGCATTCAGGAAAAGTTGATGATGATCTTGATCTGGGACTTGTCAAAGATGCTGCAAATTGGCTTGCGAAAACTCTTGATCTTACCATCTTTGGCTTTGATGTTGTCGTAAGTAGATGTTACATGTTTCCTTAACTACTATATCTCATCCATCAAATGCTTGATTAACTTCTATTACTCTTTTAACTCTTCGATACATTATTAGTCTTTGTACCACCATAGCATGAACATGTACTTTAACATCTACATCGACAATTTACAGATTCAAGAAGGCACCGGTGACCATGTCATAGTAGATGTAAATTACCTTCCATCATTCAAGGAAGTAAACAATGATATCGCCATACCCGCCTTCTGGGACGCCATTAAAACAAAGTATGAATCAAAAAGGATGAACCGCGCAATTACATCTCCTTGCTGAGCCTCTTCTGCATTTTTCTTTGTCAGCAAATAACATGTTGTAAATTTACTGACACTGTTGAAGCTTTAAGTTTTGCTTCAAGAGCCTGTTGTGTCTTAAAGCCCTTATCTTTTGAGTTCCGAGTGATGTTTATTTCAGTTGAGGATGTATAAGTTGTAACAATTCTATGTGATTTTAGTTATCAAGTTTATGCACAATTTTTTTAGAAAATAAAAAAAAATTGCTCTTAGTTTCCTAAAAAGTAAATTTATGAAATTTATTGGTGGAGAAATGTCTTGATATTTGATATTTCTTTATTTGTGAATTTTTTTGTAAGTTTATTTATTTTGATTTTTATGAATATTAAATATTTATAATAATCAAAATTCATAATTTTTCGTCTTCCTTCTCCTCACACAATGAATGTGAAACAAATTCTGCTAAAAAACAGAATTTTACTACTCGTGAGAAAAAAGAATAATAATAAAAGAAAAAAGGAATTTTAGGATTTCTAATATTCTATCTCACACAATAAATGTGAAATAAATTATGCGAATTGTTGGATAATCTAATAAATTAATTGAAAAGTGTCGAAAATCTAATGTCTCAAAAATAAAATAAAATTATTTTTTTATGAAATGAATAATATTACTTTTTTTTTTTTTTGTAAAAAGTGGATAACATATTTAGTTGAAAATGTTGCTTGCTCGATCAAGATGAGATCCAGTTCATCTAATGTATATTTGATTTTTTTTTTTATTACTGAAAATATTTAATTTAATATCCTTAATTAATAAAATAAATGCATCATAAAAAAAAAGGTGAACAATAATTTGGATTCCAACTGTACTATCTTTTTTTCAACTAAAATGAATTATTTCAATCGAAAAATATTCAAAATATTTTATGAAAAAACACAAAATAACATTCAGTCATATACAAAATTAATTTTTATTATTGATTCCTACAGTTACGAAGAAGGAACATACTCTCACCAGAATTTTACAAATAGAAGAATCAAAATTATTAAGAAACAATAACGTTAATAAATTAATAATTGACAATTAATAATGGGATAATAACATCCATCACGTCGATATTTTTTCTCACAAAAAGAGACAAAATCTTTTCATTTGTATCCAAAAAGTCCCTAATCTAATCCCTATCAAAACCTATGCAAGACTTTCAAACTCTTTCTATTGCTTTTCTAAATTACCATAGACCCAAGTCATCAAATACAACCACATGTTGAACATAGTTGAAATAACTTAGTTAATAGAGTAGGACTCATAATTCTTATGTTATTACTTTAAATCTAATTATTAACATATCATTAATATGTATGACAATAGGAGTATTTATTTCATAAATGAAGTATAAAATAATTAGAATATCTTCTAGTCTTCAGTTATATACACATGCATGATGATCAAAATTTAATATCATGCGTATGATTCGGTGATTTCATCATGAGTTAGAGTTAGGGACTTCTAAGATATAAATAAAAAATTATAATTTTTTTTACAATTATACAAACAATTAGAGACATAGGTGTCATTATCCCAATTAGTTATCATGTACTCGAGTGTAGAGTAGCAAGGCATAGTGTACTATAAGTAGGAGTGAATCAACGACTTCAGAGAGCGAGAAATCTTCTCCAGTTTGTCTCCTCCTAAAAGCCCTCTCTCAGGGCTCTCACCGCCCTCTAATCCTCCTATTCCCTTTCAAAACCCTAACCCTAAATTAAAAGAAAAACAAATTGTATTAAAATTTGGTAATATTTCCATGAAATTAGGAATCAATTTTGAAAGAACAAAAGAAATGGACCAACAATCTCAAGTTGAAACCCTAGATTCATCATCGAATGATCAGTCTCAATCGTCTTCTTCCGATCCATTGCTGTCGCGAAATTCGTCGTTTAGTCGACTCAACGCGCAGGCTCCTGAGTTCGTACCAACTCGGAATTCATCAACTCAGTCAAAGCAACAAGTACAGCAGCCGCCGCGCGTGGTGATGCCACCGCCGTCTGCTATGATTCATTCTCCTCATCATCCTCATCTGTATTCTCCTCATGGAACGGGAGCGTTTCATGTGGCGGTTCAGAATCAAGTGATTCCGGTTCATCATCAGATTCACCACCCGCAGCATCATGTTCCGGTTCAAAATTATCATCAGCATCACCGGAATCACAATCAGAATTACAATCATCATCGTCAGCAGAATCATCATAATCATAATAATCACCACAACAACAGTAGCAGTCATCATCATCAGTATGAAGATCAGCAAGAGGTTGAGTTTCAGGTTAAGGATCAGAAAGAAAAGAAATCTGATGAATCTGTTCAGAAGATTTTGAATCAGGTCAGTTTTTTCTCTGTGAAATTAAGTTTATTCTAGTGTTTGGAACTCTTTCGGTGTAATCTTTGATGTTTATCTGCACAAATATGTTTGTCTAAGCAGCGATTCTGGTAATTGTAAACTTTTGTTTAGCTCCTTATCAAGCATTTAATTATGTAGTTTTGGAATTGACTGTTTGGTCACTAGCTGTTGCCTTAAACTTGGGGAGGTGGTGAAACCTTCAAGTGTGTTATATATTCATTTCAAAATTCAAAAATTTGCAATGGGGCAAAGGATATATCAGTCACTCCGGGAAAGTTATATTGTTGAAATATCATTGAAAAGCTAAAATTACTGGTGCGTGTTCACATTTAGTATTTATGTTCTAGTTCTTTTTGCTTTATGAGTCCTGCTAGGCATTGTCTATTCTACCGTAGTTGGTGCACAACCCCTCCACATGGTCAATTCAAGGACTAGGTTGTGACCTGCATTATCTGCATTCCCTCGTTTCCCTTGGTCTCTGCTCTTGTCGGGCGCCAGGGTCATTGTGCAAAATACTTCAAAAAAGAGCCCCAAATTGGTATCATGACTATTCCTCTCAATATTTATCTGAAATACATATCTGTTACTTTAGGTACTTTCATATGTGTCATCCACATGTTAAATTATAGGCACTATAGCACATTCTGACTGTATGTACCATAGATTTTCAATGTATCACACTTTTGGTTTCACTTGATGTTTATAAAGTCATTTTAGGTCTGTCGGGCACTTATGTGTCTAAGGCCATTGGTATTTTTAGATGAGGTGGAGATGCATTAAAGGCAGAGGCCTTTCTCCAGGGATTATGGTAAGTCATGGCCTGGCATGGAAGGAACTGAGTATATGTAGCTAAGACAAAGGAATTTACTGTGATTTTTAATATTTTCTTTTTGGTAGCACATCCGCATAGTATTACTTGATAGAGTACAAAAAATTTTTGTTGATTCTGCAATTAATGGTTTGCTGTAAAATATTTCCTTCTTTCTTTCTTTCTTCTTTTTCCGCATGGTTATTTTCTATGGACAAAGTTTCCCTTACTCTTTTTGTACAACAAAACAACTTGTAGGTGGAGTATTATTTCAGTGATTTAAACTTGGCCACTACTGATCATCTTATGAGGTTCATTTTCAAGGATCCTGAAGGATATGGTAATGTCTCTGCTACTTTCATTATGTTTAAGTTGTGTTCTGTAGAGTGATTAGTTTGATTAATGCCTAAAGCTCTTGCATTTGATTTATAGCTTAAATAATTTTTTCTTAGTCTTAGTCTTAGTCTTCCTCCTGTACATCCTCTCATATTTATTTTCATTGATGATCACTTGAAAGGCCATAATAAAACTTCTCTTGAAGTGCTCTTTTCTTAAAACATTTCAATCTTACCTATAGAAAGTAGGTCTGTTATCAAATGCTGTATGGAATTGTTATTGCATCTGCATGGATGCTTATGTTTCTCGTACAGCAAGAAAAAATATGAAGAAAAAATTAATGTGGATGGATTATTTAGATGTTTAAATTATGAGATTAAGTTGGTTTCTGGCTCCTTATGGGTAATCCGGCTTCAGCTGCTTTCCTAGAGAGTATATATTGTACTCTCCCGACTGTTGTGTTATATTGAAATATTATTTTAAATTGTTTCATTTTTCTTTCTTTTTTTTTTTTCTGGTTAACCATTCCATATTTCTTCTAATAAGTTGTATGCATTGCTACTACAGTGCCAATATCTGTTGTGGCATCTTTTAAGAAGATTAAAGCTCTCACAAGCAGTAATTCCCAGCTCGCCAGTGTTCTGCAGAAGTCATCGAAGCTTGTGAGTTTTTCCCATATGCTGTTGGTTCAAGTTCTTTTGTTATCCTTAATGATTTACTATCTCTGTACATCTAATAGTAATTTTTCTCACACCATAACTGCAGGTTGTTAGTGAAGATGGAAAGAAAGTAAAACGTCAGAATCCCTTCACTGAGGCAGATTTGGAAGAGTTGCAAGTAGGTCTTTTTTCTTCTCCCATTATTTCATATGATTCTACATCCTATTGTGTGAGTTTTGTCAGTACCTTGTTTATCATGTTGTGCCCTTCCAAGCTGAACAATCATTTGGAATGCTTGGAGAAGTTGTATTTCATCTTTTACTACGTATATGTTTCTGTGTAGATTGTGAGGTGCATGTCAGATTTGTATGAGTCAATAAAATTTTTGATGTCTCCTAACTTGTGACACTATTTTTCTTCCTGTTTCCATACTATGATTTGTAGTCTCGTATTGTGGTTGCTGAAAATTTACCAGAGGATCATTGCCACCAAAACCTTATGAAGATTTTCTCTGCTGTTGGGAGGTACTGAGTCTATTTCTACTCAAAAAGTTATTTACTGCTTAAAGCAGTTCTTCTCTAGCTGTATATATCCCAATCCTGGATGTTTTATCCTGTTGGGTTTTGTTGGCCAGTGTAAAGAATATCCGCACGTGTTTGCCTCAAACTTCTGGTGGAGGAGCTGCTTCAGCATCTAGGTCAGCAAAAGCTGATGGCATGCTCTACAGCAACAAGGTACAGGCCGCATACACATGCAGTCTCCTTTAATTTTGTTATTCAGTTACATCAATAGCATATTGCATTGTTCATTTTCTGCATTGTAGTCATGATTGGCTATAAATCTGATATTACGGTAAGTAATTAAAGGAAAATTTAAAATGATATTAAATGTGACTTAGAGGATTGTCAACAATGTGCATTTTCTGGTGCTGTGTGTTGAGTATTTATCGTGTATGGTATATTTTCTGGTGACATTGACTATGACTTAGGTTCTATTTCATTTCTGCAATGAACACAATATTGTTGTTGTCATGCCACAGAGGATGCTTTTGTCTAGATTTTTTCTTATTATGCTGGTTAATATTTGATTTATGTATTCAACAAGGCATGAGGGCCTGATGCAAGGCTGCAATACGGTCAATGAGCTCCTAATCGCCTTATTTCTGCTCACAAATTATTGTCCTAACATCTTAACTGGCCTTTTAATTTTGATGGTGTTTGTGCTTCTTCCGTTGACCATCTGTGTGAAGTTTCTCGTCATGTTTCTTGAGATAAACAGAAAATGTGTTGGTATTAGATATGCAAATCTAATTGTTGAACTTTGTGTTTCATGTGTAGCTGCATGCATTTGTGGAATATGAATCCATTGAGCTGGCTGAGAAAGCGGTAAGTTATTTAGATTTCTTGATAAGACAATGTTTTCTTTTCTCTTTTTGTTGTTTTTGTCACTTGAACAAATGAAATATGTCATTTTGGCCTTTTCCTTGGCAGATTGCAGAGCTAAACAATGAGGGGAATTGGAGGAGTGGCCTTAGGGTCCGTTTGATGCTTAAACGTGGGGTGTGTACCAAAGTTGTAACTGTTCTTATGCATCTTTCTCATATTTTTGAATCTTAATGATAATTAATGCTGATGGATTACTGAATTAATTCGATTAATCTAATGGGATGATATATGATAGATATCCTGGATGAATTATATGTATATTACATATACACCTGGAAATAAAATTATTTTTTGTATTTAATGTTTAAGCGTAATTGATCAGAAACCTTGGTAGCTTCCTAGCTTGAAAATGGTATTATTTCTTTTGTCTGTTTTTACACTTAGCACTCAGATGACAATGTCTATTGACTATCAAGAGGGTATTGATGTAGACATGAGATTTGGATGCCTGTGATAGTCTTGATATGCAAGCAGAACACCCCATATTTTCTTAAAATACTAGTTTTGATATGCTAGTAGGATGGCACATATTTTCTTGAAATTATTTATCGCAATTAAACTGAAGCTTGATGTATCAGCTTTACGGTTCTTTAGATTGATTCATGGTTCTAATGCAGTCACTTGTTCTTTTTAACCAGTTGAATGACATATATCTCTGTACATTTTTTTCTGTAAGAAAAATTTTAATTGTGGAGCTAAAATTGGTTGATTTATCTCTTCTCTTGGTTTATTTCTTACCTACGTAGTCAAAAACTGCTCAAGCTAGAGGTAAAAAAGGGCATGAGGGGGAGTGGCAGTATGAGGAAGAAGATGCCTCAACATCGGAGCAGCATTCAATTGAGAAACAATCAGAAGATCCTTCCCAACTTGATGATGTCCATTCACATGAGCATGCGGTAAGTGGTAGCACAGTTATCATTGGAATTAATATTTGATTACTTAAAAGTATTGTTTGCTTTGGGCAGAAATTCTTTTTGAAATTAATATTTACCGAGGTCAGTGAATAGATTATGATTCATTTTTCGTCTTCATTTGGTATGCGCTGCCAGATATGCTGAAATACTAATCGAATAAGTGATCACGGTTATTAGGGAGTATTGATTTTTTGTGCGGTTCTGTAAGGGTGACTTTCTGCACAATAGGCTGTTAGTCAAAGTAATGTTCTTTCTTTTTTTATAAGACTTAAGACTATGATTTTTAAGATTCTAAGTTGTAAGATAGAAGAGAGTGAAGCTGACATCAAGCATCTAGTTTTGCTTTTCCTTTTATGTCTTGTTTTTGGAGGCATTAACTTTGTATGTGTTGCAATAACTCCTAACTTTATAATTTTTCTTGGGCAGGGAGAGGAGCACTATAATGAAAAAGAGGGTGGACAGAGAAAAGGGCGTACCAAGGGCCGTGGCAAGGGTCGTGGGCGTGGTGACCGTGGTCAATACCATCACAATAACCAGGGTGACCGTGGTCAGTACCACCACAATGGTGATCGTGGTCAATACCACCACCATAACCATGGCAACCGTGGACATCACGTGGGTACGCCTCCGTCAAGTAATATAGTCAACAATGATCAGCCAACCATTGGCAAGCAACCTCCTGGGCCCCGAATGCCAGATGGAACCAGAGGATTTGCCATGGGTCGGGGGAAGCCAGTTGCTGTTAATACTGCGTGAATAATCTTTCACAGATTACAGGTGTCCTTGTTACTGGCACACAGGTACGTTTGGGTTGGGAACAATGTCTCTGCTCCGGAAGGTGCTGCCGATGGCAGGGTTTTTTCAAGTCTGTGAGAGTTTCGTACTAGGGTTTAATTTAGTGGCTTTGGATTCAGCATTGTCTCCATTTACGTGTTTTGTATTTGGGTATGGACGATTATGCAAAAAGAACCGTTGCCTTTTCGCCTTTTTGGTTTTTTTTTTTTTTTTTTTTTTTTCTCTTAATTTACATGCGGTGCTATTGATGTAGAAAGCCAGAAACAGGAACACCCATGGGGGAGTCACAAATACCTACAGATGAATGTGAACTAAGATTCTGAAATTATATATATATATTTAAATATTGCAAATAAAGTATCTTGTCAGAATCATTGCCCTCTCTTATATTTATCGGAATTGTATGCTCATTTTTTTCTTCATTTGAATGAGCCTGTAAGCTTGAAGTTTCAGAGCCTTCTATGATCCTTAAAATATAATTATTAATTATTATCTATGAGTTTGATGTTTCAACAACCTGTCTTATCCATCTGTCCTTTGTCAGATTTTGTTGAATAAATTATAGAATGGGATTAGCCTCCTGTCTGTCGTTATCAACTTTAAATTAAAATAGTTGATGAATGGATTGTGAAAACTGAAATTGAAATGATACTCGAATATTTGTTGATTTGTACGCATCGAATCAATAGCTTTCGTTAGATTATGGCATGAATTAATGGTTTTAATTTTAAAAATTTAATAACTTGGCCTATTAGCTCAGTTGGTTAGAGCGTCGTGCTAATAACGCGAAGGTCGCAGGTTCGAGACCTGCATGGGCCAAAATTAATACTTTTTTTAATTTTTTCTTTAACCCTCCACCATCAGTACACAAATTAGTTTAAAAGTAGTGACTAATCAAGGCTCGTGAGTTTTATTATCACTTGCATAGATTTTGGCAGTCTTAGAAGTTGACGATAGTTACAATATTATTTTTGTTATCTTTTAATTAACGATTAAGATGATAAAATCGATAACACTAAGTTCAAAATGTTTATTTGAAATGATGTGAAAGTTGAATTATTATTATTACAATCTAATATATTAATTTTCAATAAATATATCTGTTAGTGAAATTGTTTAGGGAAGAAGTGAGAATCAATAGTAACACTCAATCAATATTTAATCTTCAAATTCAATTCAAAACGAAAGAAAAAAAAATCAAATAGAATTGAAAGACATAAAATGCTAAATGTTAATCTTTCACCAATGTGGATGAAGACTAGTTTGATAGTGGTAAATGGTTAAGACTCATGAGTTTTACTATCACTTGCATAGATTTTGATAGCCTTCAAAGTTGATGATAGTTACAATGTTATTTGTGCTGTCTTTTAATTAATTATTAGGGTGATGAGATTGATAACATAATAAGACTCAAGATGTTCATTTTAATGATGTAAAAGTTGATTTATTATTAAATTTTAATTGACTTGAAATACTAATCACTTGAGATACTAATTTTTGTAAGATGATGTGAATCATGTGATAGTAATAAGTTAATTTTTGTATTGCTTTCAAAATAAAAATTTTGGAATACAGGTTGCAAAATGTAATATTGTTCAAAAACCAAAAAGAAAAGTAAACCAAAAGAAAGGGGGAAAAAACAATGTTCACAGTAGAATACCATTTTTGACCTTCAATTAGTAAACAGTATTCTAACATAAGGACCTATTTATTAATTTTGATTGAATAATATCTTAATTTGTTGTTTCAACAAGAATGAAGGACTGATTTACTAATACCCTTTTTAAACCATTAAATTTCAAGATTCAAACACAATCCCACTAAACAAATTCAAATAAACCTTTTCTAATTAAAAAAATTGAAAAAAATACCCTTTTGTCGAAAAAATGGTGCCATCTTTTTTATTTTAAAATTAATAAATAAATAAATAAATAAATAAACAAATAAACAAATACAAAACAACAAAATCACTATCTCAAATTACCACCCATCTCTTCTTTCTCTTCACAAAATTTTCCTCCTCCCTTAATATCTCCACACGGCCAATACCAACAAAATCATACACAACCAACAATGGCTGAACCTACTCATCCTCCTCCACCACAACTCCAAATTCTCAACCACATGGTCCCACCTCCGTTGGATCAGCCGCCACCGCCGCCGCCACCACCTCAGCCTCAGACACAACCTTCTCCACTCTTTTCATTTCCCAAAAGACCTTCACTTCGAGTCACTTCCGAGTTCGACAGTGACAGCTTCATTTTCTTGCATAAGATTTCTTGTAAGCTCTTTGATAATCTAGCAAAGCTCAAATTTTCATTCCAGAATAACAACAAAGGCCAAATCTTTGAACCCCAGTTGGCTTTCACTTCTAAGCATCTTTCTCTTCACTATGATCTCGAAGAACAGAATGCTCTTCTTAAGTCTTCGTTTGATGTTGGTCCTAAGTTGCATTTCAGAGCTGCCCATGATGTCAAGGTCTCAACTTTCTTTCTGTTTCTCCTTTAATTTTCATGTTCCTGGATTTTTTTGGGTCATTTTTCTGTTGAATCCTGTTTTAAGAAATGGGTTTTTGCTTTTTTTCTTATTCTTTTTTTCTATTTGTGGTATCAATGTTGTGTTGAGAATTGGATATTTGTACAACTGGGTTAGAATTTAATATTAGAAGCCTGTTATTGAGAAGTTTCTGCATGTTTTTCTTGTAAAGAGATTGGGAGAAGCTAAAAGTCTTGCATGTTGAAATGGTCCCGCAAATGTCCAATATCAGCTGTGCTGACATTAGGGCAGGAATGGGACGCCTTTTTAATCTTCATTTTTGTATGTTATTTTATTGCCATAATAGTGATATAGTTTTTAGGACTGTGAAGATAATCATTGTTGAACTGTTATGTGGTGCTTTTACCATGTGTCTAACATTTCAGGTACTTTTCAGGCACAACAAGGGGAGGTGGCAATGGTTGCAGACCTAGCTGATCCTGGTTATGCACTGGAATTGTTGTCTCTGGTTCCATATGTTGGTTTTGTAAGTATTATAGCTTGGCATACTATTTTCTAATATTCAGTTGTTTTTCCATTCAAGAAAAGTTGCTTTTAGAAGCTTTAGTAATATGTGCTACTATATCATAGTACTTGTCAAGTATAGTAAAACAAACTCAAGTTTGAGATGGTTTGGAGTCATAACGCTGAAACATAGCATCTCATTTTTGCTCTTCTACATTGACCTTTTCTGAAAAAAGTTTTCCTACAGTTTCATCATTGCCAGCAGCTGATTCATGTTCATCTTTTCACAATGTTACTTCATTCATTATATGCATTACCACTTCAACAGATGTGACCGAACAGTTATTCATTCTCTTTTATGCCTTAGTTATCTTCTTCATGTTGCAGCCAAAAGCAACTTTCAAATTCCCGATTGGTGAAATTTCATTGGAGGAGAGAGAAGAGGAAGAAGTGAAGAGAACGTTGTCAGTAAGTGGAATTGCTAAAGGTCAGATTTTGAATGGGATCTGCACAGCTGAATACCAGGAGGAAGACTTGAAACTAAGATACTGCTATAAGGTGGTATACTCTTACTGTATAATTTTTCTCATGTATATTTGGATGGTGCTTCAATTGATTGCCAGGTGGCTTTTCTTGGCGGTCCACCACCTTCAAATCCTAATTTAAATTGCTAATAGTGTGGATGAGAGAGCTTTTTAGCCACAGCACTTTCCCCTGGAAAATTCTGAAATACGGGCATGCTTAAATGTGGAATTATCAATGAGTTCTTTTCTTTTTTCTTTTTCCAAGAAATCATGTGAAAGTTCTATTTGTTAATTGCAGGATAATGGAATGTCATTTATTCCCTCCATTTCACTTCCTTCAAATGCCATATCATTTGCATTCAAGCGTCGGTTTGGTCCCTCTGATAAGTTGAGGTTAGAAAATTCTCTCTCGCTCTTCCTCCCTCTCCCCATCGAAAATAAAATCTTTCTTTTTGTGATTCATGGTTCATTGGCTAGATCATGATCAATGCTCATACAAATGAAGCTAGAAATAGTTACCAGTATTCAATTGGTGACTTCTGTTGTGTTAGAATATGTGTATGCTTGCTGAGAACCTCAGTAATAGAGCAATGGGGAAGATGGCTTGTTGTGGGATTTTCCTAAATATCTTTCTTTTGTGCAATTTTTGTTGGAGATCAGATGTCTCTTAAACTGGAATTATTGAAAGGGATCACTTGAGAATTGCCACTACCTAGCTATTTAATGTTGAGATTGGGAGCGATCTTGATGCTTAGGATGCCAGAGATCCCTAACTCATGGAACTATCCTTGTTTTTGCTTATCAGTGCATGTTTAGGCTTGAAATTTGACAACCAGAACTGTAGAGTTAAATTGAAAATGTAGGTCAAATTTTGGGTTTTTCATATATTTGGATTTTTTTCTGACTCTGCATAGCATCAATCTCTTAACAAGCTGCCGGCAACTTCATACATTTTTGTGCACTGATATTCTTCTACAAGAAAAGAATGCAAACTTCTTGTTGTTCTTCAGCACATATAATAGATATTATAGATATATGAACATACAAGTTTTGTTCTGTGTAGCCTGTCGTACTCATGTTGGATTTCGAGCGTGGTTTATAATTTTAAGATGTATGGATATATCTATCAAGGAAAGTTGCTTCTTATGTCCACTGCTTTATATAATATTTTAAGATGTAGATGGAGTGAATGTGAGTTGTAAATAATCATCAATGATATTGTCTTCTATAATGTTTTCATGTTGCGGTCTGACGTTGCTCTAAAAGCCCAAATTCTCTTCTATCCTGCAAAGTAGAGAAGCTGAAAATATGACTTTCTGTTATGGTTTTGCACAGAAAGTTGATACTCAGATTTGGATTTGCATACTCTTTTCTATGAAGGCATTTCAAAATTACAGATATCTCATTGTACATTATACATTATTCATTTTTTTTTTTTTTATTTATTTCTTTGCAACTATAATCATAATGTAACTATTGTTTATCTTAACTTTTATAATGCAGCTACTGGTACAATTTTGATTCCAACGACTGGAGTGCAGTGTACAAGCACACATATGGCAAAGACTTCAAGTTCAAAGCTGGTTACGATTCAGAGGTCCGACTAGGCTGGGCCTCTCTCTGGGTAAGTGCTTTGAATCACCAAACAGTTTTATAATGCAGCTTCTGGTATATTAATTTCATCATTGTTTATCATTACCTCGTCATTACACTCAGCTCTTAAAGAGTTTATGTAAAATTGTGCCACAATTCCTCGACCACTACATGTCCTCATAACGTCCAAATTTCAGGTTGGAGAAGAAGGCGGAAAATCAAAGACAGCCCCAATGAAGATGAAACTCCAATTCATGCTCCAAGTGCCACAAGACAACATCAAGTCATCGGCCCTAATGTTCCGTGTTAAAAAGAGGTTGGATATATAGACTTGATCTGGTTAGCTCGAGAAACTCCTCCACATATATCAAATATGTGGGTTCTATATAGTAGCATAGTTTTGGGACATAACCATTTGTAACCTGATCCTTATTGGTACATAATGACATCCATTCAGTATTTCCCTCGCAATAAATTTTTTTCTCCCGTAGAAATGAGGTGATTCCATTCTGGATATGTTGAAAGAATTGGAAAGATATAGGGTTGCTGTTGTCAGGTGACAGGATGATAGAAATTCAACTGAAATTTATGCATCCATTGGTAGAAGGTTAATGTGATGGTTATTGATTCATTTTTGGTGCTATGATTTCTCTGCACAAATAGTTTTTTGATTCATTTTTGGTGCTATGATTTCTCTACAAATAGTTTTTCTATTAGCAACCAGCAGCTATCAGAATGATGCAATTCTCTGCATGCTCATTGTTTTGTTTTCAGAAAACAGAACTCTTGAGCCACATGAAATTCATTGCAAAAAAATGTGGATTTGTTGTCCCAAATGTCACTTTTAGTTGGAACAGGACCGTCTGGAGGTGCTAATGCCCACAAAAACAAAAATTGGTTAACATTTGATTTTTGTTTCTTCTCTTGTCATTTTCCTTATCCATGTCCTCCAAGATGCTTAAAAATTAGGCCAATTAAACACAGTTCACTAATTTAATACCATTAATTCTTTATTATAGAATATTATTTGCTAATTATTTTAACTCTTTTATGCTAATAACATATGGTTACAAAACTTGTAATGATAAAGTAATAGTATTGTTATTTTACAGGAATTCAGAAAAAATAATAGGTGTTATTATTAACAAATTATTTAACTTTTGTTCTAATATTCATAATATTTTCAATTATCTTATAATTACAATAATTAGTAAAAAGTGATTAGTCTATGATATTGACATATTGTTAATATTAGAATAAGTGATACTTTGATATGTGATGGTATCTTCTTAATTTATCAATTCGATTTTATTTAATTGAACGATAAATAATATATTTATATTAAAAGTTATCCACGTCATTATATAAAACTCGAAATAAGTTGCGGTTAAAAAGAATATTCTCTTTCCAAGAGACAGTTTGAGCGTTCGCCCAAAATCATCACAGTAAAATCTGAACGTTATGCGAACATTGTGTCGTGGCCTGCTTTCCAACACTGTTCTCTTCTCAGTTCCTTATCTTCTGCCATTAACATTCAGTTTCATTCAGACCAGGAGCTCCAGGATTCCTGGGACCAGAACAAAGATGGAAAAGAAGAGAGAAGAGGAGGAAAATGTAATGAAATCAGACCCTGAACCTGGAGTGAATAAACTGGAGCTAGTGATACTTATGGAGTCTTTTGGTAAAAACCTACCTGCATTTACTCAGGACATTAGGATATTTTTTCTTTTCTGTGATGATTTTGGTTGCAGAAGATGGATTGGTATGTGGGTTTGAATTCTTTTTTTCTTTTTCTCTTTTTTAATGTATGTACGGAGTTTCTGGGTTGTTTAGACGGAAAATTTAGATACTTAATGGGAAAAGAGTAAATATCAATCAGCAAGTGGTGGTGTTTTTCTTTTTTTTTTTTTTCCTTCTTTTTCAGCTTGCTTAATGGACAGTTTTGATTGACATACTAAGCATGGATTTTTTATTTTTGCTTTTTAGTTGTGCCAGATGCTTCTGTTTCCAATTCTCATTTTAGAAATTTGTGCATTAGTTTTTTGGCATGACTAATTCATGCAATCTTAATCAAACAGTGGTAATTTGACATTTAAGCCAAGTAGGCTTGCCAAAGGGATAAGTGAACCTGATTTCATCATTATTGAAATTCCATTAGGATGTTGGAGGTTTGTCATTGGACTTTCTGTGACTGCAATTGAGCTTTGCAGCATAGCAAGTACCCTGCGAACATAGATATGTACGTGATGAAAATTTTGGCTCTCCTGCAAGCTATTTGCTCATGTCTTGTGTGTTTTATTAGGAATATGATGGTACATCCATTTTAGTATGTATGAAATCCATGCATCCTAATGGATGGAATTGTTGAGCTAGGATTTGGGATCTCTTTCTTCTGTTTTTGTTTCTGTTCTTGTTCTTGAATGTTAAAGCATCGTGTCTTTAATTTCATCAGGTGGGTGGGAGAAGTGCTGGGAGCAAGGTTTGACCCCATGGGATTTAGGACAACCTACACCCATTATCGTACATTTACATCAATCAGGGGCCCTTCCAAAGGGCAGGGCTCTAGTCCCTGGTTCTGGCTCTGTAAGTGTGTTGTGATCTGTTATGCATTTGTTTCTTTCAATAGTTGGCCAATAGTTATTTTCCACTACATGTAGCTACATGAAAAATTTGTGATTGTTGTATAACATGATTGCTACTCAATACTTCGCCTCTCCATTTCTCCTCTTGCATTTGATCACCTGTTGATGAAAAACCAATATGATGCATACCAAAGGGATAAGGAGGAAGAAAGTGAAATGTTTTTTCTATACGCTTATATTGCATTGAGTTTTGTAAAATGGGAGTATACAGCTCAATGAACTCAACTGCTTTCTATTATGACTATTCTACTCGCTGGAACCAATCTGTAGCACAAAGGAAAGTACTCTTATTATTTGTAGCAGTAGCCTCCTATTTTTTAGATGCTATTGTTTTTTTAACTGTTTACTAGCCTCTTGGTATTGCCTTTTTGGCCAAAAACAGACATTCAAATGTTCAGGGTTATGATGTGGTAGCAATGGCAAGTCCTGATCGATATGTTGTGGGATTGGAGATATGTGACATTGCCATTAAGAGGGCAAAAGAGGTACGAAAAGTTGGCAGGCTTATCCAATTTTGATAAGGTTCAATATTTGTCCTATATAGATCAGGTGGTGTGGAAAAGTAAATTTCACCATTTGTTTTCCGTTTCCTGTGAACACATATAAACATATAACTATCATAGTAACGATAGTTAAGCTTTTTCCTTAGCTGCAACAAGTTTCTAATTGATTTGTATATAGCACTGGTGTTTGAAAACATTAGCTGTTGGTTCTTTAAAAGCAATCACCAACTGATACACGTCAACAAATTATAGCATCTGGATACATATAGCATATTCAGTATGAAGTCCTAAGTTGGCTATTAGTTTTAGCATAGTCACTTGAACTAAGTTCATTGTGATAGTCCTAGTCTGTTCCTTAAACTTTCTGAATCTATATCTTCTGTCTAAATGTTGAGGCAGTTGTGTTCCTCATTGCCAAATGCAAACTATGCTACCTTCTTAAAGGCAGACTTCTTCACTTGGTGCCCAGCTGAGTTGTTTGATCTCATTTTTGATTACACGTAAGTCAGCATGAGAATGAATGGGCTTGTTCTTTCATCACAATTGGATGTTGATGATCACATTCATTAATTCTTGTTCATACGGCAGATTCTTTTGCGCCATTGAACCAGATATGAGAGCAGCATGGGCACAGAAAATTAATGATTTCTTAAAACCAGATGGAGAGCTTATAACACTGATTTTTCCAGTAAGATCTTTTTCCCATTTACTTCCAATTCAGAGATTTCTATACATGTCTCCCAAATATTATGATAGTCTTTACTTCTTTCACACGAAAGCTCTTTCGGTTGCAGATAAGCGATCATATCGGTGGACCTCCTTACAAAGTATCTGTATCTGAGTAAAGTCTATCTATACCTTCTGTTATTGCCTCTAATTTGTTGGAGTAGTTTTCAACTTTGAATCTTTTATTGCTGTACTAGAAAGTTATACTTTTAGTTTTAATGTCCATATAAGATTTGAGGTCTCTTTCTTATGGCAGTTATGAAGAGGTATTACATCCTCTGGGATTTCGGGCAAACTTCTATTGTTGATAATGAACTTGCAGTTGGACCTCGGAGGGTAAGTGAGAATGTTCTTCTGTTTATTCACTAGCAGTTGCCAAGAGTGCAAATGTTCCAAGTAAATTACTTTCTTCTGTGCTTTTGCTTCACTTCCTTTCTGTTTCCTTTTCATTCTAAAACTAAAAGAGAGATTATTAAGCAAAAGAAGATTTTTCTACTTCTACAGGGAAGAGAGAAACTTGGAAGGTGGAAGAGGTCTGTAAGCCTATCCTCGCTCTAGTTTCCTTTAGTTTAGTATTAAAATTTGATGTAAATATACTAGTTTAAGTTTCTCAATATGTGTTTAAGGTTTTGTGTTATGAAAAATTTAAATATTGTATCACACAATTCACTGTATTGTAATATGAATATGATCCAGTACTGCAATGGTTCTTTTAAATATTTTTAGTTAATCTTAATACTTCAAAATTATTAATTAACCTTATATAAATATATGTATTATACTAATATAATTCTTTTGAATTTTGAGATTTTTTTTAAGGGATAGTACATGGTAGCTCTTAACTTTTGGGTAAGCTAATTATTTGATGGTTACAACATATCTTCAAATTATTTCATAATTATAATAATTATAAAACATTTATCTAGAAGTTATTGTTTTATGATTTCTATCAACTTGTAAACGTACAGGGGTATTTATGTTATTTTACACCATTTCAATTAAAATAATGGGATATTAATCCCTACTTATATGACTTTTGTTCTGATATTTTACTAAAATATCTTTCAAAAATTATGAAAATTATTTAAAACATACTTAATGACATCCTTAATATTACAATTAAATAATACCTTGATGTGATGATATATCCTTAATTCATCAATTTAGTTTTGTTTATAAAACGTTAAATAATTATAAAATATAAATTTTATTAATGATAACTTCGTTAAAATATTTTTATATAATAAAATTTGATTACGTATATATTTATCTGAAAAATTATCCACGTCATTATATAAAAAACTCGACTGAAAAGCGAATACTTTTTGTTTCTTAAAAAACTGTTTTAAGAGTTCGCACCAAAATCCTCGCGGAGTAATCTGGACGTTATGCAAGCTGTGTACCGTGGCTTGCTTTCCAACGCTGTTCGCTTCTCAGTCCCCAATATTTTGCCGTTCACTTTCAGTTTTGTTCAGAACAGAAGCTCCGGGATTTGTGGGACCAAACTGAAGATGGAAAAGAACAGAGAAGAGAAGGAAAATGTCATCAAAACACACCCTCGAGTGAATAAAATTCAGCAAGTGATGCATAGTGACTCTTCTGGTAAGAACCCACCATTTCTTCATAAGTTTGGAAATTTTGTCTGTTTTCTGATGGTTTTGGTTGCAGAAGATGGATTGGTATGTGGGTTTTATTTTTTTGTTTTTAATGTTTGTAAGGAGTTTCTGGGTTGTGATGGAAAGTTTAGATATTTGATTGAGCTATCGTTGACTTAATGTGAATAAATGTCAATCATAAAGTGAGTGTTTTTTTTTTAATTTTTAATTTTTTTTTTTTTTCTCTTTTCACTTTCAGTATCAGTTTCAGCTTTGGACGCTTTTGTCGCACGCACTAAGCAGGAATTTTGTAATTTTGCTTTTTAGTTATGCCAGATGCTTCTGATTTCCACAGCTAATTTCAGAAATATATGTATTCGTTTTGGTGTTGACAATATAATTCCTTTAATTTTTAATGCAACTGCATAATACCTGGCATTGATAATTTGATATATAAGTCCCAAGCAGTCATGCTGGAAAGGTTATGGAACCCGATTTCACCATTATTGAACTTGCCTTAGGATTTTCAACTTTGAAGATTGGGATCTTGGTCATTTGTCTTTGGACTTATCTGTGATTGTAATTGAGCTTTGCGGCATAGGAAGATCCTCTGTGGACTTACATGTGCATGTGATGAAAATTTCTGCTCTCCCACAAGCATATGTGCTCATGTCTTCTTTTTTTATTAGGAATATGATGGTACATTCATTTAATGTGTATGAAATCCAGACATTGATTGGATGGAATAGCTGAGCTAGGATTTGTGGTTTCTCTTTTTGTTTCTGCTCTCGAATGTTACAGCATCATGTCTTTAATTTTATCAGGTGGATGGGAGAAGTGCTGGGAGCAAGGGTTGACCCCGTGGGATATTGGACAACCTACACCTATTATTGTACATTTACATCAATCAGGAGCCCTTCCCAAGGGCAGGGCTCTAGTGCCCGGTTGTGGTACTGTAAGTTGTGTGATGCCTTTTGATAGTTGGTGAATAGTTTTTTCAGTGTATGTAGTTACATGAAAAACTTTTGATTGTTGTATAACCTGATTTCTGTTCTATATTTGCTTCTTCTCTCCAGTTGCCCTCTTGCATTTGGTCATTGTTAAAAGGAACAGAAACATTATAATGAAAAATGAATATGATGTCTAGGAGGGGGTTAAGGAGGAAGAAAATTAAGTTTTGTTTAAGCTTTTATTTCAATGAGCTGCAAAATGGGAAAATACAGCTCAATGGACTCAACTTCTTTCTAGTATGACGACTTCTTTCCAGTCGGTTTATCAAAGTTTCCTTGAAGTTTTAACTCCGGTAGTTTTATTTATTACTTGATTGAGGCATATTTTGAAGCAATGCTAATGTAATACATACAGAAAATTCTTATCACTTGTAGCAGTAGCCTCCTATTTTGCGCATGCGTCTGTCTTTTTCAACTGTTTGCTACCTTCTTGGTATTGCCCTTTTGGCCAACAACAGACATTTAAACATTTCAGGGTTATGACGTGGTAGCAATGGCAAGTCCTGATCGATATGTTGTGGGATTGGAGATATCTGACATTGCCATTAAGAAGGCAAAAGAGGTAAGATCAATTTTGATCGGGTTCAATATTTGTTATATATAGAGGTCACATGGAAAAGTAAATTTCACCATTTGTTTTCTGTTTCCTGTGAATACATAGACATATATATATATATATATATATATTAATCTCCAAGCAAAGGCTTAGAGGAATTTATTAATAAAGAAAACAAACAGTACAAATAGTATCAAAGCCAAAGAGGCTTACAGAAACATGAAGGAACATGAACAAGAATAAAAGAATGGAGAATACAAAAAAACCAAAGCCAGCCCTATTTTGATCATTAGAACCAGCCAAGAGTAAATCCCAGCAAATCCAATTGAAGACATAGACATATCACTATGACAGTAATGAACCTTAAGTTTTTCTTCTTAACTGCAGCAAGTTTTACATGTACTGCTTGATTGGTATATATCACTAAACAGGTTCTAATTGATTTGTATATGGCATTGGTGTTAGAAAACATTACCTAGAAGTTGGTGCATGATATATATCATCTAAATCATAGTATCTGGATACATTTAGCATATATGATGTCTAACTTTGGTTATTAGTTCTAATGTAGTCGAACTAAGCTTTATTGTGGTAGTCCTAGCTTGAGTCCTTAAAATTTCTCAATCTAATCTTCTGTCTAAATGTTAAGGCAGTTGTCTTCCTCGTTACCAAATGCAAAACATGTTAGCTTCTTAAAGGCAGACTTCTTCACTTGGCGCCCAGCTGAGTTGTTTGATCTCATTTTTGATTATACGTAAGTTGGCATGAGAATGGGTTTGTTCCTTTCATCAGAATTGTGTATTGATGTTCACATTCTTGTTCATGTGGCAGATTCTTTTGTGCCATTGAACCAGATATGAGAGCAGCATGGGCAAAGAAAATTAAGGATCTCTTAAAACCAGACGGAGAGCTTATAACACTGATTTTTCCAGTAAGATACTTTGTATATACTATATTCATTCTTTTTTCCAAATTCATTTCCTATTTGGAGATTTCCCTTTGCTAGCGAATAATAATACCCTTACGTGATTTGTAAAAATCCCAGATTCATGATATTTATATCTGAATTATTCTATAAAAAAATAAATGTCTGTGTTCCCAAAATTATTATAGTCTTTGCTTCTCACAAAAATCTCTTTCGGTGATAGATTAGCGATCACATTGGTGGACCCCCTTATAAAGTATCAGTATCTGAGTAAGTTTACCCTTCCATTTATTATTGCCTAAATTTTTTTGGAAGTAATTTCCATCTCTTAATCTTTCTTTGCTGTAATATTAAGTTTCATTTTACTTCAAATGTACAAAGATACATATCTGTCCCTATAAGATTTGGGTGTCTTTCTTACATTAATTTTCTGGCAGTTATGAAAAGGTCTTACATCCTATGGGATTTCGGGCAACATCTATTGTTGATAATGAACTCGCTATTGGACCTCGGAGGGTAAGTAAGAATATTCTTCTGGCTATTTTGGGTCTCGGATAAGTAAGAATATTTTCTGCCCATTTTGGGTCTTGGATTAGCTTGCAATGTGAATGTGATGCATGTTGCCTGTTGCTGCAACTTCCTTTGGCCCAATGACTCTTGAATAATATCTGCATCTGCCTGTGTCTGCGTCACTGTCCGTGTTGATGACATATACAGGAATGAATACTTTGAGAAATTGTATATGTTACGTACACAGGCTGTTCTGTCGTATTAACATTGTTATTATGCATGAGATTCACATTCTTAATCATCAGTAGGGAGTCTAATTTCATTCTTCAGGAGGAGATGAACTATTTGTTTTTAGTACCATTTACCACCTTATTAAGTAGGATGAAGTTTGTTCCTCCAAGACAATATGATGTTTTTTCTGAGTTTCAATATAATTTCACTGAAAAATTGTTTGGAGAGATGAACATTTTGGCCATGGTTAGAAAATCTTTTGGTTTAGAAGTTGATAATACTATCTTTCACAATCAGTATATAAATAACTATCCAATAGCTGTTGACAAGAGTGCAAATGTTCCAAGTAAATTATTTTCTTCTGTTGCTTCACTTCCTTCTGTTTCCTTTTTCATTTTAAAACTAAAAGAGAGATTGTTAACCAATGACATTGTTGATTATCATCTCTTGAAGATCTCTAACAAAAGAAGATTTTTTTGCTTCTACAGGGAAGAGAGAAACTTGGAAGGTGGAAGAGGTCTGTAAGCCTATCCTCGCTCTAGTTTCCATCGTTGGACAAAAGAATTGTTAGGCACGAACATCCGCAGCTTTTAAAATTCAGATTTGGTGTAAATCACATTAGTTTCAAGTTTTTCGTTACATTAATAAAATTTGAGAAATGTAACAAAAAATACTAAAATTTGTAATGGAAAATTTAAAGACTATTACAAAATTGATTGTACTGTAATACTTATAGATGAGCAAGTTATTTGATAATTCTATAAGTCATTTGAATCGTATAAATAATACACAATCAACTCCGATCATACTAATCATATTGTAGTTATATAATTGACAAATAACAACTTATTGTATTTAGATAAATCAATATCTTTCACGATTACTTTAAATTAGTTAGTTTAATTTATTCGTAGTGTGACAAATATACGCAAGAACTTTATAAGAGAAAAAAGTTGATTTTTCTTTTGTAAATATACAAGTTTAAAAGCCCTCAGCAGCAATTAACCACACAATGTGGTTTAATTTGAACACAAGATTGGACTTATTTGTTACAAATTATGAACTTATCCCCATTTCGTATACATTTATCAATGTAAGGACTTTTATGTTATTTTCCTAGATTTGAAAATTGGAAAGACAGCGAGACAGGTATCCCATGAAACCAAAACTCCAGTATGGAAAAATTCCTGTCCGTCGGCTCTTCCTAGTTTCCCGCTCTTCCATCACAGTTTCCTCTCATTTCCCTTCTCTCTCGCATCTCCCTTTAGACCTTTTCTCTTATCTTCTCTCCTCTCTTTCATTTCCATCTTTCTTTTCTCTCTTCCTCTCTCTCCCTCTTTCAATCTTTTTCCCCAGAAAATTCATCATCTAATAAGAAGAAGAAAAAACCACCCATGGAAGATGAAGATAAAGAAGCATTGGCTGGACTAAGCTCCATTCCGCCGCACCGCAAGATTCATTCTTATAGCCAGCAGTTGCGTGCAAATTCCGGGCAGAAACGCCAACCGCCTCTGAGAAAACACAGCCTTGACGATATTCCGAAACCTACTACTACTATCGTTGCTGACCATTTTTATGATTCTTCTGACGATGAATTTTTCGCGGGAAATTCAGTTTCAACTACCGGCGGTTGTGGTAACGAAGAGTACGTCTGCCCGGATGGCTCTGGTGATGAGCAAAACAGGCAATGGCAGCCAATGGCGGAGTTTGTTGGCAGTGGTGGCGGCAGTGGGATTTTTAAAGTTCCCATGCGTTCGGCGGTTCATCCGGGACGGCCGCCGTGTTTGGAGCTGAGACCGCATCCATTGAGGGAAACTCAAGTGGGAAAATTCCTGAGGAACATTGCATGTACAGATACACAGCTGTGGGCTGGTCAAGAAAGTGGGGTTAGGTTTTGGAACTTTGATGATACTTATGAGCCTGGAACCGGGATTAATGGAAGAGTTAGGAGAGGAGATGAAGATGCGGCTCCGTTTCATGAGTCTGTGAGCACGTCTCCCACAATTTGTTTGATGGTTGATTCTGGAAATAGGTTGGTTTGGACTGGACATAAAGATGGGAAGATTAGGTCATGGAAAATGGATCAACCTTTGGAGGATAATACTCCTTTTAAGGAAGGTTTATCTTGGCAGGCGCATCGCGGTCCTGTTCTTTCTATGATTTTCAGCTCTTATGGTTAGCTTTCTTTTCTTAATTTTGTTTTCCTATATATAGTTGATTATGGAACAAGAAGATTTCCGAAATATTCAGATTGATAGTGTGATCGTTGATTGGCAAGAATATTTGACTTTGAGTAATCAGTGATTAGATACTGAACTAAGAGAGTGGAACTTAAGAAGCGAATTGGTATTTTTATTGATGGAATATTCACGGACTATAGAATTCTCATCACCGTGGATGTGTTTGTGTCGATTTCCATTCTTATGCTCTGAATCATTATTTTTCCTGATATTATGCGTAATGTGAATCACTAGAAAAATTGTGCTGTTGAAAGCTTAGGGGAAATATGTGCCATACGAGTTTATTGTGTTCATAGTAGGAGCCAATTTCTCAGCATCCAGAAGACACCTGGATCCAATTACGAGCCACAAGAAACTGTTTTCAGCATTTATTTCTTATGCTTAATAGATTTGGCCGCCTTATATGCCCCATTTTTGGAAGATCTTGAGAGAGTTTTTATTGCCTAAGAACTGATTTTGCCATGATGCTATCTTGTCGTATATGAACTTTAAGCATATAATTGTTAATTAGTTTTGAGGCATTTTCCTAATGCTACCAATTAAACATAAATATTCCAAATTATAACATGTAATTCATCCAAAACATTTAGACAATGTTTTGTCCAGCTGCAACCATACCAACTCTAACTTCTGAATTCATGGCGCTTTTGGTCCAGGTGATCTGTGGTCAGGAGGAGAGGGCGGTGCTATTAAGATCTGGCCGTGGGAATCCATTGAAAAATCTCTTTCGCTTAAACCAGAGGAAAGACACATGGCTGCTTTATTGGTTGAGAGATCATTCATTGACCTCAGGGCTCAAGTGACTGTAAATGGTGCATGTAGTATATCTTCTACAGATATTAAGTGCTTGTTATCAGACAATGTCAGAGCTAGAGTTTGGTGTGCTCAGCCTCTTTCTTTCTCACTTTGGTATGTTCTTACTTGCAACCTTACTCTTGACACCAGATATATTTGTTGTACACATCTATCAGTTTGTATTCTTGGGTTCTCTTTCCATATTAGCATGTAGAAAGGTCGAGTGCTGAATAGCATAGTCGTGCATTCTAAGAGTGAGTTATTCTGCAGGGATGCCCGTTCAAAGGAACTTCTGAAAGTTTTTAATATTGATGGTCAGATTGAAAATCGAGTTGACACACAATCAGTCCAAGAACAACCTGTAGAAGATGAGATGAAAGTAAAATTTGTTTCTTCTTCAAAGAAGGAGAAATCTCAAGGTTCTAGCTTTTTGCAACGGTCGCGTAATGCCATTATGGGAGCTGCAGATGCCGTTCGTCGTGTTGCAACTAGAGGCGCAGGTGCCTTTGCAGAAGACACCAAGAGAACAGAAGCATTAGTCCTAGCTGCTGATGGACTGATCTGGAGTGGATGTACTAATGGCTTACTTATACAGTGGGATGGCAACGGCAATCGTTTGCTCGATGTTAATTACCATCAATGTCCTATTCAATGTTTTTGCACTTTTGGGTCTCGAATATATGTAGGTTATGTCAGCGGCATTCTGCAAGTTTTGGATCTTGAAGGAAACCTGCTTGCATCTTGGATTGCTCACAGTAGTCCTGTGATAAAGTTAGCAGTTGGAGGTGATCATGTTTATAGCTTGGCTACTCATGGCGGTATACGTGGTTGGAGCTTCACATCTCCATCTCCTCTTGACAATGTAATACGATCAGAACTTTCTGCAAATGAAAAGAGATATGCAAGGAGAGATAATATCAGAATTTTAATAGGAACATGGAATGTTGGTCAAGGAAGAGCTTCTCACGAGTCACTTATGTCATGGCTCGGTTCTGTTTCGTCCGATGTTGGCATTGTCGCTGTTGGGTTGCAGGAAGTAGAGATGGGTGCAGGTTTCCTCGCAATGTCTGCAGCCAAAGAAACTGTAAGATCTTGATAACTTTAGTGATGTTGATGACTTATTTTGTTCAGGGTACTTGAATTCTGCTTTATTTTTCATGGAAGTATTCTGCCTAGACCTGACGTGTTCTTATCTATAGTGCAGTTTGTAAATTTTTTCTGTGTCTTCCTCCATTAATCAGTTAATTTCCAATTGTAGGTAGGACTTGAAGGGAGTTCTATAGGACAATGGTGGCAGGATACAATAGGAAAAGCCTTAGATGAAGGAACAACTTTTGAACGTATGGGTTCTCGACAACTGGCAGGCTTGCTGATATCACTTTGGTATGTAATTTTTAAGGAAAAATTACACTCGAGATTTACCTGTATTTTGTTTTCTCATGTAATAATTCTTGAAATACCTTCTGACTTAAAAAGTTCAGCTTCAAGGTGAGGCCCCAAACAATAGTATTTAAGTTTTTTAACAATAATTTTTCCTTCTTCTGATGTCTTACGGGTACTCCTCATTTACAAAGTTCCTTTTACTATTTTCTGTCACACTCCAGGGTAAGAAAAAATCTTAGAACACATGTAGGCGATGTTGATGCTGCAGCAGTTCCTTGTGGCTTTGGTCGCGCAATTGGTAATAAGGTATGTTATGTCTACCTTCCTCTGACATAGCATTCAGTTAAAAATGTCTCAGTTTATCTTCTCTAGCACCGACAACTCTGCAAAGATCTGCTTTCTTAGATCCCAACGCCAGTACTTAGGCCGTAACATGTAACAGATTATCAGATGTTAAAAATAATTGGTACTTTTGATTACACTGAATGTGGATCCCTAACAATTGAGATTAATGCAGCTGGTGAAGAATGTGTTGATCATATTTACTGTAAAAAGTTCTGCAGTGGAATAAACGTAGAAAATTGTAATTACTAGCAAGTCTCTGGATGGTTTGCAATTAGAAATGCTAAATATAAACATCTGAACAAAGTACTATTCAATAACATCGGTTTAGCCTTTCCTTAATTTATTGATCTTGAAATGGATTCATCTGGACATCCAGGGAGGCGTAGGTTTAAGAATCAGAGTCTATGACCGAACTATTTGCTTCGTGAACTGTCACCTCGCTGCGCACTTGGAAGCAGTCAACAGGAGGAATGCCGATTTTGATCATATTTATAGAACAATGGTCTTCAGCCGATCATCAAATCTACTTAATAATGCAGCTGGTATGGTGCCATACCTGTTTTTGTATTGCTCTCTTGCCTTCTGCACGTATTTATTTTGGCTGCTTTATTCTTCTGGCTTGCCGTTGATCTTCTCTGTTGCAGCTGGCGTCACAACTGCTTCGCACATGTTGAAGGGTGCAATTGTATGTTCTTCATTCTTATTTATGTTTCTGACATCAATATTATTTCTTGTCTTTCATCTACGTTCTTCGGTAATGACGTCTGATTTACTGTTGTCTGTGCTTTTGACAGAATGCTGGTGGCACTACAGAAGAACTGAAGCCTGATTTAGCTGAAGCAGATATGGTTATATTCTTTGGTGATTTTAACTATCGACTTTTTGGTATATCTTATGATGAAGCAAGAGACTTTGTTTCACAAAGATGCTTTGATTGGCTGAGAGAAAAGGACCAGCTCAGGGATGAGATGAAAGCAGGCAAAGTTTTCCAAGGAATGCGGGAAGCAATCATAAGATTCCCTCCAACTTACAAGTTCGAAAGGCATCGACCTGGTTTAGCAGGTACTATTTGTAAATAACAGTGAAAGTTTGGAAGTTTATAAATTTCAGCTGAACCATTTGAAAACAACTGATTGTTCATAGCAGGAAATCTAGCTTTCTTTGAATTTTTTGGCTATCTTACTTTTTCCAGGATATGATTCGGGGGAGAAAAAGCGAATTCCTGCTTGGTGTGACAGGATAATTTACCGTGACAGTCGAGCGGGTCAAGCCTCAGAATGCAGTTTAGATTGCCCCGTAGTCTCATCAATTTTGCTGTAAGTTTCATGGTAGGTTTGTTTCCTGTTGTCTGCATTTGAACTGTTCTAAAGGATGGTTTCAATGTTTAACAGGTATGATGCTTGCATGGATGTGACTGAGAGTGATCACAAACCTGTTCATTGTAAATTCCATGTCAAAATTGCCCACGTTGATAGATCAGAAAGAAGACAAATATTGGGGGAAATTCTGAAATCTAATGTTAAAACCATCAATTCTACGCTTGAGGAATTTCGTCAGGTTCCTGAAACTACGGTGAGCACTGAAAACATAGTCCTTCAAAACCAAGATACATGCATGCTAAAAATCACCAACCAAAGTGCAATGGAAAAAGCAATATATAAAATCATTTGTGAAGGTCAATCCACGGTCAAGGAAGACGGTGATTCCTCTGATTATCGTTTACGGGGATCCTTCGGTTTCCCCAGATGGCTTGAGGTACTGTCTCTTTACTTGAGATTAAAGTCATTTTTGTTGTATTGTATTTCTACTTAAATCCTAAATTATAATAGTTAAAAGTGTTTGGAAATGCTAACTTATTTGGTTGCCTTCTTTTCATTTCAGGTCACCCCGGCCATGGGCGTAATCAAACCTGAAAGTAGTGTAGAGGTCTCTGTACATCATGAAGAATTTCATACTCTAGAAGAGTTTGTCGATGGGATCCCACAAAACTGGTGGTGTGAAGACACCAGAGATAGGGAAGTGAATTTGACCGTGGTAATCCAAGGCAGTTGCTCGACTGAAACAAAAAGGCACCAGGTACACGTTCGTCACTGCTTCTCAGCCAAGACAGTCCGGATAGATTCAAAATCCAACGGTTCAAGGAAACAGCAAGGAGGTTCAGTTAACCGGTCTGAACTCCGGCAACTCAGCAGTTCTTCAGACACTTCAGATGACCAACGCCGGACTTTTAACGGCTAGAATGAAGGTTGATAGTGTAAGGAAAAATATTAGCAACTCTAGCCAGAGTTCTGATGTAAATATTCATGGATCATTATTGCCACTGGACTCGATTCAAAATCTTAGCCTAGGAGATTCAACTTGTTTATCATTTTGTTATTCAGATTGCGAGTCCAGAATTCAAGAGTTGTAATACATGGTAGCAAGCAGCAGGACTAAGTTTGTTTGTTTTTGTTTTTGTGTTTTTTTATGAAGTAAATATATGTGCTCAAGCCCATAAAAGTGTTCATTCTCTTACTAAGGAGATAGAAGAAAGAACTTCGAGTTCTCATTTTGCTGCTTTTCTTGTTACCTTTACATAAATAAACTTCTAAAGGGATTAATCCCTGCATTACTAGCTATCCTATCAGAGATTTATCTAACATTTTGGTGCTGTTTCTGCTAAAAATTGCTTAATAATTCTGATTCCATTGTCATTAGAGGTGTCCAAAGAATCATATGTGCCAGTCACAAGCCAACCTATTTCATACCTTTATTTATCATAGCAAAGCAATTTTGCCAGGCAGGTGTTATAGTAAAATGGAACTACCAGTACCAATGAAGAGAACATCCCACGAGGGGAAGGCTATTCTATTATAGACATAATATATCATTACAGCATTTCAATATAATATGGATTATGGTATGACTCAAAAGCAGACAATTCAATTGACAGAAATGGCCAAAAGTTGCCAGCTATTGAGGTTAAACCAAATCAACCACTGGCCCCAGAATTCATATAAAAATTCTGATGCCATTGCAATGCTAAGTTCATACAGCAAAAGGAGAAGGAAACCGGGTTACCATGTTCAAGTAGACTTCCATATGAAAGCGCATATCAAGTGATCCTGATGACTACATGAATGCTGGCTTCAGTAGATTCTCCTTTACCTGCTAAAGCCGGATACTTGTTTAATCTCATCATTTGTCATAGAGAATGATACAACAGTCCCTAAGATTAGGTTAACTAATAGTTATTTTACAATATAAGCAAAGGCATATGATGCCATCCAATCCTTCTTGTTTTTATACCGCTTTTAATGGTCTTAAAGTGCATACATTCTCTTGTATTCACTGTTCAAGATCTCCGGCTCTGAAACCACAGACATAGAGAAAGAACGGGACCTGCTCTCAGCTTTCCTTATATTCCTCATTTTTTTTTTCTCCTCCATCCTATGCAAAATCACACAATAACACATAGAGCCAATTGTGGTAAGCATTATTGAACTGCCAATTGCTGTTGTGCACACGGCAAGCCACCTAGAATGCTTGCCCACTACCACATAAGTTAAGGCAATAAAAGCAACTGAAATGAAGAGGCAGGCCAGCCACATGAGCTTGTTAATCACAAACACAAGCTGTCTCTTTGCCTTTTCTTCAATCACAACCACGGACGTCTGGACTACGACCACAGCAAGTGAGATGAATAATGCCAGACTGTCAAATACAAAGAAGACTATGAAAGCTGCATTTTTTGCTATATGAGCCTGCCCAACAGAAAATCCTTCTGTTTTTTTTCCTCAACATATTGTCCAGGCACGGTGAAGATGGCAGCAAAAGCAACAGAAGCAATAAGGACAGCGACAACAGTTGCAGAGTTTATGGCATTGTTGAGTCCGCTAATGTGGAGCTTTTTCAGTTTCTTTGCAATTTTGTGAACTTTGAAACCAGTTTGACGGGACTGTTGAAGCTGTGACTGCACATCATGTTTTATGTCACTGACAGTCTGCTTAAGTTGCTTTGCTGCATTTGGAGGCTTCCCGTGGTCTTTCGAATGGGTGGCCCCAGCTTCCTTCAGCATGGAAAAAAGTTCTGTATTCCCAAGCTTTTCCGCAATGTCAAGTGGGCTCTCGCCAGCCTTGTTTAATGGATTGACATTGATACCCTCAACTGATAATAAGCATCGTACAATCTGCAACCAGAGGAAGTTAAATCAGTACAGATTGCAATATCAATCAAACGTAAAAAGAGATTCTAAAATATTTCATATACATCTATTATCAGCCTACAGAATGAAAAAGTGCTCTCTCCTATATTTATGTATCTATTTCTGTTGGTACACTACAAAACTACATTTTGGTTTGGTTTCAAGGGCCAGCATCACGGTGCCAGAAAGTGTTAAAGCTGCCTTTAAGAATATGAAGAATGAGCATTAGCATGGACCCAAAACATATACTGCACACAAATGAATTTATGCCGTATAGAATTACATATATCTAAGAAAAGGACAGTCATAAAAAGATAAAAGAAACAAGGAAATACCTGAGTACGGCCCTTCTTTGTGGCAATATGCAAGGCTGTATTTCCTTTATTATCTTCCAACTTCAATACCGAGGGGTCGGGTTTAATTAATTCCAGCACAATCTCCTCATTTTGCCCTTTTACAGCCATGTGCAATGCAGCTTGGCCCTTTTTGTCAGTCCTAAAACCCGTACTCGGATCCTTGCTTACTAGGGATTTCACCACTTCCAGGTGACCCATCCTTGCAGCTGAATGGAGCACTGTTTTCCCATTGTTCCTGGCTATCTTAGTGAGGTTTGAGTCAGTTTCTAGAAGGAAATTGACCACATCAATGTGCCCCTGAGCAGCAGCTGTGTGTAATGCAGTTGTACAGGTTAAGTCTGTGGTCATAACCAAGTTGGGGAATTCGCCCAAAAGTTCCTTCAACACCTCTGCAATATGTATTTATTCAGAACTTACATTTGAAAATTTATAACGAGACAATAAAACAATGAAAATGACAATTCTAAGAGGAATAGCAACATAAAGCAGCAGTATCATCAGTCAATGAAACTGATTATTTACAAGAGATAGCAAACTAGACAAATTTCAAGATTTAGTTAAGAGCTTCAATGAAACACTATGACAAATGCTTTCATCTATCAGAATCCACAGCATAATCATAAAAAGAAACTCATAGTTAGAGCTGTAGTATCAAAACCCTATTCTATAATTGATTTTCAATAACATGGGAAGAATAAAGTTGATTCAATCTCAGACTTAATTCACAGTAAATGGCATTCCACAAACAACAATGTAAGTCATTTTTTGTTAATACAAATTTGTCTGGAGTTGCTACCAATAATTTCTCATTTCCTTCAGCATTAGAAAAAACATTAACAGGATTACCCACTGCAAAATGCAAAAACAGATTGAAAGCTTACCAAGATAACCCTGCTTTGCTGCCACATGAAAAGGATCATATCCATTCCTGGCTGTGATAGAAGCAGTTTCAAGGTCCATATGCTTTAACATCTCTCTAACCATCAAAACATGCCCATTCTCAGCAGCTACATAAAGGGGAGTTTCCCCTTCTTGATTTTGCCTTGACAACAATTCCTTAGAATCACTAGCATCAGAATTCTGCAGAATCTCCTTAACTCTACTTAAATTCCCAGCTCGAGCAGCCAAATGGAGCTGCAAGTCACCTCTTTTCCCTGGAGATTCCTTACTCTTCTTCTTCTCACCACCACCCATAAAACTCAGCTGTCTCTCCATAACCACACGGAAACTCTTCTGTTTCTCTATAAAACCACGAAAACTCTTCTGTTTCTCCATCACTCCGCGAGCACTCGGCTGTTTATCACTCGTCATCCCATGAAAACTCTGCTGTTTTTCCATCACCCCGCGCGTACTCGGTTGTTTTTCAAAGGTTACACCTCGAATACTCCGCTGCTTTTCCATCATCGGCGCCTTAAAACTGTTTTGTTTCTCCATTATCGTACACACAACTTTGACTTAATACTCGGGACTACCAACAGAACTCACTTCCTCTCAGAATCTAATCCTTGCAATAAGAAAACAGCAATCTCAAATCCTGAATTTCGAAACCCAGAAATCATTTCTTTCCCCCATGATCATCCAGAAAACATCGCTCACCTTAATATGAAATCTCAAAAGGCATCCATTTCTTGCAATTAAAATTCTGATTCTCTGCACTACAAATTCCAAGTCTCTAATTCAAGAACCACTTTTTACCCATTTCAGCAGAGATCAAAGCTGTTACTACATCCACAAACTATCATCAATCAATAACCAAAATCCCTAGTTCACTGCAAAATGATCAACAACAGTAAAAACTAGAAAAAAAAAAACTAAAAATACCTTGCTTTTGAGCTAAAAAGCCAAACTTTTTCACCGAAAAAATCAGAAACTCACTTGAATTCGATAACCCAGAAACAGATTTCCAAATTTCAAAAGATCAAGACCTCAAATCCTCAGCTTAGCTTTAACCCAAAAGCTGAGACACCTGGAAGTGATGACAACTGAAAAATATCATATTATCATCACCTTAAGCCACTGCCAATACTTTTCTTTTATTTTATAATTTCCCAAATAAGATGCTTTATCTTTTATATTTGTTTTAATTTTATTTTATATTTGTTTTTGTCCAGTTAGTTGCATTATCTGAACTTGCTGAAATTAAAACAGTATCTGTCTTATCAATTAATATATTTACTCTGTCTGGAAAATTTTCACCCTCGCACCGTATTCAGGTTACGAGTCACATGGTTTTATACTTTCTACTTTTAATTATAAAATTTGATCTCATCTTATTTCTTGTCAAGTTCTTGAGAAAAGTTTCAACCCCTACCAAATTTTGAGCTACATTTTCTTCTTCATATTTTTCTTTTAAATATTAAAAAAACTAGGGTTTGATTATATTTACATGGCATTTATTAAAAGAAGTTGAAATTTTTTTAGGAATGAAATAATTGCTTAGCTTATTGATGGAAATAATGTGTTGTATCAATATTTGATAATAATGGAACAACTACGATATAAGAATATGACAATAAATGATTCATATTTCCTTTTTAAATTATGTTTTTTGTTATCAAAATCATAATATTGATTTTTTTTTATCTCCTTTAAATAAAAGTATTATGTAAAAAAATTTTGAACCTGCGGTAAAATTTTTAAATCAATACAAGTTTATATAAATGTTAACAAAAATTTTGTAAGAGAGTTCCATAACATTAATTCTTACTTCTAATATTCCATATAAGATTGAGCAGTCTGTGTTTTTGTTTTTTAACAAATATAATATTGCAAGTGGAATTAAAATGTAATGATTTTTTCTTAGATCTTAAGGCTAGTTAATTATTCTCTTTATTCAAGTAATGTAGGAAACCTACCAAATCAAAATAAAGATTTGAAATTTATCTGCGTGGGTTAGTTTAGGTGGTTTAGAACATGTTTAATGCTCTTATTCATCTTAAATTCGAAAAATAATAAGAAATAAGGATTTAGTATTTATTTTATTATTTTATTATTAGTGATATTATGTCATGTGTCTAATTAAACTTTAAAATAATATTTAAAATCATTTTAAAAATTTTTACCTTGTTGTATAAAACCTCGAATTATATTTGAAGTCATTATAAAAATTATAAAAATTTTAAAAATTTTTACCTTCATGAAAAAAATTTGAATCGAAATGTCTTTTTCTTTTCCTTTATTTTAATTTAAATAGTATTTCTTGTGCAATAGAATTTACTTTTATTAGCATGTCCACATCCTTTTCGCAAATCAATAGTATAAAAAGAATCAAATTCTAAACTTGAACATTAATATTTTATCAATAACTCAAATTTCTCTTTAGTAATGTGTTCTCTCATGTATTAGAGTCTTCAATACATGTCATATCAACCTTTATATTGCTTTCACGATTTTTGTTTGTATACTCAAATGTGTCGTGTCAGACATTATATTATTCTTTATGAATTCTAATTTCCTCAACAAAGCTATAACAAAATTCTTCACGTAACTATAGGGCTTTCCCACTAAGATAAAAGTAAATAACTCTCTATTAATAGCAGATATCACACATGTATAGAGATCTGAACTGTTTTACAACTATTATAATTTCTAATTTCATTAGATATCTTATGTTAAATAGCAGTTTAAAAAAAAAAAAAAACAAATTAAACATTGACGTTGTTGGTGTTATAAAAATCTTAGGCCGCCATTGTTGTCTATATATATATATCACAAATACACTAAAAAAAAAAGACACATTCTCAAATAAATTATGGCCTCTTTATATAATATACGATATGAATAAATAAATAAGGAGCCCCCACAACTGGGACAGAAACTTTATTTAAAAAAAATAAAAGAAATAAAAGAGCAAATGGACACAAAAGAAAACAAAACAAACAAAAGCAGCCATGAATCATGATATACAAGTTTGGTATCTCTGCACAATTTTATCCCACCGACCCTTGCGGCTTTCATTGTTGGTTTCTCATCTTTGATTATTCTATTCACCTTTTTCTTTCTTTAATATTATTCTCTCTGTTTATTTTTTCTTTGGGGGTTAATTTTACAGTGCCTAGAATATTAGTAATTCCTAATTCTTTTTTTGTCATTAAACTTTAATTTTTCTAATTATATTCATAACTTGAGAATTCTAATAAAAAAAATTAAAAATATAAAAAAAATTAGAGATTTTTCAGAAATTTGAATCTTTAAATTTTGCTATAATAAATTCGATGTGAGCAAGAAAAATCAGATAGTAATGTTACTATTACAAACTCTACTAGTATAAATTAATACGTGAAGATGTATATAATTAATTTTCTTTCAGTCTAATAAATGTTTTTGTATTATTGTCACATTAGTTTTATTGAAATAAGGTTTCTATATCTAATATTATTGTTTAAATAACTAAATTCTCTATTTTAAATTTTGATATGAATCACATCTGAACCTAACTTTTTTGTATTATTTTAAAAAATTTTATTTGCTTAAACTAATCAACAACTAGATATCTATAATGATGTTTCAGATCCTATTAGTTAATCCTGTTATTTAGATTACATCAACCAAAAGTATAGAAATAAATTAAAAAGATGATATTATCCCTAACTTTGTGACTACATGTCTTTGTTACATCACCTGTTTAAATCTTTTTTTTTTTTGGGATAAAACGGTAAATTCAGCTGGACATCATATCCTAGTGTGTTTGATTTGTTTAAGAAGATCAAAAATTAAATTTTATTTATAAGTCGTATATTTAATTATCTTGAACCAAGCAAATTAATGGGGAATCTATGAAAAGAAAATTTGAAAAAGTATTTTATTAATGAACAAGAATCTAACTAAATGAAGAAGAGGAAGATGATGAACATGTGGGGTGCTTGTCATTGAGCTTCAATATTACATAATTAAAAAGGTGCCAATTAAAAATTTGAATCATATATATATATATATATATATATATATATAAAGTGAACCTAATGCTATAATTGAGTTTCAAAATATTGGTAGAGGTTCATGCCCCACTTATTTTTGTCCTTAATAATTGAAATCTTGTGGACCTTTAATTTGTCTTTCTAAAAATTTCAGAAATTAAACATGCATATTCAAATCATAGGAAAAGAAAACTTCTAAAAAAGAGAAACAAAAACATATATATTTTTAATTAAAAGTTCAGAATTGATATGAGTTTTGGTGAATTAATATGAGATTTCATTAATTTAAATAATAGCATTTTCCACCGAATTTCTATAAGAAAAATAAGAAAAAATCTTAAATGGGACATATGTATTACATCATTTATATATTAATTTAATTTAATAAATTATTTATTATATATCTATTCACTTTAAAATTAAAAAAAAATATAGTAGCAATAATTATACTACAAATTCTTTTCCAAAATAAAATAATAGATCTCTTTTCATATTGGTTGTAAATATATAACATTTCTTTAACCACTTTAAAAAAGTGCACGACTTCATGCAAACGTTATATAAATATTGTATATAATTTTAATATTAAAAGTTTCAAATTTAACGTGTTGACTTTCAAGACCCATAACTAACATTAAAAAAAAAATGTGTCATTTCCAATTTGAAGTTGGAAAATTTTGACTTTAATATCATATATTCTATTCTTCAAAATTTTAATCATACCTAAAAAAGTATTTAGAAGTATATATATATATGATAAATTGATAATCATATTAACGGATATGCATGCACACATGTATATGTATGTAAAAGAAAGATGAAGACTCAACATCTCATTTGATAAATATTAATAATGTGAAGTAAATGTTTACATAATTAAATAACTAATCTGTTAGAAAATGAACCAAACTTTTGACCGATGGCTTAAAATTTTGGTCACATACTATAAAGTCAAATACAAAATTAAATACGTACCATAATCAAACTAATCACGTAGCCTCGTGAAAGTCCAATAATTCTATCTATCAAGACATTTTAGTAGTATTATTGAACTGCCACAAGTAAATCCATTCTTGAAAATGTAGCCACTCAAAAATTTCAAAACGAAGAACATTCAAAATTTGACCACAAATATAACTAATTTGTTTCGTTGCTATAATAATCATGTCGACAACTCCGAGTTTTTATATTTTTATATATAAAGATAAAATTTTTCTATTTATAATGACCATGTCTTTAAGTTTTGAGTTCTATTCGAAAAACAACTTGTATTCTTATAATTAAATTTTAAAAGACATGATAGTAGAGTAAGATTTTGTTTTGAATTAAGAAAAGGAGACAAATCAGCAGTCTCATTATTTTATCTATGTTTTTACATTATTTGTAAATTGTTATATTTAAACATATCCTTTAATTGAAATTAAATCAGACTATATAATTAATATATAATTAATGCATTATAACTAATGTCTATATCAAATTTAATCTCAATTATTAGATATGTTTAAATTCAACGGTTTACAAATGATGTTTAAATATATATAAAATAATAGAACTACTAATCCTTCTCTAAAAGAAAATATATTTTTAAAGTTAGAGTTGTTATAAAATGAAAATAATAAATATCAAACATTAATAAAAAAAATAATAAATCCAGCCAAAGATTAGCATCAACAAATAACTTTTTTGGCTTTCTTTTACGACGTACAGATAAAAAAGAGAGCCATCGTATCAAATGAAGCCTAGACATTGATGAGTATGTTAATCCTACCAATGTAGACTTAGGGAACTATTTATTATAAAAAGATAGATAAATTATATTCATATATGAAAATTTATAAAATTTTAGGGACCTAGATGTTATTATCATTATTATCATTATTATTTTGAATAAAGTAAAGCTTCTAGTAACTTTTTCATGATTAATGTGCAACTTTATATTAAATAAATAAGGTAGAGCAATTGGAACAAGAAAATGCATTGACTAATGGAACACTCTACGAGTGATCTTCGTCTTCGAAGAAAGATGAAAGGGAAAGAATATGAAGCATGTGTTTTTGAAGATGTTTTTGGAGATCAATGGAAGCTTCTCTTGTAGCCATCAATCCATTAATTTTATTTTATTTATTTGTTTGGTCAAATTTGGATAGCTAGCTTACATTAGCCATTGCCTAACCAAGTTAATTTCTAGCCCATAGGCTCAAATTTGGGTCCAATATTAGGTTGGGCTTATTCATAGCCTTTTAATTGTCGCCTAACTGATCTCTCTCTTTTTTTTTTTTTTAAATGTTTAATTAGTTTGCAAGTAAAGCAAAGGAACAACATTAAAAATTCAAGCCATTGCTAGAAACAAATATGCAAGCAAAATCTTATCACACATATATATATATATGCATGTGTATCTAAAATAATATCATTTAATTTTATGTTATTAAGTACTTTACAAAATTTTATAAAATAAATATTACACTAAATTGCTTGGACTGACAAAATATGCAAATTCAAAGGTCAAACATATATATATATATATATATCTATATATATATAATTGGTTACTACTAAACCATTCATTCTTTTCCATTAGAGCCCACCATTTCTTTCAATTGTTAATTTTTTTTGGAATTATTTTTCCACTATTCTTCTAATCATTATTTTATGTCTCACACTAAGTATTAAGTCTTGAGTTTGAGTTTGGATTTTATCAGGTCTAAATGCACTAACATTATTTATTTATTTTTTAAATTATCTTTCTAAGGGCTAGTTTGGGAATACTATGAATTCTAAAATAATTTATTTGTGCTGTGCTTTAAAAATAATTAGTTTTAAAAGAATTAATTTAGTGTTTGATAAATTTTATATTAAAAAAATTATGAATTTAAAAAAATAATTTTATCTTTTGGTAAATTTCTCTGTTAAAATATTGTAATAATAGAAATTACTAAAATAAACATATAATATTCAATATAATATATATTACTAAAATAGACATAAATTATTAAAATCAAAATTTTTTTCTTTTTATTATTTTTTTACTTTCTTATCTTTATTTTTTATTAGTATTTTTTTCTATAAATTATTTTAAGTAAACATATATTACATTACATTATATTATATTATACTATATAGTTCATTTATCATTATTTCATCAAGACTATAAATAAGAACGACATCATCGCTTAATTATAGTATGACACTTAAATATATGTTAAACACTTAAAATAATTTTTATTCATTATTATCTACCATGTATATTTTAATCATTTGCATTCTACAATATATTTAATACTAAATTTACCAAAAGCATAAAACTGTTTTTGAAATTTAAAACACTTTAACAAATAAAATTTATTGAAACGGTAAACTGATTCTCTTTAAATTTCATTATTTTTATAACACAATATAAACAGCTTATTTTAAAATGTACAACAATTTCAAACTGGTCCTTAGTATGCTCTTGATTTTGAGAGAGTTTTGGTGTGAAGATAAGTGATGTGACATACAAAAGCATAAGGGGATCATCTTCAACGCCAGAGGCTGAGACATTTGATTGCAGTCCAAGCATTCCATGCAGAGAAATCAGGTTGCATGATATCAAAGTTACTTACATGAACAAAGCAGCAACATCTTCCCGTAAGAATATTGTCGGAGTTGTCCTGCCCGAGGGTTGATTATAGAATTAATAAAAGATTCCAGCAAATTTTTTTATTTTAATTTTTGAATAATAATTAATGCGAACGAATACAAGCCAAAAGTTCATTTCATAGTGTTTTCTTAGAGAGGTATAAGTACTTTTTGAGAGTTTTTTAATAAGCGTTTGAGGGTGAGAGAATGAAAGAAATGGTTTTGAATTCCAAAAATACATGCAATTAAATATGCACAATATGGTTTCTTTTGTTAGACAAATATAATGCTTCCTCGTATATCACTTCGATGTTAAAAACAAATTTAATTTAATTTTTACAGTATTTCGTAAAAGAATTTCTGACCTAAAATTATATCCTACGTTAGTCGTGAATATCTTAATCAAAGTGGGTAACGTCTTGATCTTTTTTAATTTATAAAACAGAAATTAAATAATAATATTTGTTCCCAATTTAAAACTACGAATCTAGAAGAAGCAACAGTCGATATAATGATTGATTTGAAAGAATAATTTTTTTTGTAGACTTTTCACCAACAATGAAAGAAAAATCTTCCCTATTGTAGAGGTCATCAAGTGACGGAAATAGAAATATATATATAGTGGATGACCTAAAATTGAAAGGTAGGTACCTGATTCTTTAAATACTGGGGTAGTATGTAGTGCCCATATAAAATCCCTAACTGGTATAAGCTATTGCAAACTATCAGAAAACACTGTAAATTAATAAGCCATGGAACTTGTCATCCACTTCCTACTTCTCCTGGTTATACTTTTCACATCTCTCACCCTCTATTATTTCTCTTTTCTGTCTAGACCCAAACCCACCTTTCAAAATATTAATGCTGCTGAAAACCTCAAAGTTCCACCAGGGAGCACAGGTTGGCCTTTTGTTGGTGAAACTCTTGAATTTCTTTCATTGGGGAAAAAAGGTTCACTGGAAAAATTCATTTCAGATAGAATAAACAAATACTCCTCCAAGCTTTTTAAGACATCATTTTCTGGTGAAACGATGGTGTTCATATGCAGCGCAGAGGGAATCAAATTTTTGTTCTCCAACGAGAACAAACTTGTACAACCTTGGCTACCAGGTAACTTTGACAAAATCTTTCCGAATTCTGATAAAACGACCATGGTGGATGAAACTATGAGAACCAGGAAAATCACTACGGCTGTTACTGAGCCTGCCGCACTTCAGAACTACGTTGGATTTGTTGATGCAGTAGCAAAAGAGCACTTACTGAAGTATTGGGAGTGCAAACAACAGGTTAAGGTGCAACCCCTAGCAGAAAAATTCACATTTACATTAGCCTGTCGATTGTTTTTAAACATTCATGATGCCGAAACAGTGGAAGAGCTTGATAAATTATTTAACGGCTTCGTTTCTGGTTTGATTTCATTTCCTATAAATCTCCCTGGAACAAGATACAACCAAGCACTTAAAGCAGCAAAGGAACTTACCAAGAAGTTTGAGGCGATGATTAGGCAGAGAAAGGATTGATGTTCAGGAAAAGAAGAAATCAGATGAGTCAAAAGATGACATATTTTCATTGCTACTACAAGAGAAATACAAGGATGGTGAAAACGTTTCAGAATCTGATCTTGCCAACAAGATAACAGCGTTAATATTCGCAGCACACAGCACTACAAGTGCAACCCTGGTTTCCATTATCAAATTTCTTGCTGAGCTACCGCAAGTATACGAGCGGGTCCTTCAAGGTCCATGTCTATTGTATCTCATTCTATTTTTGCCCCGATGTTTATATGAAAGGTACAGGCAGCTAATTAACTTTTTTTTGTATAAAAAGAGCATACGGAGATAGCAAAATCGAGAGGACCAGAAGAGTTGTTGAATTTCGAGGACATAAGAAAGATGAAGTACTCGTGGAATGTTGCAAGTGAAGTATTAAGATTGCAGCCAACAAGTATCGGAACCTTCAGGGAGGCTCTCACTGACTTCCATTACAATGGATTTATAATTCCAAAAGGATGGAAGGTAATATACTCTGTCCATTATATTGTTTGTCATGTGTGTATTCAGTTCAACATATAAATTATTTGATGCTTTGCTTGCATTCAGTTACACTGGGCTGTGCTTGGCACACATAAAAATCCCGAATACTTTCCGGATCCTGAAAAGTTTGATCCATCGAGATTCGAAGGAAATCAAGAGAGAGTTCCATTCTCGTATATCCCATTTGGAGGAGGTCCTCACATATGTCCCGGAAAGGAGTTTGCAAGGTTACAAATCCTTGTATTCATGCATAATGTGATCACAAAATTCAGGTGGGAGAAGGTGTTCCAGGATGAGCAAATGATAAGGAATCCACTTTTAGTGGCGGCCAAAGGACTTCCAATTCATCTTTTTCCGCATAGTCAACCACATATGAGCTTATAAAACAATCAAATAAAGATCACAAAGATCCTGAAAATCCTTCTCAATATCGATGAAGATCTCTCAAGATTTGCTGAATGATTTATAATAATCAAGACATCATCAAATTAATAGTAACCATAATCAGATAAATGATGCGTAAAAGTGAATCCCTCATTATTATTTTTTAGTCTTTGATTATCGTCTATAAAGAGAGGATGTAATATATTTTCAAATGTATCAAAATAATATCACTGTTAGTATTGTACATTCAATTAGTTTTTTCTTTCTTGGTAGCTTATGGTGTGTTTTGAGCTTTGCCTTTGTGAGTTTGGATGTGTCCTAATTTGCGACCATTTATTACAAAGTAAATGAAGTCAAGTTGCTACTTAACGATAGCAACTACTCTAGCTAGAGGGCCCCGCGGCTTGAATTATTACAACCAATTATTTATTCATCTATTTATATCTATCTTTATATATCATTAACTAGTTGTGTTTTAAGTTCTATCTAGTTGTACTAGTTAACAGTTATAAATACTAAAATATACATTTTGATTTACATATGTGTTTAATTGAAAAAAAGGAGAACAAATAATTATATATGTTAGAGTTAAGGTAGTGTTTTTTTTTCTGTATAAAGTTTAAACATGCCGTATAAAGTTTAAACATGCTAAAATTTGTATCTTACTAAAATCTAAATCTAATTAATATATTTATTTTTTTTTAAATTTTAAGCGTCTGAATATAATATTAAATTAATTATTTGTTTACATAAAAATAAAAAATCTAAAATGATATATTAACATATATAACATTAAAAATTTTGAAATGAATATATTAAATTTTAACATATATAAATGTTAAACTAATATTATTACTAAATAAAATATTTAATGCCCTCACGCCACTGCCTCTACCCTCACTCAACTTTCGCGTTACCTTCATCTCACTCCCCCAAATGTAGCCTTCACCGTCGGGTTGCCTCCACCTCTCCACCCTTCATGACTAATTAAACATCCAAGCTTCTAATTTTGGGGACCTTTAATTTGTCTTAATAAAATTCTAGAAATTAAACATGTTATCTATAATTGGAAAAGGGCTTATGTAACCAAGGATTTTAGCCTCTTGGTGATTAGGTTTTGCAAAATTTTTCAATCTTCTTAAAGAACTTCTAAAAAAGAGAAGCAAAAACGTATATATTTTTTAATTAAAAGTGTAGAATTGATATGAGTTTTTTGTGAATCAATGTAAGATTTCATTAATTTAAACAATAGCATTTCCCACCTAATTAATTTCTATAAAAATAAATGATGGATCTCTTTTCACATTGGTTATAAATATATAACATTTTTTTTACCACTTAAAAAACTGCATGACTTCATACAAATATTATATATAAATAGTATTTGAAAAGTTTCAAATTTAACGTGTTGAATTTCAAGATCCATAACTTACATGAAAAAAAAAAAAGTTTCATGTCCAATTTGAAGGTGGAAAATTTTGACTTTAATATCATATATTTTGATTTTTCGAAAAAAAAAAAAATTATTTAGAAGTATATGATAATCATATTAATGGGTTAGCATGAAGACTAAAATCTCATTTTATATATTATTAATAATATGAAAAGTACATGGTACATAATTAATTAAATAACTAATCTAGAGAACTCCAATACTAAAATATTGGGTTATAATCTATTGAATGAAAAAAGAACAAAATTTCTGACCGATGGCTTAAAATTTTGGTCACATACTATAAAGTGTAATACAAAATTAATCACGTACCATAATCAAACTAATTAAATAGCCTCATGAAAGTTCAATAATTCTAGCTGTAAAGATATTTAGGTAATAGTATTGAACTGCCAAAGATAAATCCTATCATGGAAATGCAGCTACTCAAAATTTTCAAAACCAAGAACATTCAAAATTTGACCATAAATTTAACTAATTTGTTCTGTGGGTATAATAATAATGTCGAGATCCCCAAGTTTTTATATTTTTATATACAAAGATATAATTTTTGTCTATATGTAATGACTAAGTCTCCAAGTTTTAGTGGAAGAACCATTTATTCTTATAATTAAATTTTGAATGACTTGATAATAGAGATTAGCATCAACAAATAATTTTTTTGCCTTTTCTTTGTTGAAATATAAATAAATATATAAACCATCGTCTTAATCAAAGCCAAAACACTAAGAGTATTTTTGCCCAACCAATATAGATTTAGGGAAGTATTTCTTATAAAATGATAAATTATATTTGTATTTGTAAAATTATAAAATTTTAGTGATGTAAACGTTGTTGTTGTTGTTGTTGTTATTATTATTATTATTATTATTATTATTATTATTATTATTATTATTATTATTATTATTATTTTTGAATAAGGCAAATCTTCTAGTAACTTTTTCATGATTTATGTGCAAATGTATATCAAGGCAATAAGGTATGGGAATGGCAACAAGAAAATGCATTGACTAGTGAACACTTCCATTAGTAGCGGTAGCAGCGGATAAGATACATATTGATATCATATAACGTTCATATTTTATAAAATTTTTATATACATAACTTATCTATATCTACAATAAATCTTATATTTAATTTTTGTATTTCTTCTAAATGAATATTTATTAATATTTATATCTTAACGAATATCTGTAGGATATTATTGTATCATCATAAAAAAGAAATTTAAAAAAATTTTAAAGTTATAATTTAATTTTTAATATTTTAGAAATTAATATACCGTATTAATGAATTAAATTAAAAAATTAATATCTTATTAACATTTTAAAAAATATGCATAATTTTAACAATATAAAATTTTAATTCAATAATTATAACAATCCATAAAATTATAAAACCTTAATAGAAATTAGAAATTTATAAAAAAATCCTCCAATGTCCAATCAAAATAAAATATTTAAAGAGTAAAAGTATAAAAATAAATAAAATTTTAATTCAACAATGAATAAATTTGGACTATAGCTAAATGGCTGGTAGTGTGTAGTGGGCTAGACGGCAGAAGAATAAAAATATTAAAGATTAGGTTATTATAATTGTCTTCCTTTTTTCTTCAAGTACAAAATTATTTCATTTTAAATAATCAATATGACATAGTTTTAATAACATAATTTAGAAAAATACAATAAAAATTTTTTATATGAATATCTATAAAAACGATATCCATTATCATCCCTATCCATTAGTGAACAGTGATATAATCTTCAAAGGTTTTCTCTATTTCATAAAGATGGAAGAGAAAGAATATAAAGCATTTGTTTTTGAATTTTTTTTGAGATTGATGGAAGCTTCGTTCGTTAACATCCATCTATTTATTTTGTTTTATTTATTTGTTTATTTTAGTTTGGTCAAATTTGGATAGCTAGCTTATATTAGCCATTGCCTAACCAAGTTAATTTCTAGCCCATGGGCTGAAATTTGGGTCCAATATTAGGTTGGGCTTAGCCATACCCTTTTAATTGTTACATAACTCATTCTTTCTAAATGTTTCATTAAAAATGGTGCAATCAAAATTAGTTTAGAAGATTAATTAGTTTGGAGGTAAAGCAAAGGAACAAACATTAAAAATTCAAACCATTAATTTTTAGAAACAAATATGCAAGCAAAATCTATCACATATATATGAATGTATATCTAAAATATAATATCATTAAATAAGTTACCAAGTTCACAAAATTTTATAAAATATTATTCAAGTAATATTCTTTTCTTTTAATTTTAAATGAAAATTAAAAATATTAAAAGTAAGTAATGCATCAAATTCTTTGACTAACAAAATATGCATATTGAAATGTTAACAGACACATACACACATATATTTGCTCCTATTGGAGTATCCTTGCTTTTACCTCTATTCTTTTAATCGTTATTTTATCATTCCATCCTAAAAATTCAATGATTATGCGTTACAATTTTATACATGCAAATTGAGTAAACATGTTTAATCAAACATAACCGAACTTAATTGAACTGAATTGAATTGAACTGAACTAAACTAATTTTAAAAAGGAGATTAGTGTTGTTTGGTTATAAAACGTTGGTTTGATTTAGATTTGATTTTAATTGAACTTGAACTGAAAACCGAATTGGGAGAATATAAAATTTCATCTAAGCCCATAATTTTTTTATAAAAGTACAAATAAATAAAATTTTTATATAAAATTGGTAATAATAGAGAAATTTATTGTAAATTTTAAACATTATTTTTTATAATTTTTATATAATTGAAGAATTTATATGAAATTATTTCAAAATACTTTTGTTTTACAACCAAAATTGGATAAAAAAAGAATTGAACTTAAAACTGTAGAACTAAATCGAATCAAATAGAATTAGTTTAGTTTGTTTTGATTTAATTTTTAAAAAAACTAAATCGAACCTGAATTTACCCATATCTACGTATAAGTTTTCGATAGAAAGCTATATATATATATATAAATTGTTAATTTAATGTATTAATTCTAAAGTTTTGATAAGTTAACTTAGTTATAAAAACACATGATCATTAATCCCCCACTTTAGTTAAAGATACATGAACATAACATTTTTTATAATTTAATTAATTGTTATTTAATTAGTTATGTATATACTTTTCTTCACTAAAAATACTTTCACATTGCGTATAATGCTTGCTACTCATGCCTAGTTTCCCTTGATTAATTTTTTTAATACTAAATTCAACTCTTGACTCGCTTTATGTGATACAAAATACAAATATAGTCTTTGAAGCTTTATTATAATTTCATTTGTTGCTTCATCATCAACCGATTTCTATTGTTGACTTTGTCCTCCAATTTTTTTTTAAATATAAATTAAATAATAAGATCGAGTTACGTTGGAAGTTAGTTATTTAATTATCTAATTATCATAATCTCCAAGTCTTCCAACTAACCAATGGTATTTCGTATCTGGTTGTACGGCAACATATGCTTTTCTGTTGATTAATTGCAACGTGGCAGATGCTTATTCGTTTACTTGGGTTCGTAGGTAGTTTTAACAGATCATGTAATGTGTACTGTACTGTACTTGGATTAAAAACCACATGATTGGGCGACTTTTTTGGCTGCAAGTGCTCCGGGTTTCTTCCACGTGTCACATGTAGTCAAATATAATCTTATCTCATTCTCAGTTCCTCCTTAAGCTTCTGACATCATTATACAAAGCCCTAGTTAATCTCTATTAATTAAAGCATATTTTACTACAAGTTTAAGTGCTAATCATTTGCTCAAGTTATTGAATTTAGTCTCGTTTAATTTCAAAAGCTTGATGATAATTAAGTATTGTTTACCTCCTTTAATATTTACTTGAAAAGGGGACCGCAAATTTTGATTTTCCATTTTCAAATTGATAATCTCATTTAAGAATATTTTTTGTTGCTGTAATAAGTAAAAAATACTGAAAATTAATATCATAAGCAAAATGCATGTTGGTTAATTCTTTTTAATTAATTTCATTTTTTAAAAAAAAAAGATAAAGTTCATTAGCTAGGTATAATTATTCTTTTTACAAGTATTCAAATATTTTAATCTCGAATAGCGATACTAAATTTGATTTGTCACAATCACATTATCCCATACATTAAATTTAATTGATTTTAAATACTAATCACTTACAATATAATTAATGTATGAATTATTTTGGTTATCGCTTTTCTTATTCTTCATTTAATTATAAGCCACAGCATCAATTCAATGGTCAGCCTAATCGATTCACATTAATAAATGATTATTAGAGAATGTTAATTATTATTTATAAATTCAATCACATGCCTCAGTGCCTAAATTTCAACTTACACTATGTTGCCGTAATCACATGCATGCATATGCATCAGAAACAACGTGCCATTTAAAATACTTCATCTTCACTTCTATTAATTTATTCCATTTAATTTTTTTTTATTAATTTCGCCCTTTTTCATTATCCTTCTCTTCACTATTTTAAAATTCAAAAGTCAACAGATTTAATTTTTTTCTTTAATTTCTGAATTTCATACCATTTTTTTGAGTCTTAACATAGGCAACATTTTGTCAACTTAATAAGTTTCATAACATTTTTGTTCCGCTACTTGATTAATTAATACAAGCAAACAACATACTTGCAATTTAAATAGGCCTAACCGTCTTCTCGATTTCATCATTCTTCAATCAGTTCATCTCCAAGCTTTCTTAATTTCTCTTTGAAAATACTTCTAAACCACAGCTATGGCGGCCAAGCTTACAATCATTGTTCTCTTTCTCATATTCTTTATCCAGTCTTCAAATGCAACTAAATACAATGTGATAACATTTGGTGCAAAACCAGACGGAAGAACAGATTCAACGCAGTCTTTCCTACGGGCATGGGCGTCGGCATGTGGATCAGCCACAGCATCCACCATTTATGTTCCCAAAGGAGGGTATTTGATTAAAGCTGCGGAATTCAGAGGGCCCTGCAAGAGTAGAATTGCAGTTCAGATTGATGGATCAATTATTGCTCCTACTGATTATCGTGCCCTTGGAAATTCTGGGTATTGGATTTTGTTCATTAAAGTTAATAGACTTTCAGTCATCGGTGGCACTCTCGACGGCAAAGGGCCCGGCTTCTGGGCTTGCCGGAAATCTGGAAAGAATTGCCCCCAAGGAGCTAGTGTAAGCTGCCAATCATGCCTTAAATCTTGAAATAAATAAATAAATGGTTAAAATTCTGTTTTTAAATTTGGCATTTGTATGTGTGATTGCAGTCAATAACGTTCGAATGGGCTAACGATGTACTGATAACTGGGTTGACATCGATCAACAGTCAAGAAACTCACCTTGTGGTCAATCATTGCGACAATGTCAATGTCCGGAATGTGAAGCTCTTTGCTCCCGACCAAAGCCCTAACACCGATGGCATCCACGTGCAGTTCTCTACCGGCGTTACCATCACCGGAAGTACACTTATGACCGGAGATGATTGCATCTCAATCGGTCCAGGTACCAGAAACTTGTTTATGAACAACATCAAGTGTGGCCCTGGACATGGCGTAAGGTACTTGAGCAGCTAAAAATTATTGTAAACGTATGCAATAATTCAGTTGATGGATCTTGAGAAGACTTTAACTTTGATTTTTATCGTATTCGATTGTTGAATTTTGCAGCATTGGTAGTCTTGGGAAGGACTTTAACGAAGATGGAGTACAAAATATAACACTGATGAATTCAGTACTCTCAGGATCTGATAATGGAGTAAGAATCAAATCATGGGCAAGACCTAGCAAGAGTTTTGTGAGACATGTTCTGTTCCAAAACATTATTATGAATAACGTTCAGAATCCAATTATAATCGATCAAAACTACTGCCCCAACAATCAAGGCTGCCCTCGGCAGGTAAATTAATTACACGAGATCAAAATATAAACATAATTCAATATTGGCGAGATTCAATTCTCAGAGATTTAATCTTCTCTTGAATTTAACAGAGTTCTGGTGTGAAGATAAGTGAAGTGACATTCAGACACATAAGGGGATCATCTTCAACGCCAGAGGCTGTGACATTTGATTGCAGTCCGAGCAATCCATGCCGAGGAATCAGATTGCATGATATCAGACTTACTTACATGAACAAAGCAGCAACATCTTCCTGCAAGAATATTATTGGAACTACTGTCGGAGTTGTCCTGCCCGAGAGTTGCTTATAGAATAAAAGACTCCAACAATTATTCTCTTTTATAAAGAAAATAGGGTTTCTTTTGGGTTTGCATACACCACATGGAAGCAGCTATTAAGCTCCCATGATCGAGTGTTGTTAAATTCCACTTTTCTTTTTAGTATTATATGTAAATTAAATTTTCTCTTTTTAATTTACTATTAATTAACCAAATTTTATATTCAAATCTTTCCATTAATTCTAAAAGAATTTACTATTAAAATCAATTAACATGCACTCAAAACTCAAAGCAAATCCCACCAGTTAGAAGTAAATTCCGGGTTTAGAATTTTCAACATATAAATTATATCTCAAAAACTTAAATATCATGACAAAAAATTTAAGATTAAAACATAAAAGTGAAAAGATTATATAATACAACAAGAGATAATACAATACAGAGTATGCTACTGCATTAATTCGATCATAAACATTTTATGTTTTAACACTACAAAAAAATCCAAACAGATTACCACCCAGTTGATAAGAACATCCACCCTTATCCATCAAGGGGGCTATTTTCCTACAATAGTAGAGTTTTCTATTAATTTGTGAGTAGGATTTTCTCCTAATAATTATATTGTAGGGTTTTTTACTATTATGTGTGTAGATTGCCCCTTATTAATTGTAGGATTTCGCCCTCGATCCAGACGACACTTCTACCGTATCTTAGATCTTTTTTTTTTTTTTATATAAATTTTTTGCATGTGAAAAAGGAGAGATTGTTCATTGGATATAGATAGATAATATTAGTATCGACAAACCTAAACTTTTAATTTCTCATTTCTAATTAAAACTAAGTCCTATAATCAATTCAAATATCTCTGACATTAGCTTATCTGTTGAGAACTAGCCATTCATTTCATAGTGTTTTTTTTTTTCGAGAGGTAAAATCATTACATTATTTATATTATTTCCTTATAAGTAGAGGTTTAAAATTTTAATTGATTATTTCGTTAGTGTTCTTTTCATAATTTTTGTTTGTTATTTGCATGCATTGAACTCAACAGATAAAATTTTAATTAATGTACGTATTTTTGTTAGTTGCATATTAATTAATTAATTAATTATTTTTTGTCGTAATTTTCGTGGGGCACAAAAACGTTAAATTATATGATAACAAACTTTGTGGAAAACTTTTTGTAAGGATGTATGCGGTGGTCAAATTTTCCAATTAATCTTGATCACATATGTTTATTCATTAATCTTGATCACAAATGGTTATTCATTCATCTTGATCACAAATGTTTATTCATTAATCTTGATCACAAATTTTTATATATCAACTATTAATGTCAAATTTGATATTAATAAGCAATTTTAAATTCAAAAGACTATCATCATAAAGAAAAATTACTCGATAGACCAACTAAAACTCACAAAATATAAATTTTTATATTTTCAAAGATAGTACATACTTCATTCTTTCTACGTTCAAGTCGAATTTAAAATAAGAAGCAACAAGGCAAAGATTGATTTGAAAGAACGAACAACATGCAAATTGCACCAATTATTTTTGTATCCGTATATTTCTTGTAGACTTTTTTTTTTTCAGTGTCACGACAAGAAAAATCTTCCTTACCATAGAAGATAAAACGATTAATTATGTAGCGTATTTGATAAGGATTTTATTGTTATTTATGGTGATCCACATGATGAGACGGTGATTAATGATGGTCAGCAATGACAATCAACAGTTCATTACACGCAACTACAAATTACCCAATAACCTGATGATATATGTTATAATGAGGTATATATAAATCAATAAGTTGATTGGCACTCTTTAATATGTCTATCCTAGTCACTAAGTGATGTCAAGAAATCCTTTTGCCTACTTTTTCATCTAAAAAGACGGTGCAAACTGACAAACTAAATTTTTTTTTTTTTTTGGCATTTTACAGTTAGTAAGATTTATTAGATTATTAGACCAAATCTTCATGACTAAATATTTTTTACCCATTATTATCATGAATAATGCGAAATCAAAGGTGACAGCAACAATGAATCTCTACCGGTAAGATTTTAGTAATTTTTTTTCATTTGTCACCGAAACATATATACTTAATTTCAAGATCCAACTGGTTCTTTAAATACTGGTGTATGTAGTGGCTCTATAAATGTCAATAACAGGTATAGGCTGTTGCATAAATATCTGAAAACGTTAACAAGCCATGGAAGTTGTTATCCACTTCCTAGTTCTCCTGATTATACTTTTCACATCTCTCACCCTCTAATATTTCTCTATTCTGTCCAAACCCAAACCCAAAACCAATCCACCTTTATTTATTTATTTATTTGTAGACTTTTCCCCAAACCCACCTATCTCTATTCCACGGCTTATTATGCAAATGGTATAATGATTGATTTGATAGAATTATACATATTTTTTTAGACTCATGCTCAACAACGAAGGAAAAATCTTACCGACGGAAATAAAAATATATATTTAGTCTCTATACTTAATGTCAAGAGACTGATTCTTTAAATACTGGGGTTTGCAGTACCTCCATAAATATCACTAACAGGTATAAGCTGTTGCATAATAAGCCATGGAACTTGTTATCGACTTCCTACTTCTCCTGGTTATACTCTTCACATCTCTCACCCTCTATTATTTCTCTTTTCTATCCAAACCCAAGCCTACCTTTCATCATATTAATGCTGCTGAAATCTCCAAGTTCCAACAGGAAGCAGAGGTTGGCCCTTTGTCGGTGAAACTCTTGAAATTCTTTCCTTGGGGAAAAAAGGGTTCTCCGGAAAAATTTATTTCAGAGAATAAAAAAAATACTCCTCCAAGCTTTTCAAGACTTCATATCTTGGTGAAACTATGGTGTCTATATGCAGTGCAGAGGGATCCAATGAGAACAAATTTGTACAATCTTGGTTACCAGTTAACCTCCACAAAATCTTTCCGAATTCTGATAAAACGAACATGGTGGATGAAACTATAAGAATCCGGAAAATCACTACCGCTTTTACTAAGCCTGCGGCACTCCAGAACTACGTTGAAATTTTCGATGCTGTAGCAAAAGAGCATTTACTCAAGTACTGGGAGCGCAAACAGCAGGTTAAAGGTGCAACCCCTAGCAGAAAAATTCACATTTACACTAGCTTGTCGGTTGATTTTAAGCATTCATGACGCGGAAACAGTGGATGAACTTGAGAAATTATTCAACAGCTTTGTTTCTGGTTTGATTTCATTGCCTATAAATCTCCCTGGAACAAGATACAACCGAGCACTTAAAGCATCAAAGGAACTTTGCAAGAAGTTTGAGGCGATGATTAGGCAGAGAAGGACTGATGTTCAGGAAAAGAAGAAATCAGATGAGTCAAAAGAAGGCATTTTTCAATGCTACTACAAGAGAAATACAAGGATGGTGAAAACCTTCTGAATCTGATCTTGCCAACAAGATAACAGGGTTAATACTGGGTGTACACATCGCTACAAGTGTAACCATGGTTTCCATTGTTAAGTTTCTTGCTGAGCTACCACAAGTATGCGAGGGAGTCCTTCAAGGTATGTGTCTATAGCATCTCGTGTTTTTTTTTTTTCTGATGTTTATGTAATAAGTTATAGGCAACTAATTAACTTTCTATTTAACCTCTTTTCGTGTAAAAAGAGCACACGGAGATATCAAAATCGAAAGGACCAGAAGAGTTGTTGAATTTTGAGGACATAAGAAAGATGAAGTATTCGTGGAATGTTGCAAGTGAAGTGTTAAGGTTGCAGCCACCGAAGTTCGGAGCCTTCAGGGAGGCTTTCACCGACTTCGAATGTAATGGACTTTTAATTCCAAAGGGATGGAGGTAATATACTGTGTGCATTATATTGTTTTCATCATATGTGTAACAAAGATATATATTGTTTGATGCTTTGCTTGCATGCAGTTGCACTGGGGTCCGCCTGTCACACGAGAAAATCCTGAATACTTTCCGGATCCTGAAAGTTTGATCCATCTAGATTTGAAGGAAATCAAGAAGAGTTCCATTCTCGTATATCCCATTTGGAGGAGGTCCTCACATATGTTCTGGTATCATAAAGATGGTGATGGTTCTCATTATGGAATTGATGTAGCATCCATGAAGCCTGCAGGGTAATTCTTAAATGTTTGAAAATTTTCTTCGATGTAAACATTTGACCATATCAATGTCGCTGCAATGACTGGTAAGTATTTGTGGGCTCAACAAAAGCATTTCAAATACTGCGACTAACTACAAATTTATGATAAATGTATTGCTAGGAGTACCAGAATTAGCTGGTGAAATATCATAAACTTTTTTCCTCAACAACATGCTGTACATTAATTGTCTGCTTTTCTTCTGGTGATGCCTTTGTCCTGCATCAATATGCCTAATTACTTGAGAGATGTGAGATTGTCCGATTTGTTAGTTGAGCCTGCGCCACTCCCGAACTACGTTGAATCTTTCGATGCAGTAGGAAATAAGCTTTTACTCAAGTACTGGGAGTGCAAACAAAAGGTTAAAATGCAATCACTAGCTGAAAAATTCACATTTACTTTAGCCTGTCGATTGTTTCTAAACATTCATGATTCGGAAATAGTCGAAGAACTTGAAAAATTATTTAATAGCTTAGTTTCTGGTTTATAATAGTTTTTTTAATTGCAACAAGATACAACTTAAAGCATCAAAGGAACTTCGTAAGAAGTTTGAGACGTGATTCGGCAGAGAATGGCTGATGTTCAGGAAAAGAGGAAATCAGATGACTCGAAAGAAGGCATATTTTAATTGCTACTACAAAAGAAATACAAGGATGGCGAAAACGTGTCTGAATCTGATCTTGCCAACAAGATAACAGCGTTAATGCTCGCTGCACATAGCATACGGAGATAGCAAAATCGAAAGGACCAGAAGAATCGTTGAATTTTGAGGACATAAGAAAGATGAAGTTCTCGTGGAATGTTGCAAGTGAAGTGTTAAGGTTGCAGCCACCGAGTTTCGGAACCTTCAGGGAGGCTCTCACTGACTTCGATTACAATGGATTTATAATTCCAAAGGGATGGAAAGTAATGCATTACACTTTCTTCAGTAATTTTTTTTTTTTCATGTATATATTAAATATATATACTCTTTGTTGCTTTGCACGCACGCAGTTACACTTGTCTGTGCTTGGCACACGAAAAAATCCTTAATACTTTCCGGATCCTGAAAAGTTTGGTCCATCGAGATTTGAAGGAAATCAAAAGAGAGTTCCATTCTCGTATGTCCCATTTGGAGGAGGTCCCCGCATATGTCCTGGAAAGGAGTATGCAAGGTTACAAATCCTTGTATTCATGCATAATGTGATCACTAAATTCAGGTGGGAGAAGGTGTTCCAGGATAAGCAAATGATAAGGGATTCACTTTTAGTGGCTGCCAGAGGACTTCCAATTCATCTTTATCCCCATAATTAACCATATATTAGCTTAAGCTTAATTAATTAGTCTTGTTATTTCCTCTTGTTCTTTCTTTGTCGCATCAACATCAAATATTTACAATAAATCTTCAAACAAGCTGTGAATCCATCCCTCTCCAGCTCAAGGGACAACGAAACAATGAAATAAAGATTGCAAAGATCCTGAAAATCCTTCTGAATATCCATGCAGATCTCTCAAAATTTGTTGATTGATTTACAATAATCAAGACATCTATCAAATTAATAGTTTACCATAATCAGACAAATGATGTGGAAAACTGTGTCCTCATTATCATGTTTAGTCTTGGATTATCGTCTATAAAGCGAGGATTGTAATATATTTTCAAATAAGTAAAAATAATTTGTGAGAACGTGTTGTGCTTTGAGCTTTGCCTTTGTGAGTTTGGACGTGTTTTAATTTGTGACCTTGTCGTTTCATTGTTTATGCCAATGCCACAATTGTTCTCCTAAGCAGCAAGCTAGCTACTGATATAGGTATTTCAACAGAAGACTAGCTAATTTCTTCCGTGCGATATCATTTGTGCTAAAATCAAATCTACAACGGAGTCAAATTCATGACAGGCTCCGTGGCCAAAACGCACAATATTTATTCTGCAATGTAAATTATTTCACCGTCTGTCTTTAATAACTTCTTGTTGCCCATTAATTTCATTGTTCCTGGTTGCAATTTATTGCAACAAAAGTCTTTCAAAGTGTTCTGTGTCATTTCGGAGAGCTTTTTCCTTTCTCTGGATTAGCTTTCCTTTCTGGATTAATGTCAAATAAGCAATTGCATGTCAGCATTTAGTGGATACATACGTGTACTGCCATAGAATCTCAATTTTCTCAGAGAATCACGAAGAAAATTGAAAGTCTATAAAACAAGTGCTAGTAAGCATATATAATTCATGTATAGCTGATATAGCTTTTCCATTTTGCAATTCAAAGAGTTTCTTAATGAGATTATTTGATTGCGACTTGATATATCACAAGCTTTCACTCTGTATAATAAATTACTATCAGAGAATGAAATCTTTTATAGGATTAATCGTAGGCTGACTTGACAAAATGTGTTGTGGCACATCCCTTGCTTCTCTCTGTTATTAATGATTTCGGAGCATCCTCTGTTCTGTCTTGCAGCCAACATCATATATAACATTCCGAACGTCAGAAATTGATGAAGTTGACAAAGATCTGCAATTCAGGCTTAGCGAGGATCTTGGTGTCACAAAGGGAGTGATGGTTCTGATTTTTTTATTGAATTGATGTAGCATCCATGAAGCCTGCAGGGCACTTCTTAAGTGTTTGAAATTGTTCATCGATATAACATTTTACCATGTCAATGTCGCAGCAATGACTTGAAAGTATTTGCAGTGATAAATTCAGGCTTAATGATGATCTTTGTATCATAAAGGGCTCAACGAAAGCATTTCAAATACTGCAACTAACTACAAATTTATGATAAATTGCTTCAAAGGACTTTCGAAGTAAGCTAGGAGTACCAGAATTAGCTGGTGAAATATCATAGACTTTTTACCCCAACAAGTATTGTACATTAATTTTCCGCTTTTCTTCTGGGATGCTTTTGCCCTGCATCAATATGCCTATTTACTTGAGAGATGTGAGATTGTCCGATTTGTTGGTTAAGCACCAATGGAATAGCGAAGACAAGAAGCTAATTTTTCAAGAAAATGAGAGTTTACAACTGTTGGAGAATCAAACTCTTTGCCTGTAACCCAATACACCATTTATTTCTCCATCACTCCAAAGAACACTTAAGCTCCTCAATTCAATTCACCTCATATTTGGTTCTCAAATTTCACTCCAATGCATTCATGTTTCATTGATTGTGCATATACTACAAAAAAGTCATGAATACAAGCCATGATAATGGGAGAAAAATCCTTATTCCATGAAAGTGTTTAATGGTCATGCAAAACCTTCAAATTAATAAGCTAGGGAGTTTCTGAAAATGCATCGCAAAACAGTTAATCAATACAACCATCCTCTGCTTCACTCTGTTCTTGATGATTAGAGTACAATTCCGACATCAAAAATGAAGAAATGGGGCATCTTTTTTTGTCTCAGTCCAGCCTGCAGGTTTCATTTGTCTCATCATGGATGGTTTAACATCTTCAAGTGTATGCATTATCTAATTGTCCTCTGAAGATATCTGTCAATGCGATGCAAATATAGTATTTCCCGGGGCATGGTTTAGCAATTGGGCAGCTGGAAAGCGACAAGTATCGTGGAGTTTCCAGTTCACCGTTTGAGCTTCAACTATCTTCACGAACAAACCAGCTTTGATGTAACATCCTGAAAAGGGAATATCAATGCTGCTTACAAGATGAAGTTGGCAGGTCAAGCATGAAAATGTGCAGCAAGGAAAGACAGTTCATTAATACATTTCGCGACATATTTGTCAACCAGAAGCAAAAATCTTATGGCTTTGTATCGTCAGCCTATCTATTATCACTCTATTTCAACAAGATAACGGATTGATCATCTGCTAGAAAGAAACACAAACAACCTTTGGCATAAAGAAATGGGTGACAATACTTTAACTAAAAATCTAGGTAGAGAACATAGGAAAAGTTAATCAACAGAAAAACACACTAATTAGCTTAGCCAACAACCATTGTGAGCATCAATTGTTGACAAAGTGACAACAAATCAAATTGCCTTATTATAATATATCTGGTAAGGAAGAATATAACATGATAAAGGTATCCTTCAATTACAGTTCACCAGTAGAAGAATATAACTAAAGTCATCCCTTGCAAATGAAGTACTTAAAAGAAAACATGGGGATCGAAACTTCAATTTGGGGAAAACAAAAATGGGTTTCTTTTGGGGTTTGCATACATCACATGGAAGCAGCTGCTAAAGCTCCCATGGTTTGACTGTTGAAGTAAATTCCACCTTTCTTATTAGTATTATATGTGCATTAATTTTTCTCTTTTCAATTTAATATTAATTAGCCAAATTTTAAATTCAAATATTTCCATTAATTCTAAAAGAATTTACCAACAAAATCATTTTGACATTCACTCAAAGCAAATATCAGTAGTTAGAAGTAAATTTCTACGAATATATGTGTAGATTTTCCACTACTAATTATAAGATTTCGTATTTTAGAAGACACCTCAACCGCATCCTAAGTCTTCTTTCTTTTTATAAACTTTTTGCACTTGAAAAAAGAGAGGTTGTTGAATACAGATAATATTAGAATCAATAACACCTAAACTATTAATTTCTCAATTCTAAAATAAAACCCTATAGTCAATTCAATTCCCCAACACATTAGCTCATCTGTTAAGAAGTAACCATTGGTTTCATAGTCTTCTTGGAGAGGTGTAAGTACTTTATAAGAGTTTTTTAACAAGGGTTTTGAGTGTGAGAAAATGAAAGAAACGGTTTTGAATTCCAAAAATACACGCAATATGCTTTTTAAGAAAAATGTATAATATGGTTTCTTTTGTTAGACATAAATATTGCTTTCTCGTATTTCACTTGAAAATTAAAAATAAATTTAATTTAATTTAATTTCTAAAGTATTCGCAAAAGAATTTTTGACAAAAATAAATATAATGTTTCATTTATAGAAAAAAAAATACAATATATATGGTAAAAATACAATGATTTTTTAATTATGTTTTAAGAAATAAAAAATTTAACGACTAGGATATCATAAAAAAATATAATTTTGTTTCTTACTTAGAGTTGGATGGATTTATTAAATATTTTAAGATTGTAGTGTACATTCATTTTCTGCCCTCTCTTTAAGTTAGATTTTGGAATGGGTTCTTCCCAAGTTCATTTCTAAACATAGCATTAGAGCTGGACCTTCGCAGATTGTGAACCTTCTCATGCATCTGGTCCATGCTTCATGGGAGGGAGAGAGAATTAACTCGTCCCATATCACTATTGTCCCAAGCTGTTATTATCTTTATATATAGGTCAAAAACTCCTCTTTTGAGCTAGTTTTTGAGTTGATTTCTATTCAAACTTGATCCATACAAATATTTATTAAATTCTCCAAGGTATCATTTATATCATTCCCTTATACAAACATAAGATTTATACAACCTTTTCATAACAATAAAAATAATTTTTGAAATATAATTTTAAAAAAATATCACTTCTATTTTTTAAAATATATTATAAGATAGGGATTATTTTTAAAAGTAACTTTAAAAGAAAATTAATATGATAATATTATATTATAGGTACATGTTTTTATATTTTCAAGAGACAAACAAATTTTCATGAACAAAAGTCAATTAAACTAAACCTTTGCATAAAAGTATACAAGTTTTGCAAAAAAGGTAAAATACATAAGACTAGTGATAATAATAAATATTATAGTATAACTTTGTATAAAAAATTTATATTTTTAACACTATTAAAAATTTTATTAAATATTTCAAAAAATTTTTTTAACTACTTGGAGAGAGCATACGAAAACAATAGAATGAATAAATAAAAACTGGTGTGTCTTTTAAAAAAAAAATTATAAATATTGTATAAATGATGATCTAAATAGATTAGTGAGATAAGTATATTTATAAGAAAATTATTGCAACAATAATTCTAAGCTGATGTTGGGTGAATCTTAAAACTCTCTCTTTTCTCTTGATATTTGAAAGTAAAACTTTAGGTTTTAAGTAATTATCCTAATTAGAATTATATCCTACGATTAGCCGAAAATATCTTAATCAAAATGCAAAACATCTTGATCTTTTTTTATCAAATTTTATAAAACAGAAATTAAATAATATAAATAATATTACTTTGCAAATTAAGAATTGAACGTAGAAGAAGCAGCAGACGATATAATGATTGATTTGACAGAATTATTATTTCTTTTAGACTTCTCCCCAACAACGAAGGAAAAATCTTCTACTATGGAGGTCATCAAGTGACGGAAATAGAAATATATATTTAGTCTCTACGCTTAATTTCAAGTAACTGATTCTTTAAATACTGGGGTATGTAGTGCCTCCATACACCTCACTAAAAAGTATGAGCTGTTGCATTATAAGCCATGGAGCTTGTTATCGACTTCCTACTTCTCCTGGTTATACTTTTCACATCTCTCACCCTCTATTGTTTCTCTTTTCTATCCAAACCGAAACCCAAGCTCACCTTTCAAAATATTAATGCTGCTGAAAATCTCCAAGTTTCACCGGGCAGCACAGGTTGGCCCTTTGTTGGTGAAACTCTTGAATTTCTTCCATGGGGGAAATCGGGTTGTCTGGACAAATTGATTTCACATAGAATAAAAAAAGTACTACTCCAAGCTTTTCAAGGCATCATATCTTGGTGAAACTATGGTGTGCATATGCAGTGCAGAGGGAAAAAAATTCTTGTTCTCCAATGAGAGCAAGCTTGTACAGTCTTGGTTGCCAGGTAACTTGGATAAAATCTTTCCGAATTCCGATAAAACGACCGTCGTGGATGCAACTATGAGAGTCCGGAAAGTCGTTACAGCTTTTACTGAGCCTGCCGCACTCCAGAACTACGTTGGATTTGTTGATGCAGTAGCAAAAGAGCATTTACTCAAGTACTGGGAGTGCAAACGACAGGTTAAGGAGAAAAATTCACATTTACAGTAGACTGTCCATTGTTTTTAAATATTCATGATTCGGAACCGGTGGAAGACCTAGAGAAACTATTTACTAGTTTGCTTTCTGGTGATTTCATTGCCTATAAATCTCGCTGGAACAAGATACAACAGAGCACTTAAGGCATCAAAGGAACTTCGCAAGAAGTTTGGGGCGATGATTAGGCAGAGAAGGACTGATGTTCAGGAAAAGAAGAAATCAGATGACTCAAAAGAAGACATATTTTCATTGCTAAATACAAGGATGGCGAAAACGTTTCGGAATTTGATCTTGCCAACAAGATAAAAGGGTTAATGCTCGCTGCACATAGCACTACAAGTGCAACCGTGATTTCCATTATCAAGTTTCTTGCTGAGCTACCACAAGTTTACGAGGGTGTCCTTCAAGGTACATAGACGTAGTATCTCATTCTTTTTTTTTTTTTTTTTTAATTTTCTGATGTTTATGTAATAAGTATAGGCAACTAATAATTTCTTTGTGTATGAAAAGAGCATATGGAGATAGCGAAGTCGAAAGCACCAGAGGAGTTGTTGAGTTTTGAGGACGCAAGAAAGATGAAATACTCGTGGAATGTTGCATGTGAAGTTTTAAGATTGCAGCCACCAAGATTGCAATTATATGGATTTATAATTGCAAAGGGATGGAAGGTAATATACTTTACGCATTCTATTGTTTATCGTGTGTGTGTTAATCTACATATATACTGTTTGATGCTTTCTGTACTTGCAGTTGCACTGGGCAGCGCTTGGCACCCAAAAAAATCCTGAATACTTTCAGGATCCTGAAAAGTTTGATCCATCGAGATTTGAAGAAAAATCAAGAGAGTTCCATTCTCGTATGTCCCTTTTGGAGGCGGTCCTCGCATATGTCCTGGAAAGGAGTTTGCAACGTTACCAATCCTTGTATTCATGCATAATGCGATCGCGAAATTTAGGTGGGAGAATTCCGGGATGAGCAAATGATAAGGGATCAACTTTTAGTGGCTGCCGGAGGACTTCCAATTCATCTTTATTCCCATAATTAACCATATATATATATATATATGCATAATGTCACGCCCCGTGTGAACAGTAACCGTGGCCGAGACTTTATACGCGCAGCACTTGCGCGAGGGAAAATTCGGGACAAGCAGGCGCGTGAGCTTCGCTAATATGACTCGTCGGCAGAACGGGTTAAGGGGGCAATGAGGCATTTGGGCCAAAGATCCATATATTCTTCCTTATTGGCATTGTTGTACTTATAGCCCAATGTTAGCCCAACTAGCCCAACTTCTAAAATGGTGGCCCAATTAGCCAAAGTTTTAGAATTGTGTAGATAACACTACAATTTTGACCATTGCATAGATATTTTATAGGTCATTCTAAAAGGCCAATCTTATCCCTCGAAAGTGTATTGTGAGGTGCAATTTTAGCCGTCCATTATATGTAAGTTTTCCTATAAACAGGTGAGGCCTCATTTGGCCAAACCAAGCAATCAAGCAATAAATTTGAGTTGTGTAAATCATTCTTCACTCAAACTTTTATTGCTCTTTCTTCTCTTTTTATTTATAAGCTTCCGTTTTAGCGCGTTGCGGATATCGAAGGCTTGCTTAGTGAGCGGGTTTGCTAAGCGCCACACGGTCGAAGCGGGTGAAGAGAGTGAGACCGTGATAATAAGCTATGAATCCATCCGTCTCCAGCTCAAGGGACAATAATAAAACAACCAAATAAAGATGACAAAGATACCGAAAATCCTTCTCAATGTCATCAAATTAATACTTTATCATAATCAGATAAATGACGCGTAAAAGGGAATCACTCATTCATATAATTCATTTTGAATCATTATTATTTTTAGTCTTTGATTATCATATTCTTTATTTATAAAATAATATCATTTCCTCTATTTATAAAATCCTCCTACAAGCGTACTTGACTTAATTAGACAGTAAATTTAGTCAAGGAGTTACCTAAGGATAGCCACTACTCTGCTCTAAAGGGCTCCGCGACTTGAATTATTACAACCTAATTATTCATTTATCTATTTATATTTATCTTTATATATCATTAACTAATTGTTGTGTTTTAGGGTCTATCTAGTTGTGCTAGTTAATAGTTTATAAATACTAAATATTAATTGAAAAATATTTTTATTTACACGTGTTCAATTTTAAAAAAGGGAGAGCAAATAATTATATAAGTTAAATTTTATTTAAACTATTATTGTTGAAAAGTGATATAAAAAGTTACTGGTCGTTATATATAAATCATGTGTGACACTATTTTTTCTTTCAAATAACATGTCAATACACTTTTAATGTTTAATATATATTAAATCTTGCATGTGTACTATCTATAAAAACTCGCTTAATAAAAGTGATGTGGAAAGTATGTTGGCCCTTTTTTTCTCTTTAACTTAATTGGTAATTTTGTTATGTTCAAGTAATTAAGTGTATTTTTTTAACTTAGGGCTTGTTTTATTTTTTTAAAATTTATTGACTTAATTTTGCTATATTAACTAATTAAATATGTTTCATTTTATAAATTAACAAAAAATTTTAAAATATTTTTTCTATTAAGCAAAAAGTAAATTTCTTTTCTTGAATCCAAAAAATTTTAAACATTTAATCAGATTTCTTCTAATAAATATTACATGTAAGTGTAAAAATATATAATTTTAGATTTTTTTGGTTAAAAAACAAATATATCCTTTAGATTTCAAATAAAAAGAATATATCTATCATTTAGACTGAGATATTCAGGTCTTTTAAGATTTTAAAATTTTCAGATTTTCAATTTAAAAAAAAAACACAAAAGGTACTTTAATATCAATTTTATGACACTTTTTACCATTAAGCAGAAAATCAATTTTTTTTTTAACTTTTTTGTTGAATCTAAAAATTTGAATAATTTAATTAAGTTCTTTTTTCAAAAAATTCTTATATAATTAATTTACACACAATGTAAAAGTATTAATTTTAAATTTTTTATTTGAAAAATTAAATAATTTTGTACTTATATTAACATTTAAGATACAAAAAATATAGGTCTATTCATATTTTAATTTGTCTACTTAGAATCACTTTTGATCATTGCAACAATAATTCAACACCTAGTATGAGTCAATATTAAAAGTCTCTTCTTTCTTTTTGATATATTAAAATAAAGACTAGATATATATTTCAAGAAATTATCATAAAATTATATCTTAGGATTACTACTCATTTTGATATCTTAATCAAAAGTGCATATATACAATGACAAAAGCGTATTGAAAGGTGAATTCCACAATATGTGTTCAGACTTTGGGCTTCACAAAAAAGTAGAAATTTAATTGTTTGTTGACTTCTAGTGGAAATTCTAACTATTTTAACATTTTATTAATCATTTTTATTAGAAATTAAATGTTACTAATAATATTTCTTCTCTATATAATATCAGAGTGATTTTTCATTAAATAAAAATTTAAGTTTAAAAAACATGCTTATTCAATTGAAATGGGATAAAAAGTGTGAACACAAATACAATTGTAAGAATAAATGAACCTACCGATCACGACTCTATCAAGGGTTGATGAACCTAATTATAAAAAGTGGTGGGAAATGGCCCACGGTAGAAGTAAAGGAAAGAAATTTTGAGCTATAATGTTTGACCATAATTACTCATATTTCTATGATATTAATGCACGTGGGGGTGGGGGCATCATAATTTCTTGTTTTACGTGTGATAAGCTATGACCAATTTTTGTGCAAGCTTTTTCATCTCAAAAGGTAAGTAGTGCAATGCCAAAAAAAAAATTTAATGTCAGAGAGATTTCCCCTAAACTTTGTATACTATGCCAAAAAACAATTTACCAAACAAAATACATATGTTTTTGTGTATGTAGAATTGTTTCTGATTGTAATAGATAGCTAACAGATACACATCGGTGTGCATTAAATTTCTTCATCGATTATTGGTGTAAGAAAGCAATTTGTTTGGTTAATTTTGTGGGCTTGATGCATTGGTTGTCTAATTGATATTAGTGTATAAGAATGAGAAACCAAAGAAAACATATGATAAGGAATTGAGTAAAAATTTTTTATTTTCTTTTAAATTGATAAGAATCATAGTAATATTAGAATTGCCTGACGCAGATATAACTGAAATAAATTAGTCAAATCTTCGTGTAGAAATTATGGTAAAACTTAAGTCATATACTAAAAGTCAGTTATTTTCTTTAAATTATATTATTTTCCTTCAAAATTTATATTTCAAATAATATCATAAAATTAAGACGAAAAATGAAATAATAAATAATTAGCAGAAAACAGCTGTCGGGATAGAGTAGTCAATTTGTGCAATCTTGATCACAACCGTTAATTTTATGTTGCAGAAAAACTTTGAGAATAATTTGTGGGTTTGTGCATTTTTATTTTAAGTCCATGAAACTTTTGCAAACTTATCCCCTCAGGAAGAAGAAGAAAAAAATCTTCCCCACTGCACAAGTCATGAGGTCTCGTCACCAAAAAAAAAAAATAAATAAAAGTAAAGTCACGAGGCATTGTTCACTTGGGCGTCCATGAACCTCTCATTTTGCTCTACTTCAAATTTTTAAATTTGAAAGAAAATAATAGCATAACCTTGTGAATAAATAAAACTAACAAAATTAGTACAGATCAACATTTAGGTGAATATAAAAACATCACGAAGTAGAAATAAATTATCATAAATTTTAATTTAAATAAAAATCTATATTTTATTGTAAAAACATAAAAAAAAAAAAAAAAAATTGAAGATACTCACTGGGAGAGAGTAAAACTAGGTCGCTAAAATTAGAATTTTGGATAGTTATGCTGCACCACCAGGTACATCTAACATATTCAAATTTATATATTTGTATTATGTATAGTAGATTATCGAATAAATTTTTATCATAGTCGTTCTTATCTTATAGATTTTGCTTAAACAATATATGAAGGTTACTAAAAGTATGGGACAAGAATTCTCTGCTTGTTTCTTTTCTCCTTAATTTATCCTTAACTTTTAACCATCTTTTGACATATGACATTCATAAAATTCAATGGCTAAGATCTTAAACTTAATTAATTACCAATTACCAATTATTTTCCTTCCTAAAACAATGCATCTTACTTTTTTTTTCAAAAAAAATAATAATTTTATCTTTTCCCTCTTTTCTCTCTCTCACCTTTTTATTTTTGGTTTAAAAATAGAAAAATTTCAAAAATTCAAAGGTTGTAAATTTATTTCTTTCTTCTTACTTGTCAACCCATAAAAATTCAATTTAAAGTAGAAAATTTTTTCCCTTGCTAATGATTAGAAAAATCAAATTTATAAATTCAACCTCTTATCACAACAATTAGCCAAATTAGAATTAAATACAAATAAATAATTTGTAATATTAGAATTGCTTGATGCAGATATAGCTAAAATAAATTATTTATATATCAAGAAATTAAGACGAAAAATAAAATAATAAATAATTAGAAGAGAACAATTATCAGGATGGAGTAGTCAATTTGTGCAATCTTGATCACAAATGTTAGTTTTATGTTGTAGAAAAACTTTGAGAATAATTTGTCGGCTTCTGCATTTGTATTTTAAGTTCGTCACTACGCAAGTCATGAGGCATTATTGACATGTCTACCTCCCGATGAACCTCTCATTTCCTCTATATATGAATTGGTCTTTAAATTTTTAAATTTAAAAAAATAATATCATAACATTGCAAATAAATAAATATTAACAAAATTAATACAAATTAAAATTTAGGTGAATATAAATCGCCGTAAAGTGAGAATAAAACATCATATATTTTGAGTTAGGTAAAAAATCTATATTTATTAAAAAATAAAAAATAAAATAAAATTGAATACATCTCCTTGAGAGAGAGTAGAACTCGCTCTCCAATGAGACGCAAATTAGAACTTTGAGTGGATATGGTGATGCATGAATATTTTGCACAAGATACGTCTAATACATTGGACCATATATATTTGTATTATATATAGCAATATTACTGAATAACATTTGATCATAGTTGTTCTCATCTTGAGTTTGCTTACACAATGAAAGTTACTAAAAATACGATGGGTACAGTTTTAGAGTGTTATCATTGGAAGTTATCAAGGGTAAACATCTTGGAAATTTTCTTTCGTCAGGTTCATGTTCATCTCCACACATGAACATATCAGTACTTGATCAAATGCTGGATCCTCGGTTTCCATCTCCATCGCTTGACGTTCGGGGCAAATTGATATCAATCATGAATGTTGCCTTCTTGTGTGTAGATAAGAATGTAAATTCTGGACCAATCATGTACAAAGTATTTATAATATTAGTATTCCTGATCTCCTTCTAATATTTTTGTAAGGAAAGGAGAATATAATTGTTTTGTGGATTTATTGTCCAATTGATATTTTCTTCAAATCATATTTATCTTTTTCAAAATTTATATTGATTGCATAAAAGGTGCAAGTTTTTAAAAAAATTATTCAATGCTGCAATTGTTTATTAAATATTATTATATATAATATTGTTAAAAGTATAGAACATATTATATGCTAAAATCATTGTTGACTTTAGAGTCAAGACCCATCGGATATCTCGTTTGCTCATGTGTGGCTGCTATAAATTTGCTCCTATTTCATCTAATTTACTTTTGTTTATTTTATAGAATAATAAAATCTTTGACCTTAATACAATCAAAATTTTTTTATGATGCACGTAATATGATTCACAATTTTTTTTTGATGACTTTGTTAGTGTTCTCTTCGTAATTTTTGCTTGTTATTTCAAGGCGTTGGACTCATAGCGAATAATATTTCTGTTAATTTCATATTAAATTATTTTTTAAAAAATAATTTTCAAAGTTTTGTGGAGTGTAAAAATGCTAAATTAATTATACAAAAAATATATTGTGGAAAACTTTTTCTAAGGATGCAGTGCTCAATTCGTCCAATTATTCTTGATCATAAATGTTTATTCCATGTTGTGGAAAAACTTTAAGCGTAATTTGACTGCTTTTAGCGTGTTCTAAGTTCTAACGATTTAAACGCTCAAGACTTTGTTTGATATTGAAATGTGGAAGTTGCAAAATCACAATGTATATGAATAAAAATATTTTGACTTCAAATATTAATTATAAAAGCTGGTGTTAGTTACTAATTTTAAATGCCAAAAACATTGTTTTATATACCAATTATTAATTGTAAAATTTAGTGTTGCCAAACATGTTTAAGCATGACCAAAAAATACTGTAATATTAAAAAAAATAATTTGGTGTAAGTAAGATTTGAACTGTAAACTATGAATGTTACCTTCTTGTGCGTAGATAAGAATCCAAATTCTAGACCAATCATGTAGAAAGCCAGTCGAATTCCAAATTCTAGACCGATCAAGTACAAAATCAATCAACTATTATGCATGTAAACTAGGTATTTTTCACATTTCCTTATCGGTCAATTAATGTTAAATAAAAGTATATTTTATTTTCCAATTAATTAAAGTGGTATGTAATGACTCTTTTAATTGAAAATAATAATATAATACTTTCGTTTCATTTTTTATGTATACTAATGTTAATTTCTCAATACATATATTTACTTTAAAATTACTACACACGTCGCATTCCTACACATTAAATGCACAAACACATACTTTATTGCATAATTTAAATTTCTATCAGCCCTGCTTGCAAGTTGGCTTGACTCAATTACAAAGTAAATGAAAGTCAAGCTGCTGCTTAATTAGGACAGCGACTACTCTACTTTAGAGGGCTCCGCGATTTGAATTATTATAACTACTTATTTATTCATTCTAGTTGTTGTGTGATTTAGAGGGTCCGCGATTTGTTGCATGTAATATGTTTGATTCGCAATTTTCTTTTGGATGATTTTGTTATTGTTCTCTTCATAGTTCTGGTTTGTTATTTTAATGCGCTGGACTCAACAAATAAAATTCTCCATTTTTCTATGCAGTCCTTAGATATAGAGAAAATAATATTTTAATGTGTTCTGTTAGTTGCATATTAAATTAGTTTTTGTTCTAAGTTTTGTGGGGGATAAAAGTGTTAAATTAATTATACAAAAAAAAGTATGCTGTGGAAAACTTTTTCTAAGGATGCAGTGGTCAATTTGTCCAATTAATTTTGATCACAAATGTTTATTTCGCTTTGTGGAAATATCTTTAGCGTAATTTGTTGCGGATTTAGTGCTAAAAGTTTTTCCACAACATGAACTAAACATTCTAACCTTTTAAACTCAAGAGTTTGTTTGATATTGACTTGTGGAGGTTATAAAATCACCATCTATATGAATAAAAATGTTTGATTTCTAATATTAATAATTAAAATTGGTATTACTTAATAGTTCTAAATGTAAAAAAAAATATTTTTATATATTGATTCTTAATTGACTTTGGTTTTGCAAAACACTTTTAAGCATAATGAAAAATATTGTAATATTTAAAAAATAAACCCGATGCAAGTAAGATTGAACTCCAAACCTTTTATATTACTCTAAAAAAAAGATTATTAGATGAACAACTAGTATAAAATATAAATTTATACTCTGTATATGTATGTGAATGCTAAAATTTGCGGCGTCTAAAAGAAACAAGAAGACAAAGATTGATTTGAAAGAATAACAGCAAAAGCATCACTTATTTTCATATTCATATATTTCTCGTAGACATTTCCCCTCAGAAACTTCAACGAGAAGAAAAATTGCCCCTACTACAAAAGTCATTAGCTAGGCATTATTGACTTGTTTATGCTCTCATTCGCTCTATAAAATGGTCTTTCTCTGTGTTTGTTTTCTAAAACTCTCAACATAAACAATGAAGCCGTATCATTCAAGTTTGCTCTGCTTTATTTTTCTGATTCTAGTTCTTGTGTTAAAATTTTCATTTGCTGTCTCTTCTGATGCATCTGAAGAAGTGAATGCACTTCTCAAATGGAAAACCAGCCTTCACCAAAACCAGCTAAATTCTTCTATTTTACCTTCATGGACTCTTCTGCCTGTTAACGTCACTCCCACAATAACCATGTGTTCTTGGTCTGGAATTGATTGCAACCAAGCAGGAAGAGTCATCCGTATTTTCCTGCCAAATATAAATTTAAAAGGTACGCTTCAGGAATTCTCATTCTCATCCTTTCCTCAACTTGAGTATCTTGATCTTCGCTTTAACAAATTTTTTGGTAATATTCCGCCTCAAATCAGTAAACTTTCAAAACTCATGAACCTTTATTTAAATTTCAATCGATTCTCTGGAAAAATACCACCAGAAGTTGGCCTTTTGTCTCATTTGGTGGTCATTGATAGCAGCTGGAATCAATTAACTGGCTCAATTCCATCAGAATTAGGCCAGTTAAGTTCTCTTAAGGTGCTTTTCTTGCAAGATAATCTTTTGGAAGGCTCGATCCCTTCTTCTTTGAGTAACTTGAGCAATTTGCAGTATTTATTTCTCAATAGTAATTCACTTTCTGGTTCTATTCCCTCAAATATTGGAAACTTGAAGTCCCTTTATGAATTAGATTTTAGCACAAATTATCTTAGTGGTTCAATCCCGCTTTCCTTGGGTAATTCAAGTAACTTGCTTCGTTTGTATCTTTATAGTAATTCACTTTCTGGTTCTATTCCATCAACTATAGGAAATTTGAAATTCTTTGAAGATTTACAATTGAGTTCAAATCAACTCACTAGTTACATTCCATATTCGTTAAATAATTTAACCGTTTTACATTCTTTAGTGCTTTTTGAGAATAAGCTTACAGGTTATTTACCTCATAATATTTGTCAAAGTGGATCACTTTCTCTATTAAATATTGGTGATAACCATTTTTTAGGTCCAATTCCTAGAAGCTTGAGAAATTGTACAAATCTTATTAGAGCGCGTCTTCAATGAAACAATCTTAGTGGAAATATATCTAAAGATTTTGGTTTTTATCCGAACTTAAAATTCTTAGATCTTAGTGACAATAGATTTTATGGTGAAATCTCATCTAATTGGGGACACTGCCCACAACTAACCAGTCTAAACATTTCAGTGAATGAAATAAGTGGGAGTATATCGCCTGGGATCGGAAATTCTTCCAAATTAGAAATGCTTGATCTTTCTTCAAATGGTATAGTTGGAGAGATTCCGATAGAACTAGGAAAGTTAACTTCTCTAAGCAAAGTTATTTTGAAAGAAAACAAACTTTCTGGAAGATTACCTCAGGAACTCGGCTCATTAACCAAACTTGAGTACCTCGACTTGTCTAACAATATCTTGAACGACTCAATTTCAAAATCTATAGGCTATTGGCTGAAATTGTTCTACTTAAATTTGAGTAACAATCATTTTCACCAAATCCCAACGAAGCTAGAGAAGTTGGTTCAACTTTCAACTTTAGATTTGAGTCATAACTTGCTTAGAGGAGAGATACCATCTCAAATTTGTAATATGGAAAGTCTGGAAAATTTGAATCTATCGCATAATAACCTCTCTGGTTTAATTCCAGATTGTTTTAAGGTAATGCATGGCTTGTCAAATATCGACATATCCTATAACAAATTGTGGGGTCCAATTCCCAATAGCACAGCATTTCGAAATGCTTCCATTCAAGAATTACAAGGGAACATAGGGTTATGTGGCGATGTTAAAGGATTGTCATCTTGTAAAAGAGTTTTCGTGTCACATAAAAAAAGCTCAAAAAAGATATGGATTGTAGTTGTGTTTCCTCTTTTCGGAGCACTTGGTCTTCTAACTATTTTGGTTATTAGTGTGTTCCTTGTTTTTGGAAGAAAGGAGAAGGACCTAGAGAAACAAGAAAAGAATTGTGTAAACACTTCGAAATTGCTTTCGGTATTAACTTTTGATGGGGTAATCATGCACGAAGAAATCATTAAAGCAACAAATGATTTTGATCCAAAGTATTGCATTGGAAAGGGTGGACAAGGAAGTGTTTATAGAGTTGAGCTACCATCTACAAATATCTTAGCTGTCAAGAAATTCCATTGCCCGTTTTCAAGTGAGATTGTCAACCAACAAGAATTCTTGAATGAGATTAAGGCATTGGCAGAGATTCGACATCGGAACATTGTCAGGTTTTATGGCTTTTGTTCACATACTCGACACTCCTTTCTAGTTTATGAATATCTTGAAAGGGGTAGTTTGGCCACAATCCTGAGGAACAATGCATTAGTAGGAGATTTTGGTTGGAAAATGAGAATAAATGTCATAAAAGGTGTAGCTGATGCTTTGTCTTACTTACACCATGATTGTTTTCCACCAATTGTCCATCGAGATATATCAAGTAAAAATGTGCTGTTGGATTTGAAATATGAAGCCCGTGTTTCAGATTTTGGAATTGCTAAGTTTCTAAATCCTAACTCCTCCAATTGGACAGAATTTGCAGGTACATATGGATATGCTGCACCAGGTATGTCTAATATATTCAAAACTTATATATTTGTGTTATGTATAGTAGATCACGGAATAAATTTTGACCATACTCATTCTTATTTTACAGAACTTGCTTACACAATGAAGGTTATTGAAAAATGCGATGTCTATAGTTTTGGAGTGTTAACATTGGAAGTAATCAACGGGAAGCATCCGGGAGATTTTCTTTCTTCAATTTCATCATCATCTCCAAATATGAACATATCACTGGATCAAATGCTGGACCCCCGGCTTCCATCTCCATCCTTTGAAGTTCAGGGCAAATTGACATCAATCATGAATGTTGCCTTCTTGTGCATAGATAAGAATCCAAATTCTAGACCAATCATGTACAAAGTCAGTCAACTATTATGCATTTGAATTTGCTATTGCTAATATTTCCTTATCTGTCAATTAATGTTATAAAGTCTGTTTATTTTCGAATGAATTAAAATGTTTTGTAATGACTGTTTTGATTAAAAATATTAAACCAGCGTTAATTTTTCAATATATTTATTTTCTTCAAAATTACTGCACACGTTGCATCCGACACGCTGAATGCACAAACAGAGACTTTATTGGCTGATTTAAATTTCATACTAATTCTCCTTGCAAGTTGGCTTTGCCTTAATTACAAAGTAAATAAAAGTTAAGCTGCTACGTAATTAGTATAGCGACTACTCTACTTTAGAGGGCTCCGCGACTTTACTCATTACAACCTTTTTTGTTTTTCGGTTTACTTTATCTTTATATGTCATTTTAAATATTGTGCAAGTGTTATGATCATTATAAACACTTGTTCCTTTTTATTATTATTACATGTTTTATATTTTTAAGAAAATGAAAAAATTTCATGAACCAAGGCGAAAGAAAATAAAATGCATGAAGTCATCAAGTGATGGAAATAGAAATATATATTTTTGTCTCTACGTCTGTGTTGAAAATAATTAAGTGCTTTAATTTTATACAATTTTTATATTAATTTTTAATTATTAAATTGATAAATCTAAAATATTAGTATTCTTGATCTCCTTCTAATATATTTGTAAAGAAAAGAGAATGTATATTATTGTTTTGTGGATTAATTGTCCAATTGACATTTTCTTCAAATCATATATTTATCATTTCAATTATATCGATGTCATAAAAGGTGCAAGTTTTTAGAAATTATTCAATGCTGCAATTTTTTTAAATATTATTATATATAATATTACTAAAATTATGGCATTATGTGCTTAAATTATTTTAATTTAGCATTTAATAGATAGTGGTGTTGAATCTTCCAAGTAATAGCCTGTATATATATTTCCATAATGCTGCTAAACAAACACCTGACAGAATGCAATGCTACTTAAATCCTTTTTGTGTGCTATCAATGTTAAATTGTAAGCACTATATGGACAAGTACTAACAGAGGATTTCTCTTTTTCCAAGCATGGTAATCCAGAAAATTTGAGACGGAAGTTATAAGCTCTTTGCATTGATCGTATATGCTGATAAAAAAGGTTAATCTCATAAGAATACAAGATAAAAAGATCTTAGCCAAGCATGGTAACCAAGAAAATTTTAGACAAAAGTTAAGCTCTTCGTATTGATCATAGATGCTGATAAAAGTGAATCTCGTAAGCATACAAGATAACAAGAACCTAGTAAATTGAACATGTTCCAATTGACAAAATGTGGCATAATACTACAACAGCAAGTTCTTACGTTGAGAGTTCTCATCATACAACATCCCCTGCTTTACTCTGTCTCTACCAATTCTGGCACGTACTGGACTCCATCCTCCAGGTTAATGGTGTAATTTACGACATGAATTCATATTGAATGGATGCAAAAAACATCTTAAGTGTCGTTTGGAGGAATCAATAGGGCATCTTGAATCTCCCAGGGTATTCCTTCAACTGTTTGAAGCTGTGCATCCCAACTACTTTTGCTGCTTCAAAATTGCAATGATTTTACAGTATATACCGCAGGACATAAGCCTCTTGTTGGGATAAACTAATATAAACCAATTTGCGGAAGCACAATAATTACCTTATCCCCTCTTGCGTGAACCTAATAAGAAACAAACAAATAGAGCAACAATCTTTGGCACAAAATCAATTCTTGGATAGCAACCACATCATCAACAAAATAACGATAACACAATCAATTTTAACGTGGAAAACCTCCCCAATGTGAGGAGTAAAAACCACGGAACCATAGTCCACCCGAAAATCTCCACTATAATCAAATAATGGGAATACACAATTTCTCTCTAATTAGAACTAGAGGTACACATCCACAATATTCTCAAGATCACACAATTTTGGCAAACAATCAAGTTTCACAAAGAAATTAGAGAGAGTTCAAGAAAAAACATCACCATAATGGTGGCCTAACTTTCAACCACGAAATTTCGAGAAAAAGAGCTCTAAATCTGATCTCCACCGTTCAGAATTTACTCCTCTGAATTAGGAAGCTGCTGGTAAAATTTCAGCTCAATCGGACCACGAATCAATCTCCGATTGGCCAATTGATCAAAACTGTCCCAAGTTTATTGTTCTGCCTCTCTCTAGATGATAAACAGTAACCGCCTCTCTCTAGGCGATAAACAGTACCGCCTCTCTATATGATGAACAGTACTTTCTCCCTCTAGGCGATGAACAGTGCAGCCTCTCTCTCTATAGACGGTGAATAGTGCTCACCTCTCTCTTCTTAACTCACATATATATATGTTGCAGTAAAAAAGAATACTAAACCCTACTTGAGAAAAGACTAAAATGTCCTTTGGTTAATTGGGCTTAGTTACTATTGAAGAGAAAATTTGGACTATCTCCAAATAGGAGGAAACCCAACCCAATAAATCTCCCTCTTTCCGACTATATGGAGAGACTTGCCAATCTAACAATCGAACAACAAACTTCAAGTTTTTCCCTCGGAAGAGTCTTGGTTAACATATCAGGTTCTCCCCCATCAGTTAGCAATACATACTCACTCGTAGGATACCGTGTGGAGGGCTGTCGGTTTCTGGTGGATCTTCTGAGTGGAGCATCTAGTGAAGCCTCTGAAGTAGATGACTGATCCTGAACATCATCATCAACCCTAACCTGTGTATGAGTGTCAATATCACTTGTACCATGCTGGTCATCCAAGACTTCATCTGTAGGCTGTGCTGGAACATGTGTAAGAAGAACTGGATCCAAGTCTATCAACGCATCACTATACTGAGGCATTGCTTCTTTTGACTTCTCAATATCCTGTATAGTTTGGTCTTCCATAAATACAACATCCCGACTTCTTACAAGTTTCTTTTGCACTGGATCATAAAATCTGTAGCCAAACTCATCTTGACCATAGCCGAGAAATACACACTGTCTTGTCTTAACATCAAGTTTAGACCTTTCATCTTTGGGAATATGCACAAATGTTTTACATCCAAAGACACGCAAATAATCATAAGCGACATTCTTTCCTGACCAAACTTTATCTGGAACATCAAAGTCTAAAGGAGCGCACGGTGTAAGATTCAATACATGTACAACTGTATTCAAAGTCTCCCCCCAAAAAGATACTGGCAATTGTGCTTGTGAAAGCAAACATCTCACTCTTTCAACTAGTGTTCTATTCATCCTCTCAGCTAGCCCATTTAACTGAGGAGTCTTCGGAGGTGTCTTTTGATGACGAATTCCTAACTGTCTGCAATACTCATCAAATGGTCCAGAATACTCACCCCCATTATCAGTTCTGATGCACTTCAACTTCTTCCCAGTCTGTCTCTCAACTGAGGCCTGAAACTGTTTAAACACATTTAGTACTTGATCCTTTGTCTTCAATGTATAAACCCACAACTTCCTTGAGTGATCATCTATAAAAGTCACAAAATAGATAGCACCACCAAGTGTTTTTGTTTTTATAGGGCCACAAACATCAGAGTGTACTAGTTCGAGTATACTTGATTTTCTTGAAGGTAGAGATGTCTTGAAGGTAATCCTAGTTTGCTTCCCTGCCAAGCAATGAACACATTTCTTCAAAGATTCATTTTTCAACCAAGAAAGCATATTCTTCTTGGCCAAAACATTCAAACCCTTCTCACTCATGTGACCAACTCTTCTATGCCATAACTCAATTGTATCTTCATTTTTCACCATATTGATGCTGCTGTCTGCAATCTTTGCTTGCATAAAGTACAATGAAGAACATTTCTTTCCTCGAGTCACAACTAGAGAACCTTTGCTAAGCTTCCATTTACCACCACTAAAGTTGCTGAAGAAACCCTCATCATTAAGTTTACCTGTATAAATCAAGTTCAAATGAATATCAGGAATATGCTTGACATTTTTCAGAAGTAACATCGTGCCATTATTGGTCTCCAAGCACACATCTCCCATGCCTATGACTTTAGCTAAGTCATTATTTCCCATCTTAACATCTCCAAAATCACCGGATGTATAAGATGTAAAGAATTCCCTTCGTGATGTAACATGAATGGAGGCACCACTATCAATTACCTAACTGGTCTCAGGGCATACAAGGTTGACAACATCATCATCATATATACTAAGAAAAAGTCATCTGTAACAGCAACAACTCTATCATCATCACTGCTGTCATCATTTTTCTTTTCTTTTCCTTTATCCTTCTTGTTGTCTTGCTTGAGCTGTCGACAATACTTCTTTATATGCCCTTTCAAACCACAATGATAGCATTCAACATTGGCAAACTTGTTGGTCTTGCTTTTTACTTTTATCTCTGTTTTTCGGATCTCTACTCTTACTCCTCCCCCTCTTTTCTGTGACTAAGATATCTGACTGTGAAGAATCTTGTGACTTTCTTCTATCCTCTTCATTCAGAACACTATTCTTAGCCAATTTCATGGTGATAATACCATCAGGAGCTGAGTTAGATAATGACATTCTAAATGTCTCCCATGAGTCCGGTAATGTGCCTAAAACCAATAACCCTTGTACTTCATCTTCAAATTTGATGTTCATTCCAGCCAACTGATTAATGATTTCCTGAAATACATTCAAGTGATTTGTCATGGGTTTTCCATCCCGATATTTCAAGTTCATCATTTGTTTTATCAAAAATAGTTTGTTGTTCCCGGTTTTTCTAACATACAATTCTTCAAGCTTATTCCACAAAGAACTTGCATCTGTCTCTCCACTGATGTGATTCAAAACATTGTCATCTACCCATTGTCTGATATACCCACACACCTGACGATGAAGCAACTTCCACTGTGCATCTGTTTTATTATTGAGTTTCTGTTTCTCAAACACGGGTAAATAATAATCTTTCACATATAAAAGATCTTCCATCTTTCCCTTCCATAAATGATAATTTGCACCATTCAAATTAACCATTCTACTTGTATTAGCTTCCATCATTCAACACAAGGCAGAAAACAAATATAACCAAAGCTCTAATACTACTTTGTTGGGGTAAACTAATATAAACCAATTTGCGGAAGCACAATAATTGCCTTATCCCCTCTTGCGTGAACCTAATAGGAAACAAACAAATAGAGCAACAATCTTTGGCACAAAATCAATTCTTGGATAGCAACCACATCATCAACAAAATAACGATAACACAATCAATTTTAACGTGGAAAATCTCCCCAATGTGAGAGTAAAAATCACGGAACCGTAGTCCACCAGAAAATCTCCACTATAATCAAATAATGGGAATACACAATTTCTCTCTAGTTAGAACTAGAGGTACACATCTACAATATTCTCAAGATCACATAATTTTGGCAAACAATCAAGTTTCACAAAAAAATTAGAGAGAGTTCAAGAAAAAATATCACCATAATGGTGGCTTAACTTTCAACCACGAAATTTCGAGAACAGTACTTTCTCTCTCTAGACGATGAACAGTACTTTCTCTCTCTAGACGATGAACAGTGCTGCCTCTCTCTCTCTAGACGATGAATAGTGCTCACCTCTCTCTTCTTAACTCACATATATATATGTTGCAGCAAAAAAGAATATTAAACCCTACTTGAGAAAAGATTAAAATGTTCTTTGGTTAATTGGGTTTAGTTACTATTGAAGAGAAAATTTGGGACATCTCCAAATAAGAAGAAACCCAACCCAATACCTCTTTGGCATAACTTGCTGGATTGAAGCCTTTGGAGGTAAGGTCCCTTAACTTTTTTCTGGGACATTATGCTTCTTCACGTGTTTCTTTAAGTCCCTAGCTATATATGTTGCGTTATTAAGTCACAAGCAAACAAAGAGAAAAGGTGCGGAAATGTGGAAACTATAAAGCTGCTCCAACCAAAAATGTAAGGAGAAAAGGGGTGAAATGTGAAAGAAAAGTACATTAGATGCTTTAGCCAAAAATGTATTAAGACTGAAGATAGCAGGTGTTCGATAATGGATGATTTACCTCCTCAAGCACGTGATTTTCTTCTGAAGATATCTTTATTGCAGGGGACACCTACTAATGTTTCCAGGATGAGCAAATGATAAGGCATCCATTTTTAGTGCGGCCAAACTTCCAATTCATCTTTTAACCCCGTAATTAAGCTTATATTAGCATAAGCTTGAATAATTAATTTTGTTCTTTCTTCTTGTTCTTTCTTTGTTAATTCAACATCAAATATTTACAACACATCCTGAAACAAGCTGTGCATCCATCCCTCTCCAGCTCAAGGGACAGCAAAACAATCAAATAAAGACTACAAAGATCCTGAAAATCCTTCTCAATATCTCTCAAGCTTTGCTGATTGATTTATAGTAATCAAGACGTCCATCAAAATAGTAGTCTACCATAATCAGCCAAATGATGCGTAAAAGTGAATCCCTCATTCATATAGTTTCGAATCATTATTATTTTTAGTCTTTGATCATTGTCTAAAAAGAGAGGATTTGTAATATATTTTCAAATGTGTGAAAATAATATCATTTCCTCTCCTTTTTTCTTTTCTCCTTTATTCTTACTTGAATTTTAACTATCTTTTGACTTTTAACCATATTTTCATCTTTTCCCTCTTTTCTCTCTCTGTCCTTTTATTTTTGGATTAAAAATAGAAAAATTTTAAAAATTCCAAGGTTATAAATTTAGTTGCTTTCTTTCTACTTCTTGTCAAACCCATAAAAATTCAATTTAAATTAGAAATTTTTTTTCTTTGCTAATGATTAGAAAAATCAAATTTATAAATTCAATCTCTTATCACAACAATTAGTCAAATTAAAGGTAAATACAAATAAAATAATTTATAGTTTATACTTATTGAAGAAAATATTATCGTAATTTGACAAAGTTTTATTTTTCTGAGTGAAAAAAAAAAAAAGAAAGAAAAGTGAGAGAAAGGAAGGGATGGAGAATACATAAGGAGTAAAAAAAAATTGAAAACCGGAAGCTTGGAATGTTTTTTTCATTTTAGGAAGGAAAATAATTTTTCATTAATTAGGTTTAAAGTTGAAATAAGATCTTGACTATTGAATTTTATAACTGACTGACACATGTTAAAAAATGGTTAGAAGTTAAGAAGGAACAAGGAGAAAAGAAACAAAGAGGGGATCCTTGTCCAAAAATGTGATGTGTACAGTTTGGAGTGTTGTCAATAATTGGAAGTCATCAAGGAGAAACATCATGGAGATTTTTCTTCCTCAAAGTGCACTTCATGAATATGTCAGTGCTTAATCAAATGCTGAATCATCGGCTTCCATCTCCATCGCTTGACATTCGGGGCAAATTGACATCAATCATGAATGTTGCCTTCATGTGCGTAGATAAGACTGCAAATTCTAGACCAATCATGTACAAAGTCAGTCAACTACAAGTATTTCTCAAATTATATTCTTTATTTCAATTTCTATTTGCACTTTATTTCTTTCTTCCTTGGAAGTCATTCACTAGTGCTTGTGGTTTTTTATCCTTGAATATTCCACATTTCACATTACTTTGTTGCTCTTTTTGTCTTGGCTTTGACTTCAATTTTACTGTATAACAACTATTCACTCGCGACTCTTGCTTTAGCTTTTATCGTCAATTGTACCTGTTTCTTCTGTGTGTATTTTCTTTATCTTTTTCCTTTCAAATTCTTGTGTTGCGTTGTCTGATAATGTGCTTTACTTGACTGACTTCTGTAGCATGCCCAATATGCCTTATCATTACTTTTGAAATTTCCACTTTAAAAGTTACTTTCTTTATTAGCAAAATATATTCTGTTATGTTATTATAATTCCTTAATAAAGTGATTAATGTTTACAAATTTAAGAAGTATAATATTCATCTCTTAAAACGACTTTGAATGTGCATAAACCCAATATTCTGTTTAGGAAACATAGCAACATTCAATACAAATGCTAGCAACTAAAACATTGTTTTGATCCCGATGACAATAAATCCAATTTTATTTTTTTCTTTCTAGTAACCAATTATATAAATTCAAATTTATTAATTCTGAACTTGGTGATCTAAGCGAAACCAGAACGTGAAACACGATATATATAGAGACCTTGTCTTGTATTGCAAATCGTGGAATCAACGCTAGCAAGACATTGACAAATTGATGCGTGAGATGAGCCCAGCTGCTTGCTGTGTTGTCGTTATAAATGGACACCACCTTAATTTCTTAGGAGGTTTGACGATAAAAGGAAAACGGACATGTTTTTGAATTCTTGTGCCCAAAGTGTGTTTTTCATGGTAAGTCTATGAGGCACGCGATTCTTGTTATCATCAAAACAGTGTTACGAGCCTTCAGATTTACTAAAGTTTATATTCCATTGTTTAATGTTAACGACAGACAATATGATTAATAGTATTTGGGTTTATATGCTTATTACAACTTAATCCGAAAATTAGAGTCTTAATATGAAAATGAGCTTTTATATAGAAAACATTACAAAACTATTACCAGAGGAAAAAATAAACATAATCAAGAGTATATAATCTCCAATATTTTAGTTTCTTCTGTAATATTTGTTACAAATTATCAACTTTTTATTAATATTATTTCATAAATTAAAGTTTATATGAAAAAGATTAAAAATTATTTGATTAAGATATATATTTCAAGAAATTATCATAAAATTATGTCTTAGGATTACTCATTTTAATATCTTAATCAAATGTGCATATAAACAATGACAAAAGGGTATTGAAAGGCGAAATCCACAATACATGCTCAGACTTTAGGCTTCACAACAAAGTAGAAATTTACTTGTTTGTTGACTTCTCGTGGAAAATCTAACTATTGTAACATCTTGTTAACCAATTTGATTAGAAATTAAATGATGTTAATAATATTTTTTTTTCTCAACATAACATCAGAGTGATTTCCCCTAAACTTTTTACACTATGCCAACAAAAATTTACCAAACAATATACCTATATATATAACTGCTAACAGATACACATAGGTGTGCATTAAATTTTTTGATCAATTATTGGTGTAAGAAAGCAATTTGGTTAGTTAATTTTGTGGGACTGGGTGCATTGGTTGTCTAATTGATATTAGTGTGTAAGAATGAAAAACAAAAGAAAACATATGATAAGGAACTGAGTAAGAAAATTTTTCATAATTGAATTATAATGGTACGTAATAATTGTTTTAATTGAAAATAACAACATAGTACTTTCGTTTCATTTTTTATATATACCAATGTTAATTTCCCAATACATTTATTTACTTTAAAATTACTACACACATCGCATTCCCACGCACTAAATGCACAAACACATAATTTATTTCATAATTGAAATTTCTTATCAATCCTCCTTGCAAGTTGGCTTGACTCAATTCGAAAGCAAATGAAAGTCAAGCTGCTACTTAATTAGGATAACGACTACTCTACTTTAGAGGGCTCCGTGATTTGAATTATTACGACCATTTATTTATTCATTCTAGTTGTTGCGTGATTTAGAGGGCTCCCGAATTTGTTGCATATATGTAATACAATGCACAATTTTCTTTTTGATATTTTGTTTGTGTTCTCTTCGTAATTTTTGCTTGTTATTTTAATGCATAGGACTCACCAAATAAAATTCTCAATTTTTCTATGTAGTCCTTAGATTTATAGAAAATAATATTTTAATGTATTTCTATTAGTTGCATATTAAATTATTTTTTATTCTAAGTTTTGTGGGGGATAAAATGTTAAATTAATTATAGAAAAATTATGTTTTGGAAAACTTTTTCTAAGGATGACAAATCAATTTGTCAGTTAATTTTAACCACAAATGTTTAGTTCACATTGTGGAAAAACTTTTACCATAATTTCTTGTGCTTTTAGAGCTAAAAGTTTTTCCTCAACATGAACTAAACGTTCTAACCATTTAAACCCCCAAGACTTTGTTTGATATTGAATTGTGGAGGTTATAAAACACAAATTTATATGAATGAAAATATTTGATTTCAAATATTAATAATTAAAATTGGTATTACTCAGTACTTTGAAATGTAGAAAAAAAATTATATATTAATAATAATTTGGTACAACCAAACACTTTTAAGCATAATAAAAAATGCTGTAGTGTTTAGAAAAAATAATCCGTTGTAAGTAAGATTTGAACTCCAAATCTCTTGTGTCACTCTAAAAAAATTTTATTAAATGAACAAATTAATATAAAATATTAATTTATACTCTATTTATGTGTGTATGTGAATGCTAAAATTTTAGAAATCTAAAAGAAAAAGCAACAAGACGGAGATCGATTTGAAAGAACAACAACAATGGAACACTTATTTTCATATCCATATATTTCTTGTGGACTTTTCCCCTCAGAATCAGCAGCAACAAGAAAAATCGTCCCTACTACAGAAGTCATTATCTAGGCATTACTGACTTGTTGATGCTCGCATTTGTCCTATAAATTGGCCTTTCTCTTTGCATTGTTTTCTAAAACTCCCAGCATAAACAATGAAGACGTCAGCTCTACACTATCATTCAAGTTTGCCCTGCTTTGTTTTTCTGATTCTATTTCTTGTGTTAAATTTTCCATTTGCTATCTTTTCTGATGCATCTGAAGAAGCGAATGCACTTCTCAAATGGAAAACCAGCCTTCACCAAAACCAGCTAAATTCTTCTATTTTACCTTCGTGGACTCTTCATCCTATTAACGCCACTTTCAAAACAGGCATGTGTTCTTGGTTTGGAGTCAATTGTAGCCAAGCCGGAAGTGTCATCGCTATTAGCTTGCAAAATACGAGTTTAAAAGGTACGCTTCAGGAATTCTCATTCTCATCGTTTTCTGAACTTGTCTCTATTGATCTCAGCTATAATGAACTCTCTGGCACTATCCCGCCTGAAATTACTAAACTTTCAAAACTCAAGTGGCTTTCTTTAAATGACAATCAATTTTCTGGCAAAATACCGCCAGAAGTTGGCCTTATGTCTCATTTGGAGAACATGTTTCTTTACAGTAATCAATTAGCTGGCTCAATCCCTTCTTCTTTGAGTAATTTGACCAATTTAGTTCGTTTGTATCTTAGTTATAATTCACTTTCTGGTTGTATTCCTCCAAGTATCGGAAACTTGAAGTCTCTACATGACTTAGATTTGTCTGGAAATCATCTTAGTGGTTCAATTCCGCTTTCCTTGGGTAACTTAAGCAGCTTGTCATATTTTTATCTTTATGACAATTCACTTTCTGGTTCTATTCCGTCAACTATAGGAAACTTGAAGTTCCTTTTACACTTAGAATTGAGCTCAAATCAACTCATTGATTACATTCCGTATTCGTTAAATAATTTAACTAGTTTAGTTCGGTTAGTGCTTTTTGAGAATAAGCTTACAGGTCATTTACCTCGTAATATTTGTCAAAGTGGATCACTCGAATTGTTAAATATTGGTGATAACAATTTTTTAGGTCCAATTCCTAGAAGCTTGAGAAATTGCAAAAATCTTGTTAGAGCACGTCTTCAACGAAACAATTTTAATGGAAATATATCTGAAGATATTGGTTTTTATCCAAACTTACATTTCTTATCTCTTAGTGACAATAGATTTTATGGTGAAATCTCGTCTAATTGGGGACAATGCCCACAACTAAGCAGTCTAAATATTTCAGTGAATAAAGTAAGTGGGAGTATATCGCCTGAGATTGGGAATTCATCCCAATTAGAAAGGCTTGATCTTTCTTCAAATGGTATAGTTGGAGAGATTCCAATAGAATTAGGAAAGTTAACTTCTCTATACAAAGTTATTTTGAAAGGAAATAAACTTTCTGGAAGACTACCTCGGGAACTTGGCTCATTAACCAAACTTGAGTATCTCGACTTGTCTAATAATATCTTGAACGACTCAATCCCAGAATCTATAGGCTATTTGTTGAAGTTGTTCTACTTAAATTTGAGTAACAATCATTTTAACCAAATCCCAACTAAGCTGGAGAAGTTGGTTCAACTTTCAATTTTAGATTTGAGTCATAACATGCTTAGCGGAGAGATGCCATCTCAAATTTGTAATATGGAAAGTCTGGAAAATTGAATCTATCGTATAATAACCTCTCTGGTTTAATTCCAGATTGTTTTGAGGTAATGCATGGCTTGTCAAATATCAACATATCCTATAACAAATTGTGGGGTCCAATTCCCAATAGCACAGCATTTCGAAATGCTTCCATTCAAGAATTACAAGGGAATGTAGGGTTGTGTGGCGATGTTAAAGGATTGTCATCTTGTAAAAGAGTTTTCATGTCACATAGAAAAAGCTCAAAAAAGATATGGATTGTAGTTGTGTTTCCTCTTTTAGGAGCACTTGGTCTTTTTATTTTGGTTATTAGTGTGTTTTTTTTTTTGGAAGAAAGAATAAGGACTTAGAGAAACAAGAAAAGAAATGTGTAAACACTTCAGAATTGCTTTCGGTATTAACTTTTGATGGGGCAATCATGCACGAAGAAATCATTAGAGCAACCAATGATTTTGATCCAAAGTATTGCATTGGAAAGGGTGGACAAGGAAGTGTTTACAGAGTTGAGCTACCATCTACAAATACCTTAGCTGTCAAGAAATTCCATTCCCCATTTCCAGGTGAGATTGTCATCCAACAAGAATTTTTGAATGAGATTAAGGCATTGACAAAGATTCGACATCGGAACATTGTCAGGTTTTATGGCTTTTGTTCACATACTCGACACTCCTTTCTAGTTTATGAATATCTTGAAAGGGGTAGTTTGGCCACAATCCTGAGGAACAATGCATTAGTAGGAGATTTTGGTTGGAAAATGAGAATAAATGTCATAAAAGGTGTAGCTGATGCTTTGTCTTACTTACACCATGATTGTTTTCCATCAATTGTCCATCGAGATATATCAAGTAAAAATGTGCTGTTGGATTCGGAATATGAAGCCCGTGTTTCAGATTTTGGAATTGCTAAGTTTCTAAATCCTAACTCCTCCAATTGGACAGAATTTGCTGGTACACATGGATATGCTGCACCAGGTATGTCTAATATATTCAAAACTTATATATTTGTGTTATGTATGTACATCACAGAATAAATTTTGATCATACTCATTCTTATTTGACAGAGTTTGCTTACACAATGAAGGTTACTGAAAAATGCGATGTGTATAGTTTTGGAGTGTTAGCATTGGAAGTGATCAACGGGAAGCACCCAAGAGATTGTCTTTCTTCAATTTCATCTTCATCTCCAAACATGAACATATCACTGGATCAAGTGCTAGACCCTCGGCTTCCATATCCATCTTTTGACGTTCAAAGCAAATTGACATCAATCATGAACGTTGCCTTCTTGTGCGTAGATACGAATCCAAATTCTAGACCAATCATGTACAAAGTCAGTCAACTATTATGCATGTGAATTTGCTATTTCTAATATTTCCTTGTTTGTCAATTTATGTCATAAAGTCTATTTTATTTTCGAATGTATTAAAATGGTGTGTAATGACTGTTTTGACTGAAAATGTTAATATAATAATTTCTTGTCGTTTTATATGCCAATGTTAATTTTTCAATGTATTTATTTACTTTAAAATTACTGCACACGTTGCATCTGACAAGCTAAACACACAAACAGACTTTATTGGATGATTTAAATTTCTTACCAATTCTCCTTGCAAGTTGGCTTTGCCTTAATTACAAAGTAAATGAAAGTCATTCTGCTACATAATTAGTATAGCGACTTAATTAAAATTATATCCTATGTTTAGCCGCGTAAATATCTTAATCAAAGAGCATAACATCTTGATCTTTTTAATCAAAATTTTTAAACAGAAATTAAAATAATATAAATGATATTTCTTCTCAATTGAAAACTTGAATCAGCAGATAGGTCCCGATTAGAACAATATCCTATATGGACATTTAGAGTAGCTTCCTGGAAAGTTTTGAAGGGTAACAAATTATTTTTATTTAGCATTTAATAGATACTGGTGTTGAATCTTCCGAGTAACAGCCAGAAGTTTGCCACATGAATTCAGATTGACTGGGTGCAAAAAACAAGAAAGTGTCATTTTGAGGAATCAATAAGGCATCTTGAATCTTCCAGGGTATTGCTTCAACTGTTTAAAGCTGTGCATCAGCGAACTACTTTTACTGCTTCAAAATTGCAATGATTTTACAGTATATACATGGGGACATAAGCCTTGGCAGGATAACCATCAATGGCAAGAATTTCCTGGATTGAAAGGCTGTGGAGCTAAGGTCCCTCAATTTTTCTCTAGGACATGATGCTTCTTCAAGTGTTTCTTCAAGTCCCTGGCTATATATGTTGGTGTAATTAAGTCACAAGCAAACAAAGAGAAAAGGGGTGAAACGTGAAAACTATAAAGCTGCTTCAACCAAAATGTGAGGGAAAAAAGGGTGACGTGAAAGAAAAGTAAAACGGATGCTTCAGCCAAAAATATATTAAGATTGGAAGACAGCAGCTGTTCAATTATGGATGATTTACACCCTTAAGCACGTGATAAGGGGCATCTGCTAACGTTTCCAGGGTGAGCAAATGATAAGGGATCCACTTTTAGTGGCGGCCAAACTTACAATTCTTCTTTATCCCCATAATTAACAGTATATTAGCATAAGCTTAAATAATTAATTTTGTTATTTCTTCTTGTTCTTTCTTTGTGCATCAACATCAAATATTTACAACAAATCTTGAAACAAGCTGTGACTCCATCCCTCTCCAGCTCAAAGGACAGCACAACAATCAAATAAAACCTATAAAGATCCTGAAAATCCTTCTCAATATCCCTGAAGATCTCTCGAGCTTCGCTGATTGATTTACAATAATCAAGACATCCATCAAAATAATAGTCTCCCGTAATCAGCCAAGTGATGCGTAAAAGTGAATCCCTCATTCATACAGCCCCAAATCATTATTATTTTTAGTCTTTTATTATCGTCTATAAATAGAGGATTTGTAATATATTTTCAAATGTGTGAAAGTAAGATCATTTCCTCAAATTATAAAGTTCTTCGTTAGTTTCTTCTTCTTCATCATCACTGTTAGTACTACACATTCAGTTAGTTTTTTTATTTCTTGTAAGCTTGTGGTATGTTTTGACTTTGAGCTTTCACTCTGTATAATAAATTACCATCAGAGAATGAAATCTTTTGTAAGATTAATCGTACTCTGAGTGGACAAAATATATTGTTGCGCATCCTCTGTTTCTCTCTGTTATTAATAATTTCGAATCATCCTCTGTTCTCTCCTGTAGCCAACATCATATATAACATTCCGAACATTAGAAGTTGATGAAGTTGACAAAGATCTGCAATTCAGGATTATTTAGGATCTTGCTATCCCAAAGGGAGTGATGTTTCTCATCTTTTTATCGAATTGATGTAGCATCCATAGTAGCCTGCGGGGTAATTCTTAAGCATTGGAACTTTTGCACCAATATCATTGACTTTTTACCTCAACAAGTACTGTACATTAATTGTTGCTCTCCTACTGGTGATGCATTTGCCCTGCGTCAATATGCCCTATTTACTTGAGAGATGTGAGATTGTCTGATTTGTTAGTTGAGCACCAATGGAAAAAGTGACGGACGCAAATATAAAGAAAGAATATAATAATTTTACGTGATTCGGCTTTGGAGCTAATGTCCATTGGGAAAGACAGAAGAAGCTAATTTCGCAAGAAAATAAGACTTTACACATATTGGAGAATCACATTCTTTGCCTGAAACCCAATACACCTTTTGTTTCTCTATCACTCAAAAGAACACCTAAGCTTCTCAATTCAATTCACCTCATAGTTGATTCTCAAATTTCAACCCAATGCGTTATTGTTTCATTGATTGCTCATAACAAAGAAGTCACGAAGACAAGACATGATAAATTTGAGCCAATGGTCATGCAAATCTTAACATTATTTAGTCAGAGAGCTTCTAAAAATGCATGTAAAACAGTGATGAAGCCAATTTCTTCAACAACCATCCTCTACTTCCCTCTGTTCTTGATGATTCCAGCACAATTCCGACTTCAAAATTGAAGAAAATGGGCCGTTTCTTTGCCTCTCAGTCCAGCTTGCAGGCGTTTTTTTAAACTTAATTGACTTAATTTTGTTATATTAAATGTTAAGATATTTTTTTAAAGAAAAAAGTAAATTTTTTTTCTTAACTTTGAAAAGTATGCAATATTGTTGATATTATATTTTTTTTTTCATATTTGAAAAATTGAAAACCAATTTATAGAGCAAATGAGTGGTTCAACGAGAGCTCAACAAGTCAATAATGCCTCATGACTTCTGCGGTGTAGGGAAGATTTTCTTCTCGTTGCTGAGAAGATAAATCTGCAAAAAATTTATGGACTTAAAAATATTTTGGCCCAGTTGCTGTTGTGTTCAAATCAATCTTTGTCTTGTCTGCCTAAAATACAAAAGCAGAAGCCGATAAATTATTCTGAACGTTTTCCTGCAGCATACAATTAACATTTGTGATCAAGATTCTACAAATTGACTACTCCATCCAGACAGCTGTTCTCAGCTAATTATTTATTATTTCATTTTTGTTTTTAATTCTTAAATATGGAAAGAAAAAAAATATAATTTAAAGAAAATAATTTATTTTTACTATATGACTTAAGTTTTACCTACCATACGGCCATAATTTTTGTGACAAACTAAAGACAAAGGAAAAGAAAATTATATTACCATTTTTGAAGACGTAATTTCTACGGGAAGAATTGACAAATTTATTTTTAGTTATATCTCCGTCAAGCAATTCATTTACATGATTCCTATCAATTTAAAAGAAAATTAAAATTTTTTACTGAATTTCTTATCATATTTATTTATATTTTTTGTTTCTCATTCTAATACACTAATATCAATTAGATAAGTCAATGCATCAAGTCCACAAAGGTAGCTAAACAAATTGGAAGGATCACCATCCCATAATATGATACATATTCTTGTTCTATTTTGTGGACCATTGAATTTATGCATTTTTGATAATATATTAAGTAGATATATTATTAATATTATTTAACTTCTAATAAAAAAATGATGAAAAAAATGTTAAAATGGTTAGAATTTCAACTAGAAGTCAACGAACAATTAAATTTCTACTTTGTTAAGTGTGAAGCCTATAAAGTCTGAACATTGTGGGTTTCGCCTTTCAATACCCTACTGTCATTGTATATATGCACTTCGATTAAGTTATTAAAATTATGAGTAATCCTAAGATATAATTTTAGGATAATTTCTTGAAATATATATCTAGTTTTTGTTTTCAAAAATCTAAAGAAAGAAGCATTTACTCAAAATAAGTTTAGAATTATTTTTGCAATGATCAAAGGTGATTCTAAGTGGCTCAAAAATTATTTTAAATATTTGATAAAATTTTCAATAATAACAAGTATACAAATTTTTATATAATTTATATTAGTATAAATTGTCATACGGTAATATTATTATCTATTATACTATATACTTTTACTTTCTCTTACTTGTGTAAGAATTTTTGTTACTTATTTTTTTCAAATGAATCTCATCAAAACTAGAGATATTTGTAATTAATAGAAGAACAAAATTAGAACCATTTACGAGGACATAATAATTCTTGTCTTGTAACAAAAGCTCAATACTTACAGAGATAGAAAAACTAAAACTAAAACTCAAGAGAAGCCATAACTAATAATACTTGAGTGTTTTTATTTGTGGGTTATTATAATATATCCCCTAACTTTTAGGGTAAGGGCAAATGCTCCCTAAGATTTTAGAAAAAGCTAGATATCATTAAGTTTTGAGAAAATAAGAAGATAGCTTCCTAAGTTTTAAGAAAAAGAAGATATCCTAAACTTTTTGACTCTTTAAATTATTAACATTTTAATCTCTAAATTTAATTAATTAATAGAATATAATATATTTTCTTATTATTAACAATCCAGTCCTAATATTTGGGAGAAAATGTTAAATTGAAAAAGATTTATTTTATTTTATTATTTTTATAAAAAAATTTAGAATAAAAACATTATTTTTTTAAATTAAAATGTTAAGCATAAATTTGGATAAAATTATATACTAAAAAACTCCTACTTTTTCTTTTTAACTTTTTTGATAATAATTTAATATTTGTTGATCATAAATTTTTTAAGGAAAATATGTATAATATTTTTATTTAATATATTTAAAAAAAAAAATATAAATTTTTTAATATAATTTATTATTGACACAATAATAAATGTAATTCACATATCATAATTTATTTATTTTTATCATAAAATACTTATGTAGATTCAAATCAACTTATTTAGATATTTTTATACATTCTCTTGACTCTTGAAAAAATATCAAATTTTTTTATTCAAATTAAATTATTAACAATATGTAGAAAAATGTAAATAATTGTTTTACAAGAAAAATTTTTTATTAAATATTATTAGATGTAATATTATTAAAAGTATAGAATATATTATATGCTAAAATCCTTGCTGACTTTAGAGTCAAGACGTTGGATAACTCGTTGGCTCATGTGTATTTGCTATAAATTTGCTCATATTTCATCTAATTTGTTTTTGTTTATTTTTGTAGAATAATTAAATCTTTGACCTTAATACAATAAAATTTTATACATGATGCATGTAATATGATTGACAATTTTTTTGATGATTTTGTTAGTGTTCTCTTCGTAACTTTTGCTTGTTATTGTAATGTGTTGGACTCGACAAATAAAATTCTCAATTTTTCCTGTCCGGTCCTTACATATAGAGAACAATATTTTAATATATTTCTGTTAGTTGCACATTAAATTATTTTTTTTCAAGGTTTTGTGAGGATAAAAAATTAAATTAATTATACAAAAATTATAATGTGGAAAATTATTTTCTAAGGATGAAGTGGTAAATTTGTCCAATTAATCTTGATCACAAATGTCTCTTTCATGTTGTGGAAAATCTTTAAGCATAATTTGTTCGATTTTAGTTGATACATTCTAATCATTTAAACACTCAAGGCTTTGTTGGGTATTGAATAGGGAGGTTACAAAATCACAATTTATATGAATAAAAATATTTGATTCAAAATATTAATAATAAAAGTTGGTATTAATTAGTAGTACTTTTAAATGTAAAAAATAAAACTTATATGTTAATTATTAATTGTAAAATTTAGGGTTGCGAAATACTTTTAAGCATAATGAAAAAATATTGCACTATTTACATAAATAACTTGGTGTAAGTAACATTTAAACACTCAAATCATTTAAACACTTATATGTTAATTATTAATTGTGCGAAATACTTTTAAGCATAATTAAAAAATATTGCACTATTTACATAAATAACTTGGTGTAAGTAACATTCAAACTCCAAATCTCTTATTCTTTTGTTAGATCAACTAACTAATATAAAAGAAGAAGCAACAAGGCAGAGATTGATTTGAAAGAACAAAATGCAACAAATGCACCACTTATTTTTTTAACCATATATTAAACGACTTTTCCCCACATTATCAGCAACGAGAAGAAAATCTCCCTACTACAGACGTCATGTGCTAGTCCTTATTGACTTGTTGGTGCTCTCATTTGCTCTATAAATTGATATTTCTCTGTGCTTTGATTTCTAAAACTCTCAGCATAAACAATGAAACCGTCAACTTTGCAGTATCATTCAAGGTTGCTCTCCTTTGCTTTCCTGATCCTATTTTTTGTGTTAAAATTTTCATTTGCTGTCTCTTCTGATGCATCTGAAGAAGCGCATGCACTTCTCAAATGAAAAACCAGCCTTAACCAAATCCAGCTACATTCTTCTATTTTACCTTTGTGGACTTTTCATCCTCTCAACATCACTTTCACAATAAGCATTTGTTCTTGGTCTGGAATTAATTGCAGCCAAGAGGGAAGACTCATCGGTATTAACATGACAAATATGAGTTTAAAAGGTACGTTTTATAAATTCTCATACCACCAAAAGTTGGCCTTCAATCTCATTTAAATGTCCTTGGTGTTTGGGATAATCAATTAACTAGCTGAGTTCTACTAGAACTAGGCCAATTAAGTTCTCTTAAGAAGCTTTTCTTATACTCCAACCTTTTGAAAGGTTCAATCCTTTCTTCTTTAAGTAACTTAACCAATTTAGATCGTTTATATCTTAGAGATAGCTTATTTTCCGGTTTCATTCTCCCCGAATATCGAAAAATTGAAGTCTCTTTATGAATTAGTAATCAATTTATATTGATAATAATATAACACTACTACATCAATTTATATTGATATAATTTATTTAAACAATTTGTATACTTGTCATTGTTAAAATTATATCAAATTGCAACAATAATTCAAAACTTAGTTTGAGTCAATATTACAAGTCACTTCTTTCTCTTGCTATTTGAAAATAGAAACTAGATATATATTTCAACAATTATCCTAAAATTATATCTTAGGATTACTCATCATTTTAATAGCTTAATGGAAGTGCATGCCTACAATGACAAAAAGGGTGCGAAAAGCGAAACCCACAATGTTCAGACTTTAGCTTCACAACGAAGTAGAAATTTAATTGTTTATTGACTTCTAGTGCAAATTCTAACCATTTAAACATTTTTCTATCATTTTTTATTGGAAATTAATAATATTAATAATATTTCTTCTCAATCTAGTATCAGAGTGATTTCCCCTAAACCTTTTATAATTTTACCAATAACCAATTCAATCAATCAAAATTCATACGTTATTAGTTTTTTGATTCGTTGAATCTAGCAGAAAAAGCAGACAAGAAGAAGAATGATTCGACAGAATAATTTTTTTTGCAGACTTTTCTCCTCCCCAAAATCTTCGCGACTACAGAAGTCTTCGAAGCAGACTTGACCTCCAATTGACTCTGTTATTTACTATGTAAATTTATTTTTTAAAAAAGATTTTATATATGTAAGACGGATCAACAACCCCTTAACATTATATATATTTTGTATTAATTTTTTACCGTTAAATTTAATTACTTTTAATGATTAAGTTAGATTCGACATATATAATTAATATATATATTATTATTAAATTTTAATCGTCGAAAGTATATAGATCTAATAATTTACAAAATAATACGAGGATATTTATAATATTATGAGATGCTGATCCTTTCAATTTATTTAGCTACTTTTTGGACCTGATGCATTGACTTGTCTAATTGATATGAGTGTATTAGAATGAGAAACACACACACACATATATATATATATATCTGTATGTATGATAAGAAATTGAGTAAAAATTTTTAATTTTCTTTTAAATTGATAGGAATCATGGTAAATGAATTGCTTGATGGAGATATAACTGAAATAAATTAGTCAAATCTTCGTGTAGAAATTATGTCTTCAAAATGTTAATACAATTTTCTTTTCCTTTGTCTTTAATTTGTCTTTACAAATGTAGTGGTACGGTAAAACTTAAGTCATATGCTAAAAATCAATTATTTTCTTTAAATTATATTTTTTCTATCAAAATTTATATCTTAAATAATATCATAAAATTAAGACGAAAAATGAAATAATAAATAATTAGCTGAGAACAGTTGTCTGGATGGAGTTGTCAATTTGTCGAATCTTGATCACAAATATTAATTGTATGCTGCAGGAAAACGTTCAGAATAATTTATCGGCTTCTGCTTTTGTATTTTAGGCAGACAAGACAAAGATTGATTTGAACACAACAGCAACTGGGCCAAAATATTTTTAAGTCCATAAATTTTTTGCAGATTTATCTTCTCAGCAACGAGAAGAAAATCTTCCCTACACCGCAGAAGTCATGAGGCATTATTGATTTGTTGAGCTCTCGTTGAACCACTCATTTGCTCTATAAATTGGTCTTCAAATTTTCAAATATCAAAAAAAGAAATTATATCGATAATATTGTAAATAAATAAAAATTAACAAAATTACTGCGGATGAAAATCTAGGTGAATGAGTCATCTCTAACACATTAGCTCTTCTGTTAAAAACAAAAAGTTTAGTTTGTTTCATAGTTTTTTTTTAGAGAGGTATAAATACTTTTATAGAGTTTTTTAACTAGTGTCTTGAGGGTGAGAAAATGAAAGAAATGGTATTGAATTCCGAAAATGTAAATTATGGTTTCTTTTGTTAGAGAATTGTAATGCTTTCTCGCATATAACTTGGAAATTAAAAGAAAGTTTAATTCAGTTCTTAAAGTATTGGAAAAAGAATTTTTGACCTAAAATTACATCCTGTGATTAGTTGTAAACATCTTAATCAAAGTTCATAACATCTTGATCTTTTTTAATCAAATTTTATAAAATAGAAATTAAATAATATAAATAATACTTGTTCCCAATGTAAAACTTAGAATCTAGAAGAAGCAGCAGACGGTATAATGATTGTCTTGAGGTCAGCAAGGGACGGAAATAGAAATATATATTTTGTCTCTATACTTAATTTCCGGTAATTGATTCTTTAAATACTGGGGTACTATGTAGTGCCTCTTTAAATATCACTAACAGGTATATGCTTTTGCATAACTATCGGAAAACGCTGCAAATTAATAAGCCATGGAACTTGTTATCCACTTTCTACTTCTCATGGCTATCCTTTTCACATCTCTCACCCTCTATTATTTCTCTTTTCTGTCCAAATACAAACCCAAGCCAAAACCCACCTTTCATAATATTAACGCTGCTGAAAATCTCCAAGTTCCACCAGGGAGCACAGGTTGGCCCGTTGTTGGTGAAACTCTCGAATTTCTTTCATTGGCGAAAAAGGGTTCTCCGGAGAAATTCATTTCAGATAGAGTAAACAAATACTCCTCCAAGCTTTTCAAGACATCATATCTTGGGGAAACTATGGTTTTCATGTGCAGTGCAGAAGGATTCAAATTTTTGTTCTCCAATGAGAACAAACTCGTACAATCTTGGTTACCAGTTAACTTCGACAAATTGTTTCCGAATTCTGATAAAACGAACACGGTGGATGAAAATATGAGAATCCGGAAAATCGCTACAGCTTTTACTGAGCCTGCTGCACTCCAGAACTACGTTGGATTTTTTGATGTAGTAGCGAAAGAGCATTTACTGAAGTACTGGGAGGGCAAACAACAGGTTAAGGTGCAATCTCTGGTAGAAAAACTCACATTTACATTAGACTGTCGATTGTTTTTTAACATTCATGATTCGGAAAAACTGGAAGAACTTGAGAAATTATTTAATAGCTTGTTTTCTGGTTTGATTTCATTACCTATGAATCTCCCCGGAACAAGATACAACCGAGCAGTTAAAGCATCAAAGGAACTTCGCAAGAAGTTTGAGGAGATGATTAGGCAGAGAAGGATTGATGTTCGGGAAAAGAAGAAATTAGATGAGTCAAAAGAAGACGTATTTTCATTGCTACTACAAGAGAAATACAAGGATGGGGAAAACGTTTCTGAATCTGATCTTGCCAACAAGATGACAGGCTTAATACTCGCTGCACACAGCACTACAAGTGCAACTATGGTTTCCATTGTCAAGTTTCTTGCTGAGCTACCACAAGTATACGAGGGAGTCCTCCAAGGTATATGTCTACAGTGTCTAATTCTTTTTCCCACCCCACCCCACACAACCTCTTCCCCCCTTACTACCACACACAAGCCCACCACACCACCCCACCCCCTAATTTTTATATAATAAGTTCTAGGCAACTAATAACCATTTTTTGGTATAAAAAGAACATATGGAGATAGCAAAATCGAAAGGACCAGAAGAGTTATTGAATTTTGAGGACCTAAGAAAGATGAAGTACTCGTGGAATGTTGCAAGTGAAGTGTTAAGATTGCAGCCACCAAGTTTCGGAACATTCAAGGAGGCTCTCACTGACATTGATTACAGTGGATTTTCAATTCCAAAAGGATGGAAGGTAATAATATACTCTGCGGATTATATTGTTTATCATGTGTGTATAACTGTATTAATTCAACATCTATATTGTTTGGTGCGTTGGGTGTATGTAGTTGCACTGGGCTGCGCTTGGCACACATAAAAATCCCAAATACTTTCCGGATCCTGAAATGTTTGATCCATCGAGATTTGAAGGAAATCAAGAGATAGTTCCATTCTCGTATGTCCCATTTGGAGGAGGTCCTCACACATGTCCTGGAAAGCAGTATGCAAAGTTACAAATCCTTGTATTCATGCATAATGTGATCACTAAATTCAGGTGGAAGAAGGTGTTCCAGGACGAGCAAATGATATGGGATCCACTTCTAGTTGCCGCCAAAGGACTTCCAATTCATCTTTATCCCCATAATTAACCATATATTAGCATAAGCTGTGAATCCATGGGTCTCCAGCTGCAGGGAACAGCAAAACAGTCGAATAAAGATTACAAAGATCCTGAAAATGCTTTACAATATCCATGAAGATCTCTCTGATTTGCTGATTGATTTATAATAGTCAAGACATCATCAAATTAATAGTCTACCATAATCAGACAAATGATGTGTAAAGTGAATCCCTCATTTATATAATTTCAAATCATTATTATTTTTAGTCTTTGATTATCGCGCGTCTATAACGAGAGGATTTGTAATATATTTTTAAATGCGTGAAAATAATATCATTGCCTCGATCTATTTATAAAATTCTTCATCAGTTTCTTCTTGTTCTTCGCCGTCAATGGTAGTACTGTACATTCAATCAGCTTTTTCTTTTTTGTGACTTACGGTGTGTTTTTGGCTTTGCCTTCGTGAGTTTGGATGTTTCTTAATTTGGGACCATTTATTACTCTACTCTAGAGGTGCTACTTAACGATAGCAACTACTCTACTCTAGAGGGCTCCGCGACTTAAATTATTACAACCATTTATTTAATTAATTTATTTATCTATTTATATATTTATATATCCTTGTCTAGTTGTTGCGTTTTCAGATCTATCTAGTTGTACTAATTAACAATATATAAGTACTAAATATCAAAAATATACATTTTTATTTACATGTGTGTTTAATTGAAAAGAAAAAAAGGGAGAGCAAATAATTATATATGTTAAATTTAGTCTAAACAACTAAAAGTATAAAAATAATTGTTGAAAGTGATATAAAAAGTTATTGATCCTTCTATATAAAGCATTAATGAATTATTTGGTATTATCTCACCTCAAATTACTAAACTTTCAAAACTCAAGTTCCTTTATTTACTAGCCAATCAATTCTTTGGCAAAATACCACCAAAAGTTGGCCTTCTATCTCATTTAAACGTCCTTGCTATTTGGGATAATCAATTAACTTGCTCAATTGCACCAGAATAAGGATATTTAAGTTCTCTTAAGGGGCTTTTCTTGTACTCAAACCTTGTGGAAGGTTTAATCCCTTCTTCTTTGAGTAACTTGACTAATCTAGATCATTTATATCTTGGCAATAACTTACTTTTTGGTTCTATTCTCTCGAATATTGAAAACTCAAAGTCTCTTTATCAATTAGATTTGAGCTATAATTAACTCAGTGGTTCAATCCCGCTTTCTTTGATAACTTGACCAATTTGAATTAATTGTATCTTTGTGGTAATTTAGTTTCTGGGTTTATTCCACCAATAATAGAAATAGGTAGTTTAATTGTTTTAAATTCTTTATTCCTCTTTGGGAATAAGCTTTCTAGTTCCATTCCTCTGGAAATAGGTAGTTTGTGTGGGTTAACACATTTAAAAGTTTAAGAATAATCCTTTTAGTTCCATCCCTTTGGAAATAGGTAATTTGACAACTAATTGTTTTAGTGGTTGGTTTTAATAAGCTTTCTGGTTCTATTTCTTAAGAAATAGGTAATTTGCTACCAATGATCCCTTTGGTTCTATTCCTTAAGAAATAGGTAATTGAACAAAATTAACAGTTTTGTAGGCTAGTAATTATGAGCTTTCAAGTTTTATTCCATATAATATTTGTCAAGGTGGATTATTGTAGAATTTAACTCTCGCTAGAAACCATTTTCTTGGTCCAATTCCTAAAAGTTTGAAAAACAAGTCTAGTTAGAGTACGTTTGCAGCAAAATAATCTTTATGGAAATATATTAGAAGACTTTGGCATTTATCCAAACTTGAATTTCTTAGATCATAGCAACAACTATTTTTATAGTTAAATCTCCTCTAATTGGGGAGAATGCTCATAGTTAAGTACTTTAAATATTTCAATGAATAACATTAGTGGGAACATATCACCTGAAATTGAAAAATCATCTCAACTACGAGTGCTTGATCTTTCTTCAAATTATATAGTTAGAGAGATTCTATTAGAGCTTAGAGACTTAACTTCCTTAAGCAAGCTTATTTTCAATGGGAAACAATTTTTTGGAGCTGTACCTCAAGAATTTACCTTATTAACTAAACTTGAATACCTCGATTTATCTACAAATAAATTGAACAACCAAATCTCATATACTCTTGACTATTTTTTGAAATTGCACCCCTTGAATTTGAGCAACAATTAATTCAATCAAGAAATTCCAAGTGACATGGAAAAGTTGAATCAACTTTCAGTGTTAGATTTTGAGTCATAACATGTTTAAAAGAGAGATACCATTTCAAATTTGAAATACGGCAATTCTGGAGAACTTGAATCTTTCCCATAATAACCTTTATGATTAATTCCAAATTGTTTTGAGGGAATGCATAGTTTGTCAAACATTTATATATCCTACAGCGAATTACAAGGTTCAGTTCCCAACAACATAGCATTTTGATATGCTTCTATTCAACAATTGCAAGGAAACACAGGGTTGTGTAGTGAAGTCAATGGATTGTCATCTTGTCAAAAAACTTTAAGGTCACACAAACAAACCTAAAAAAAGAATATGGTTTGTAATTGTGTTTCCTCTTTTAGGCACACTTGCTTTTTCTACTATTTTGATTATTAGTGTTTTCTTTGTTTTTAGAAAAAGGAAGAAAGACTTGGAGAAACTAAAAAGAATTGTGTACTCACTTCAGAATTGCTTTCAATATTAACTTTTAACAAGGCAATCATGCACGAAGAAATCATTAGAGTGAAATGATTTTGATCCAGAGTATTGCATTTGAAAGGATAGATAGGAAAGTGTTTATAAAGCTGAGATACCATTTAGAAATATCTTAACAGTCAAGAAATTTCATTCTCCACTTCCAAGTGAGATGGTCAAGCAACAGGAATTCTTGAATGAGATTAAGGCATTGACATAGATTCAACATCGAAACACTGTTAAGCTTTTTGGCTTTTATTCACATTCTCAATACTTCTTTCTAGTTTATGAATATCTTGAAAGGGGTAACTTGGCTGCAATCTTGAGCAACAATGCATTAGCAGGAGAATTTGGTTGAAGAGTAAGAATGAATGTGATAAAAGGTATAGCCAATGCTTTATCTTATATGCACTATGATTGTTTTCTACCAATTGTCCATTGAGATATATCAACTAAGAATGTACTACTGGATTTGGAATATGAAGCTTGTGTTTCCGATTTTAGAATTGCTAAGTTTTTAAATTCCAACTCTTCCAGTTGGATAGAATTTGTTGCACATATTGATATGTTGTACCAAGTATATCTACTATATTAGAACTTATATATTTATATCTTTTATAGTAGATCACTGAATAAATTTTGATCATACTCATTCTTATCTTGCAGAACTTGCTTACACAATGAAGATTATTGAAAAGTGCTATGTGTACAATTTTGGAGTATTAGCATTGCAAGTGATCAACGAGAAGCACCCAGATAAGAACATATCAATGGATCAAATGCTAGACCCTTAGCTTCCATCTCCATCCTTTGAGGTTCGGGGCAAATTGACATTAATCATGAATGTTGCCTTCTTATGTATAGATAAGAATCCAAATTCTAGACCAAGCATGGGCAAAGTTAGTCTACTATTATGCATGTAAATTTGGTATTTCTAATATTTCCTTTATCTATCAACTAATGTCAAAAGTCTATTTTATTTTTGAATGTATTAAAATTGTATGTAATGACTGTTTTAATTTAAAACAATAATATAATACTTTAGTTTCATTAGTTTCATTTTAATATGCCACTGTTAATTTTTCAATTCATTTATTTACTTTAAAAGTGCTATGCAATTTGCATCCCTACACTAAATGCACGAATTAACACAAACTTTATTGCATAATTTAAATTTCTTACCTGTTCTCTTTACAAATTGGCTTTACCTTCTTCTTTTTTAATATTATGCATTACATATACAGTTTACCAATATTATATTGAAAATGTACAAAAAATCAGGACGCTTAATTAAATCTACTTTTGGTGTCACTTGGATATCTACACTCAATTTAGAAATGTCTACCCTTAACTTGGAGAGATATCTTACAATTTCAATTTGCAGAAAAATCTACTCACACTACTAATACAGTGTTACCCTACAAATAAGTTTCATTTAATTACAAAGTAAATGAAAATTAGGCTGCTACTTAATTAGGATAACTTCAAATCATGTATATAATTTTTCAAAATTTATATCGATATCATAAAAGATGATACTTTTTAAAAAATTATTAATGCGAGCAACAAAATTTTATTAAATATTATTAGCAATATATTGTTAAAAGCATAGCATTATAGTATATGCTAAAATCATTAATGTTGACAATAGAGTCAGGACCACTCAGATCACTCGTTTGCTCATTTCTGGCTGCTATAAATTTTTGCTCCTATTTCATTTATTTGTTTTCATTTATTTTTGTAGAATAATAAAAATCTTTAACCTTAATTCAATAAAATTTTGTATATAATGCATGTAATATGATTCACAATTTACAAAATTTATAACTAGAGTTTTAAAATTTTAATTGATGATTTCGTTAGTGTTCTGTTCGTAATATTTGCTTGTTTTTTGAATGCGTTGAACCAACAAATAAAATTCTCGCTTTTTCTATGCAGTCCTTAGATGGAGAATAGTGTTTTAATTAATGTATTTCTGTTTGTTGCATATTAATTCCCTGCAATAGCATTCAGGATAAATTTTCAGAGAATCCTGAAGAACATTGAAAGTCTATAAGATAAGTGCTAGTCAGAATATATAATTCACATATAGCTGATATACCTCGTTCATTACAATCCAAGAGAATTTTATTTAATGAGATTATTTGATTGTGATTTGATAATGAAATTAACATTTCGCTGCATCCAAATTTTGTGTGGTGCAGGATGAAGGCTTGGGAGCCAATGCATATCCAGGTTAGTCAAGCATCCACTCTCTTGGGTGTTAACTCTCTTCAGATATTCCTTCAAAGTTCTAGTCATGTGCTGAGTTCTCAAGTCACCTACAAAACAAAGAAAAGCAAGTGCAATGCGAAAGTTCCCAGATACAGACCCTAACAACATATAATACAGTAGCTTGTAAAATGTTCTGATAGGTATATCAGATACAAAAGCTGACAAGAAACAAATTATTAATTTCTTATATGGGATTTTGCAGAGAGCTCATTCGACTAGAACTTAGCAGGTGATTGATCACGGACTACGACTTAAACAATTAACAGAACAACCAACAAGCTTCGATACAACTTGTGCACGTGAATTTACATGCAAATATTCTGAAATGACCACTCGATTTAAGCTGGAAATTTTTTACTGCACCATTTTGAGGTGTTGGCTTCCACCAAATTGTGAAATTCAAAGGCTTGGGAGCAGATTACACAACAAAGTTTGTCAACAATCCAGGGCCCTGGAGCATTAATCCCTCTTCAGATGTTTCTTCAAACTTCAAACCATGGTAGAGAGGCATCTCAAATTCTCGGATACAACAACGAGCAACACAATACAGTAGATCGTACAAATTGAAATAAAAAGTGCATCAGAAACTGCAGCTAATAACAGACTATAAGTTTCTTAAATTTGCTTATCAGGAAATTAAGCAATGACTGCAAATTAATGGGTGAGGATCGTAGACCTTTTTACCTCAACAAGTGTGCCGTTTTTTCGAATGCATTAAAATAATATGTATCATGTGTTTTGATTGAATATATTAATATAGTACTTTCATGCCATTTTATATAACAAATGTTAATTTTTCACTATATTTATTTATTTTTAAATTACTGCAGCATAGGTTGCGCAAAATAGTTCGGGTCCAATCTAAATAAAGCTCGAGCTACAAATTCGATCTTAAAATATATTTTAGGCTATGCTCGAGTAAAGTCCGAGCACTTGAAAGGTTGGCTTGGATTGTTAGAAATTTAGATGGATCTGAACAAAATTTGTGAAACCCGATTCAAATCCAAATATCTTCGGCCTTTCAATTGGGCCTTAAGGCCTAGATTTAAAATCCTACATGGGTAGCCTAGCATCTAGATCCGACTTGAACCAGCCTTACATAAAATTTTCTGGGTCTGGGTGGACTTCTAAAACTGGCCCAAAGTAGAAAAATTGACCATCCTTCTACAGATTAAATTTCATACCAATTCTACTTACAAGTTGGCTTGACTTAATTACCAAGTAAATGAAAGTCAAACTGCTACTTAATTAGGATAGCGACTGCTCTGCTCTGCTTTAGAGGGCTCTGTGATTTGAATTATTATAACTATTATTTTATTTATTTATAGAAATTCACACAAGCATCCCTTACTATAATGTTATCCATCATTTGATTGTATATTGACCAACTCAGAATGTTGAAATATCAAAAGTAACCTTATTTTTATTTTATATATATATATATATATATATAATTCTTAAAATATAATGATATTTATTTCTCTGTTGAAACTAAAACAAATAGAGAAATTTTTAACTAATAAGTGTAAAGAAAATTTATCAACTTCTTCATATATTATATTGCCTTGAAACAGTAAATTATCAATGGATTATGCAATTTTATTACTTTAATCTATTGAGATTAAAAATATACACGTTTAAATCTTTTTGAAATATCTCTAAGCAAATTATTTTTAACAATTTGAAGTTCAAACACTCTGCTACATATATAAAACATATATAAAAGATTAAGAACAAGAAAATAACAAATGATAACCCATTAGAATTTTACATAGTTAGAAAATACAAACCCAGAATAATCCTAATACAACCAAAAACTCAATCTCAAATTTAAGTTTCTATTATTATACAATAAAACTAACCCAAAGACTCAACCTCAAATTTAATTTCCATTATTGTATAATAACATTAACTCACTCCCCATCTTTGTTTTCAATTCATAACAAAACCAAAGCACAAACACCACCATTCTCAATTTGGTCTGATTTTATAATGTTACTCATTAATTAACGGTCAACAAATAGTTAAGCAGACGGTAACACTATAGTGGGGAGGTTTATGTAATTTTTTACAACCTTTGTATCTACCTATAATTTCTACAAACCTCAAGGGAGGTACATGAAAATACCCTTATTTATATTTGTCTTCGTATATCACTCTAGTTGTTGTGTGGTTTAATGTCTATGCAGGTACACTTAATTAACACTATATAAATTTTAAATATTAAAAAACATATATATTTATCTACATATAATTATTTATTTTGAGGTTAATTAATATTGAGCTTTAATTTTTAAATTAATAGGTAATTAATCGCATGCAAACAATTTTTAAATTTATATCAAATATGATGGATTTCATAAAAAATACTTAGAGAAAAGCCTTAAAGAAGAAATATTAAAAGGTATAAGGATTATGGCATATAAAAACTTCCTCTAACATTCTTAAATTGGCTCTTGATAATTAGACATTTGATAGTCCCATTATATTTGTAGTTAATAACAGACTTATACAAAATTTATTTAAATAAATTAACGTGATAAAATTATATTATTGTTTATGGTCCATATAATTTATTTTAATTTATTTCCATAAAAATATAAGATATATAATAGTAATATAATTAATATTAATATTATCATATCAATTTATATGATATAATAAATATATTATTTATAGCAGTGGTCATAACAAAATAATTTCATTTAAAAAATGAAAGGAGAGCAGATAAATTGTTAGAATACAACTCCAATGTTTCTAATGTGTGGTAGTATGTCTACTATCAAATGTGATAAAAATTTTAGTTGTATTTTTATTATAAATAAATTTCAACAATGTCAATTTACTCGCATTTAGGAAAGTTGCGAATCATACAGTGTGTGTCTTAAAAAAATATTGACTCGAGTGCTTAAAAATAGCAGTCATAAACATTGGTTGCACTGTATTACTTTTACATTAATTATATATCTCAAGTTCAATCTTAACTACTGAAAATATAAATTGATATCATCATTTAAAATCCTGTAAAAACTTGTGTAAAATATTGGGCTTTAGTGTTTTTTTTTTTTTAATGTATGCAATTAGATGATGACATAATAATAAGACGAAAATATAAATATTCTGTCATTAGTGATTAGATTATACATTTTTTATTAGTGATTTGCAGGGCAATGGAATATTGACTATCAAAATGATATCGAATATGTAGGATTAATTGCAAATGTTATAAATTGTTTAAAATTTTAGTCAAAAAAATTAAATTAAAAGAGGGATTCAGGTATTAATTAAAATGGAAAAAAAATTGCAAGTGAAACCGGTTCCAATAAATTAATAATGTACATAAATTGAAAACTAAATACAAAACCAAGCACTTATGGCTACTGAGATTTACAGCAAACACTCGATCATGCAAGTTTTAATAGCTGCTTCCATGTGGTGTACGAAAACCCCATTAGAAACCCTATTCTTTTCCTTTTTCAAAAATAAGAAATTATTGTAGTCTTTTATTCTATAAACAACTCTTGGGCAGGACAACTCCGACAGTGGTTCCACCAATATTCTTACAGGAAGATGTTGCTACTTTGTTCATGTAAGTAAGTCTGATATCATGCAATCTGATTCCTCCGCATGGATTGCTTGGACTACAATCAAATGTCACAGCCTCTGGCGTTGAAGATGATCCCCTTATGTTTCTGTATGTCACTTCACTTATCTTCACGCCGGAACTCTATCAAAACAGGAGAGAATATTAAAGCTTGGAGAAGTAAATTTACCTTTGGATTATGTACATGTTCATCTTATGTATGCTATTTACCTGCCGAGGGCAGCCTTGATTGTTGGGGCAGTAATTTTGATCGATTATAATTGGGTTCTGAACGTTGTTCATAATTATGTTTTGAAAGAGAACATTTCTCACAAAACTCTTGCTAGGTCTTGCCCATGATTTGATTCTTACTCCGTTATCAGATCCTGTGAATACTGAATCCATCAGTGTTATATTTTGTACTCCATCTTCGTTAAAGTCCTTGCCAAGACTACCAATGCTGCAAAAGTGAACAATCGAAGACGATCAAAATCAAAGGAAAAATCTTCTCAAGATTCATCAACTGAATTATTGCACACAATTACAATGATATTTAGTTGCTTAATTACCTTATGCCATGTCCAGGGCCACACTTGATGTTGCTCATAAACAAGTTTCTAGTACCTGGACCGATTGAGATGCAATCGTCTCCGGTTTTAAGTGTACTTCCGCTGATTGTAACGCCGGTAGACGACTGCACGTGGATTCCATCGGTGTTAGGGCTTTGGTCGGGAGCAATAAGCTTCACATTCCGGACATTGACATTGTTGCAACTATTGATCACAAGGTGGGTTTCTTGACTGTTGATCGATGTCAACCCAGTTATCAGTACGTCGTTAGCCCAATTGAACGTTATTGACTGCAATCACACATACAAAAACCACATTTAGAAACAGAATTTTATCCATTTATTTATTTATTTATTTGAAGATTTAAGGCTATGATTAGCAGCTTACCCTAGCTGCATCGGGGCAATTCTTCCCAGATTTCCGGCAAGCCCAGAAGCCGGTGCCTTTTCCGTCGAGAGTGCCACCGATGACTGAAAGTCTATCAACTTTAATGAACAAAATCCAATACCCAGAATTTCCAAGGGCACGGTAATCAGTAGGAGCAACAATTGTTCCATCAATCTGAACTGTAATTCTACTCCTGCAGGGCCCTCCAAATTCTGCAGCTTTGATCAAATACCTTCCTTTGGGGACATAAATGGTGGATGCTTTGGCTGATGCACATGCCGACGCCCATGCTCTCAGGAATGATTTCGTTGAATCTGTTCTTCCATCTGGTTTCGCACCAAATGTTAACACATTGTAAGCAGCTGCATTTGAAGACTGGATGAAGAATATCAGACAGAGAAGAATGAGTGTAAGTTTGGCCGCCATAGCTTTGCTTTTGAAGTATTTTCAGAGAGAAATTAAGAAACCTCAGAGATGAATTGATTGATGAATGATGAAACCGAGAAGACAGTTGAGGATATATATACTGAAAGATGGCATGTTCTTTGCTTCTATGAATTAATTAAGTAGAAGAACAAAAATGGTATGAAATTAATAATTAAGTTTATAAAATGTTGCCATGTATGTTGACACTTAACAAAAGTGATATGAGTTGAACTTCAGAAAAAAGATCTATTGACTTTTGAATTTTAAAATATTGAAGAAGAAGATCGTGAAAAAGAGAGAAATAAAAAAGAAATTAAATGGAATTAACGAATAGAAGTGAAGATGAAGTATTTTAAGAGGCACGTTGTTTCTCATAGATATGCATAATGCATGTGCTTGTGATGTGTACGGCAACATGGTATAAGTTGAAAATTAAGCACTAAGGCATGTGATTGAATTTATAAATAATAATTAATATTCTGTAATCATTTATTAGTGTGAATGGATTAGGCTGCCCATTGAATTGATGGTGTGAATTATAATATTAAGCTAGTAAAGCAACACCTTTTACTTTTTTTTTGTAAGAATATTAATAGCCTTTTATAGTTATGTTCTTTAAGCAATTACTTCTTTAAAATGAAGAATAAGGGAGATCAACAAAACAAAAAACTCAAATATGTAAGTAATGATCATATGTTAATTATTATGTTGGTGATTAGTATTTCAAATCAATTAAATTTAATGTATGCAATAATGTGACTATGACAAATTAGATTTACTATCGCTGTGAAATTAAAATATTTGAATATTTGTAACGTGTAAAATTACAAAAAATGTATATATACCAAATATATAATGAAATTTACTATAACAAGAAATCATCTTAAATGCGAACTTTTTCAAAATCGAGATTCAAGAGATGTGTACCCTCCAAGTAGAAAAAGGAGGTAAATGAGATTAAATTCAATAAAATTTGAGCAAATGATTAGCCAACTTGTAGTATTAGAGTAACTAAGAACTAGGGTTTTTGAATAATAATGTCATAAGCTTACGTATGAGATGAGAGGGATCATATTTCATTGCATGTGAGACACTCATAACCCGTTGTTTTTGCTCACGTGCCACGTGGAAGAAACCCGGAGCACTTGCAGCCGACAACGTCGCCCAATCATGTACCTCTTAACCCAAGTACACATTACATCTTTGTTAGAACTACGACCGCAGACTTTGGACCCAGGTAAGCGAATAAAAATCTGCCACGTTGCAATGCATATGTTGCCGTACTATATATGGTACCGTTGGTTAGTTGGAAGACTTGGGGACGATAGATAACTAACTTTTGACTTGATTTGTATTAATTAATAAAAAGATTAATATATTATCGATATTAAAAGTTGGAACTAATTCTTCTATATATGCGTATAAACATAGTGGAATTTTTATGTGTTAATATGAATTTAATGCTTGCATATATTTAGAATATTGAAATTTCAGGGCTTGAAAAAGTAGTCAGAAAATCTTCTAATTAGAACTGTAAGTAGGAAATTAAACAAATCTTGATTCTAATTTCTATATTAATCTTTCTAATGCTTCAAAGACTTTACTTGGAGTAGATTGGATAAACAAGTTAAGACTTAAATTTAGTAATAAAAAACTTGATGAAGGGAATGAGGCCATGTGTAGCATTGCAAGCAATGTGAAAGTATTTAGGGAAGAAAAGTACGTAATTAATTAAGTAATTAACAATTAATTGAGTTACAGAAATGTTAAGTTCATGTATCTTTAGTTAAAGTACTAGTAGTGAATTGATCATGTGTGTCTTCATAACCGAGTTGTATTCTCTGCCGGAAACTTGCATTGATAGAGTTGTACCTTACAATAACTGAATTCAATGTTCTTTAAGCAATACTTGAGGATCAAGAAGTTTAATTATGAAGTCTTATTATGAATTATCAAACCAATTAAGATACCTTCAAACGAGTGCTCAAATGATTACATGTACTTCTGCTTTCAGCAACATAATTACAAAAAAAGTTACATAAATTACTGCAACACTCAATCATGAAAAGCTCTATAATATCTGCTTCCCATGCGGTGTCCATACCCACATATATCGAAACACACTGATACATATTTCCAGAAACTGCTTTCAGTTTCTCACAGACAACTATTTGGCATGAGTACGCCGCCGCTCGTCCCTCCGGTGTTCTTACACGAAGCTGTTGCAGCTTTATTCATATAAGTAAGCTTGATGTCTTGCAATCTGATACCCCTGCAAGGATTACTTGGACTGCAATCAAATGCCACAGCTTTTGCAGTTGCAGAACTTCCTTTTATATTTCTGTATGTCACTTGACTAATCTTCACTCCAGAAGCCTATCAACAGAAAATAATTAAGCAAATCAATAAAACTTATTTAATTTCAATAAAATCTGCTGTTTCTTTGTGCTAGGAATTTTCACTCGTTTCATAGAAATTTATTTGTGTCGGATTTGATGGTTTTACCTGACGAGGACATCCTTTGTTGCCAGGGCAATAATTTTGATCTATGAAAATAGGGCTCTTAACGTTGTTCATGATGATGTTTTGGAAGAAAACATTCCTCACAAAACTTCTGCTAGCTCTAGCCCATGACTTGATTCTTACTCCATTATCCGATCCTGTGAATACTGAATTTGTCAGCGTTACATTTTCAACACCGTCTTCGTTGAATTCTTTGCCAAGACTGCCAATGCTGGAAAAGCCAAAAACATTTTCAGTTAAACATGGTTCTCAGAAAACTGCTATAATTTTTGTCACTTTTGGTATGGTTGATTACCTTACACCATGTCCAGGGCCACATTTGATACCGCTCATGTACAAGTTTCTGGTTCCTCGACCAACTGAGATGCAGTCGTCACCGGTCCGAATAGTGCTGCCGGTGATTGTGACACCGGTAGAGGTTTCAACGTGGATGCCGTCGGTGTTAGGGCTTGCGGCCGGAGCAATGAGCTTCACATTTCGGACTAAAACATTCTTGGAACGGCTGATTACAAGATGACTTCGCTGACTGTTGATTGATGTCAAGCCGCTTACCACAACATTCTTAGCCGAATTGATTGTTATTGACTGCAATTAGAAATAGATTATATTTTGGACTCAATATAAATTTGTAGGAGTTGCACTAGTATGCTGAGCATACTAGTTTAAAAGAAGTTTTCCATATATGCCCTTCAAGTTTTCAAAATTTTCTTTTCTGTTAATATATCAAAACAGAAGAATCAAAGTGTTTTTCTCACTTTCTTAATCACATGATTTTAGTAAAATCCTAACCATTATGCCAACTTCTTAACTTTTAAAAATCATTTGAAAACGTTAAAAAATACATGTAAATATTTGTTAAGGTAAAAAATTTTAATAGAGGGTTATAATAATCAAGACGAGTTGAGTTAGATTATAAGTTTTGAGTTCTTTAAATTGAAGAAATGAATTTTAGATTGTAAATCAAGAAAACAAAACATTTTTGCAGTTAAAGTCATTAATTTATAAGGAGGTATTTATGGCATATGAAAAAGGTTACACTATATAGGCTGAAATTCAAGAATTCAATTATTTTAAAGTATAATGGGCCACCTTGGCCAGCCTATGTGGTAAGGGCACATGCCCTCAAAATGGAGGGCATGTATTTAATCCCTGTAAATTGCAGGGCTCCTCTCACCAAAGTGTGGACCTCTTTCCATTACATGTGAGATTACTCTCAAACTCTTATGTGCGTAGACTTGTAGATTAAGCTATAAAAATATCTATCTAGACTCATAATGGAGTCTTAATGTAATATTAAGCGATATATTTGTACTAAAAAATCTAATGGTATATGAATATGGTTCCATAACTTAACCTGAAATTAAAGAATTATATCATATTAAGACCTATCTTATCGTCATGACATAGAACCCGTATTACTGAATATTTAGAAAAATATAAAAAAAAATAAAAGAGAAAAAAATCTTATACATGCAGTTTATGATTATTTACCCTAGTTCCAGCAGGGCAACTCTTTCCCGAATTCCTGCAAACCCAGAAGCTAGCACCTTTACCATCAAGAGTACCACCAATGATATAAAGTCTATCAACTGTAACAAAGAAAATCCAACGGTCCGATTTTGCAAGTGCACGATAATCAGCAGGAGCCACAAGTGTTCCCTGAATCAGAACTGTGATTCTACTCTTGCAAGGACCCCTGAAGACTGCATTCTTTATCAAATACCTTCCTGATGGTACAACAATGGCGGATGCCTGAGCTGACCTGCATGCTGCTGCCCACGCCTTGAGAAAAGCCTGGGTTGAATCTCTTCTCCCATCTGGTTTTGCCCCATATGATAACACATTGTAGTTTGCTGCGTTTGAGAAATGGATGAAGAACATGAGAAAGAGAGAAAGAGCACAAGAAATAGGAAGCTTGACTGCCATTTTTGGTTAATTTTGAGCTTCGAGAGAGAAGTAAGCGAAGCTAGAGATGATTTGATTGATTGGTGGAGATGATTGGTAAGCTGTTGGGAGGTATTTATATTGTAAAGAACTGGACAGTACGTATGTTCGTTTCGTGTACTAACTGTAGCAGTTAGAACAAATTAATAAATGTATTAAGGGAAAAATTATACACTAAAAAATTAAAACTTGAAGTCATAGTTTTGTATTTTAAAAGGCATATGGATGTTGGTTGTATCATACATGCATGTGACGATAAGTGTAAATTGAAATTAAGAGTTTAATTTCTTGTGAAAAATTTTTTAAAATAGCCCTAATTTGAATATAAACGACATAAATAGTTGCCTGAAAGAAAATTTTATTAACCTAACCTAACATTCATTTTTTTTTAACAATTTTATTCTCACTAGCCATCTTGATATCTCACATTTGACAATATTTTTTAATCTTTTTTTTTAATTTAACTACATTTTACAAAATCCTAATTTTTCTTCCAAAATCTCTCCACTTAAGCGATAGTAGTGGCATCGACTACAAAACAAGAGACTGCATTAGCGGCAGCAAAAACGGGTTAATGATACAAAATAAAGTGGATTATGTGATTTATGATATTTGTAACATGAATGAGAAGGTTTAGAATATATTTCGGGATGAATTTTATAATGAAGTCATTAGATGCATATTTTTGGATTATTTTAGAAAAAGAAAATGAATTAATTTAGGATTAAACATATATATTGTTGCCTTGATTTTTGTTGGGTATTGATAATGTGGATATATTTAATAGAAAATTACCAAAATCTAGAAAAATTTCCAAAATGTAGCTGAGTCTAAAAATTTTAGAAGGGCATTTCATGACATTTTTTAGTGTAAATTGAGGCTCCACTTTCGGATGCCCAATTTCCACCTAAATGCGGCACTTTTAGCATCCGAAAGTAGTTTCAGTTGTCATCATTAATGGCTTCCATGTATCTTTATTTTTCTCATACTTCTTGCGAAGGCACTAAAGTTAATTGGCTAATTTGGGTGTTGATATTACTGAATTAACTTGGTGGTTTGAAAGTCTTAAGGAGATCACTAGTTTTCTTCTGCAGAATGACTTGGGGTTTCCTTTCTATTAGATTAATCTGGTGTTTGTTAGTCTATAAAATTTTTTATTTTTCTTTACAGAGGCTTGGTTTCATGTCCTCTTCTTTAATGTGTGACATTTTACTTTTATTTTTTTATTAATTTAACTCAGTAACGAGGTTTATTTAATAAAAAAAGTAATAGTTACCTTTACCAAGATATAAAATTTATATGTTAACTATATTAATATGTTGTTACTTTTTTATGAATGAGATTTATGATCCACTGCTCTAAAATGTATATATCAAATTCAATAATGTTACATCATATATATATATATATATATAATTATTATAATCACCGAAATAATATACTTGATTGTTTAAAAAAAAAGTCAAATTTTAATTACATTAAATTATTATATAAAGAATGTGAAATCTCTTATCCATTTTAGACGCTCTGGTATAAAATAGATGATTACATAGAGCATTAATGTGAGCAAATGGCAACCACTCTCTTGTTCGAATAATGGTATATATATAATTAATTAATTAATTAATTAATTAATTAGCAATTAATACCAACTTTAATGTTTAAGTTTTTCAGTATGAATTTATATAATGCTTACGTATGGGATGACTTGTGATAGTTGCGACCATGTATAAGAGTCATACATTCCTTTTCCTTCACGTGACACGTGGAGAAATCCCGGAGCATTATCAGGAGAAAATGTAGCTTGATAATTTTGCATCCAATTATATATATATATATATATACACACGTATGTGTGTATGTATATATATGTATGCCACAATTGACCTTGCAAAATTTGGTATTAATTAATTGATTTAAATAATAAGTTTTAAAATAATAAAAAAATTAATGTTTAAATAGTTAAATTCATTTGGAAACAGCAGGAAAGGAAGGATTCCAATATGCTTAACTAGTGAAGGGTATTGAATCAACTAAGTGCAAATTTGTCAAAAAATGAAGTGCAATATTAATGGTATAATTTAAGTAATTAATTAATTAAGTTATAGATGGTAGCTAGGTTCATGAATAATTAAGAGGCTATCATCATCAATCATGTTCATGTGTATTTATAAGCACGTGGTCTTATCAAACTTAGAATCAATTAATAAAAGACTTTTAGAGTCAATTAATTAATATAATATTCCATTACTACGCCGAAAACTTAAACATTTATAGAAAATTAATTACATCAATGATAATCCTATAACATAAGTTGATTAAAAATTGTAGAAATAGAAGTCTTGATAATATTACTTAGCTTGCAGCAGCCGATGACTTTTGATATATATACATTATAATTAAGGATATTAGTATAGTGGATTATATAAGTACATAGTTGAGAAAATAAACGTAGTAACTACAAAATAAGCTAGAAATTGAAGACATCAATGTATAAGATTGCAAGTTATGTCAATGTATTTAGTAAAGGAATCAATTTATATTTATATATAATAAATTTAATTAATGAAGTTATAAATAATTTAATCGGTTCTTAGCAAACCAATTCTTCTCAAGTTAATTTAATCTTAAAGTCATTTTTAGGAAATTGTGTTTTCAAATAATAAAGTGTATGTAGAAGAAAACAAATAAAATAAATTATTTAAATACTTAAATTAAGTCTATATTTTTTAAAATTTTGAGTTTATTAATTCATATGAGAATATATATGAAACTGCAAATATAAATAAAATTGATTTTAAAAAGTACATTTTGAAAAGCAGATAAAAGCTTGTTTTTCAAACTTTTTTGTGAGATAACAAAGTTTGTAGAAAATAATTTTAAAAAAAAATACAAACACCTAAAGTTAATTTTAATGATTAAAAATCACTTTTAAAAATTTCCAACAACAATTCAAAATAGACTCGTAATGTTATAAAATCTCATTTTCTAGGGGACTTACTATGCACAACGCTCAATCATGGAAGCTCTAATAATTGCTTCGATATGGTCTGCACAAGCATAGCCACTAATATATCTAAGTTATACATACCTATAAAAATTATAATTGCAAATTTCTTCTTTGTTTGGAAAAGAGAAGAGGGACTTAAAAAAACAAGAAAGGAATTTTGTATAATTATGGGACTACTTTTAAAGCTAAATTTTAAAGAGGCAATCATGCGAGAAGAAATCATTAGAGTGACAAATGGTTTTGTCCAAAGTAATATGTTAAAGCGGGCGAACAGGGAAGAGCAATCATATAAAAATATCATAGTGAAAAAGAAATTCCACTCCCCACTTACAAGCGAGATTGTTAATAAAAAAATATTTTGAAAGAAATTAAAGCATTAATAGAAATTTTACATCAAAACATCTTCAAATTTTATGATTTATATTCAATTCTCGACCCTTTATTCTAATTTATAAATATCTTGAGAGAGTAGCTTCAATACAATCTTAAACAATAATGCATTAATGGAAAAATTCGGTTCAAAAATGAGAATGAACGTGATAAAAGGTGTACTCAATACTTTGTCTTGCATGCACTATGATTACTTTCTACTAATTGTCGATCAAAATATATCAAGTAAGAATGTGCTGCTGAATTTGGAATATGTTGGTTGTGTTTCAAATTTTGGAATTGTTAAACTTCTAAATCCTAACTCCTCCAACTGGATAAAATTTGCAGTTTAAACGAAAAAAATTCACGGAGGTGATGAAGATGTATTTTAAACAAGAAGCCGCTTCTGATGCATGTGCATGTGATTGTGAGACGTACGGTAACATGTCATAAGTTGGAAATTAGGCACTAAGGCATGTGATTGAATTAATAAATAATAACTAATATTCTCTAATCATTTATTAGTGTGAATGGATTAGGCTGACCAATGATGGTGTCAGTTAATTAAGCAAGTAAAGCAACACCTTTTGCTCGTTTTTGTAAGCATATTATTAGCCTTTTATAGTTATCTTCTTTAAGTAGTAGTACTTCTTCGAGATGAAGAATAAGAGAGATCAACAAAATAAAAGTAATAAGAAAATAAATAATTCATAATTTAATCATATCGTAAATGATTATGATTTTAAATCGATTGAAGTTAATATATGAGATAATATTATTGTGATAAATTAATTAGATCTAATATAAAATTATTTAAATACTTGTAAAGTGTCATATTTTAAGAAAAATCATATCTAATCTACAACTAACTATATATATATATTTTAAAAATGATTGTACATAGTACATATGGCATTTTTTACATTTTTATTTATTATAACAAGAAATTTTCATAAATGAGAAGAAAAAATCGAGAATCAAGATTAAATTCAATAATTTGAGCAAATGATTAGCAATTAAACTGGTAGTAAAATTTGTTTTAGTAGATTGACTAATAACTTGGGTTTTATAGAGTTACTTGGTTTGCTCTCCACCCAGTTTCAAACACTACCCTGAAATAGGTAAGAAGATCTAAAAACAATTTGGCTTTTGCTCACCCTTCTCCTTTCAGGAAAAAAAAAAAAATAGAATTCAAGTAATAACTAGGGTTTTTAATTGCATGTGAGACACTCATAACCAATTGCTTTGCCCACGTGACACGTGGAAGAAACCCAGAGCACTTCGACTTGCAGCCGAAAAAGTAAACGAATGTCGATGGGTAGTTAGAAGACTTAGGAATAAGATATTATACTTTACTCCAGTTAGAAATACGACCACAGAACTGAAACCCAAGTAAACAAATAAGATTCTGCCACGTTGCAGTTCATCTATATATGGCCGTACTACATGTACAACGTTTGGGTAGTTGGAAGACTTGATAACTTACTTTTGTTTTGACTCATATTAATTAATAAAAACATTAAAATATTATTAATATTAAAAGCCCAAACTAATTCTTCTATATACACGTATGAACATAGTGGAATTTGGATGTGTTAATTTGAATTTAATGCTTGCATATTTAGAATATTGAAACTCAAAAGCTTGAAAAAATAATCAAAAAGTTATTTAATTAGAAACGATATTTTTAGTTTAATATTAAGTGGAAATAAGTATGAAATTAAACAAATCTTGATTCTAGATTAATTTTCTTTAAGCTTAATTCAAAAACTTTATTTGAAGTAGATTGGATAAACAAGTCAAGACTTAAATTTAACGATAAAAAAATTTGATGGAGGGAATGTGACCATGTGTAGCATCGCAAGCAATGTGAAAGTATTTAGTGAAGAAAAGTACATAATTAATTATTAAATTAACAATTAATTAACTTAAAAAATGTTAGGTTCATGTATCTTTATGTTAAAATATTAGTAGTGAATTGATCATGTGTGTCGTAGTAACCAAGTTGTTTTATTAAAACTTCGAAATTCATTAAATTAGGAACTGAAAATTTTGATTGGTCTATATATATATATATATATAATACATATCCATTACTCTTCGCAGTAAACTTGCATTTATAGAATTGTACCTTACAACAACTTAATTAAATATTCTTTATCAATGCTTGAGGACCAAGAAATTAATGAAGAGAAAATGGTGTTAACAAAGCTATAAATTATAACATACCTTTAATTATTATCTCTCACTAAATACTAATTGATTCTTAAACTAAGATAATAAGTTAAATCCTAACCCATATCAGAACTATGAGTCAGGTATAAGCACCAGAAATAGAGAATTTTCTCTATTGAAATTCACTCCTTGCAATGCATTAATTCGATTTGCTTGATGTCATTGAAATTAAATTCTGTTGCATATATCATCAATTCGATTATAGGTGAAATAGAAGTTTCATTATGAATCTATCAAACTAATGTACATCCAAACCAGTGCTCAAATGATTACATGTAATTCCACTTTGAGCAACAAAATCACAAAAATAAGTACATAAAACTCAAATTCCAGTAGGATTTATTGCAACACTCAATCATGAAAAGCTCTAAAACATCTGCTTCCCATGCGGTGTCCACACCCACACATACATCGAAATACAGTACTACATATTTCAGAAACTACTTTCAATTTCTTACAGACAACTCTTTGGCATGAGTGCTCCGCCGCTTGTTCCTCCTATGTTCTTACACGAAGCTGTTGCAGCTTTATTCATGTAAGTAAGCTTGATGTCTTGCAATCTGATCCCCCTGCATGGATTACTTGGACTGCAATCAAACGCCACAGCATTTGCTGTCGCTGAAGTTCCTTGTATGTTTCTGTACGTTACTTGACTAATCTTAACCCCAGAAGCCTATAAAAAGATAATAATTAAACAAATCAATAAAACTTATTTAATCTCATTAATATTCTTGTATTATGTCCATCTTGAGTAAATATAAGACATTTGCACTCTTTTCATAGAAATTTATTTGTGTTGGATTTGATGATTTCACCTGATGAGGACATCCTTTGTTGTCAGGGCAATAATTTTGATCAATCAATATAGGATTCTTAACGTTGTTCATGATGATGTTTTGGAAGAAAACATTCCTCACAAAACTTCTGCTAGCTCTAGCCCATGACTTGATTCTTACTCCATTATCGGATCCTGTGAATGCTGAATTTGTCAGCGTTACATTTTCGACACCGTCTTCATTGAATTCCTGGCCAAGACTGCCGATGCTGGAAAATCCAAAAGCATTTTTCAGTTAGACATTGTTCTAATAAGACTGCGATAAGTTGAGAGCACGCATTTTTGTGTGTCATTTTCAGTATCTTTGATTACCTTACACCATGTCCAGGGCCACATTTGATGCCGCTCATGTACAGGTTTCTAGTTCCTCGACCGATTGAGATGCAGTCATCACCAGTCTGAATGGTGCTGCCGGTGATTGTAACGCCAGTAGAGGTTTCTACGTGGATGCCGTCGGTGTTAGGGCTTGCGGCCGGAGCAATCAGCTTCACATTTCGGACGATGACATTGTTAGAACTGCTGATTACGATATGACTTAGCTGACTGTTGATTGATGTCAAGCCGCTTACTATAACATTTTTAGCCGAATTGATTGTTATCGACTGCAATTAGAAATAGATGATATGTTAGTCTCAATATAAATTTATAGGAATTTCACTGTAGACTAAGCATACTAATAGATGATATGAATATGGTTACATAACATAATCTAAATTATATTAATGAATTGTATCAAATTAAGACAATGTTATAAGATAGATCCCATTATTAACTATTTAGGAAATATTTAAAAGAAAAAAAAAGACAGAGAGAGAAAAAATCGTATACATGGAGTTTATGATTACTTACCCTCGTTCCAGCAGGGCAACCCTTTCCAGAATTCCTGCAGGCCCAGAAGCCAGCACCTTTACCATCAAGAGTACCACCAATGATAGAAAGTCTATCAACTGTAACAAAGAAAATCCAGCGGTCCGATTTTGCAAGTGCACGATAATCAGCAGGAGCCACCAGAGTTCCCTTAATCTGAACTGTAATTCTACTCTTGCAAGGCCCTCTGAATACTGCATTCTTTATCAAATACCTTCCTGCCGGTACAACAATGGCGGATGCCTGAGCTGAGCTGCATGCTGCTGCCCACGCCTTGAGAAAAGCCTGGGTTGAGTCTGTTCTTCCGTCTGGTTTTGCCCCAAATGATAACACATTAAAGTTTGCTGCGTTTGAGGATTGTATGAAGAACATGAGAAAGATAGAAAGAGCACAAGAAATAGTAAGCTTGGCTGCCATTTGAGCTTCGAGAGAGAAGAATGTAAGCAAAGCTAGAGGCGATTGATCGATTGATATACGGAGAAGATTGGTAAGCAGTTATGGGGTATTTATATTGTAAAGAATTGGATTGCGCGTATGTTCTTTTTGGGTGCTAACTGTAGCAGTTAGAATAAGTTAATAAATTTATTGATGGGAAAATTATATATTAAAAAATTAAAAATCGAAGTCACCGTTTTGTATTTTCAATGGCCTATGAATGTTTGTTATATCATAGATGCATGTGATGATAACTACATGTACGGCAACATGAGTCTATTTTGAAATTAAGAGTTTTCTTTTTTAATTAATTAATTCGCATAATTCTGTGCTAATTAGAAATATTTGTCAATTTGATTATTAATTTGGTAACAACAATATCCTCTAATCATTAGTGTGAATGGTACAAAGTACAGGTTGTACATGTTACTGACAAGAGGCATAGTTTTTCAATATTATTAAAGATATTTTCATAGTGTATTAATTGTCGAAATATATAAAGTAAAATGCACGACTTAATATACTCATTTATATGATAAATTAATGTCACATTATATGATACACAATTAATTGAGATAAAAATTTAAAAGTGATTTTAGAGATAGAAAAGAATTAATTATTTAAAAAAAAAACTTAAAAACTTTCTTTAATAGAAATTTATTGATATTTTTATGGAGAAATTCTGAATGTTTTATGATTTTTAAATATATTTTATTTGTTCTTAGTCAAATACTATAAAATAATAAATTTTCATATCAATGATATATAGTTCTTTTATTCATTTTGTTTTTATATTCTTCTATAAATAATAATGCTAGACCTAAAATATAAATGTGATATAAATTGTTTATCTTATATAATTTAATATTAAATAATAATTACGAAAAAATGATAACCATTTATTAGTATCATATTAATTGCTATACAAAATTTATATGTAAACTATATTAATAAATTATTCTTTTATGAAATTAGAAAATCTCATCTTGTGCTCTAAAACATCAAAGTAATATAATCATTTAATTATGATACACTGTTTCGGTGATTTCTTTTATAAATTGAAATAATAATTTTATTAAAGAATGAGAAAAAGGAGAGTACAAGAGCAGCGCATATTGTTTCCGTGAATATATATATATATATATTTATTATAATCACCGAAACAATATACTTAATTATTTGAAAAAAAATAGTGAAATTCAAATTTTATTAAATTGTTATGTAAAGAATGTGAAGTCTCTTATCTATTTTAGACTTTCTCGTGTCAGATAGATCATTAAATAGAACATTATGAGCAAATCACAACTAAATTTCTTGTGCAATAACAGTTTATAATTAATTAATTAATTAATTAATTAAATAGCAATTAATACCAAAGTCAATGTTTAGGGTTTCCAGAATGAATTTTATAGGATGCTTACCTATTGGATGAGTTATGATAGTTGTTTTATATATATATAAATATATATAGCAGTCATACATACATTACTTTTCCTTTCACGTGAAACGTGGAGAAATCCCGGAGCCTTATCCGGCGAAAATGTTGCCCATACATATATATATATATATATAATTGCCACTGTTGACTTAGCGAAATTTAGCACTAATTAATTTATTTGAATAACAAGATTTTTTAAAGTAATAAAAGAAATTCAATGTTTAAAATGGTTAAATTCATTTGGAAACCACATGCTTCATCAGGAAGGAAGTATTTCAATATGCTCAATTAGAGATGGGAATTGAATCAATTGAAGTGCAATATTCGTATAATTTAATTAAGTTATACATAAATAGTAGCTAGGTTCATGAATCATTAAGAGACTATCATCATCATCATCATCATCATCATCATGTGTATTTCATAAGCAAGTGGCCTTATCAAACATAGAATTAATACTTAGACAATTAATAAAAGACTTTTGGGGTCAATTAATAATATTTCATTACTATACGCCGAAAACTTAATTTTCTTTAATAGAAATTTATGTCAATAATAACTGTACGATCGTTCAAGCTACCAAGTTAAATTTCATGTTAGCTAAGAGATATTAAAGATAATGCAATTGTAGAAATACTTAAGTCTTGATAATATGAGCTTGCATCTAAAGGTAGCAATTCAAATGAATGAATTGTATTTGCTTTAACATGAATACAATAATTTAATTATTATTCGTTTGAGATGAGTACCATTATTTTATTATTCGTATTAATTATTTTTAAATTCGAATAGGATCCATTTATTTAAACATGATTATTCATTTAAGACATTATTATTCGTTTACTTAATCATGTCTTAAATGAATAATTGTGTTAAGAGAATCAAATATAAATATAATATAAATAATAACCGTGTCAATTTGATCATGATATAATTATTATTCGTGTCAAAATTTTCAACTCTCAGTTTATTTAATGGCATTGAATTTGTATTAAATAATTATGTTATATCCTAAATTTTCACCCTTACTTGAACCATATGATTTTTTCGCTTGGACAATGTATATTATAAACATATTAGTGTTCTATATAAGTACATAAGTAAGAAAAGAAACCAATTAGGACTCATTTTCCTCATTTAATCCCTAATTTTTATCATATTGCAACTTATCTCAATGTATTTAGTGAAGAAGTTAATGCATATTTACATAATAAATTTAATTAATTAATGAAGTTATAAAATATGTTCGGTTCATGTACAAGTATATATACAGTGGAGGATCATGTTTCTTGAAAACCAAGTTGTCTTAAAGAAGTAATCAATCAATCAATCAATATTCCACTGCTCCGCCGGAAACTTGCACCACTAAAATAGTTTCTTACATCATTAAATTCAATCGTTTATTCATGACGTATATTTTGATATATTTTTATACTTTGAGAATAATCATAAGACTTAAATATGATATTTGGGTAATTTATCCAACAATTGAACATATGAGACCTTGTGAATGTGTTCTTATTCAATACCATTAACTAATTTAATCAGCTACCTCTAAATTGCCGAAAGCTTCACAAAAGATCATCTTCAATCCTATCTTAAATTCAGTCATTTCCTTGTTTCTTGTTCTTGAAAACTTTCATATATTATCGTTCTTTTTGGTTATTGATTTCTTTTTCCCCAGTGCAAATCCATGGTATTTTTGGTCTTGGCTATTTTTGGCTATATAGTTATGTAACATTAATTTGCTAGGTGCATACAAATGACAAAAACAAGTGCAATGTGTTTCAATCACTTGAACCATAATGATAATTAACAAAATTTCAATTTCCAGTGGGACTTACTACGCACAATACTCAATCATGGAATTGCTTCCATGTGTTTTACACTAATCCGAATTATACATACATACAAAAATTACAGTTGAAAAATTCTTCCTTAAATTTTTCAGCTTCTCGTAGAAAAGCAACTTTCCGGCATTAACACACCGCCACTCGTTCCACCAATGTTCTTACACGAAGATATTGCAGCTTTGTTCATATAAGTAAGTTTGATGTCTTTCAACGTGATTCCTTTGCATGGACTGCTTGGACTACAATCAAATGTCACAGCCTCTGGGGTTGCTGATGTTCCTTGTATGTTTTTGTATGTCACTTCACTTATTTTCACACCCGAAGTCTGAAACATAAAAATAAAATCAAAAAGAAAAAGAAAATTAAGAAAACTGATGGTGTCAAATTTATCTCGGAGATTAGTTGTTTCTATTTTACTGTTAAAGAAGGTGACCGAGTTTAAGCTTATTAATGTAAGTGTATATTTATAAGTTTTTTTGTTTAAGTTTCCTACAGAGTTACTTAAAAAAATAAAAAATAAAAAACCGAAGCAAGAGTTTTACCTTAGAAGGGCATCCTTGGTTGTGGGGGCAATAGTTTTGATCAATTATAATGGGGTTTTCAACGTTCTTCATGACTAAGTTTTGGAAGAGAACACCCCTAACAAAACCATTACTAGGTCTTGCCCATGACTTGATTCTGACTCCATTATCTGATCCTGTGAATACTGAATCTGTCAGGGTTACATTCTCTACTCCATCTTCGTTCAATTCTTGGCCAAGACTTCCAATGCTGTGAAATGCAAAAAAAATTTCTCAGTATGACAGAATTCTGAAAAAACTGAAGAGATTTCTCTTCTGTAATATTGTTTTTGGTATGTTAAGTACCTTACACCATGTCCAGGGCCACATTTGATGCTGCTCATGTACAGGTTTCTGGATCCTTGACCGATTGATACGCAATAGTCCCCCGTCTGAAGAGTGCTGCCGGTGATCGTAACACCAGTAGAGGTTTGAACGTGGATGCCGTCGCTGTTAGGGCTATCTGCCGGAGCAATGAGATTCACCTTTCGGACAATAACATTCTTGCAATTGTTGATTGCAAGGTGACTTAGCTGACTATTCATCGATGTCAAGCCGCTTACTATTACGTTGTTAGCCCAATCGAATGTTATTGACTGCAATGACAAGTATAAATTACATGTTAGAAATTGATGTTAATTTGTATATAAGTGTTTTGCCTTGACCATAAAGTATTTTAAATTCAAGCACATGGAAAAAAAGAAATCAAAGTCATTTTCTTAATTGCTTATTTAATTAATCACATGGCATGTATAATTTTATAATGTATAGTGCTGGCCAAAAGATGTTTTAGTGCTTAAAATTTAGTTTAATACACTGATAAATTCTCATAGTTTCAGCAGTATATTAAAACACCCCAATATGTTAGTTATAAACATTCATTTAGATAAAAAAGAGATAACATAGTACATTTGTACAATTCAATGATAATGATTGACATATGAAAGGGATATAATGGATTTTTCACCTAAATAGATACTATCAATTAGCGAATTGGTTTGTCCTGTGGTATAATTTGTATCCACTATTACTAATCAATTTAAAACTACAGTTTAAGAACTAAAATGTGATTTATCTTACAGTCCTTCCCCTCAATAGGATCGCTGCATCTACAATTCTGTAATATTTCTAGAACAATTTTTTATCATTTTCTCGAGATATAACCCAAAAAAAATGAAAAATAAAAAACGCAAAATATTTAAGTTCTTGTAGTTTTGTGATAACTGACCCTGGCTCCGGCAGGGCAATTCTGTCCAGATTTCCTGCAAGCCCAGAAGCCAGCACCCTGAGCATCAAGAGTACCACCAATGACTGAAATTCCATCAACCTGAACGAACAAAACCCAATGCTCCGAATTTCCGATTGCTTGATAATCTCCTGGAGCTATAATCGTTCCCTTTATCTCAACTGTAATTTTATTATTGCAAGGCCCTCTGAAGACTGCGGTCTTAACCAAATATCTTCCTGCAGGCACATAAATTGTTGGTGCTTTTACTGAGCTACACGCAGCTGCCCACGCCTGCAGAAAAGACTGGGTTGAATCTGTTTTCCCGTCAGGTTTTGCTCCAAAATTTATCACATTATACGCTGCATTTGATGCTTGGATGAAGAATACGAGGAGAGAAAGAGTAGAAAGAATAAAAAGTTTGGCGGCCATTTTCTGTTCTGAGTTTTGAGAAGACAGTTGGATGAAACAAAGAAGAGAGTTCGGGGTATTTATAATGAAAGGAAATTGGATTTTACGTATGTTCTTTTGTTGTACTAAATGGTATAATTGCTAATGATTAAGACACTGTGGGCTAGTTTTGGTTATTAATTTGGTGAACGTTAATAAACTAATCATTGGTATGAGTTATAAAGGCCTAATCGTGGGAAAGGTAGTGGTTTTATTGTTGATTGAATATGATCATTTTGTGAACAATCATATTATCTTATTGGTGTTAATTAGTTCAATCAATCGTTAAAACCTCTTAGGATTGCAAAAGAAGTTTGGAATTCAAGCAGCATTTATACATATTGATAAGAAATTTAGGTTATTTTCTTGTAATATTTAAAAGGGAAAAGCACTCTAAATTTATTTGATAAATTAAGATTTCGTGAAGAAAGATACCATCATCAAAAACGATGACCAGGGTTTTTGATTTCCATTACAATAATGGATGGCTTTCATTTTGGATCGGTTCTATCATTGCATGTGTAACACTCGTACATAATTACTGTTGTCACGTGACACGTGTAGCAAACCCGGAGCACTTCCGGCCGAAAAAGCCGCCTAATCATGTAACTCTGATAAACACAAGTCAACCCATGTAGACATACGACCAAAGCCTTCAAACCCAAAGTAAACGAATCACAATCTGCCACGCATGTGTGTGTTTATATATATATATATGTATGTATGTATATATAAAGAGAGTTGCAAAACATGATAGAAGCTAAGAATATGTGTATAAAATACATTAAATAAAAATTTATTGTAAATAACTTTTTCGTGTATATATTCTTAAATTATGATAAATTTTTTATTCATAAACAAATATCTTTCTTCAATTTGTACGTACCGGTGGTGAGAAATTGTGATTCATATATTAATATATTTAAGACGAGTTTACTTATCAATTTTTAAAATTAAATAAAAATGAAAAAATCACTTTTCTTTTGGGTTTTAAAATGATATATAAATTTAAGTAATGGTTAAATTCAATTGGAAACAGCATTGACCTTAGTAGGAACATTGTTATAAATTATGTTATAAATGGTAAGTTCATGAATCATTAATATATAATAAGCGATTAAGTGGTCTTATGAAATTTGAAATTCCTTCAACAATTAAAATGGTTTTAGGTCAATATTCTTTTAATCCACCAAAAGCCTACATTTATAGAATAATAATACTTCATGTTCATGACCAGCGTTGAAGTCACTGATCAATGTAATTAAATATTATTTATTGAAAAAGTCCATCGATCAATCATTAAATTCTCTTTAGGGTTGAAGAAGAGTTTATTAATTTTCGAAGCAAAGGATTAATTGTGCTAATTAAAGGGCATCCGTGGTGAAATATTTAGATTAGTAAATCTTTATAATTGTAAATTTTAATATAATCACGAAAATAAAATTAGTGATAACAACTTTTTGATATGTAATAGATATACTTTAGTTTTAAAAACAAAGAATTTCTTATTAATGTTGTATAAATCCCAATCTCGAAATCGTTATATATAAGGGTATTTTGTACAAAATATACATATAATACAAGCTTTATAATACAAAATATACATATAACTTTTCTTAAGAAAAACAACGTAGAAATACATAAAAAACAACAGAAACATTTCCAGCGTTTCACAAATCAACAAAATAGACACATAATAATATATATATCAATTTGATTTTACAGGCAACTCCTTGGCATTACAACTCCACTGCTCTTTCCATGTGCATGCTTGCAATATGAAGTGGAAGAATATTTTCCATAATAAGTAAGCTTTATGTCCTGTAATCTAATTCCTTTGCAAGGATTGCTAGCACTGCAATCCAAATTCATTGCTACTTTCGTTGCTGAAGTTCCCTTTATGTTTTGATATGTCACTCCACTTATCTTCACACCAGAACTCTGGGAATACCAAAAATTAATTGTGTTAGTTTTCATAACAAATATTTGTCAAACATATATGAACAAATGTAGAAAGTTAAAATCTTTTACCTGATGAGGACAGCCTTTGTTATTGGGGCAGTAATTCTGATCAATGATGATGGGATTGTAGACATTTTTCATAATGAGATTCATGAAAGCAATGTTTCTTGCATACCCATTGCTTGGTCTCGCCCAAGATTTAATCCTCACTCCATTCTGTGTGTGGTGAAAAATGAACCTGTCACTGTAACATTTTGGACGCCTTCTTCGTTTAGATAATCACCAAGACTTCCAACACTGCAAAAAGAAGAAAAACACACGAAAGCAATTGCTTCGATCGTAACCTTTTGAAATTAAGAAAGTTAATTAGGTATCTCATCGAGAATGAATTCTATTACCTAATTCCATGACCAGGGCCACAATTAATTCGTTCGATCCACAAATTCCTGGTGCCTTGGCCGATTGATATGCAGTCATCTCCAGTCATAATAGTACCACCACTGATTGTAACACCAGTTGAAGATTGCATTTGAATTCCATCGGTGTTGGGGCTGTTTGTCGGAGCTATAATCTTCACATTTCGAATCAAAATATCCGTGCAATGGTGAATTGCCACGTGAATTGTCTGGCTGTTTATTGATGTTAAGCCAGTCACCGCAATTTTCCTTGACCAACTAAATGATATCGACTAGACCAAATAACACAATAAGAAGAAGGTCAATGTTTATCAAACTCTCTTACAGCTATAAAGGTTAAAAAGAAGTTTTACATTTTTTAAAAATTTATAACAAGTGAAAAAGAAAATGGTTATTAAACTCGTATTCACTCTTACTTGCAATAGCTAAGGAGTCCTTTTCACAGTAACAATAATTAAAAAGCATATCATATTAATCTCAGACAAGTACTTAATATCTTCATAGAGACAGTAAGTTATTGAACTTAAAAGAGGAATTTTGTTATAAAAGTGAAGAAATATCGACATTAATTATATACTTATCTTCTTAAAATAAGAAGCAAAAGCTTCAGTGGATCTCTGAGATCTTAGAATATGGCATTTATGGAGTGCGTCATAGAAAAAATATTATATATAAGACTTGAATAATAAATTTATATTTTAAGTAATATAATAATTAACATATTACTCAACGGTACATGTAACGATCTTAGAGAAATTAATCATTAAATCTCCAGTAATTATTATTATTTTTCCTTTACCAATATCTACTCACAAAATGTACAAATAAAAGCTCAACATTCAGGAAAACCTGTAGTTAATCCAAGTTTACGAGATGAAAATTAAATGCTTTCTGTTTATCTTCGATAATCTTTTTAGTGAAAATGGGTTTTATATATTAATATTTGAATAATTAATATCAACTTACCCTTGCACCAACAGGGCAATTCTTTCCATATCTGCGGCAATTCCAAAATCCATCTCCTCTTGCATCAACAGTTCCACCATAGATGGAAACCCTAGCAACCTTACTGAACAAAATCCAGTACCCAGAATTCCCAATATTCCAATAATTTGAAGGAGCTACAAGAGTTCCATCAATCCTGAACACTATTCTGCTCCTACATGGACCTCCAAAAACCACTGCCCTTATCAGAAAACTCCCCCGGGGAACGTAAATCGTCGCTGGACTTTTTGAGTTGCACGCTGCTGACCATGCCCGGAGGAACGGCGCGGTTGAGTCTGTGTTCCCATCAGGTTTCGCCCCGAAACTGAGCACATTGTGGGCTGCTTTTGTTGAATGGAAGGTAATTATTATTATTGTGATAAAAAGGACGATGGAGGAAGAGGAAGAAGAAGAAGCTGATAACGTAGCCATACTTATTTTGATGATGATGTTGATCAAGATGTCGAGAAGGTTAATTGATGAAAGAAATGAATGGTAATGCAGATTATTTATAGATTAATGAAGGAAGATTCAGCCTGCTAATTAAAGACGAAAATTAATTATTTGATACGTACGTTATGATATGTACGGTGGCATGCATGCATAAGAGTTTGAATAAAGCTTTTAAAATGTCAGAATCTCAGAGCAATTTTTGTATAATTCACATGCTGCATTTCATATTTAATTCTTGTATCATAACATTTTTTTCTGTATTAAAACACTATTCAAGGATCGACCGAAAGTTTTGATAAAATATATAACATAAATCTATCGATTTCAGTAATTTCTATGTATCGAATTGGATTGATTTGATTAACAAATTAATTATTTTTTTATGAAATTTTTTGATTTTGAACTGTAATAATGTGGTGGGAATTCTACCATGTTTTCTTGAACATGTATACCAAAGAATTCTATCAAAATTTCCCAGTGCGTTATTCTTTTTTGTTTTTAAGAAATCAGCTCTCGGAAAAGTCTATATAATTAAGCAAACTGAAGACAGCTAGTTAATACAAGTATTTGAGATAATTAACTAAACAACTGGCTTGGGAATATTCTTGAGTGTGTAACACTCATAGCGTTGTCTGAATCACATGAAAACGTGGAGAATTTGCGGAGAAGAAAATGGTTCAAGTAACACTAATACCACCTTCCATAAAACCATGGTCCCTCGTACATTACATAGCCGTATAACTGTACGGAATTTTAAAAAAATATGAATAATTAATTGGTTGATAATTTTGATTAATGTTGGTAATTAGCTATTAGTAACATACGACCATAATTACTGATATCCTCTAGAAAATATGTATTTCCATATGATTAAAGTTGCACTTGTAAATTTGCAAAACAAAAATTTATATCTTTGGTTGATTTATTGTTTTATATACTATAATTATGATTTAATTTTTGAGCAATATTAGATATCTTAAAATTCATTAAAAAATGTGTATTTAAATAATGCGGTGTTCATTTATATATGGTTGATATGTGTAATAAATAATTTTCAAAATTGTAAAAATTTATGATCTAAAATGATGAATATGATTTTATTTGTAGTGTCACTTTTTTTTTTATCTAGAGCAAATAAATTATCACTTTTTGATATTGAAAAGATTTGGAGGTAACATTTCTTTCATAAAATAACTAGAAAGATCGTTGAATATAGAGAACTTTCTTAAAAAATTGTTCTTCCCAGAATTTTTATATTTTATGTATTTTTTTTTTTTGGTTTGTATTGTCATTTCTTAAATACCATCAATTCTTCATTTACGAGTTAGGTCCTATTCTAATCTTAATTTCTTTAAAAATTATATACTGATCTAAGCTGTCTAACTTTTGAAAATATATGTGATATGTGTATATTCTTATGTATATAAGATAAAAATTTAACTTTTTATTATATTTTTTTATTTATTAACTTCTATAGTAAAAATTATCAAAATAAAATCGTTGTACTTCATTATAAATGAAGTAAATTGAAAATATGCCTTCATATATTTTCTTCTCTTTTGTGGTTGGTCTTGTTTTCTGATTTTCTTATTAATTAAGTTTTTGTTAATTTCTAGGCTGTATTTATTAAATGAAGCGACCAGCGATATTAATCACACTATTGAGACTAACAAGTTTTTTTAACTGAGATTTACGAACTTAACTGTATAAATAAATTAAAGAATCTTCATTAATTTATTCCATGGACAATTTTCATTGGCAAAAGAATATGTACAAATGCATCAAATAAACCGTCGATAATTACAAAGAAAATTAATCACAAATAACAAATTACAGTAAAAAAATAAAAAAAATTAATTTGGTTGATTATGACAAACAACTCCTTGGCACCACAATTCCATTGCTGCTTCCCTGGGCATTCTTACAATATGCTTTTGCTGATTTCTTAAAATAACTAAGATTGATGTCCTGTAATTTGATTCCTGTGCAGGGTTTGCTTGGACTGCAACCTAAACTTACAGCTACTTCTGTTGCTGATGTTCCCTTTATATTCTTGTATGTTACTCCACTTATTTTCACACCTGAACTCTGCAATCAAATTTTAAAATCACTTGAAAAATTAGGTATATCTGGTTACAGATTTTGCAAAACTTGCTTCTGAGAACAGCAAATACCCTTCTCAAATTATAAATAGAAGTCAATATTTTGTTGTGTTTAAATATGGCAAAAGAACATATATATTATTTACCTGGTGAGGACAGCGATAATCAGGACAATAGTTTTGGTCGATGATGATGGGATTGAAGACGTTTCGCATTCTAATATTCCTGAATCTAATGTTTCTTACAAATCCATTCTGGGTCTGGCCATGTTTTTAATCTTAGGCCATTTTGAGTCCTCGTGAAAACTGAAACTGTGACTGTGACGTTTTCCACACCATCTTCAACGAGATAATCTCCAAGGCTGCCAATGCTGCAACAGAAAAAAATTATATATAAATTGATGATAATAACTCTCGTCTAGCAAATTAAGGTTTTGTTTGGTATTGTGATATTTCTGCTGCGTCTTCATTGAAGAAGCGTTTGACAACGTCGACTTTAAGTGAGATTTATGCATTTTTTTCATTAATATTTAAGATCTAGTCCTGTAATAATTGTGTGTTTAAAGCTACCTGATTCCATGTCCAGGGCCACAGGCAATGCGTTCAATCCACAGGTTTTTAGTTCCAGGGCCAATTGATATGCAATCATCTCCAGTTCGTATGGAACTGTTGTTGATTGTGATTCCTGTGGAAGATTGTATGTGAATGCCATCAGTGTTCGGACTCCAGCTTGGGGCATTAATCATCAAGTTTCGAAATATCATATTATTGCTTTGGGCGATGGCAATGTGAAAAAATCGGCTATTGATTGATGTCAATCCGCTGACTATAACATTGCTAGCCCCTTCAAATGATATTGACTGCAATGAACACAAGCTTTTCTGAATTTATTAGAAAGATTTTTTACTATCAGGAAGTCCATGTTTTATAAAATGCGAATTATTCGTTGTTTATGCTAAGCGAACCTCTTAATGTCACGTAAAAAGGAATTTGATATTGTTCATAACATACCCTGGTTGGAGGAGGGCAATTTCTTCCAGCTTTCCTGCAAGCCCAATAACCGGCACCTTTTGCATCAAAAGTTCCTCCACGCAAGCTAAGCCTGTTGACCTTGTAGAACAAAATCCAGAATCCTGAGTTGCCAAGAGACCAATAACTTGATGGAGCAACAATAGTTCCATCAATCTGAAACACAATCCTGCTCCTACAGGGGCCATTAAAAGATATTGATTTTATCAAGTAACGTCCCCGGGGAACATGCACGATGGCTGGAGTTCTCGAGTTGCATGCTGACGTCCAAGCCCGAAGGAACGGCTTTGTCGAGTCAGTTTTTCCATCTGGTTTAGCACCAAAACTGATCACATTATAGGCTGCATTTGATGATTGGAAGAGAGTAATGAAGGAGACGAAGAGTAATATGCATGAAACTGGCTTAGTCATATTGTTAACTGATGAATAAGATCAGGAAATTGGAGGAAATTTATAATGTTAATTTGGACCGACATGTAGAATATTATAATGTGTATGGTTTAAGTCCTTAATACGTTAATTAAATGTTACTCTGACGCTAATCATATTATGCAATGTCTGGTGGAATTTTGTCATATCTGTTCATACTAAATATGATCATGAGATAAATTCCAATATTTAAGATTTGACATAAATAAGAATGTTTATTATCATACCATAATTAAGTAGGACATTTTCATAAACTCAGCATTAATTATCTTTTTTTATGATCTTAACTAATACGCGCACGTACAGTATAGAATGAGTTGGGAGTCATTGGTTTACGTTCGATGCTAGCTTTATTCATTTTCTTATCTCAGATGAATAACTGATCGTCAAATCCAGGTAAGTACTAGTTGTCATTGGCTTTGTTCCGAAAACTAAGATACCTAACCAGCATCACAAAGCTACAAGCAACAGATTTTACATATTTTGAGTGCTTCATGTCGTCTTGTAATTTACGTGGAAGGATATCTAATTTATAGTTAAACTATATTTCAACTTAATTTTCCGTAAAAATTATGTTATGTTATCATAGAACATTAATTTTCAAAAATATAAATATTATAATAAGTTTATATATGTGGTGCAATCACGTAGTGTCTCATAAGTCATATTTAGAATTTGATTTAATATGACTCAATACATGAAATTATCAATTGCATAATTCCAACAACGTAAATCATATTTTGTTTTTGAAAAAAAATTGATTCAACAAAGTAAATTATTAAGGGGAAAAAAAAGACAACCTACTAAAAAAAATATAGTGAGCCAGACAGCCTTAATTATTATGGAAAAGAGAAAATTCTGACGACCAAAACGTAAAGAAAATAAGAGAAAATCATATGAAAATTTATCCATGGAAAGAGCGTACGTCAAATTGTTATATAATAATGCATGTTTGATTGGTAATTTAATAGGATAAGCAGCATGTAGATACTTAAAATTGGGGTTTCTTGATGATATGATATATGTTGTATTTGCAATGTTGCGAGGTTGGAATACAACAGTGCAGAATATTTTTGAGTGCATAAGACTCAATAGGTTTAATTGAACCATGTGAGAGAAGTCCATGGCTCATGCAATTTATTAGCCTGGAGAAAAATATTAAATTAAACTCAAGAGATTAGTTGATGATATTTTGCTTTTTAACTTTTAGAAAATAAAATTGTTATTTATTCTATGATATATAATTCCTACTCTCATTTATTCTTTTCAAAATCCTGAAATCAACCATTTAGACATTTCTCTTTTTCATTCGAATAATGGTCTCAAAAAATTTTATTATTTTCCTACTAGATATAAAATTTTTATAGTAAAATTTATTTAAATTATAAAAATAAAAGCATTATCAAATTTATTTTCATTTTTATGATCTTTTCCCTTGCTGATTACTAAACTAGATAAATCTAATACGATTAAGTGGTTTATAATTTTGATTACTTGAAATTAATACCGTTGACAATTTACCCATTAGTAACTTATAATTGTAATAATGAGAATATGATTGACTAGAATCCTGGTCTTTCCTTTGAACTGAAGTAAAATGAGAATAGGTCTTCATATATTTGTTTCTTCATCTTGTGGTTGGTTCTTGTTTTTTCATTTTCTTATTTATTAAATTCTTGTTAATTATAGACTGTATTTATTAAATGGAAAATGACAATTTCCCTCCTATTAGATGCAACCCTACTACATTTTTCCTTTCTAGAAAAAAAAAAACTCAAAAACCCCCACTACATTAAAATGGTAATGGGAAAATATTTACCTTGCCAAAAAAATACTCAAAAATTCTCAGGTATGTTAAAATGATAATGGAAAAGGGATATTATCACTTTCCTTCCCTAAGGTTTGATTATTTATCACTTAGATGCGAGCAAAACCAAAAATAGGCACTTACCTCCCCTGGCATTTTCACACTGTTAATTGACTTAGCAAAATGAAGGGTGTTTCAGTCATTTAATCAAATCAAAAATAAGAAAATAAGAAAATATATTCAATTATTCTCTATTCATTATCATCCTCATATCTTTGATATCATCGATGTCCTCTTCACATCACCCTGCACTTAAGGCAAGCCTCATCTCAGATCATCACACCACCTAGCCATCCAACCACCTTTCTCGTCTCATCATCATCCTCTTGACAGCAACACCACACTTATTTCAAGTCCCTTCTCATGTCGCTTGCCCAATCATCGTAGTTCAGCTTTTGTGGAAACATTACTATATGCTTGTTCAATCCCTTCATATGTTGCCACACAAATACAAACACAAAATATCTTGAAAAATGAAGCACAACAGTGATGTAGATGATCAAGTAAAGGTGGAAGAAGATCTGCAAGAGTAAAAAATTTACATGGATATGGTCCGACCTCTAAAGGTTAGAAGCAACTTATTTTTTCTTTCTTGTAATTCAAAATAAACAATAAACTACTCCCTTCCTTTCTCTCTAGCTAGCTGGGAGTTGGTGGCTCTTTGGTTATACCCCATCCAATTTGTCATCCCCGTTCAGTACATTGACATTACCACAAATATTGAGTGTGTGTCTTTTGAGCTAAGAAAGCCTAGTAAGACTCCCAACTAAGCTAAACCTTGGCAGAGGTTTTCAATTTCAATCTTATAGATGAAAAGGGAACAAAAAATGGGAGAAGATTGAGCAAGAGATGATGGCAACTTAACGTTCAGCATATGCGATCGGTGACGGCGACATAGTGTCCATAGCTTTTGTTTCTTTAGTGAATCACATTACAAAATATAAATTAGGGGTGGTTGTGCCTTGTTTTTAATTTCAGTACTGAATTATTGAACTTTTATTTGTTTAGAGAAGGATAGATCGGTAATTGCATAAGATTTTGTTAAATTCTTGTAACAAGAGGTGTTAAGAGGGGAGGTAAGTGCCTAATTTTAGATTTGTGCCCATCTCAGTGATAAATCATCAAACCTCAAGGGAGGAAAGTGATAATACCCCTAATGGAAAAAATTGACCTTTTAAGGGCGAAATGTTTTCTTCCCTACAGTTTTGAAATGAAAGCTGACTAAAGATGCGATGTTTGATTGAAAATTGTGTTGAAAAATAAAAAGTATCGAAGATTTTATATTTTATTGAAAAAATAAAAAAAATGTTAAGCTTTTATATTTAATTGAGAATTGTGTTGAAATGCTGGTCCGGGCAAGTAGCCACCATCGTTGGTCATCGTACCCCACCCATAACTGGCTTCCAATAAATTGTGATTGACATTATTGCAAATTTTTTTAATATACATGATAGTAAATTTATTTTTAAGAAAAAAACGACACGATAAGGCTAAAAGCGTCTAAAATAGTCACATTGTATAGCTCACCCATACTAGAGGCAAGTGACAGCACACAACTACAATCATGAGAGTCGATAGAAACCAATGTATTCAACAATGGTAGATTTGTATTGACACTTGCTACTGGTGTGGTGGGGCCACACGATAACCGTTAGTATTTTGATCACTTTTGATTTTTTTTATAGTTCTTTTTTCTTGTTAATAAATATATTATCGTGTAAATAAAAAATTTTAGAGTCGAATGATGTCAATGGTAATTTATTTAGAGACAGTCACTGGTGATAGACAGTGGTTGGTAGTGGTGCGATGGTGGCGGCTTATCACCAACCGCCATTGGTAAAATGTTTTTGAATTTTATATTAATTTTAATTAATTTATTATCTAAATATTTATTAATTTAAATATTTGTATAAATTGATTAACATCTTTAATAAAGAATGAAAACTATAGAAATGATTCGGCTTCCATAGACCACACTGCGAGGAAGATGACCGAATGAAAACCATTTTATTCTTTTATTACAAAAAAATTAATCACAAATAACAAATTACATTTGAATAAATAAACAAATTAATTTGGTTAATTATGACAAACAACTCCTTGGCACCACAATTCCTTGGCTGCTTCCGTGGGCATTCTGACAATATGCTTTTGCTGGTTTCTTAAAATAAGTAAGGTTAATGTCCTGTAATTTGATTCCTGTACAGGGATTGCTTGGACTGCAACCTAAACTTACAGCTACTTCTGTTGCTGATGTTCCCTTTATATTGTTGTATGTAACTCCACTTATTTTCACCCCTGAGCTCTGCAATCAAATTTTAAAATTACTTGAAAAATTAAGCTGTTTGATTTCACTTCAAAACCCTTGTTTTTTTTTTTTTTGACGAATAAAAAAAAAAATAAAATATGTCTGGTTACAGATATATTATATATATATATATATACATATATTTTTTAAACAAGTAAAACAACAAATAACCTTTATTACTGTTTTCAGTTTTATAAAGTTAGTTGGAGGATAAAGATCTTCATTCGCATTAAAAGTCTAAAAAAAGGATAAATTCTATGTTTCTGGATATCTCAATAGATTCAAAATTTTTTATTTTTATGAACATGGATAGTAGAAATTTTCTTATGGATATAGATTCTTAGAAGATACAGTAACCAAATTCATTATTATTAGTTTTTTACCTGATGAGGACAGCGATAGCCAGGACAATAGTTTTGGTCGATGATGATGGGATTGAAGACGCTTTGCATTGTAATATTCCGGAATGCAATGCTTCCTGCAAATCCATTACTGCATCTAGCCCATGTTTTTATCCTTACTCCATTTTGAGTCCTGGTCAAAACTGAATCTGTTACTGTGACGTTTCGCACACCATCTTCAACTAGATAATCCCCAAGGCTGCCAATGCTACATGAGAAAATAATTACGAGTAAATAAATGGTATAACTCTGATCTCACCGATTAATGCTTTGTTTGGTATTATAATGCTTTTACCATGCTTTGAAAGTAGAGTTGAAAAAGTGTTTGCACATATAAATTTTTTTAAAATAGTTGTCTTTGAAACTACTACATCTCATTATCAGGTCTACACTGTTACCTGATTCCATGTCCAGGGCCACAGGCAATGCGTTCGATCCATAGGTTTTTACTGCCAGGCCCAATTGATATGCAATCATCTCCAGTTTCTATGGCACTGTTGCTGATTGTGATTCCTGTGGAAGATTGTATGTGAATGCCATCTGTATTTGGACTCCAGCTTGAGGCACTAATCTTCAAGTTTCGAAAGATCATATCATTGCTTTGGTCGATGGCAATGTGAAAAAATCGGCTGTTTATTGATGTCAATCCGCTGACTTTAACATTGCTAGCCCCCACAAATGATATTGACTGCAATGACCACAAGCTTTTTGTACTTATTAGAAATATCTTTTCCTATCAGGAAGTGCGTATGTTTTCAAATGCGAATTATTCATTGTTTCTAACACAAGAGGTTGAGTTATTGTCGCATAAAAAGGAATATCTACTTTTTATAAAATACAAACTTTCTATATGATAATTTGCAATAGTTCATAACATACGTACCCTGGTTGGAGGAGGGCAATTTTTTCCAGCTTTTCTGCAAGCCCAATAATCAGCGCCTGTTGCATCAAAAGTTCCTCCATGTAAGCTAAGACTGTTGACCTTGTAGAACAAAATCCAGAACCCAGAATTTTCCAGGGACGAATAACTTGATGGAGCAACAATAGTTCCATCAATCTGAAACACAGTCCCGCTCCTACAGGGGCCATTAAAGGATATCGATTTTATCAGAAAACGTCCCCGGGGAACATATACGGTTGCCGGACTTCTTGAATTGCACACCAACGCCCATGCCTGAAGGAACGGCGTTGTCGAGTCGGTTTCTCCGTCGGGTTTAGCACCAAAACTGATCACGTTAATGTTATAGGTTGCATTTGACGATTGGAAGAGAGTAATGAAGGATACGAAGAGTAATATGCATGAAATTGCTGACTTAACCATATTGTTAATTGATGAAATAAGATAAGGAAATTGGAGGAAATTTATAATGTTAATTTGGAACGAAATGTAGAATACTACAATGTATGTTTTAAGTCCTTAATAAGTTAATTAAATGTTACTCTCACGCTAATCATGCATGTTATGCAATGTGTGGTGGAATTGTGTTTTGTCGCATATGTTATACTTGATATGATCATGAAATAATTTCCAATTCTTAAGATTGACATAAACAAGATGTTTATTATCATACCATAAATAAGTAGCTCATTTTCGTACGCTTATTATTAATTATTTTGTTATGATCTTAATTAATACAGGTACACTCTAGAATGAGCTGGGAATCATTGGTTTGCGTACGATGCTAGCTTTGTTTGTTGCCATATCTCAGACTCAGATACATAATTCATCATCAAATCGACGTAAGTACATTGGTGTTGCGCCCAAAATTAAAATGCCTAACCGGCATCACAAAGCTGCAAGCAACTGATTTTATCCATATTTGATGAGCGAACAGGCATTTTTAAACAGTTAATCTCCTCTTTTGTCCTTATATCTTTGTCTGCTTCCAATATTTATCCTCCCAAAGTTTGATAGCTGCAAAATAGCCCAAATATTTGAGCACTCCACGTCTTCTCTTGTAAGTTACATGAAAGGATACATGAAGCATACTAAAATATATTTTAATTTTTAATTAAAATTCTTAAATTTCCATGAAAATTATGTTTTGTTATCATAAAATATTTATTTTCCAAAAATACAAATATTACAATAAGTTTATATTTGTTGTACAATCACATCGTGTTTGGTGAGTAATATTTTAGAATTAGATTCAATAATAATACAACACATGAAATTGTCACTCACAATAATTTGAATAATTTAATTCACTTTTTTTTTTTCGAAAAACTTCATACAACAAGAAAGATTATTAGAAAAAAAAGAAAATGAGGCATACCCTTCACCGGAAACATAGACTTAATTACTACGGAAATGAGAAAATTTTGAACGATCAAGTAAAAGAAAATAAGAGAAAACGCATATAAAAAATTAATTCTCAAAAGAAGCATAAAAATATGAAAGATAATCATTTATGTTTGATTGGTAATTTAAAAGGGCAGCATATAGATACTTAAAGTTGGAGTTTCTTGATAATATTATCTACTTATATACATACGTACATACGTACATATATATATAAATATGTATATATATTGTAGTGCAATGTTGCGAGGTTTGAATACAACTGGGCAGAAAATTTTTGAGTGCATAAGACTCTATAGCTTTAATTGGACCATGTGAGAGAAGTACGTGGAGGAATAATAGGGAATGCATTGAGTAGTAACTAATCATGTCCTTGACTCATGCAATTTATTAGCCTGAAGAAAATATTAAATTAAACTCGAGATATTAGCTAATGATATTTTGCTATATATTTATGATATATATAATTCTTATTTTCATTCATTCATTTCAAAAATCCTAAAATCAACCATTTAGACTTTTTTTTATTCGAATAATAGTCAAGAATTTTTTTTAACTAGATATAAAAGTTTTACAGTAAAATTTAATTAAATTATAAAAAATAGAAGTATTATTCGATCGAAAAGCAAATAAATAAGCCCAAGGCAACATTTATATATATAAAAAAAAAAAGCCCGTGTATATGTGGACTATTGCGACTACAACCTTCAAATATTGTCTGCCACTCCCCTGCATGATGCTGTTGGTTCCTTCTATGTTGTTGGACTATTGGTTCATGCATTGCTTTCTGCTTACTTCATCATAGTTCTACAACGGTTACTTTGCTGTTTGCTGTCAGTTCTACTATTGGTACCTTGCTGCTATGTTTTCAGGACATAAAGCATTTTCCTGCTGCAAGTTGTTGCTTCTTTGATGCCTTCTTTGCTGGTTCCTTGATGACTACTGCAGATAGATATTCTTTGCTGCTGCTTACTCCCATTCTACTGCTAATTTGATGCCTTTGCTATCACTGCTATATCTGGTTTCGCTGGAAAATTGTTGCTGCGGGAAGTTTTGCAATCTTTAAAAGCTGCAGCTTCTGCTGTTTCTTTTTCTTGTAGTCTCTTGCCAATGTATTTGGTAATTTTATTTTTATTTGTACTCTTAATTGTCCTAATAATCTTGGGACTGTTCTTGTTCATATATTATTCTACTTTAAAATATATATGTGTGTGTGTGTGTGTGTGTGGAATAACGAAGACCAACATCCAACTAATCGGAGTCAATGAAAACAAATATATGTTGACTGACGACGAAATTTAACGTGGGTTAAACAATTCATTTTCAATTTAACCAACACCCTTTTGTCTTCTTATTCACTTCGATTAAGATAGCAAATGGATGAAAATGAGTGAGGATCTGTTTGAGAGTTTAATATTTATGTAAATATTGATATTCCACAATTTGTATAAACAATAAGATAATCGTGGTAAAAGTCAAACTTAATTAAAATTAAAAATTAAAGTGATATCCATGTTATTGATTATACAAATCACACCGATGATAATTTACTTGACTAATTACATTAATAATAAAATTATATTACATTATCACTTACCATAACAATTAGTGTGGCTCATAACTTATATAATTGTGTATAAATTTTTTAATGACTCTCAATAAACAATAAGAATTTAATTAAAGGGACACCATGCTCCTGCAAGTAAAACAAAAACTTTGCCAACAAACAAAAAGAATAGTCATTTAGAAAACAGATGAAAGAAAAAGAAATTGAAGGGAGATTGGCTCATGAAAACAGTTTTATTGATAATAAAATACAAACTTAATTGACCAGGAAATGCAACGAGTCCTTATATGTAAAAAGTAAAGCAACCTAACAGAATTGACCAATTACTCATTTAAGAGAAAAAAAAAGCAAACGAGGAGTTCTGATAAAGACTTTTAAACATAGTTATGATGTAATAGTTGACAAACTTTCTGCATGGTAGGCCTGGCTTCTGGACACTCATCGAAGCATGAAAAGGCAATCTCCAAGATCGCTATCAATTTGCTCTCAACATCGATTGAAGGTGGTGGAAGCTGACAGTCCAACATTTCATGAAGTGCTATATTCATGCCTGAAGGTGAAGATAAAAATGTGGAAAGAAAATCTTTGGGATGATTCCCTTTGATTACTTCCAAGGCCAATACACCAAAACTATATGCATCACACTTTTCAGTAATCTTCATCGTGTAAGCAAGTTCTATAAAATCAAAATTAGTATGACCAGATTTGTTCAATGATCTAGTACTCATATTGCATAACTTTGAATACATATATATAATACATACCAGGTGCAACATATTCGTATGTGCTTGCAAGTTCAGTCCAATTCGATGAGTCTGGATTAAGAAATTTAGCAACTCCAAAATCTGAGACATGAGCTTCATATTCCAAATCGAGCAATACATTCTTGCTTGATATGTCTCGATGGACATTTGGTGAGTAACAATCATGGTGCATGTAAGACATTGCATAGGCAACACCTTTTATCACATTCATTCTCAATACCCAACCAAAATCTTTCATTGCTGCTTCATTACTTAGGATTACGGCCAAGCTACCCCTTTCAAGACATTTATAAACTAGAAAAGAGTGTCGCAAATGTAAACAAAAGCCATAAAACTTGACAATATTTCGATGTTGAAGCTTTGTCAATGCCTTAATTTCATTCAAAAAATTTTGTTTTCTAGCAAACTCAACTGAGAGTGGCGAGTGAAATTTCTTAACTGCTATGATATTACCAGATGGTAAATTAGCTTTGTAAACACTTCCCTGTCCACCTTCTCCAATGTAATACTCAATGTCAAAATTATTTGTTGCACAAATGATTGCTTCATACAACATTTTCCCTTCAAATGTTAACATTGAAAGAAGTGCTGAAAGGTTTACATGATTGCTTTGCTGCTTTTGCAACTCGCTCTTCTTTTGTTGAAAGAAAATGAACATTACTAACACCATAATTGAAGCACAAAATGCTCCAGGAAGAACAATCACAAGGCAAATTTTTCTAAAGGTTTGCTTCTTTGAATTGAAAGCTTTACATGATGTTAGCCCTTTAACATCACCACATACTCCTTTATTCCCTTGCAGTGCTTCTAAGCGAGCATCTCGGAATGTTGTACTATTAGGAATAGGACCCTGTAACTCATTAAATGATATGTCATTGGATGACAAGCCACGCATTCTTTCAAAGCAACTTGGAATTGAGCCAAAGAGGCTATTGTGAGAAAGATTTAGGTTCTCTAAGCTTTGCAAATTGCAAATTTGGTCTGGTATCTTACCTTTAAAAAAGTTATTATTTAAATCTAATTCTGAAAGATGAACCAACTTCTCTATTTCAATGGGAATTTCTTTGCTAAATTGGTTATTGCTCAAATTCAAGTAGTATAATTTGATCAAGTAGCCTAAACTTTCTGGAATTGAATTGCGCAATCTATTTCCAGATAAGTCAAGGTACTCAAGTTCCCCGAGTGAGCCAAGTTCTTGGGGTATGCTACCAGAAAGTTGATTTTTATTCAAAAGAAGCTTGTTGAGATAAGTTAATTTTCCTAGTTCCGCTGGAATATTCGAAACTATATGATTTGAAGAAAGGTCAAATCCATGTAGAGAGAAGTTTCCGATTTCAGTTGGTAGATTCCCTGTGATATTATTTCTTGAAATATTTAAAGTAGTTAATTTTTGACATTTTTCCCAATTAGATGAGATTTCACCATAAAAATTATTGTTGTTAAGATTTAAAACAGTTAGGTTTGGATAAATGCCTAAATCTTCAAATATGTTTCCAGTCAAACAGTTTCTTTGGAGATGTGCTCTAATTAGACTTCTACAATTTCTCAAGTTTCTAGGGATTCGACCTACAAAATTGTTATCATTTATAGTAAACTGTTTAAGCGATCCATTTTGACAAATATTAAAGGGTAAATAACCCATGAATTGGTTGTTATGCAAATGTAGGCTATCAACATTGGGATTTCCTATTTCTTGAGGAATAAAACCAGATAGCTTGTTGATCCTAAGTTACAAGTATTTTAGGTTGCTTAAATTACCAACAAAAGGCGGAATATGACCAGAAAATTGATTGTCACTCAAATCTATTATAGCAAGAGACTTCAAGTTCCATATTTCTGTAGGAATGGAACCTGAAAGATTGTTAGAATAAAGACACAAAAGTTCTAACCTGCTCAAATTACCAAGTGAAAATTGATTCGCAAGAGATTTCAAGGTTCCTACTTTTTATGGGACTGTACCATGCAACTGATTTGCATTAATATAAAGGACCTCAAGAAGAGTTAGGAGTGTAATTTATTGTGGTATCTTTCCAAAAAAGTTATTATATGATAAATCAGCGTCCTTTTAATCGTATACTTCTTAGGGTTATACTAATGACTCTTTGAGCATGGTTGCAATCAATTCCAAACCAAGAACACAGACTTAATTTTGTTTTGAAATGAGAAGAAGCATTGGTAGCATTAGCAGGGTAAAGATTCCATGAAGACAAGAGAGAGAGATTCTGGTTTTGAGGAAAGCTTGTTATCCATTTGACAAGAGCATGAGCTTTTTCAACAGAATCAGAAGAGACAGTAAGTGAAAATTTTAAAACTAGAAATAGGAACAGAAAATCTAGGGAGCAAGCTTGTTTTTTATTGTTGAAGCTTGATGATTCCATTGACAACAAGAAAGCAAGAATGAAATCAGAAGATGAAACTACAATGATATAATTAAGAAGCATAATTAGAGCCAAATTTATATAGAAATGAGTGAACCTGCGTGACGCCAAAAAGTCAGTTTTCAACACATCAAAAGCTCATACAATAAGCCCAAATCTACGATTGCATATGGAAATATCTACTTAATTCCAAATTTCAAACCTAATTCTCTTAACTTTATTATAAGAAAAAAAGGGAAAGAGTTGCTACATTAAAACGACATTTTTGACTAAACTAATTAGCATCCACAAACAATTTTTGTTTGTCATAAACATTTCCTATTTGTTTAATATGAGGCGTAGAGAAAAAATATAACCAAAAGAAAAAAAATGCTTATTAAATGCATTCCCAAAACTTCTCGAGTTTCATTGAGGGCATATAAATATGGTAACAATATATGAGGAGTCATTTGTGATTAAATCTTTTAATTTTTGTATCTTTTGTGTACATTTTCAAAACTTAAATTAAAAAAAAAATGAAACGATTCATGTCATTGTTAATTCATGGAAAGTAAGAAAAAAAGGTTTTTAATACTCTTAATCGACATTTCAACATTGGCACGTTTTCGATGTATAAATTGATAATTTCATAATTTTACAATTTAATTCTCTACGCAAATTAATCCTAGTTGCATCGCAGAATAATTTAATAGATGTAATTATATTTGATATATTTCTTTTTCCTAATTTTAATATTCTACTATTAGATATATAATATTTAATTAAGAATTTAATTATGTTACATCCAATATAACAATACATAGACAGTTATCAACAGAATTTATAAATATGTCATGTAAAAATTAAAAAATTTTAACGCAAAACTTAAGAAGTATGAAATATAAAAATTAATTAAGATACTAAATTTCAACACAAAATTTAAAATATGAAATCAAAAAGTTAAGGATCATGTATATAACAAGAAATTCAATGCATTATAGCCAATTGTATTTATTAATAAAATATTCTGTATTCTTTTAATTTACCAAGAAGAAAATAATACTCAATATTTATGAGTTTTTTCAAGATTCAAAAAAAAGAGAGAGAGAGAAAATGGGATCGATTAGTTAGAATGTCGTGTTGAATTTACCATCTAACAATGTTGGGGTGATTTTTGGTTGAATTGAAGAGGAAAATTCCACTTCCAAACCTCGATAATGAAGTTTAATTATATATTATTATGAATTAAATCAGTAAATGAAAGCCACTTGAGGAGTAAATAATGGAGAGTATTTTGATTCTTCTGTAAGATGTGTATATATATTATTAAATTATGTTCGGTAGCTCCAAATGACACTGACAAATATAACCACTAAAATTCTTCGATTAACCATTCACATTTCATCTGAGGCAACGTTTTGTTGGAGGAATAAAAGGAGGAAAGGAAAAGAATTCTTAAGAAAATCCTGGTTATTTTATTTAGTTGCACCGAGAAATATAGGAATCAGAATTCTTAAAATCTTTATTTCTTCCAAAGAAGAATTATGATTCCTTTCCCAGAAGTGAGAAATCATGATTTCCGTCCCCTAAATGCACGAATTTTTTCACTTTATCCTTACACTATATATTTCATTGTAATTTGTTTAATTTAAATAATTTAATAGAATTAATTTATATTATCTAACTAATTATTTTTAGTAAATTATCATATTTTTATTAATTTTTAAAATTAGTATATAATATTGGTTAAAAATTAAAACACTAAATTTCAATTTTCTTAAATTTAGAGTATAATTATTGGTGTAATATTTATTTTTGTTTATAAATTCAACATAATTTTATTTGTAACTATATTTATTATTATTTTTGTAATAATTTTTATTATCTACAAAATATATTTTTCACATATTCAACGTTTATATTAATTTATTAATTTATATTTATTTTATATTTCATACTTATCCTTTATATAATTAATCATATTTTTTTTATAATTGTAATTTTTATCATATAAAAAATATTATTAATGTTATTTTATTTATTATACCTTCATTTTTAATTATTTTAATAAAAAATGACTGTGAAACCAAAAACAAACAGAGAACATAACCATGAAAAGAGTTTATAACATGTGGAATGTAACATCTGCTAACATGTTTAATTAGTTAAAAGAACATAAAGTTTATAATTTAACCCAATCACTTTCTCAGAAGTGATATAAGATGTGATATCCTCTATTCAAATAACGCCAATACAAAGAATTGAAATATAAATTAAATAAAAATTTATAATTTTTAAAACAAAACATAATTAAATACAAAAATTAAAATACTAAATTTAAACACAAAATGTAAAATATGAAATACAAAAGTAAAAGATGTATATAACAAGAAATTCAATATAATTGAGTCAATTACATTTATTAATAAAATATTTTGTATTATTTTGATTTATCAAGAAAAAACACTGCTAAATATTTATAAGTTTCTTCAGGTCGGTAAAAAGAAAAAAATGAAAAACAGAGAAAAATGGGATCGATTAATTAGAACAATGTGTTGAATTTACTAGCTAATGAATATTATTGTGGTAATTCTTTGATTTTTGGTAGAAATGATGAGGAAAATTCCACTTCCAAACTTCGATAATGAAGTTTAATTATAAATTATTATGAATACGATCAGTAATTGAAAGGCATTTGAGGATTAAATAATGGAGAGTACGTATTTTGACTCATTTGTTTGATGTGAATAAAAATTATTATATTACATTTGGTAGTTCCAAATGACACTGACATATATAACCATTAAACTTCGTAGGTTAACCATTCACATTTCAACAGTTTTATAAATTACATTTGGACTGCGGTGGGTGCAGGTGATAAGTTCTTTTTATAATTTACTTTCAAAAACTGGTTTGTTATTTGAGTATGATCAATTAAATTTGACAACATGTTTCTCAACGTAACTTTTTAAGTTAAATTGAATGTTTTTTTTATTTAATTTTCAATATAAATTTTTGTTCATTAATGTTTGCAATTCAATAGTAACTTTAATCACTAAGTTATCAATATCAATTGTAAAAATTCTGGGTCATATTTGGTACGACAGAAACTCTGTTGTAAGAAAAATTATGACAGAAAAATCGAAAAATTTATCATTTAATTAAACACTATGTAATTTAGTTTTCTAATTATTTTAAAATTACTTTATTGTCACAGTTTAACTAAAAAACTTGAAAAGGAAAAAAGCATTTTTGAAAATAAGAAGTTTAGAAAGGTAAAAATTTTTCTTAATTTAGAAGATTTATTCTCTTAAGAAATAAAAAAATAAAAATCCTCTTTCGACCACAAATAATATTTTTGAAAATTTGTTCAGCCTCTATATGTGAAAAAGTCATCCAAAGGGAGTTCAACAATATTATAAATGATGGGATTTCATAAAATAAAGTCATCTAAAAAGTTCCTATACAGCAACAACGTCAAATAGAAAGTTTATAACTTGTATAAATTCATTGGTATTTGTATGATGTTATTTCTTAATGAATTTTTTTTTTTTGGGGCATAGCCTCTTGGATGTATAAGATTAAGAAATCCAAACTACATTAAATTTTTATCCTCCAAACACATAAACCCAATACAAAGAATTGAAACATTATATTATGTATAAATTAAAAATTTTAATGCAAAATTTCATTAAATACGAAAATTGAAATACTAATTAAATTGAAACACAAAATATAAAATATCAAAAACAAAAGTTAAAGATATATACAACAAGATATTCAATGTATTTAGTTAATTATAATTATTAATAAAATATTTTATACTCTTTCAATTTACCAAGAAAAATTATTGCTAAATATTTATGTAATTTTTCATGCCGTAGAAAAAAAAAAAGAGATAAAAAAGGAGAAAAACGGGATCAGTTAGTTAGAACCACGTGTTGAATTTACTAGCTAATGGATAATATTGCGGTAGTTCTTTGATTTTTTGTCGAAATGATTAGGAAAATTCCTCCTCCAAACTTCGATAATGAACTTTAATTATAAATTATTACGAACTTAATCTATAATTGAAAGCCATTTGAGGATTAAATAATGGAGAGTATTTTGATTCATTTGTTTGATGTGAATATATACCGTGTTCACTCTTCTGTAAAATTATTAAATTACGTTTGGTAGCTGCAAATGACGCTGAAAATTATAGCCATTAAAATTCTTTCTATGTTTAATTTTAAAAACTGTTTTTTTTAGCATAATTAATTGAGTTTGATAACATGTTTCTTAGTGTAACTTTTTTAAGTTAAAAGGAACGTTCTTAATTTTAAATACGAATTTTCACTCATTAATTTTTGCAATTCAATAATAGATATAATCACCAAATTGTCAATATCAATTATTACCTTTTAATCTTAAATATCAATTATTAAGTAAATACAAATCTTATTTCTGTTATTTATTTTGTAATACTATGTTCTTCTCTGTATATTTCACACTACTTTTATTTTATTTTTTAAGAATTTTATGTTAGAGTACACTTTAATTTCATCTAATCATTGTGCAACTAGACAATTTTTTCAGAATAATGTTAAGAAATTAATTCAGCAGTATATAATAATACTATGTATATTGCTCATCAATATATGTGCAGCCTTGCTTCATTTGCTCTCTGGTTTTGGTATCGCATTGGCTTAGAATTTTGATGTAACCAAAAATAAATAAACAACTGCCTTAATCCTTACCACGAAGTATTTAGTTTTGTTCCGCACATTAAAATTTACTTTCTTATATAGGGAATTGTTAATCGGAATTAATACACTAATTAATGGCCTGAAACATTATTAGGACATGTTAATGGAGATTGCAATTTCGTATTCTTCATTCTTTTAATTATGTGTACCATTTTCATTGTTTCCTGCTCGATCCTGATTACTGATTAATGCATATATCTTATTAATTAAAGTCGATTCAAGCTTAAGATTGGGAAATTATTTGCTTTGATCTGCCATTCTTTCCTCACCATTGGTGGGACTCAACCCACTTTGTGTGGGAATATTTTAATGCTGCAGCTTGCTGCCTGCTGTGTTAATTTGGCTTAGGATTTGAATTTTTATGAATCGATTATTGGGAATTAATTTGGATTTAGATTAATTGGGTGAATTAAAACTCAATTACTTTCTATATATATATATATATATATATACATTGTTTTACTGTTAAAACGAAAATCAAGAGAATATATAATAAAATGATGCTATGGGTCCTTAAATTATTTATTTTTTATAAGAAAAAGTATTTTGAAAAACGTGATAAATTTTTTTTATTTATGCGTAATAAATTATTCTAATAAAAGATATTATTGTAAAAACAATTATCAAGGGCATTATTGTCGTTACAATATTTTTATTTAAATATAAATTATGAATGAAGTATAGAGAATTTTCATTATTATATGTTAATAACATGGATTATTTTATCATTTTTCGTGGCTTTAAAATCTTTTAAAGATAAAATAGTCATTTCTCGTGAAATGGACGGAATTAACCAAAATAGTATCTTATATTCTACAGTATTTTTTAAGTATTTAATTTTATAGTAAATGTTCCTTAGAATGAATGAAAAATATTTATTTCTGCTCGTTTTAATCAAAGTTTACAAAAATTACATATTATTAGTTGAGAAAACTCAAAGACTGGATTAAACTAGTTTATAGTAAATGTCATATATATAATATATATTGCAAGATTCAGATTGTAATTCTGAGTTCAAATTTGGACAAATTACTATACAAAAATAAAATGAGTAAATGAGCATGTAAGTCAATACGTCAACGCATTCAAAGTAGACTTGGGGAATTCAATCCTATTGATTTTTTCTGGAATGATATTAATACATGGAAATAAAAATAAATTAAATGACATTATTATAGTGTCATCCAGTCAAATAAATTAGCAGCTTATGTATTATATATTAACTATAAAATTAAAGAAAATAATCTTAATAATATAACAAGCGTAATTACATTCATTATTAAATAATACATTTTTACAACTTTAAAATTTACTTATTACAAATTTCATAACTTAGTCTACAATCCAATTAATGTTACGAAAAACTAAATTATTAGAAAGAGACAAACGATTCAAGTTGCTCAAGTTACCGATAGAAGAAGAAATTGAATCACTTAATTGATTTTCACCCAAGTGTAAAGCATATAGAAACTTAAACTTTCCTATTTCATCAAGGATAGAAAGCTCATTTTTGTTAAGATATAGAAACTTAATATTGCTAAGATTACCTACTGAAAGAGAAATAACACCACTGAGATTATTCAGGTGCAAATCTAGTGTTGTCAAAAGATTTAAGTTCCTATGTTTGAAGGAATATAACCAAAAGGGGAATTATTAAAAATCTATAAAATAGACAAGTTAATCAAGTTACATCAAGAAAAAAGGATAGGATCAAATCATTAAATTGATTTCACTGAAGTTTAAACTGAAAAGAAACTTTAAATTTTCTATCTCATTAGGAATGAGATCAGAAAGCTCATTTTTATATAGGTATACTTTCTTTACATTAATTAGATTTCCAATTGAAGGAGGAAGGACACCATTAAGATGATTTGTGCTCAAATCTAGATTGAAAAGAAACTTCAAGTTTCTTATTTTATCATGAATAGAACCAGAAAACTAATTTGTGTGCAAGATTAAAGACCTTAAATTGCTTAAATTTTCTATTAACGGAGGAATAACACCACTGAGATAATTTGTGGTCAAAGCTAGTTTTGACAAAAAGTTTAAAGTTCCTATACTTGAGGAATGGAACCACAAAGGGAGTTTTTAAAAAGATGTAAAGTCTCTAAGTTAATAAAAAATTGTCCAGTCTTTTGTGGTTTTTTTCCAAACAATTGATTTCCGATAGATCAAGATACTTAAATTCAGTTAGATTAGCAATTTGACGCAGAATGATTCCAAATAATTCATTCAAACTAAGCTCAAGATATGTAAGACAAGGAAACGATGAGAATGAGAATTCATACAGCGTACCTTCAAGAAATGCAATTGGTAGGTTAATACTAAGGACTCTTCCAACATAGTTGCAACAAATTCCAAACCAAGAACATGGATTGATTTCGATTTGGACTGAGAAGAAATATTGCTAGCATTAACAGGAAGAAGTTTCCATGAAGAGAGGAGAGAAAGGTTTTGATTTTGATGGAGGTTTGCTTTCCAATTGAAAAGAGTGTGAGCTTCTTCAGTAGAAGCGAAAGCAATAGTAATAAGTAAAAAATTCAAAATAAGTAATTAGATCTAAAATCTTATTATTAAAGGATCATGACGCCATAGAGAAACAAAGATGGAAGGAGACTATGAATTTATAAAGGTAAAAGCTAAAATAATTGTATGAATAAAAAACAAGTAGATGGAGAGTCCAATTTATAAAAATCACAGGAGCAAAGCTCCATGTATGAGATGTGAAAAAAAAAAAATGTAGATTGGATAAAGACCACTATTTAAATGAAAATTGTAAGTTAATAACTACTACATAATCACTCAACTATAAAATTTCTATGATTAAATGTTGATTAATCAAATATTTTAAAAATAATACAGGAAATTGTGTGTATCTAAACGTGAAAATTCCATTTACCCCTTAAAGTTTGACGTTATTGCCCACATTTTCCCTAAAGTTTCAAAAAACCCCTTTACCCCTCACCATTACCTCCATCAGTGTTAGGAACAATTTTTTGAAGGGCAAAATCGTACTTTACGTTTTAAAAATTAAAACAACTGTTGAGATGATGTAATGTGTACAAATCTTGATTACTAGTTTTAGTTTTCTAATTTTTTATTCCAAAAATCAATAAAAATTGAATAATATATCTTTTATCAATTTCAATTAATTTATCTTAATATTTATATTTGATAATATATCTTTCAATTAATATTTCATATAATAAATTAGTTATTTTTTGTAATACAATACCATTTATTTAATCTAATTACCATCATTTATAAATTTTAATTAATTTATCTTACATTTATATTCAATAAATTTGAACTCTAGCTGTCAATGTGTGCTAAATCATTGATAATTGACAAAACCCCCTTTTTTATGTCAATTCTACAAGTCTATGCGTCAAGTTCACGAAAATTAATCACAAATAACAATTTACAGTAGAATAGATAAAAAAATTAATTTGATTAATTATGACAAACAACTCCTTGGAACCACAATTCCATTGCTGCTTCCCTGGGCATTATTACAATATGCTTTTTGCTGATTTCTTAAAATAAGTAAGGCTGATGTCCTGTAACTTGATTCCTGTACAGGGTTTGCTTGGACTGCAACCTAAACTTACAGCTACTTCTGTTGCTGATGTTCACTTATATTTTTGTATGTTACCCCACTTATTTTCACACCTAAGCTCTGCAATAAAAGTTTAAAATTACTTGAAAAATTATGCTGCTTGATTGCATTTCAAGCCCCCTTTTTTTTCACAAATAAGGAAGTCAAAAACATATATTTATATCTGATTACATATTTTATAAAACTTGTTTCTGAAAGCAAGAAAGTCCTCTTCTCAAATTATAACTAAAGTAGAAATCAATACTTTTACCTGATGAGGACAATGATAGTCAGGACAATAGTTTTGGTCGATGATGATGGGATTGTAGACGTTTTGCATTATAATATTCCGGAATCTAATGCTTCTTGCAAATCCAATTCTGGGTCTAGCCCATGTTTGTATCCTTACCCCATTTTGAGTCTTGATGAAAACTTAATCTGTGACTCTAACGTTTTGCACACCATCTTCAACCAGATAATCCCCAAGGCTGCCAATGCTACAACAGAAAATAATTACAAGTAAATTAGTGATATAATTCTGATCTGTCCAATTAATCAATTCTTAAAAATAGTTGTCTTAAAGCAAATACATCTCATTATCAAGTCCAAATTGTTACCTTATTCCATGTCCGGGGCCACAGGCAATGCGTTCGATCCATAGGCTTTAGTACCAGGGCCAATTGATATGCAATCATCTCCAGTTCGTATGGCACTGTTGCTGATTGTGATTCCTGTGGAAGATTGCATGTGAATGCCATCAGTGTTTGGACTCCAGCTTGAGGCACTAATCTTCAAGTTTCGAAAGATCATATTATTACTTTGGTCGATGGCAATGTGAAAAAATCAGCAGTTGATTTTATCAAGTAACGTCCCAAGGAACACACACGGTGGCCGGACTTCTCGAGTTGCATGCCAACGTCCAAGCCTGAAGGAACGGCTTTGTCGAGTCGGTTTTCCCGTCAGATTTAGCACCAAAACTGATCACATTAATATTATAGGTTGCATTTGATGACTGGAAGAGAGTAATGAAGGATACGAAGAGTAATATGCATGAAACTAGCTTAGCCATATCGTTCATTGATGAATAAGATAAGGAAATTGGAGGAAATTTGTAATGTTAATTTGGACCGACCTGTAGAATATTACTCTCACGCTAATCATGTAATGCATTGTCTGGTGAAATTGTGTTTTGTCACATCTGATCATGAGATATTATCATAAATAAGTTTGTTTATTATCATACCACAATTAAGTAGGTCATTTTCATAAACTCAGCATTAACTATCTTTTTTATGATCTTAACCAATACACGTATAGTGTAGAATGAGTTGGGAGTCATTCATTTACGTACGATGCTAGCTTTATTCATTTTCTTATCTCAAATAGATAATTGATCATCAAATCCAGGTAAGTATTAGTTGTCATTTGTTTTGCACCCAAAATTAAGATACTTAACCGGCATCACAAGGCTACTAGCAAGAGATTTTACGTATTTTGAGTACTCCATGTCATGTTGCCTTCTAATTTACGTGGAAGGATACATAATGTATAGTCTCATCTGAATTAAAAAACTTAAATCACTGTGAAAATTATGTTATGTTACATAGAATATTTATTTCAAATTATATTAAGTTTATAAGCTGCAATCACATAGTGCCTCCTAAATAATATTTTGAAATTTGATTTAATAATGACAAAACACGTTAAATAATCACTTACATAATTTGAACAACGTAATTCATATTTTGTTTTTTGAAAAAAAAAAACTTGATACAACAAAATAGATTATTAGAAAAGGAAAATAGACAACCTAATCAAGAAATATAATGAGCCATCCAGCCTTAGCTACTATGGAAAAGAGAGAATTCTGAAGAATGAAAAGTAAAAGAAAATAAGAGAAAATCATATAAAAAATTTATCCTTGCAAGGAGCATCAAAATGTGAACGATATAATAAATAGGGCAGGCAGCATCTAGATGCTTAAAATGTCAGTTTCTTGATGGTATTATGTATGTTGTATTGGCAATGTTGCGAGGTTGAAGCACAACGGGGCGGAATATTTTTGAGTGTATAAGACTCATAGGTTTGATTGGCCCATGTGAGAGAAGTACGTGGAGGAATAATAGGGAACGATTGAGTAGTAATTAATCATGTCCATGGCTAGCTCATGCAATTTATTAGCCTGAAGAAAATATTAAATTAAACTCAAGAGATTAACTGGTGATATATATTTTGCTTGCTTTCTTTTAAAAAATAAAATTGTTATTTATTTTATGATATACAATTCTTATTTGCATTTATTCTTTTCAAAAATCCTCAAATAACCATTTAGACATTTTTTTTCATTCGAATAATAGTCTCAAAAATTTTTATTATGTTCCTATTAGATATAAAAGTTTTATATCAAAATTTATTTAAATTATAAAAAATAAAAAATATTATCAAATTTTATTTTCATTTTTACGGTCTTTTTCGTCTCTGAAAACTAAACTAGATAAATCTAATATAAGTAATTGGTGGATAATGTTGATTACTTGAAATTAATACCGTTGACAATTACCCATTAGTAACTTATATCGTAATAATAACATCATCTACAAATTACTTCAATATGATTGAACAGAATCGGTCCTTCATTTGAGTTGAAGTAAAATGAGAATACATCTTCATATTTGCTTCTTCGTCTTGTGGATTGGTTCTTGTTTTCTCGTTTTCTTAATTATTAAATTCTTGTCAATTTCTAGATTGTATTTATTAAATGGAAAATAAAAATTTCCCTCCTATTAGATGCAATGCTGCTACATTTCCCCTTGCTAGAAAAAAAATACTTAAGAATTCCCTAATAAATTAAAATGGTAATGAGAAAACATTTCCCCTTGCGAGAAAAAAAAAAAAAAAAACTAAGAAATCCCCTAGTATATTAAAATGGTAATCGGAAATTTTGACTTTTTAAGGCAAAATGTATTCTTCCCTACCACATTGAAATGAAAGCTGACATGTACTGAAAAAGTTGACCAGAGACGCAATGTTTGATTGAACATGCTGTTGAAAAAATAAAAAATATTAAAAATTTTACAATTTATTGAGAATTGTGTCAAAAGTATTACCAATGTCGATCGTCGACAAGCCGCCGCCCTCACCATTGGCCACTGTATGCCACTCATGATCAACTTTAAATAAATTATTGCTGATATCATTATATTCTAAATTTTTTAATATACACAATGATATATTTATTTTCAAGAAAAGAGTGATAGAAAAAAATTAAAATTATCTAAAATAGTAGCAATTACTACGTTGCTTCTTCGCTGGAGGCAAGTGACGGCACACAACCACAATCATCAAAGTCAATAGAAGTTGATCGACTCAACACTGGTAGATTTGTACGCCACTTGTTGCTAGTATGATAGAGCACACGGTAATTGCCTCTATTTTAATTACTTTTGACCTTTTTTTTATTATTTTTTCTAAAAAATAAATATATTATTATATAAATTAAAAAAAATTCAAAGTCCAATGATATCAATAGCAATTTATTTGAAGCCGATCACTGACGATAGACAATGAGCAACAGTTGTGCAATGACGGCAGCTTGTCGCTGGCTGCAATTGATAAAATTATTTTACATTTTATATTAATTTAAATTAATTTATTATTTAAATATTTATTTAAATATATTATTTCTCGGCTATAATGCATGTGGGATCTGGAAAAAGGATAGTTGTTTGATTTATATTTGGCTTCCGACTCCAAAAATGCAAGAAATATTTATTTTGATTTTTAATAATTTAATATATACGTGAAAGAGACATTGTATTTTGTCCTCATTATGTCTTTACACGTTAGCATGCAGTAACGAGGGTAATCTTGTTAAAGACCAAACTTTTTGTTGGGTATTTTATACTAGAAGGGGGGAGTGTAATTTTCCCTTAATTAAATGAAGCGGCCACGGAGATTAATCACAATATTGAGATTTACAATTCTTTTAAGCTGAGATTTACAGTGTTAAAACACAGATCCAGGCCTAAAAATAAATTAAAGAATTTGCGTTTATTTATTCATGGACAATTTTGATTGACGAAAGAATATGTACAAATACATCAAATAAACCGTCAATAATTACAAAGAAAATTAATCGCAAATAGAAAACTACAGTAGAATAAATAAACAAATTTATTTGGTTAATTATGATAAACAACTCCTTGGCACCACAATTCCTCGACTGCTTCCGTGGGCGTTCTTACAATATGCTTTTGCTGATTTCTTAAAATAAGTAAGGTTGATGTTCTGTAATTTGATTCCTGTACAGGGTTTGCTCGGACTGCAACCTAAACTTACAGCTACTTCTGTTGCTGATGTTCCCTTTATGTTCTTGTATGATACTCCACTTATTTTCACACCTGAGCTCTGCAATCAAATTTTAAAAATTAATAGAAAATTTTCGCTGTTTGATTCCATTTTAAAACCATTTTTCTTTTCACAAATAAAAAAGTCAAAAACATATCTGATTACATAATTTATAAAACTTGTTTCTGAAAACAACAAACAAACCTTCTTCAAATTATAACTAAAATGCAGAAATCAATATTTTGTTGCTTTTGACTATTGCAAAAAAACATATTTTTAACTAATATAAATAACTATACTCGTTAAATAATGTCATTATTGTTATCTGTTTTACAAAGGTCTAAAAAGAAGGATACATTCTATGTTTCTGGATTTTTATAAACATGGTTATCAGAAATTTACTTATTAATATGCATTCATAGAAGATACAGTAACCTCATTCATTGTTGTTGTTGTTGTTGTTATTATTATTATTCTTATTTACCTGATGAGGACAGCTATAGTCAGGACAGTAATTTTGGTCGATGATGATGGGATTGAAGACGCTTTGCATTGTAATATTCCGGAATCTAATGCTTCTGGCAGATCCATTGCTGGGTCTAGCCCATGTTTTTATCCTTATGCCATTTTGAGTCCTCGTGAAAAGTGTATCTGTTACTGTAACATTTCGCACACCATCTTCAACCAGATGATCCCCAAGGCTGCCAATGCTGCAAGAGAAAAAAAATCGTAAATAAATTAACGGTAATTTAGTCCTACAATAATTGTCTTTAAAGCTACCTGATTCCATGTCCAGGGCCACAGGCAATGCGTTCGATCCATAGGTTTTTAGTGCCAGGGCCAATTGATATGCAATCATCTCCAGTTTCTATGGCACTCTTGCTGATTGTGATTCCTGTGGAAGATTGTATGTGAATGCCATCAGTGTTCGGACTCCAACTTGGGGAACTAATCTTCAACTTTCGGAAGATAATATTATTGCTTTGGTCGATGGCAATGTGAAAAAATCGGCTGTTGATTGATTTCAATCCGCTCACTGTAACATTGCTAGCCCCTTCAAATGATATTGACTGCAATTAACACAAGCTTTCTGAAGTTATTAGAAATCCTCATGTTATCAAATGCAAATTATTCATTGTTTATAACACAAGAGGTTGAGTTATTGTCACATAAAAAGGAATCTACAAGGAATCCACATTTTATGAAATACAGACTTGCTACATGGTAGTTTGCACTAGTTCATAACATACCCTGGTTGGCGGAGGGCATTTCTTTCCAGCTTTTCTGCAAGCCCAATAACCAGCACCTGTTGCATCAAAAGTTCCTCCACGTAAGCTAAGCTTCTTGACCTTGTAGAACAAAATCCAGTAGCCAGAGTTTCCCGGAGACAAATAACTTGATGGAGCAACAATAGTTCCATCAATCTGAAACACAATCCTGCTCCTACAGGGGCCATTAAAAGATATTGATTTTATCAAGAAACGTCCCCGGGGAACATACACGGTGGCCGGACTTGTCGAGGTGCATGCCGACGTCCAAGCCTGAAGAAACGGTTTTGTCGAGTCGGTTTTTCCGTCGGGTTTAGCACCGAGACTGATCACATTAATATTGTAGGTTGCATTTGACGATTGGAAGGGAGTAATGAAGGAAACGAAGAGTAATATGCATGAAATTGCGGGCTTAGCCATATTGTTAATTAATTGATGAATAAGGAAATTGGAGGAAATTTATAGTGTTAATTTGGAACGACATGCATATTATAATGTATGTTTTAAGTCCTTAATAAGTTAATTAAATCTTACTCTGACGCTAATTATGCATGTTACGCTAACGGCATCACAAAGCTACAAGCAACTTATTTCGTCCATATTTCATGAGCGAACAGGCATTGTTAAACAGTTAATCTCCTCTTTTTGTCTTTATATGTTTGGCTGCTTCCAATGTTTACCGGCCCAAGTTTGATAGCTACATAGCCTAAAATTTTGAGCTCTCCATGTCTTCTCTTGTATGTTACAGGGAATGATATATAATGTATAGTAAAATATATCTCAATTTAATTAAAATACTTAAATTTCCATGAAAGTTATGTTATGTTATGTTATCAAAAAATATTTATTTTTAAAAATATAAACATTACAATAAGTTTATATATGTTGTACAATTACATCATGTTTCGTAAGTCATTTTAGAATTTGATTTAATAATGATAAAACACGTGAAATATTCACTTGCCATCATTTGAATAACATAATTCATATTTTTTTAAAAAAAATTAATCGTAATACAAAAAGAAAGATGAGTTGTAAAAAAAGAAAATGACCCATATTATTAACCAGAAACATAGCCTTTTTTTTCTTTTAAAAAAAAGCCCACAATTAAGAGTGTCACTACAAATAAAAAGAAAATAGAGTACAGAGATAAAGGAGGGCACGTGGACGACCAAACATAGCCTTAATTACTATGGTAAAGAAAAAATTCTCAACAAGCTAGAAGTAAAAGAAAATAAGAGAAAATGCATGTAAAAATATAAAAATTTCTATTTGGTTTGTAATTTAATAAGGGCAGCATGTAGATACCTTAAAATTGGAGTTTCTTGATGATATTATATATGTTGTATTAGCAATGTTGCGAGGTTGGAATACAACGGGGCAGAATATTTTAGAGTGTATAAGACTCAATAGGTTTAATTGGACCATGTGAGAGAAGTACGTGGAGGAATAATAGGGAACGATTGAGTAGTAATTAATCATGTCCATGGCTCATGCAATTTATTAGCCTCGAGAAAATATTAAATTAAACTCAAGAGATTAGCTAATGATATTTGCTTTCTTACTTTTAGAAAATAAATTTGTTATATATTTTATGATATATAATTCTTATTTTCATTTATTCATTTCAAAAATCCTCAACTGAACCATTTAGATATTTTTTTTTCATTCGAATAATAATAATACTAGATAAAATGTATTATCAAATTCAGATAATATCATATTAGATATTAGATCGAAAAGCAAATAAGCCCAAGGCAAGATACATAAATAAAAAAATAATTACCCATGTATAAGTGGAATGACGAAGACCAACTTCCAGCTAATCGAAGTCAAGAAAATAAATATATAAATGTTGACTGACGGAGAAGTCTAATGTGGGTTCAACAATTCATTTTCAATTTAACGAACACCCTTTTGTCTTCTTATTCACTTTGATTGAGATAGCAACATGGATGAAAAAGAGTGATACTCTGTTTGAGAGTTTAATATTAATGATTTTCCACAATTTGTATATGTAGTAAGATAATTGTGGTAAAAATCAAACTTAATCAAACTTAGAAATTAAAGTGATATATCCATGTTACTGATTATACATACAGATCATACGGATGATAATTTACTTGACGAATTACATTAATAATAAAAGTATATTACATTATCACTTACCATAATAATTACTGTGGCTCATTACTTATATAGTTGAAAATGTTGAAAGAAAATCTTTAGGATGATTCCCTATGATTACTTCCAATGCCAATACACCAAAACTGTACACATCATACTTTTTAGTACTCTTCATCAGTGTAAGCAAGCTTTGCAAGATCAAAATTAATATGATCAAATTCATTCAATACCTAGTACACATAATGCATACTTTGAATACGTGTATATAATACATACCAAGTGCAACATTTATATATGTGCCTGCAAGTTTAGTCCAATTTGATGAGTCTGGCTTAAGAAATTTAGCAACTCCAAAATTTGATACGTGAGCTTCATTTTCCAAATCGAGCAATACATTCTTACTTGATAAGTCTCGATGGACAATCATCAAGTAACAATCATGGTGCATATAAGATAATGCACAAGTTACACCTTTTATCACATTCATTCTCATTCTCCAGCCAAAATTTTTTGTTGCTGCTTCATTGTTCAAGATTACGGCCAAGCTACCCTTTTCAAGATATTCATAAAACTAGAAAAGAGTATCGTAAATGTGAACAAAAACCATAAAAATTGAAAATATCTCAATGCTGAAGCTCTGTCAATGTCTTAATTTCGTTTCAAAGTCTTGTTGATTGGCAATCTCAGTTGGAAATGGCAAGTGAAATTTCTCAACTGTGATGATATCTCCATATGGTAAATCAACTTTGTAAACAATTCCTTGTCCCCTTTTTCCAATGCAATACTTGTTGTCAAAATTATTTGTTATGCAAATGATTACTTCGTATAACATATTCCCTTCAAATGTTAACATTGAAAGGAGTCCTGAAATGTTTACATTACTGCTTTGTTGCTTTTACATGTTGCTCTTATTTTGTCAAAAGAAAATGAACATTATTATCACCATAAAGAACAATCACGAGCCAAATTTTTCTTAAGGGCTGCTTGTTTGAAGTGAAAGCTTTGCAAGATAGCAATCCTTTAACATCGCCACACAATCCTTTAATCCTTTGCAATGCTTTTAAGGGAGCATCTCGAAATGTTGTACTATTAGGAATTGGATCTTATAACTCTTTATATGATATACATCAATGCAGGACAAGTCACGCATTCTTTCAAAGCAACTTGGAATTGAGCAAAAGAGATTCTTCTAATAAAGATTTAAGTTCTCCAAACTTTGCAAATTGCAAATTTCATATGGTATCATTCATTTAAAAAGTTATGATTCAAATCTGACGCTGAAAGGTGAACCAACTTCTCTATTTCAATGGGAATTTCTATGCTAAGTTGGTTATTGCTCAAATTAAAGTAGTATAATTTAACCAAGTAGCCTAAACTTTCTAGAATAGAATTGCTTGATTCTATTTGTAGATAACTCAAGGTACTCAAGTTCAGTCAGTAAATTAAGTTCTAAGGTCTGCTACCAAAAAGTTGATTTTCGTTCAAAAGGAGGTTGTTTAGACTGGTTAATTTTCCAATTTTTGCTGGAATTATCTCAACTATATAATTCAAGGAAAGGTCAAGTTCATGTAGAGGAAAGAAGTTTTTGATTTCAGGTGGTAAATTCCCAATGAGATTATTTTTTGACATATTTAAAGTAGCTAGTTTCTTACATTTTTCCCAAATAGATGACAATTCACCATAAAAATTATTGTTGCTAAGATCTAAGAAAGCTAGGTTTGGATAAATGCCTAAATCTTCAAATATATTTCCTGTCAGAGGATTTCTCTCAAAATGTGCTCTAATTAGATTTTTACAATTTATCAAGCTTCTAGGGATTCGACCTATAAAATTGTTATCATCTACAGCAAAATATTTAAGTGATGCATTTTGACAAATATTAAGAGGTAAATAACTTTCGAACTAGTTCTCATGCAAAATAGGTAATCAATTTTTGAGATTTCCTATTTCTAGAGGAATGAAACTAGAAAGCCTGTTGGTCTTGAGTTGCAAGTAATATAGATTGCTCAAATTACCAATAAAAGATGGAATATGATCGGAGAATTAATTTTTTCTCATATTTGGAAAAAAAAAAAAAGAGAGAGAGAGACTTCAAGTTCCCTAAGTTTTTTTTGAATGGAACTAGAAAGATTGTTAGAATAAATACGCGAATCTTCTAACCTGCTCAAATTACCAAGTGAAAATTGATCTGCAAGAGATTTAAAGTTTTCTACTTCTTGTGGAATTATGCCATGCAACTGATTTGCACTAAGGTCAATGACCTCAAGAAGAGTTAGAAGCGTAATTTCTAGTGGTATCTTCCCAAAAAATTGATTATATAATAAATCAGTGTACTTGAGTTTGGTAAGGTTACCAATTTGGGGCGAAATGACACCAAAGAATTGATTGGAGGAGAGATTGAGGTATACAAGATGAGGAAAAGATAAGAATGAGAATTCATGAAACGTACCTTTTAAACCTATAATTATCAGAGCTATACCAATGACTCTTTTGGCATGGTTACAATCAATTCCGAACGAAGAACATGAACTTACTTTTGTTTTTGAGGAAGAACAAACATTGGTAGCATTAACAAGATAAGGATTCTACGTAGATCAGAGAGAGAGATTTTGGCTTTGAGGGAGGCTTGTTTTCCATTTGAGAAGAGCACGAGCGTCATCAACAGAACCAAAAGAGACAATAAGTGAAAAGTTTAAAACTAGCAATAGGATCAGAAAATATAGGGAGCAAAACTTGTTTTTTATTATTGAAAATTAATGATTCCATTGATGCCATGAAAGCAAGAATGAAATCAGAAGATGAAATTACAATGAGAAGCACAATTAGAGCCAAATTTATATAGAAATGAAGGAACCCACGTGACGTCAAAAAGTCAGTTTTTCAGCACATTTGAAAGCTCATATATTAGGTCCAAATCTACAAAGATATATGATAAGTTCATTCCAAATTTTATACTTTAATTCTCTCAACTTTAGTATAAAAAAAATAATAAGAGCTAAAAACTGCTATATCAAAACGATATCTTTGAATAACATCTCAAGAGATTTTACCACGTGAAGTAATTAATATCCACAAACTTTTTTTTGTTTAGCACAAACATTTCTTATTTGTTGAATCTGAGGCATAGATACAAGATATAACAGAAAGGGAAAAATGTTTATTAAATGCATTCTCAAGTTTCATTGAGGGCATATAAATATGGTAGCAATTAAGAGCCAGTTGTGATTAAATTTGTCATATAATTAACCATAATGAGTTAAAACTTTTAATTTATGTATCTTTTGCGCACATTTTCCAAAGAGAAAAAAAGTACAACGATTGATGCCATTCAATAAGTGAGGAAAACAAGATTATTCTTGTATGGTATTATTTTTATACTCTTAATTAACGTTTCAAAGTGGCACATTTTTTATATAATAATTTAATAGATGTAATTATATTTGATATATTTCTTTTTCCTAATTTTCTTTTTCTACTGTTAAATAAAATAATTATTTAAATTAAGAATTTAATTATTTGACATCCAGACAATAAATAAGAGTCAATTACCAACATAGAACTTAAACTATATTATGTAAAAATTAAAAATTTTAATGCAAAACTTAAAAATCATTATATCTAAAAATGAAATAATAAATTTGAACACAAAATCTAAATTATGAAATAAAAAAGTTAAAAATATATATAACAAGAAATTCAATGTATTCAAGTAATTTATATTTGTTAATAAAATATTTTGTACTCTTCTGATTAATTAGTTGACTATTCTTAATCAATTAACATGAAACATATATTGGATCACAATTAGGCGTAGACAAATTCGGGTTTAGTTAAAAAAACCTAACCAAACCCAATATATATATATATATATATCTATATATGGTGGAATCGAATTGAATCTTCAAATTCGATTTCAAGTTCAGGTTTGACCTCGATTACAATCATTTTAGGATATTTTCATATAAGTTTCCAATTTATATGGAAATTACAGAAAAATGTTTTAAAATTTATAATGATTACCACTATTTGAATTTGAATTTATGTAAATAAACATAAATATTTTATTTTATTTATAATTTTTATAAAAAAATTAAGGATTTAAATAAAATTTTACATTTAATTTCGTTTGAGGGTTCGATTTTAATGAAACCCAAGTCGAATCGATTGATTTAGAATCAAAATTAAACTGAACTCATTTTGAAACCAAACCAAATTGAACTAAACAATTCAATTCAATTCAGTTCAATTGGATATTTTTGCCCAACCTTAATCATAACTCATTGTTTTGACGATAACAAGATTTACCACAAAAAACATGAATTGTTTGTGTGTTTTTTACAAAATTACCATCAAAAACACACTTCCAATAAGACCCAATAAACTGTGTAATTAAGCAATCTGTTGTAGTTTCATGATTTTTGTAATCTGAATGAATGACTTGAATTTATTACTTGATCAACGCATGAATTCAATAACTGGTGGCGTAGATCCGCTTTCATTTTCTAAATTAAGGTGGTGTTACAGATTTTTTTCCCATTATTGAGAACCACAACGAGCTGGGCTATTTTACTTATCAATTTGTCAATGTCTTGCCTTGTTAATTTCAAGAGTTGCCACACAAGACAAGGTTTCCATTGACTATACATACGTATGTGTAGGTCGTATTTCACATTCTGGTTTCGGATATATTCATGTTATTGTTTAGTCCATCAAATCAATGTTTTCATCTTTTAGAAAATAGCTCCTTTTTTCTTTCAATTTACTCTTGTAATTATTTAAGGTAATCAAATTTAATAGAAAAGAATATGGGAAAAGAAAAGACATAATTAAACCCAAAAAAAAGAAAAACACAATTAAGATGAAAAACGGCCTAGCTTGTTTTATCTTTTTTAGCTTAAGCCTGATCTTTCCTTTGCATGTTTTGCTGATGACTAAAGCCACACCTACATACTCTGGCATGAAATGAATTACTTGTTAATCCAAAGCCCAGTTTACTCGTGATTATGTGATATTCACTACAGGGAAAGAGAATAACACAAGATTATGTTATCTAGACCAACAAGTGACATATATAACCACTAAAATTGTTAGATTAACCATTCACATTTCAACTGAGGAAACTGCCGTGGATGGAGATGAAAAGTTCTTTCTCTAATTGCTTTTGAAAAACTGTTTTTTTTTTTAATTGAGTATAATTAATTGAGTTTCATAACATCTTTCTCAATTAATGCAACTTTTCAAGTTAAAACGAAGAATTTTTTTCTTTTACCTAATTTTAAATACAAATTTTCATTCATTAATCTATACAATTCAATTGTAAATATAATTACTAAATTGTCAATACCAATAGTGACCTTTTAATTTTAGATCTCAACTATTAAATTATAAGTAAATAAAAATCTTAATTATTTCATTATTATTTTTCTAATATTATGTGGTTCCTAGTATATTTCTTTTGTTTCTTCGATAATGCTAAGATCGAGAAGACTTAAATTTCCATCTACTCATTGTGCAGTTAGACAACAATTTTAGATTAATATTTAAGGGTTTAATTTAACAATCTAATAATAATTATGCACTATTGTCCATTAATATAATATAAACAACAGTATCCATTTAAATTTTATACGCATCAAATGGTCACATTTGAGGACCAAAATGTCCTTCGATCATAAATCATGCACAGTCAGAGGGTATCGCTTGGGTTTTCCGTTTTATATATTTTCTTGGTAATCTTCGTAATGTGCAAGGCGGATCATCGTGATGCCAAAAACCATTTTCTTGTAATTAATAAAAGGAAACTTCCATTAATTAAAGGTAAAAAAAAATTCAATAAACAGGAAACCTAACAAGTCTGATTAAAATATAGAAAGTAATCCGAGCATACTTGACCAATTACCGATTTATGAGAAAATTAAAGCAAAAAAAAGTATTCAAAAAAATTTTAAGTCTATATATATCTGTGATCGTTGACAAACTTTCTCCATGATTGGTCTAGCTTCTTGACTCTCATGTAAGCATGAAAAGACAATCTCCAAGATTGATATCAATTTACCCTGAACATCTATCCTGAACATCTATCGAGGGAGCTGGAAGCCGAGGGTCCGTATTTCATTGAGGACTATGTTTATGTTGGAATTTGAAGTAGAAATATGTAGAAAGAAATTCTGTTAGATGATTCCCCTTATTTACTTCCAATGCTAACACTCTGAAATTATGCACATCGCATGTTGATCTAATAATGATACAACCCGTGAAATTATTACTTATCATAATTTAAATAACGCAATTCATATTTTTTTAAGAAACTTGATACAACAAAAAAACATTACTAGAAAAAGGAGAAAATAAGCCATGCCCTTCAACGGAAACCTAGCCTTAATTTTGTATGGTAAAGAGGAAAATTCTTAACCATCACGAATTAAAAAAAAAAAAAAAAGAGAAATGGCATATGAAAAATTTATCCTCACAAGGAGCATCAAAATGTGAAAGATAATAATTTATGTTTGATTGGTAATTTAATTGGGCAGCATGTAGATACTTAAAATTGGAGTTTCTTGGTGATATTATATACGTTGTATTAGCAATGTTGCGGGGTTGGAATACAACGGGGCAGAATATTTTTGAGTGAATAAGACTCAATAGGTTTAATTGGACCATGTGACAGAAGTACGTGGAGGAATAATAGGGAACGATTGAGTAGTAATTAATTAATCATGTCCACGGCTCATGCAATTTATTAGCCTGAAGAAAATGTTAAATTAAACTCATGAGATTAGCTAATGATATTTTACTTTCTTACTTATAGAAAATAACATTTTTATTTATTGTATGATATATAATTCATATTTTCATTTATTCTTTCCAAACGTCCTCATGAAATTTATATTTTAGACATTTTTTAATTGGAATAATAGTCTCAACAAATTTTATTTTTCTTCTACTGGATACAGAAATTTTATAGTAAAATTTGAATAAATTATAAAAATAGATATATTATAAAATTCAGATCATATCATGTTAAATATTCGATCGAAAAGCGAATAAGCCCAAGGCAGGATGTAATAAGTAAAAAATAATTATCCCATGTTTATTTGGAATGACGAATACCAACTTCCACCTACTCGATGTCAAGAAAACAAAATATATGTTGACTGACGAAAAAAATCTAATGTGGGCTCAACAATTCATTTTCAGTTTAACCAACACCCTTTTGTCTTCTTATTCACTCTGATTGAATAGCAAAATGGACGAAAATGAGTGAGACTCTGTTTGAGAGTTTAATATTAATGTAGATATTGATATTCCACAATTTGTATATATAAGAAGATAATTATACGGCAAAAGTCAAACTTAATTAAACTTAAAAATTAGTAATATCCATTTTATTGATTACGCATACAAATCATACGGATGATAATTTACTTGACTAATTACATTAATAATAAAATTATATCACGTTATCACTTACCATAATAATTACTGTGGCTCATAACTTATATAGTTGTGTACATATCTTTTTATGACTCTCAATTAACAATAAGAGTATAATTAAGAGGATATCATGCTCCAAGTGAGTGTAACAAAAAATTTGCCAACAAAAGGAGTAGTCATTTATAAAACTGTGATGAAGGAAAAAAAGAATTGGCTCATGAGAACAACATTATTAATATTGACCAGGAAATGTAAGGAGTCCTATGCACAAAGTAAAGCAATATAAACAGAATTGACCAATTACACTTTTAAGAGAAAAATAAAGCAAACATAGAGTAATCAAAACACTTTAAACATTGTTACATTGTAATAGTTGACAAACTCTCTTCATGGTAGGTCTGGCTTCTGGACACTCATCTAAGCAGGAAAAGGCAATCTCCAAGATAGTTATTAATTTGCGTTGAATATCGATTGAAGGAGGAGGAAGTTGAGGATCCAACATTTCATGAAGTGCTATGTTCATGTCCCAAGGTGAAGTTGAAATTGTGGAAAGCAAATCTTTTGGATGATTCCCTTTTATTACTTCCACTACCAAAACTGTACACATCTCACTTTTTAGTTATCTGTAAGCAAGTTCTGCAAGATCAAAATTAGTATGATCAAACTCAATCAATGATCTAGTATATATAATGCATAACTTTAAGTGTATATATATATATATACACTTTTGTATAATACATACCAGGTGCAACATAACCATATGTGCTTGCAAGTCTAATCCAATTTGATGAGTCTGGCTTAAGAAATTTAGCAACTTCAAAATCTGAGACATGAGTTTCACATTCCAAATCAAGCAATATCTTTTTGCTTGATATGTCTTGATGGACAATCATTAAGTAACAGTCATGATGTATATAAGATAATAAATAAGCTACATCTTTTATCACATTCATTCTCATTCTCTAGTCAAACTCTTTTGTTGTTGTTTCACTGCTTAGGATTGTGGACAAGCTACCCCTTTCAAGATATTTATAAACTAGAAAAGAGTGTCACAACTGTGAACAAAAGCCATGAAACTTGACAATATTTTGATGCTGAAGCTCTGTCAATGTATTAATTTCTTTCAAAAAATCTTGTTGGTTGGCAATCTCAACTAGGAGTGGCAAGTGAAACTTTTTGACTGCTATAATATCTCCAAATGGTAGCTTAACTTCGTAAACACTTCCTTGTCCACCCTCTCCAATGCAATACTTAGCATCAAAATTATTTGTCACATTATGATTGCTTCATAAAAGATTTTCCCTTCAAACATTAACATTGAAAGAAGTCCTAAGGGGTTTACACGACTGCTTTGTTGTTTTTGCAAGTTGCTTTTTTTTGTCAAAAGAAAATAAGCATTGCTATCACCACAATTGAAGTACAAAATGCTCCAGGTAGAAAAATTAGGACCCAAAATTTTCGTAAAGGCCACTTGTTTGAAGTGAAAGCTTTTCACGATGGCAATCCTTTAAAATTATCATACAATCCTTTGTTCCCTTGCAATGCGTGACAAGCCATGTATTCTTTCAAAGCAACTTGGAATTGAGCTTGAGAGGTTATTGTGAGAGAGATTTAAGTTCTCCAAGCTTTGCAAATTACAAATTTGATACAATGTCATACCTTCTAAAAAATTATGATTCAAATCTAACTCTAAAAGGTGAACTACCCTCTCTATTTGAATGGGAATTTCTTTGGTAAGTTGATTACTGCTCAAATTTAAGTAGTACAGTTTCATCAAGTAACCTAAACTTTCTAGAATTGAATTGCTCAATCTGTTTACAGATAAGTCAAGGTACTTAAGTTCAGTAAGCGAGCCAAGTTCTTGGGGTACACTACTAAAAAGTTGATTTCTATTCAAAAAGAGCTTGTTTAAATAAGTTAATTTTCCAAGTTCCGCTAGAATCTTCCCGACTATATGATTTGAGGAAAGGTCAAGTTCATGTAGAGGAGAGAAGTTTTGGATTTCTAATGGTAGATTCTCACTGATCATTTACTGAAATGTTTAAAGTAGCTAATTTTTGAAATTTTTCCAGTTATATGAGATTTCACCATAAATATTATTATTGCTAAGATCTAAGAATGTTATGTTTGGATGAATGCCTAATCTTCAAATATATTTACTATCAGACGATTTCTCTTGAAATATGCTCTAATTAGACTTGTATAATTTCTCAAGCTTCTAGGGATTCGACATATAAAATTCTTAACTCTTACAGATATGTATTGAAATGATCCACTAAGACAAATATCATGAGGTAAATAACATGTGAACTGGTTCTTATGAAAATATAGGAGACCAATGTTGATATTTCCTATTTCTTGGGGAATGAAACTAGATAGGTTGTTTGCCCCGAGTTGCAAGTAATTTAGATTACTCAAATTACCAATAGAAAGTGGAATATAATCAGAAAATTGATTTTTACTGAAATCTAATTCAACAAGAGATTTCAAGTTCTCTATTTCTGTAGGAATAGAACCGCAAAGTTTGTTAAAATAAATGTAAAAAATTTCTAACTTGCTTAAATTACTAAGTGAAGGTGGAAGGTAACCAAAAAGCTCATTGTGATAGAAGTGCAATTCTCTTAAATTGCTCAAATTACAAACTAAAAGAGGAATAACAACACTAAAATGATTTAAGCCGAAGGAGATATACCTTAGAGATCTCAAGTTTCCAACTTCTTGTGGAATTGTGCCGTACAACTAATTTGAATTAATGTCAAGGAACTCAAGAATAGTTAGGACTGCAATTTCTTGTGATATCTTTCTAGAAAATTGATTATTTGATAAATCAATGTACTTAAGTTTGGTAAGATTACCAATTTGAGGCAGAATAATATTGAGAAATTGATTGTAAGAGAGATTACGGTATGCAAGATGAGATAAAGATAAAGAACGATAATTCATGAAGTGTACCTTTTAAACCTATACCTTTTAGGGTTATACCAATGACTCTTCTGACATGGCTACAATCAATTCCAGACCAAGAACACGAACTTACTTTTGTTTTGGTGTGAGAAGAAAAATTGGTAGCATTAAAAGGATAAAGATTCCATGAAGACAAAGGAGAGGGATTATGATTTTTATGGAGGCTTGTTTTCCATTTGAGAAGAGCACGAGCTTCTTCAACAGAATCAGAAGAGTCGGTAAGTGAACATTTTAAAACTAGAAATAGGATCAGAAAATCCAGGGAGCAAACCCTTTTTTTATTATGGAAGGTTAATGATTCCATTGATGACAAGAAAGCAAGAATAAAATCAGAAGATGAAACTACAATGATGTTATTAAAAGCACAATTAGAGTCAAATTTACATGGAAATGAGTGAACCCACGTGACCTCAAAAAGTCAGTTTTCAATACATCCAAAGCTCATATAATAAGTCTAAATGTAGGACCAGACATATCGAAGTATCTACTTAATTCCAAATTTTATAACTAATTCTCCTGACTATATTATAAATGAAAAAAAGGAAAGAATTGCTACATTGAAACGACATTTTTCCGTAGACTAATTAATATCCACAAACATTTTTTTGTTTAATATGAGGCACAGATAGAAAATATAACCGAAAAGGAAAAAATGATCATTAGATGCATTCCAAAAAACTTCTCAAGCTTCATAAAGAGTCAATTGTGATTAAATTTGTCATATAATTAACCATAACCTGTTAAATCTTTTAATTTTTGCATTTTGTGTACATTTTCAAAACTTTAAAAAAAAAAAAAGGACAACAATTCATGTCATTCAATAGGGAAAGTAAGAAAAAAGATTTTTAGTACTCTTAATCGACATTTGAACATTGGAACATTTTCGATGTATAGATTGGTAATTTCCTAATTTTATAACTTAATTCTTCTTCCCAATCAATCCTACTTGCATCACAGAATAATTTAATAGATGTAATTATATTTGATATATATCTTTTTCCTAATTTTCACCTACTAGCATAAAACTTTAAATTAAGAATTTAATTACCTTACATCCTATATAACAATATATAGAGTCAATTATCAACATAGAACATAAAATATATTATATAAAACTTAAAAAATTTAAACACAAAATTTAGAAGGCACTAAATATAAAAGTTAAGATACTATATTTAAACACAAAATTTAAAATATGAAATAAAAAGGTCAAAGACCATATATATATAAAACAAGAAATTCAATGTATTGTAGTTAATCATTTATTAACAAAATATTTTGTATTCTTTTAATTCACCAGAAAAAAATGCTGCTTAATTAATATTTATGAGTTTCTTCAAAATCGATAAAAGAGAGAGAAAATGGCATCGATTAGTTAGAATTGTGTTGAATTTACCATCTAATGAACAATACTGGGTAAGTCTTTGATTTTTGGTCGAATTAAAGAGGTAAATTCCACTTCCAAACTTCGACAATGAACTTCAATTATAAATTATTATGAATTACATTAGAAAATGAAAGCCACTTGAGGATTAAATGGAGAGTATTTTGATTCTTTCGTTTGATGTGAATAACGTGTGGACTTGATCTGTTGTAAAATTATAAAATTACATTAGGTAGCTCCAAATGACATGGGGAAATACAACTATTAAAATTGTTAGATTAACCGTTCACATTACATCTAAGGCAATATTTGGTTTGAGGAATTAAGGGGGGAAAGAACAAGAATTCTTAAAAGAAATCTCTATTCTTTTTATTTGGTTTCACAAAAAATATAAGAATGAGTATTTCTGGAAGTGAGGATTCATGATTTCCAATCTCTTTAAATTCGTGAATTTCTCGCTTTGTCCTTCCACTATTTCATTCTAATAATTCAATGGAATTAACTTCTTGTTGGAGATCAATTGGATAGATAAACAGTAGTTGCTATACCTTTGGCCCAAAACTCTTTTGGCAATCTCTTACTTTGTAGCATGTTTCGTGCCATGTCAAAGATGGTTCTATTTTTTCTTTCAACAGCACTATTTTGTTGGGGGATCTCGGAATGATTAGAAAACATCAAATTTCATTTGCTTCATAAAACTCTTGGAACTCCTTGAAAGTGAATTCTCTACCACGATTGGTTCTCATAACTTTAATTTGGCGACCACTTTCTTTCTCAACTACAGTTTTGAATTTCTTAAATTCTCCAAATACCTCAGACTTTTGCTTCAGAAAATACACCCACGTCTTTCTTGGAAAATCATCAATAAAGAGAAGGAAATAATTAATATTATCAAGAGAACTTAACTTGAATGGACCGCACATGGCATGAATGAGCTTAAGTGGCTTCTTTGCTTTAAAAGAAGACTTCTTCGGGAAACTTTTTCTAAATTGCTTTTCATGTAAACATCCTTCACAAAGTTGTTCCAATAGTTGATGCATGGAGGACCTCTCACCACTCACCATCTTTTTCTTAAATAATAATTCTAGTCTTTCAAAGTTGAGATGCCCAAATTGAAGATCCCATAGCTATAATGCATATTTGTAACAAGCTTTCAAACATTTTGCAATATTTTTTTGGATATTCAAAGAAAGCATTCTATTCTTTGACATTTTTACTTTAGTAATTAAGTTGCATTTACCATCTCTTATAAAAAGAATATAATCTTTTATGTGAATACCATAGCCTTTTTCTAAAAGTTGGCCTAAACTCAAAATATTGCTTTTCATATTAGACACATATTAGACATTTCCAATAAATTAATGCTTACCATCTTTCACTCGTATAAGGATGTTACCTTTTCCATTCACAGCAAATTTAGAATCATCACCAAATAAAACATTGCCACCTATTGATTCGTCTAGCTCTACGAACATACTTCTTCTTCCACACATGTGATTACTCACCCCAGTGTCAAGGTACCATGTATTCTCTTGGCCTCCATCATTGTTCTTGTATGTTAACAAGATAGTTTCATCACTTCGATTCTTTTCTTCCATATAGTTAGCTTTCTCTTCAACTTTGTTATTGTGGATTCTACATTCAAAAGCATAATGGCCAAACTTTTGACAATTATAACATTTAATTTCAGATTTATTGTACCTTGTATTTAGATTGCTCCTTCCGAAGTTCGTCTTGAGTTTTCTCCTTTCTCATAGGTGTTGTTGGAATTGTTATTGTTCAAATTCCAATCTCGTCAACAACCACAATCTCTATTTCTTCCTCCACCTCGGCCTCTACCACAACCACATTGGTTTCTCTTATAGTATTGAATTTCTTCTCTCTTTAAGTTGCATCTTGAAAAGTTGTTCGGAGATCTCTTGCTTCTTCTTTATCTTTTCCTCATAGGCTTGCAACGATCTTTAGAGTTGGTCAATCGTCATTTTTTTCCAAATCTTTAGTTTCTTCAATTATTGTCACGATGTGATCAAATTTCGAATTCACGAAGCATAGTATCATTTCCATTATTTTCGCTTCACTTAACTTTTCACCATTTCTTTTTAATTGATTAGAAATAGCTCCAACTCTTGAAAAGTAATTAACAATCGATTCACCTTCCTTTATGTGTAAAGCTTCAAACTTTCCTTTTAAGGTTTGAAGACATACTTTTTTTACTTGTTTAATGCCTTTGTAGGATGTTTGAAGTTTATCCCATGCTTGTTTAGCAGAGGTTGCATTTGCTATCTTTTTAAAAGCTCATCATCTAATGCTTGATAAATGATATAGAGAGCTTTTTCGCCTCTCTTTCTTGAGTCTTTTAATGCATCTCTTTATACTTAAGTTAAGGCCGTAATGGCAGCGTCATCTCTAGGCTCATTATAACCTTTCTCTATTACTTCTTACAGGTTTTGTGCTCAAAGAAGTGCCTTTATTTTGATGCTCCAATTACCATAATTGCTTTAATTAAATTGAAACTTGAAATGGTATTATAGTTCCATTTGCCATATCTCTCAATATGGTGAGAATTTGCAAATTCGATTGCACGAATGGATTTGAAACGCCAAAAGAATTTTAGGAAGAACTTGGTAAAAATTTCAATTTTGGTAAACAATTAAAGTCAACAGTCAAAATTAATTGGTTCAACCGACTCGGTTTAACTAGCTTGGTTCAACTGGCTCAATTCGTTTTGTTCGATTCAACAAGCTTGGTTTAGCAGGTCAACTTCTCTTCCTACACAGCAAACTTACAACGGCTCATGACGGTGCATCCGAACTCTAATTTGGACAATTTTGATGGTGTTGCACTCCTCTCATCGAGAACTTCGATTTGATATAGTACACTAATATGTTTGACACTATAAACTAAGTTCTAATACCACTTTATTGGAAAAATTATGCATTAAAATAACACAACTCTTATTATTTCTTTCAAAACTTATTACAAACACATAAAATAATTCCTCACTCTTACTTCTTTCTCGAAACTTACAATTCACTCACTCATTGTCTAATGTAATATTAATATAAAACAATTTTATAAATGAAATATTTTACATGTTATAAGATTAAATACTAATTTTTCTATTAATTAAGAATTTTAGAAATAATAATATATTAACAAAAAAATACAAAAATTTTATTTGTCAATACATTCTCTCAAGTATATATATCAATACACATATAGCTTCTTATACCCAAAGGGAAATATTCTATATCTAAATAAGAAAAGAGGAAGGGAAAAGAACCGAAAGAAGCCAAAGAAGGCTATCCAAATCCAATGAACAACTACTTAGTTAATTGATACTTTCTTCGATCATTGTTGCTTCAAAGAGAATTGTCGGCCACCTACCAATCATTGTTGCTTCAAAGAAATGTCTGGCAGGTGCCTGTGTAAGCAATATATACTTTGTTCTGTGTGACTGCTAGCACACTTCTTTTATGTGAACAAACCGAGTACAGTATCAGCAATACAGCCCAGCAACATCAAAGAGGCAACAGAAACTGTAGAAGCAGCAAGCTGAAACAATTAGTACTCACTGTGATTATTCCTAATAATTTAATATAATATTAATTAAACTCTTCAATTGTGCTTAATAATTTTTTGAAGAAGGATATTCGCAATATCCCATCTAATAGTTAAACAAGAGACAGGTTCAAAACTCACATAATCAGAGATGATAACAGCTTATCAAAGCTGAAAATTAGATTATGCAAACTTCAGAACGCAAGAAATTAAATAAACAAGAATTCTGAACAACATGAAAAGAATATTCTAAAGGCCTGAATGATTATACCAGCCACTTGTTAACGATGTCCAGATTAGGTGTCTTAGTCTGAATCCAAGTAGTCTGTAATTCAAACACTGCTCCAGAAGAAAGAAAAAAGAAAACTGTCAATAATCAAAAAAAAGAAATGAATAATCAAATACATAACACTGAAAATTAAATCTTAGGAAATATGCGTATGCGTCTAGACTCAGGCAATGATACCTGATCATGAAGGATCTCCACAGCATTAGAGCTGACTACTTCAGTCGGGAAGTGAATTAAGCAGATGATGAACAACAATTGAGAGACACGGGTTATCCACAAAAAATTTCACTTGATTCCTTCCAGTCCAAGCTCATTAAGGATGCTACCTACTTGTCTCTTTGAATGGATATTATTCTTCAAGTCAGTTTGTCACAAGCACTTTATGAAAATGAAAAGAAGAAAAAAAACAACAGATTGCTAACTCTGTGCTTATTAACTCGGACAGGCAAGTAAGCATCAATATGTTTCTCCACATCAAAGTTTTCTTTTATATTTTCCTCCTTTTGCCATTCATCACAGGCTCTTTCAGGTCCTGTCGCCGAGCCCAGTAACGCCGGCTTGTCACCGAGTGGGGCATTAAAGTGGCTGAACGCTTGCTGGGCCTCCAGGTAGCACTTCTTTGGGTCCAACGCTAGCTCGCCCAATCCAAGTAGTGGTGTGAGCGAAGGCTTGGGCTTCCTGGTTTCTACAGTGGAGGATAAAGCAGTAGGCTGGCCTCATAGAGCAGCAATAATTTTCCGTTCTTGTTAGTTCCTTGACCACCACAAGCTGCGGTCTTGTTGCGAAACCAAGAGTGATATCATTGATTATCTTTTGTGCAGCACTATTGGCTAGATGACTCACAGCAGCACTGTTGTCCATTTCTATGAAAATAGCTTGCATCTTGCATAAATTTCGGAATTGCTGGCTCTAAGTTTTATGTTTTTCCTTGGCTGTCTCTACCATCTTTTCTGTAATGATTCCAATGTCAATATTAGAATACACGGCCTAAGTGTTAATCATTTACCACATTCTTCTTAACTTCTGTAAACCAACCTGTGTCTTTGACACAGCGAGACTCTTGGTGTGCATTGGCAGTTGCGAAGGACCTCATTTGAAGGCGGCAGCCCAACCAATCCACAACGCAATGTCTGAAGACATATATTCAATAAAGAACATTAAGATTCAAAAGAAAAAAAAAATGAGGAAATGAATCCCAGATTTACTGTTTTAGTGGCATGCATATGTACATATAGCTCCCAAAGTGCTTCCTGGCGTAGCATTCCTGTACGCATATTTGCAAGCCCCACCAATGCTTTCAGAAGCATACCTGCAGCCAAATCAGAATCAATTAATTCAATGATAAACAAATTCATGGAATTAATTTCGGCTTGCGGATAACAGAGAGGTAAATTGAATGATGTTTAATTACTTATTAGGACAAACTGTTTCGCTGTATCCACTGTTTCGCTTGTATATCATTGGCCCAAGCATCCTACAGAAAAATTAATTATCAGATAAGCCAAAAGACATAGCAGATATCCAAAATATTAAACAGGCTGCAGGTCTAAAGCATACATACCATAATATTCTTCTGAAAGGATTGAATTATAACAGTGAGATTAACAATACGTTCATAAATTAGAATTATGACTACTAATAATTTCACATGTTATGTTCTTAGAATACTTAAATTATATATATTTTCTCTTAATTGAAATAATGATTTTATTAAGGAACGAGAGAAAGGAGAGTACAAGAGCATTATATATATACATATATATATATATATATATTGATTGTAAGCCAAAGAAATCTATTAATAAAGAAAATAAAATACAAAAGACATCTACAAACCAAAGGAGGCCAAAACAGATAAAAGCCTATTACAACAATGACCAAAAAAGGCCACAACAAAAAGACAGAGCACATGTAAGTGCAGCAATGAGAACAAAAAGTTCCGTAAACCTTGCTTAAGAAGGTTCGATTTTCTCCTTCCATACACCAAAGCAAGCAGGGAAACCGCATAAAAAAAAAAAAAAAAAAAAAAATAAAAACACTAAAGCTATAAAGAAATTGCACCAGCTAAAGCGGGCAACAACAACAAACAGCATAGAGCTTCCAAACGAGCAGGAAAATAGGCAGTAGGAAGAGGCAGCATTACCTGATGTACGTCTGCAATAATATGTGACAAGGACATAAGCGCTTCGGTTAAATTGTCTATAATAATTTGATGTTATAATAAATTCTATGCATTATTATAGAACTTTCAAAGTGGCACTCACACACACACACAGAGACAACCAAAAGGAAACTGAATAAACTCTGAATCAGTTAAGAATAAGACATTTGAAATTAATTATCAAATAATGCTGTAAGCCATATATATTTTAGTGTCTGCATATACGCCGTATTGCATTATATTTGCAAAGAATCTCAAAGGGCAGCCTAACTAAATATGTATATTGTATATAGAATGAGGATTAAATACTTATTATATATATTTATAATATATATATATATCAATTTTTTATTAAGTTAATTTGTATTAATTGACTGAAAAAAAAAAAATAGAATCATACAATCTATCAAGTGAACATTAATTTAATCATGTGAGAAGAAAAGAAAAAGGAAATGGAATGGATGAATCATGATTCAATTTGCTAAAGCTTCTTTGTACTTAAGCTCTACATATTTGGCCTTCTGGATTCCTGTAGGCACGCTGGTTACATGTTTGCAGTGCTGTTAGCTGCTGATGCTGGTTTTGATTATTGGATTGTTGGTTTTCCGCTGTGTTCTTACTGCTGTTGCTGGGATCTGCGTGCTTGGCAAGATGAATTGCTGCTATTTGGCTTGCTTGTTTACTGCTACTGCTGGGTTCTGTCTGCTGGCATATGGTTCTCCTGTTGTGTTTGGATGCTGCTACCGGTTTTGCCTGTCTGGATTGTACATCTGGCTTTGTTCTTTTGTTGCATTTTTTTTATTCTTTTACATTCATGTTTTTAACATGATTTTGCATGCCTTTTTGGGCTTTTTTTTTTTTTTTTTTTTTGCCCTTTTGTTGCCTCGAGTTTGTTTTAAAAAATATATGTTATATTAGATAAGGATAAAATATTAATCGAGTAGACTTATTTAGAAGCTGTCATTGATGAAACAATACAAGAAAATGTGGATATAATATGATGATGGTATTAGTTCATGTGTCTAGTAACCGGTCTCAATCTAAGATAGACTGAAAACCAAATAGATATGGTAAATGTGACAGTCGAATAAAAATTTTATTTTACTTTAATTTGTTGTCACTCATCACAAATCCTTACACTTCTTTCTTTTTTTTTTTTTTTTTTTTAATAAACACTGACTAGTAGCAAGACAAATTTATGAAAATAAAAGAGGAAGAAACCACAATCAAGGGGGGACATAATGAACCTTATCCTTCAATAAAACCATAAAATAGGTAGAGAAGACACCTAAAAAACTAAGAGAAACGATAACAATGAAAACCATTAGCATCATGGGATAACAAACCACCAAGTGAAGTAGGATATGAGGACCACCAATGAAGTGAAGTATAACTCAACCCAAGATTGGCCAAAGCATCAGCCACTGTATTAATCTCCCGAAACGAATGAATGCATCTAAAATTCATCAGCGAAAGTAAGATTTTGCGATTAAGGCGCCGAATTTGTAACTGCGAAGGAGGAAGAAGGGAGCGTTGAAGGAGAAGACGAACAACCAGAAGCGAGTCACTTTCCAACCACAGATTCAACCACCCCTTTGCAAAAGCAAGTGTAATAGGTAAGTAGTCTGAGTACGTACCCAAAGCCAAACCAAAACCTCCCAAGAAATCACCACTGCTATTCCTAAAAACACCGCCACCTTTGGCCAGCCCATCCATGTTCACCTTGATCCAGCCAACAGGAGGAGGACGCCACAAAAATCCTTACACTTCTCTTTCATTAATTAATTAAATATTTTTTTTGTTTTATATATCTTGAACAGAATATTTCTCTTCATAAAAGAATTAATATTAAAATATATTATATTGTAAAATCTAATGCAAAATTTTTAGATATTATTTGTTTAGAATTAAAAGAATTTGAACTCATAGAAAAATATTTCCTATTTGTTCAAAAAATTATAAAAGTAATTTTATATATTTAAAAATTATTTAATATTTGATTTTGCACATTTTTTCTTTTTTTTTTTATGTAAAGGCAATTATAACTTCAATGATTAGATTCTTAATTAGAAATATTTTAAATTTGATTTACAATATAAATAAACAAAGCATGGTGCTTATAAGGGAAAAGTGGAATTCAAATCCAACGCTTAATGATATTTCTTTGGACTAATTAATTATTTGATTTTTTATTTCTTTTCAGTTTTTTAGTGAATTAAATTATTTAATAAAAAATAATTTCAAATTAAAAAATTAGTAATAATAAAAGAATTTAAAAAATTAAAGTCATAATGTAAACAATTTATTTCTGTTCAATATTTTTAAAAATACTTACAGCAAAATCAAATGAAATAAATAAAAATAATAAAATTAAAACTTCTTATAAAATCCAATTATGAACACAATCTTGAGCTTGTAGGAGACTATTAATGTTATTAATGTAATTGATCATGCAAATTTTTTAATTTGCATGATTAATAACATTAATGGTCATCTTAATTTTATTTCTTGATTATATTTGATTTATAAATAAATATATATATATTTATATATGCGGTAAAGTGAGATTTTATTTGTTATAATTTTTATATTTTATTTTGATTAAGGTGATATTTTTATTTACCCTCCTAACTTTTGTAAAAAAGTTAGATGCATGCCCATAAGTTTTTAAGGCATGATAGATACTGCTGAGTTTTGAGAAAATAAGGAAAATACCTTCCTATACTTAGCTTCTGCTAGATAGACATGTGAAAATATTAACATTTAAGTATCTGGACTTTGGTAACAGATAAAATAAAATATAATTTTTTCATAATCAACAATTTACTCCTAACTATTTCAATAAATTAAAATTAGGGACTAAAATATTAAATTCAAAAGAACTTTGCTTTATTTTATTATTTTAAAAACTTTAGAAATAAAAATATTATTTTACTTTGTTAATATATTAATGTAGAATTAAAATGATAATATCCTAACATATCAAAATAATCAAAGAATATTTTTCTATTTCCTAAAAACTCGTAAGAGTATTTAACAAATTCTAAAAATCCGGGGTACATGTGACATTTCCTCAAAAGATAGGAATAAGTAGAAGTATCACTTTTAGTTATAATACGTTAATAGTACTTTATCATCAATATATTATAAAATAAATATTTATCATTATTATTATTGTTATTTTTAATTATGAGTTTACAAACAATTTTTTAATTAATTATTATCAAATATAGATATAGTTGTTTATTCTAATAAGTTAGAATGTTAATAATATTTTTAAAATTATTTATTAATTCAATAAGTCAAATTTTAAGGTTATTTTTTTAAATTTTTTTTCTTTTTAAATTACATGAGCGAGGTACGCGCACTCCTATAACCTTTGGTTTTTTTATAATTCTAACCATTTCCTGCTTTGATTTCTCGTTTTCATTTGGTATTGCTCTTTAATTCTTTTAATTATGTATACCATTTTCATTGTTTCTTGCTTGATCGATTCTCGTTTCTAATTAATGAATCTGTTATTAAGTGGGTGGATTAAAGCTCATTTTGTTTTCAATTTTATCCAAAATTTTAGTTACTTTTTTCATTTTATCTAATTTTATTTTCTTTTTCATCTAAAATGTTAGCTGTATTTCATTTTCTTATTTTTTTTATCTAAATGTCTTTTTTTTCACTAATTTGAAATCAGAGATTATTTCTTATTGAAAACAAAAAAATTTCAACCTAATTATCAATCAATCTTTATAATTCGCCAAAATAACTTTAGGTTTATTACTTGTTATACCAATAAATAAATAAATAAAAGATGAGGACCATGGGATTATCCTATTCCTACATTATCCCATATGCCATTAAGTTTAACTATAACACATATCTTATTTTTTTGTTAAAACAAAAATTAAAAGCATTTCCAATAAAATGATGCCATGGTTCTTATACTTGAGCTTTGTCAAGTTAGTAATTGGAGGCGGGATGGTTGGGAAAAATTCATTTACACTAAGATCAAGATATGCAAGACTAGGTAACGATGAGAATGGGAATTCATGAAGCATACCTTTAAGACTTGCAGTTGACAAGTTAATACGAAGGACTCTTCCAGCATGATTGCAACGAATTCCAAGCCAAGAACATGGGTTGAGTTTTGATTTGGAGTGAGAAGAAATATTACTAGCATTAACAGGAACAAGATTCCATGAAGAGAGGACATAAAGGTTTTGATTTTGATAGAGGCTTGCTTTCCAATTGAGAAGGGCACGAGCTTCTTCAATAGAAGCAGAAGACACAACAGCAAGTGAAAAATTAAAAACAAGGAATTGAAAAAGAGAAATAAGTGAGAAAATTAAAATCTTATTATCAAAGGATGATGACTCCATAAAGAAACGTAGATAGAGGCAGAAGATGAATTTGTGAAGAGAAAAGATAAGTTGATTGTATGCACAGAAGACAAACATATGGAGAGCCCAATTTATAGAAACCATACGAACCAAGCTACATATAAGAGGTAAGAAAAGAAATTAACGCGCGGATTGCATAAGAGTATTATTTTAAAATGAAAAATGGTAAGTTAATAAATACTACAAAATCAACTATAAAGTTTCAATGATTAAAAATTGATTAATGACATAATTTAAAAATAATATACGAAATTATGTATATTTAATCTAATTATCTATAATTTTATTTTATGTCCTGTGAAAGATTATAAACAAATTATAGTTTGAACACAAGACTTTTGTTCAATGTTCAGGTGAACACAAATAAATTTTGAACCTCCTAAGAAATTAAGGTAGTGTTAGATTCTTTTTTTTCCCATTTATAACGACAACACAGCAAGCACGTGGGAGCATTTCAAGCATCAATTTGTCAATGTCTTGGTTGTGTTGATTCCACGATTTGTCGTACACGACAAAGTCTCCATACCTATCGTGTTTTAGGTTCTGGATTCGCTTAATAAATTTGAGTTTATATAATTGGCTACTAGAAAGAAAAAATAAAATTGGTTGGTTATTTTCACTATTATTATTTTTATTATTTTGCAATACATTTTTCCGATCCTCTACTTGGGTTTATTGTCATTGGGATCAAATCAATGTTTAAATTGGTAGCATTTGTACTTAACGTTGCTATGTTTCCTTAACAGAATGATGTGTTTATGCAAATTCAAAGTCGTTTTAAGAGATGAACACTATAATTCTTAAATTTGTTACATTAATCGCTTTATTAAGGAATTATAATTTCATATTAATTTCAAAAGGAATGCGAAAGCATACATTACCAGAGCTGTACACCGCAAAGAGTCACGAGTGAATAGTATTTCTACAGTAAGTTGAAGTCAAAGTCAAGAACTTTATTAAAGCCAAGACAGAAAGGCAGTAAAATAATGTGAAATGTGGAAAATTCAACAATAGAAAAGCAAAAGCGCTAATGAATGACTTCCAAGGAAGGAAGAAAGAAAGAAATATTGTGTAATTCAATTCATAATTAATATATATTATTTGACCAATATTGACTTCAATTTACTTGAAGCACTAGTGAATGACAAAAAGGCACTAATGTAATCAACAAAGCAAAGCAAAAACTATAAATTCTTTACATTATTTTCAAGATTATAGAATTCACTGGGGTTAGAGATTCTTTAGATTGCAATAATTAATATATTGTAATCCATATATTTTTATATTTCAATAGCTCTTTAGTAAAAGAGTTGTTAATCATATGTCTATTATTTTTAGTTCTAATATATGAAATATTAGTTAAAATTTTAAGAAATATGACAATCTTAATAATATTTTATATTTAAATAAAGTAAAGTCTTTTTAATTTTAAAAGTTTGGTATGATATCCTTATAAATCCTAGTGTTTTAAAAAATATTCTTAAAAGTTCTAATTTATTGTCAAATTACTATTATACCCTATATAATGATAGTTATTTTTAAAAATAGTAAATAAATCTCTAAAATTTGAGAAAATATGATATATTTATGTAAAATAAATTAATTAAGTAAATAATATTATGCATGCAATTATTTTGTTTCTATATTAGTAAATTTTCTTTACGAATTTTTACATATATATATATATATTTGTTAATGGGCAAAAAACAAGAACCCTTTTTTTTATTATCTAATGTTAATTAATTCATATTTAGTAAATATTTATAATTTCATTTTTTTTCTTTTGTTTTATTTGTCATCATTATCATTAAAATAAGCATAATATCTAAATACATTATCTCCCATGATGCGAATGACTTCACCTGCTACCGTTTCTCTTAATGGGAATCGTTGTTTCTTTTTTCGTTTTTCGTTTTGTTGTTATTGTTAAAGGGTCACGTTTCCTACCCCTCTTTTTTCTGATATTGCTCCCATTTCTATGTTTTTTTTTTTTTTAAATAAAGTTGGCCTAACTTAAGGCCTTGCTCCAAAGAAAAATAAATTTAACCAAATATATCCAATTTTTATCTCACACTAAAAAATATTATTAAAAAATACTCAATTTTAAATTTTTTAAACAAAATACTTCCTACCCAAAGTTATCAAATTTAACTTTGACTTATCATAATAACACGTGATTAGCATTCTAGAGTTATTGTAACAATTCGAAACTAATATTTTTTAATATTGTAGTAACTTGGATTAACACTTTTAAGGTACTGTAGTAATTTAAAAGTGTTTTACAAATTTTGAATATAGAGGTATTTTAGTCTGAAAGTGTATAAAAAAAAAAATTTTTTAATGAATTTTTTTAGATAAAGCATTTTTTATTTTTTGCTATCCAATTTGAGTATTTTCAGTTAATTTCTAAAAAAAAATCTAAATGTATTATCTAATGTTTAATTAATTAAATATATTTAACTATTCAACTAAGAGGTATCATATTAAAACAAAAATAAGATAAAAAGTTGATATCTATAATAAAAATTAGATAATAAAAAAATATTAGTATTTATAAATGAATGTACATATTAAAACGAAGAAAGCTCTTTTAAATTTCTAACAAATTCTGCGAGTTCCACACCTTTTTGTTTTTTTAACGACAATTCTAGAAGTCCGTGCGTCAATTCAACGAAACATTAGAGAGATATTGTAAATATACCTTTTTCTTTTTAAATAATAATTAAAAAAGAATATATCAACGTGTTGCACACCAGAGTTGGAAAGTGGGGAAAATATCAATTACCCCTTGATTTATTGCGATTTTACTGTTTGTCTCCTTTGTATTTTAAAACTATAAATAATTCCCCATTGTTATAATGTTGAGGCTGACTTTGTATTAGTTTACCTTTCCTGTCCCTTGAGATAATAGTGATGACGTTAGTTAATGTGTCTAGTAGCCCGTCTCAGTCTAAGACTGAAAACCAAAATAAAAAAATTACTAACGATAAAAGAATTTAAAAAATTAAAGTCGTAATGTAAACAATTTATTTCTTTTCAATTTTGTTTTAAATTATTTACAGTAAAATCAAATGAAGTAAATAAAAATAATAAAAATAATTAAATTCTTTAATTTGCATGATTAATAACATTAATGTCATTTTAATTTTATTTCTTGATTATATTTGATTTATAAGTAAATAAATATATCATATATGAGGTAAAATAAAATATAATTTTCTCGCAATCAACAATTTAGTCCTTCCTGCTATTTCAATAAATTACGGACTAAAATATTAAATTCAAAAAATTTTTATTTTATTATTTTAAAAACTTTAGAAATAAAAATATAATTATTTAAATTAAAATATTATTTTACTTTCTTAATTTATTAATGTAGAATTAAAATGATATCTTAGCATATCAAAATAATCAAAAGATATTTTCTTATTTCCTCAAAACTCATTCTAAAAACATAGGGCACATGTATCATTTCCTCAAAAGGTAGGGATAAATGGAAATATACCTTTTAGTTATAATATATTAATAGCATTTTATCATCAATATATTATAAAATAAATATTTATCATTATTATTATATTTATTTTTAATTATGAGTTTACAAATAATTTTTTAATTAATTATTATTAAATATAGATATAATTATTATTTTAATAAAAAATTAAAATGTTAATAAGTATTTTTAAAACTATTTATTAGTTCATTAGATCAAATTTTAAGGTTTTTTTCAATTTTTTTTTCTTTTCAATTGCATGAGACAGGTGCGCGCACTCCTATAACCTTTGGCTTTTTAATAATTTTAACCATTTCCTGCTTTGATTTCTCGGTTGACGAGGAGCTAAGTATACCATTTTCATTTCTTATTGTTCTTTAATTCTTTTAATTATGTATACCATTTTCATTGTTTGTTGCTCGATCGATCCTGATTTCTGATTAATGTATCTGTTATTAATTGGGTGGATTAAAATTCAATTTTGTTTCCTGTTTTGTTAAAAATTTTAGTTACTTTTTTCATTTATCTAATTTTATTTTCTTTTTTATCTGAAAGTGTTAGCTGTTTTTTCATTTATCTAATTTTTTTTTTGTAAATGTCTATATTTTTTCAGTAATTTGAAATCGGAGATTATTTCTTATTGAAAACAAAAAAATTTTAACTGGAATAATAATCGATCTTTAAAATTTGCAAAAATAACTTATAGGCTTATTACTTGTTATACCAAAAAAATAAAATAAAATAAAAGATAAGGACCATGGTATTATCCTATTCCTACATTATCCCATTTGCCATCAAGTTTAACTAAAATACATATCTTTTCTTTTGTTAAAACGAAAATTAAGAGGATTTATGATAAAATGATAATATGGTTCTTATATTAATTTTTGTAAAAGAAAAAGCGATTGGAGAAAAGTGATATTTTTTTACTTATGTGTAATAAATTAATCTAATAAATATATTATGTGAAAAAATTTATTAAGGATATTTAATCTTCAATCACTTCAAAATAAAATTTCTAATTATGAATGTCGCAGTGTTATGAATATTATTAGATGCTTACACTATGAATTAGACAAAAGAACTAGGTCTACCAAGGTAAGGCAAGCTAGATAATTAGTGGAATTCTTATTGTTCTAATAAGATAGTGTTAAGATTTTTAATCTTCAATTGCTTCATATTAAAGTGAAGATTTTTAATCTTCGATTGCTTCATATTAAAATTCCTGATCATGAATGTGACAGTTTTGTGAATATTATTAGATGCCGACACAATGAATTAGACCAAAGAACTAAGCCTATCAAGATAAAGCAAAATATGTAACTACTGAAATTATTATTATTCTAATAAGATAGCGTCGAGAATTTTAATGTAGAATACAATTTCTAGCATTGGAATCCTTATTATTCTAATAAGATAGCGTTGAGAATTTTAATGTAGAATAAAATTTCTAATAACGGAATTCTTATTAGAATTATTCTATAAGATAATGTTAAGAATTTTAATCTAAATATATTGTTTCGGAATAAAATTTTTAATTGTAAATATAAGTGGGGTGAAAAGTAATGTCAGTGATGTTTACGAAAATTGTCACATTCCATAATTAGTTAGGTAAGTAGTTGAAATTTACAGAATTCTTGATGTTGGATAAATTTATGATCAACGTTTGGTTATTTTTAAAATTCCTTCCATCAAGTTTTTCCGAGGCTAAAAAGCGAATTCGCATTGCAACATCAAAAAATGCTAATATTTTGCTTGTTCCTCAGGTCTTATTGTGGACAGTATATACATTCTATTGTTGTGGATACCCGGGAAAACACTTGAATCAAATTAGTAACTATGTCAACTATGACAAGCTCAAATATGAAATTTTTATTTTCTCTGGGCAATTCTCAAAATTACATGAGAAGCAAATCTAGTTGACTACTGTGGTTTTATTTCTCCAATCACTTGAGCCTTGAGCTTGTCATGGTTGCCGCTTAGTCAGTATCGCTTTCGGCTCCGTCAGTATAGCTGCCAATTTCAGTCCCAAGGTTGAATATTGGCCCTAACAATGATGACTGCACGCTGAAGGCCAAACCTGTCTTACAGAAGGTAGCGAAGTGCTCACAATTTTTTACAAATGGATTGTAGTCATCAGGTTTTTCTCGTTGTCGTTCCTTAATGTAATACGCCGACTTCACAACTTTACTGGGTGACCTCACACGTCGAGAATACCGTTGTAGAAATTGCCTAACTATGCTGCTTTCATAATCATAGAGCAAAAGCGAGCAGCCATCCTGGAAGCAGTCAAGGCAAGTTTGGACCATTCCACCACGAAATGCTTTGTTGCCACAGATTTGGCACTCAGTTGTGCTGGGTCCTGTTGCAGAGAAGCTACTCCTAAATGAAGCAGAGCTACTCCGAAATGAAGCAAATCCAAATCTGTTTGGATTTCTAGGTCCAGTGACATGAATGACCATGCCCTTGCCCACATATATTCCTAATCATAAAACAAAGGACAAATAACAAGGGTTTGCTAACCTAAAAGATACATTATCACAAAGTATATATTCATTGGAAAGATAAACAAACTCTCTCAAAGAGTAATGCAGCTTAGCTTTAATTTATAAGAATCAAAATTGTGCGAAAACTTGAGATTAAAGGAGTAAAGGCAACTAACCATGGTGAGAATATAAACCAAGGTACCTCTGAACGCAGATGTGGTCTCCAGGATTCAGCTCTTCTCTTCCGATAGGTCTGCATGTTAGCTTATATGTTAGCATTCCTGCCATTTTTATGTATCTCTTTCAATCTTTGCTCAATTTTATTTGCTTCTAAATCCGATATTTACAAATTTATAGAAAAATCTAAACGTGTTGCATGAAATTTCAATAGGCTTTCATTTAATCTCCTATTTGAGAATCTTAAGGTATTATTGAAAGTGGTAAAGAGAAAGTGCAAATGTGCTTCACAATTAGACTCTTTAAGCTTTCCTTTTTATCAACTTTTAGAAAAATAGTTATTATTTGATTAATAGTTATCAAAAGTACTTACTTTATATTTTTCATATTAATTAAATGTTTAAATTTGTAATTAAAAAAGTACTTTAATATTAGTAAACTACTAAAATGTATATTGTAAAAATTTTTCAAATTAAGTAATATATAAAATTAGTAACATTTTTCAAATTAAATAATATGTAAAATTAACATTCATACATTAGTATTTTTTAATAAAATAAAAGTATAAATATAAGTTGACATTTTATATTTTTTAAATTAACTATTATATACAATTTAATTGAGATATAATAAATATCCATTTATTAGCTATGTCTTTATATTTAATTTTTTAAATTAATAATAAATATACTAGAAAATAAAATAAATTATTTAATAACAATAATATTTTATTTTTTAAATAATTATAAATAACAAAAATAATTACTGTTTGTTATCATAATTACTATACTATTAAAAAATCAAGTAAATAAATTTAGTATAAAAAAATTGTAAATTTCATAATTTAAGAAGAAACAAAATAATCAATAAAAAAAGAAATATAATGAAGTAAGATAAGAATTGGAACTTTTAAAGTTAGTTGAGGGTATATTGAGAATGATAAAATTTTCATTAAACTGATAGAATTTTTAAAGTTTATTGAAGATATTTTGGGAATCACAATATTTCATTAAAATTTGGGTGCTAATTGAAAAATCATCTTAAACGTTAATTTTATTTGGATAAATACTTTTACTAAAATTATCAAATATGTCAATAAATATTTTTGAAGTGCTAATTACTACTGTCAAATGAATCCTTAGACACACTCGCATTAATTTATTGGTGCATAAAAATTCCAGCAGATGAGTTTTAAATAAGGTAAAATACATGAATGTCACAGTATTGTGAATATTATTACATGTCGACATTATGAATTAGACCAAAGAACTAAGCCTACCAAGGTAAAGCAAGCTATATAAGTGATAAAATTCTTATTATTCTAAGAAGAGAGTAATTTTATTATTCTAATAAGATTGTGTCAGGAAATTTCATCTAGAATAAAATTTCTAATAATGGAATTCTTATTATTCTAATAAGATAATGTTAAAATCTACAATTGCTTCGAAATAAAATCTCTAATCGTAAATATAAGTGGGTGATAAGCAATGTCAGTCATGTTTATGAAAATAGTCACATTCTATAATTAGTTAGGGACGTAGTTGAAATAATATGATTAACGTGTTACACACTAAAGTCGGGAAGAGGGGAAAATATCAATTACCCCTTGATTTATTGTGATTTTACTACTTACCTCCTTCTTATTTTAAACCTACAACGTAAAGGCTGATTCTTTATATTTTGAGTTATTTTACTTTTTTGTCCCTTGAGACAATAATGATGATGTAAGGTTATGTGTCTAGTAGATGGTCTCAATCTAAGATAGACTGAAAACTAAAATAAAAAAGAAATAAAATATATATTGGTGAATGTGACACTCGAATAAAAATTTTATCTTATTGTCATTTATCACAAATTCTTATACTTCTCTTTCGTTAATTAATTAAATATATCTTTATTTTATATATCTTAAACGTAATGTTTCACTTCATAAAAAAATTAATGTTAAAATATATTATTAATATTAATTTTTCCTTAAGATATGTTTTATATTGTAAAATCTAAATACAAAATTGTTAGAAATTATTGTTTAAAATTAAAAGAATTTGAACCATCGTAAAAAAAATTATTACCTATTTGTTCAAAAATTATGTACTTAAAAATAATTTAATATTTGTTTTTGCACATTTTTTCTTCTTTTGTGTAAAGGCAATTATAAATTCAATGATTAGATTCTTAATTAGAAATATTTTAAATTTGATTTTCAATATAAATAAACAATGCACGGTGCTTATAAGGGGAAGGTGGAATTGAAATCTGACGCTTAATGATATTTCTTTGGGCTAATTAATTAATTGATTTTTTTTAATTTTTTTCAGTTTTCTGTTAATTAAATTATTTAATAAAAATAATTTTAAATTAAAAATTAATAATAATAACAAAATTTAAAAAATCAAAATCGTAATGTAAACAATTTATTTCTTTTCAATTTTTTAAAAAAAATATTTACAATAAAATCAAATGAAGTAAATAAAAAACAATAAAATCAAAACTTCTTAAAAAAACCAATTATGAACACAATCTTAAGCCTGAGGAATATTAAGGTCAAGAGGTCAATGTACAAGACCTCCGAGATAGAATTGTTAAGTAGAAGAAAATAATAATTAGTTCATATGGATTGTATTGTTCAGTTCTTTAGCTTAGTAAATTAAATAAGCACGAAATGACGTATTTTCATGTTTACTGAACATTTCCGGGAGCTTTCCTATTTATTTTTCAACGAAAGACAAGCAACAGAAATTCAACAGTAGAAAAGCAAAAGCATTGGTCTAGCAACATTAAGGTCATTAATGATAGTGAATGAATATAATTACTAAATTTGTGACATTAATCACTTTATTAAGGAATTATAATAGTATAACAGAATTTATTATTTTTTTAATATTATAAGAGAATTTATTTTGTTAAACAAGAAAGTAACATTTTAACATGGAGAAGTTTCAAAAGGACTGCTGAAGCATATTGGGCATCCTATAGAAGTCAAGTCAAGTCAAGTCAAGCCAAGTCAAGCACAATCGGAGGCTGGACAACGCAACACAATAATTTCAAACGAAGAAGATAAAGAAAAAACATACCGTAAGTTGAACTGAAAGTTAAGCACGTTATTCAAGCCAAGACAAAAAGGCAACAAAGTAATGTGAAATTAATGTGGAAAATTCAACAATAGGAAAGCAAAAGCACCCGTGAATCACTTTTTAAGGAAGAAAGAAATAAATTATTACATAATTAAATATAAAATTAATAATATGAGAAAAATAATTGATTTCCCTCGGCTCAATTCGATTTCTTTCAATTTGTATTAAGCTACTTTGGTTTGTCGAAAGAAACAATTTTATCAACAAAACAAAGTAAAAACTGTAAATTTTTACTTGGTTTTCAAGATCATATATTCACTGGAGTTAGAGATTCTTTATACTGCATTTTCAGCTAGTTGCAATAATTAATATATTGGAATCCATATAATTTTAATATGCTAATATCTCCTTAGTAAAAATGTTATTAATCATATGTCTATATTATTGTTAGTTTTCATATATGAAATATTAATTAAAATGTCAAGAAATATGAGAGTATTAATTAATATCTTATATTTAAATATTACGACTGTTACTCAAACTAAATAAATGCATGTAAATATTTCAATTTGGTAAAATTAAAAAGGGAAAAAAAAAGAAGCTATTTTGAAAAATTATCCTAAATTTCCCTTAAGTTTGTACTGTATGCTTCTTCTGTTTCAACAATATTCTAAATTAAAACCCTTACCTTATTAAAACTTAAGCAAGTCCTAAGAAAAATATATAACAAATTTGAATTCGTAGCAAAAAGTTAAGGTATATATATTTAGAATTTATAATGTGGCGAATTTAAAGTTACAATTATTGTAGAAGCAAATACCTTTTCAATTTTATTTTAAAATTAATTCAGAATTAGTACAGTACCCAAAATACTCTTTAACTTGTTTTATTGTAATGAATTTGACGTATACAAGTCACGATTTTTTTTTTCCACAAGTCAATGCATTGTGTTCATGCAAATAGCTGAAATAGTTTTGTTTTTTAATTACAGGAAGGACTGATAGAGAAATTTAATATGGGCTATTTATGTTAATGAACGTGTATTATAATCCGAAACAACTTGTCTTCCATGTTACCAAAATTCAAATAAAACTAGTTATTACCGTAGAAGCTCAGGTTTGATATCATTTAATGAAATTATTTTGTGTAGATTTAATAAAATTAATTGAGAAGATTTCAATTTTAATTTTAATATGATAAAATAGGTGTTACTGTTGTTTAAAATATCTTGTTTTATGTAATTTAATAAAATAAAATTGTAAAATAACCACATGATTAAAGAACTCGGAAAATTTTCAAGTTGGCATTCAAACTTCAACCATTTGAAAATAAGTTATATCTAATAAAAAATATATGTGGGGATGTAACGGAGTTATACACATATTTAATTTACAAATATATATATATATATGGGGTAAAATGAGATTTTGATTTTGTTATAATTTGTATGCTTTATTTTAATTAAGGCGATATTCTTATTTACTCTCGTAAATTTTGAAGAAAGGTTAGATACCCCTGAGTTTTAAGGTATGTTAGATACCATGCATTGAATTTTAAAAACATTAATTTCTGTTACGTAAACATGTCAATATATTATCATCTTAGTCTCTAAACTTTGGTAAAATATAAAATAAATATAATTTTCTCGTGATCGATAATTTAGTCCTTGCTATTTAATAAATTACTAAATTTTAAAAAAATTCTGTTACGTAGACATTTCAAAATATTATCATTTTAATCTCTAAATTCTGATAAAATATAAAATAAAATATAATTTTCTCATAATCAATAAGTTGGTCCTTGCTATTTTAATAAATTACTAAATTAGGGACTAAAATGTTAAATGCAAAATAGTTTGCTTTATTTTATTATTTAAAAAACTTTAGAAATAAAAATATAATAATTTGAATAAAAATATTATCTTATTTTATTAAGTTATCAAAATAGAATTAAAATGATAATATTTTAAGAGATGAAATTAATCAAAAAAATATTTTCCTATTTCCTTAAAACTCATAGAAGTATTTAACACATTCTAAAAAATTCAAGGATACATGTAACCTTTCCTCTAAAAGCAGGGATAAATAGGAGTGTGTCTTTTAGTTATAATATATTAATAATATTTTATTATCAATATATTATAAAATAAATATTTATATTATTATATTTATTTTTAGTTATGAGTTTAAAAAAAATAAGTGTAATTAATTATTATAATCCTTATTGCGAAGTATTTAGTTTTATTCCGCACATTAAAATTTACTTTCTTACATAGGGATTAAGGAATTGTTAATTGAAATTAGTACACTAATTAATGGCCTGAAACATTATTATGACATGTTAATGGATCAAGATCGCATTTTGTATTGCTCTTTCTTTTAATTACATATATTTTCATTGTTTTTTGCTCGATCGATCCTGATTTCTGATTAATGCATCTGTTATTAATTGACTGGATTTAAACTCAATTTTGTTTTCAGTTTTATCAAAAATTTTAGTTACTTTTTTCATTTCATCTAATTTTTTTTTCTTTTTCCATGTAAAGTGTTATCTGTTTTTTCATTTATCTAATTTTTTTTATCTAAATGTCTTTTTTTTTTTTCACAAATTTTAAACCGGAGATTATTTTTTATTGAAAACAAAAAATTTTAACGGGAATAACAATTGATCTTTAAAATTTGCATAACTAACTTAAGGTTTATTACATATTATACTAAATAAAAAAAATAAATAAATAAAAGATAGGGAGAATCGGATTATCCTATTCCTACATTATCCCATATGCCGTCAAGTTTAACTATAATACATATCTTATTTTTTTGTAAAAACGAAAATTAAGAGAATTTACGATAAAATGATGCTATGGTTCTTAAATTATTTCTTTTATAAGAAAAAGCAATTGGAGAAAAAGTGATAATTTTTTTAATTTATGTGTAATAAATCAATCTAATAAATATATCACGCGAAAAATTTTATTAAGGATATAAATTATTGTCATTACAATAGTTTTATTCAAATATAAATTATGTATGAAGTATATGGTCATTTTGGTTATTATGTGTTAATATCATAGGTTATTTCATTATTTTTTATGGCTTTAAAAATTTTAAGGATAAAATAGTCATTTCTCATTAAAAGAACAAAATTAACCACAGGAATTCTAATCCATACCCCCACGGTACTTCTTAATTGTTTTTCCTTTTATAGTAACTGTTCCTTCGAGTGAAAATTTTTTATTTCTGCTCATTTTATTCAAATTTTACAAAAAGTATATATTATTAGTTGAGAAAACTCACTTATTGGATTAAACTAGTTTATATTAAATGTCATATATAATATATTGTAGGATTCAATTAATAATGATCTGAGTTTAAATTTGGACAAAATATACAAAAATAAAATAAGTCAATACGTGAACGCATTGGAAGTAGGCTTCAAGAATTCGATACTGTTAGTTTTTGCTAGAATGATATTAATACAAGATAATGCAAACAAAATGATATTATTATAGTATCGTCCAAATACATAATTTAGCAGCTTATTTATTACATAGTTATTAGAAAATTAAAAAGGTAAATCTTAATAATATAGCAAGCGAAATCACATCTATTATTAAATAACAAATTTTTACAACTTTAAAATTTACTTATTACAAATTTTTGTAACCTAATCCACAATACAATCAATGTTACCAAAAAGTAAATTATTGGAAAGTGACAGATAAGTCAAGTTGCTCAAATTACACATGGAAGGAGGAATTGAGCCACTTAATTGATTTCTATTCAATGATAAATTATATAGAAACTTCAAGTTTCCTATTTCATTAGGAATAGAGCCAAAAAGGTTATTTCTGTTGAGATATAAAACCCTTAAATTGCAGAGATTACTAATTGAAGGAGGAATAACACCACTGAGATTATTCATGGAAAAAGATAATATTGACAATGACTTTAAATTTCTTATGTTTGGGGGAATAGAACCAAAAAGAGAATTATTAAAAAGTTGAAGAAAAGACAAGTTAATCAAGTTATATAAAGAAAGAGGAATTGAATCATTAAATTGATTTTCGCTCAAGTCCAAATTGGAAAGAAACATCAAGTTTCCCATCTCATCAGGAATGAGACCAGAAAGCTCATTTTTATATAGATATAATATCCTTAAATTACTCAAATTTCTAATTGAAGGAGGAATAACACTGCTAAGATGATTTGCGTGCAGTTCTAACTCAAGAAGAGACTTTAGATTTCCTATGTTTAAAGGAATAGTACCAAAAAGGAAATTATTGAAAAGATACAAAGTCGTTAAGTTAATCAGATTCTCTAAAGAAAGAGGAATCGAACCATTGAGTTGATTTCTACTTAAGCTTAAACTAGAAAGAAACTTTAAATTCCCTAACTCATTAGGAATGGGACCAGAAAGCTCATTTTCATACAAGTATAATATCTTTAAATTGCTCAAATTTCCAATTGAAGGAGGAATGACACCACTGAGGTGATTTGTCTGCAACGCTAACTTAAGAAGAGACTTCAAATTCCCTATCTCGTTAGGAATGGGACCTGAAAGCTCATTATTATACATATATAAAAAACTCAAATTATTGAGATTTCCAATTGAAAAAGGAATAACACCACTGAAGTGATTTATCTGCAGTGATAGCTCAAGAAGAGACTTCAAGTTTCTTATCTTGTTAGGAATAGGACCTGAAAGCTCATTATCGTACAAATATAATAATCTCAAATTATTGAGATTTCCAATTGAATGAGGAATGACAACACTGAAGTGATTTATCTGCAGTGATAACTCAAGAAGAGACTTCAGATTTCCTATATTTGGAGAAATAGTACCAGAAATTGAATTATTAAAAAGATACAAAGTCGTCAAGTTAATCAGGTTTCCTAAAAAAATAGGGATTGAACCATTGAATTGATTTCTAATCAAACTTAAACTAGAAAGAAATTTTAAGTTCCCTAACTCATTAGGAATGGGACCAGAAACCTCATTTTCATGCAAGTATAAAATCTTCAAATTGCTCAAATTTCCAATTGAAGGAGGAATGACACCACTGAGATGATTTATTTGCAATGATAGCTTAAAAAGAGATTTCAAGTTTCCTATCTCATCAGGAATAGGACCTGAAAGCTCATTATCGTACAGATATAATAATCTCAAATTATTGAGATTTCCAATTGAATGAGGAATAACACCATTGAGATGATTTGTGTATAGTTCTAACTCAAGAAGAGACTTTAGATTTCCTATATTTGGAGGAATAGTACCAAAAAGTGAATTATTAAAAAGGTACAAAGTTGTCAAGTTAATCAGGTTACCTAAAGAAAGAGGGATTGAACCATTGAGTTGATTTATGCTCAAGCTTAAACTAGAAAGAGTTTTTAGGTTTTTTATCTCATTACGAATGGGACCTGAAAGCTCATTTTTAAACAGATATAATATCCTCAAATTACATAGATTTCCAATTGAAGGAGGAATGATACCATTGAGATGATTTGCGGACAAATCTAACAAAAACACTAAATTTCCTATATTCGGAGGAATAGAACCAGAAATGAAATTATTAGAAAGATGCAAAGTCTCCAAGCGAATCAGAAATTGACCTATTTCTAGCGGTATTTCCCCAAAGTGTTCATTTGCTAGTAAATCAAGATACTTGAGCTTTGTCAAGTTAGCGATATGGGGTGGAATGGTTCCAAAAAATTCATTAACACTAAGATCAAGATACGCAAGGTTAGGAAAAGATGAAAATGAGAATTCATGAAGAGTACCTTTAAGACCTACAGTTGACAAGTTAATACCAAGAACTCTTCCAACATGATTGCAACGAATTCCAAACCAAGAACACGGGTTGACTTTTGATTTGGAGTGATAAGAAATATTGCTAGCATTAATAGAAAGAAAATTCCATGAAGAGAGGACAGAAAGGTTCTGATTTTGATAAAGGCTTGCTTTCCAATTGAGAAGTGCGTGAGCTTCGTCAGTAGAAGCAGAAGGCACAGCAGCAAGTAAAAAATAAAAAACAAGAAATTGGAAGACAGAAATAAGTGAGAAAACTAAATTCCTATTATTAAAGGATGATGACTCCATAGAGAATCGTCGATGGAAGGAGAAGATGAATTTGTGAAGGCGAAAGCTAAGTTGATTGCATGCATAGAAGACCAAAAGATGAAGTGCCCCATTTATAGGGACTACACGAACAAAGGTACGTATAAGAGGTAAGAAAAAACAAATTAACATGTAGACTGCATAAGATTATTATTTTAAATGAAAAATGTAAGTTAATAATACTACATAATCAACTATAATATAAAGTTTCAATGATTAAAATTTGATTAATCACATCATTTAAAAATAATATATGAAATTATGTATATTTAAACTAATTATCTGTTATTTTATTTTATGTCCTCTGAAAGATTATAAACAAATTATAGTTTGAAGATAAGACTTTTACTTTCTTTCAATATTCAGGTGAACACAAATAATTTTTAATCTTTTTACTATAAAATTTAATTTATGAAAATAATTAAGAAAAAGTTGATAATTTGTAACAAAAATTACAGAAGAAACAAAAATATTGTGTTTATGAAAATTGAATTCAACAACAGATCCGTTTTCCTTTTTTAGTCGAACCTCCTAAGAAATTAAGGTGGTGTTTAGATTCTTTTTTTCCCCATTTATAACGACAACACAGCAAGCAGCTGGGACCATTTCAAGCATCAGTTTGTCAATGTCTTGCTTGTGTTGATTCCACGATTTGCCTTACAAGACAAAGTCTCTATATCTATCGTGTTTCAAGTTCTTGTTTCGCTTAATTCATGTTATTTTTTGGTCCATCAAGTTCAGAATTAATAAATTTGAAATTATATATTATTATTATTATTATTGTTATTTTGCAATTTCGTTTACATTTTTCCGATCCTCTATGTGGGTTTATTGTCATTGGGATCATATCAATGTTTGAATTGCTAGCATTTGTATTTAATGTTACTACGTTCCCTAAGCAGAATGTCGTGTTTATGCACATTCAAAGTCGTTTTAAGAGAAGAACACTATAATGTTTAAATTTGTTACATTAATCATTTTATTAAGGAATTATAATAATATAATAGAATTTGTTTTGCCAAACAAAAAAAATCTCGAAAGAAATGCGAAAGCATACATTACCAGCGACTGTACAATGCCAAGAGTCACCAGTGAATAGTATTTCTACAGTAAGTTAAAGTCAACGTCAAGCACTTTATTAAAGGCCATATAAAAAGGCAATAAAGTAAAGAGAAATGTAAAAAATTCGACAACAGAAAAGCAAAAACACTAGTAAATGAATTCCAAAGTAAGAAAGAAATAAATTATTATATAATTAATAGGAAATTGACATAAAGGTATTCACTCTTTTTTTCAAAAGTCAGGAATATACTATAATATCCTAGTTTAAATGAAAAATATAAATTAATAACTACTACTCGAATTTTTATCAAACCATTTTATCACTCCAATCAATGAATATCATCAATTCTACAATTCTACGCCTCCAAGTCCATGAAAGTATGTAAATCTTTGTCCTTTACACCCAGCATTGACGAAGAAATTTAATTTAGACAGGTTGTATACGTTAATGTCTATTATAAATCAATTGACAGAAGACCATTGAACAACTCAAAAAAAATTTTAATTAGGATTTCAAATTTCTATATATCATTTAAAAATACATTATTTGTAATAAAAAAAATTATTTTACAATGGAGATATGAGTTATATGACAAAATCATTGAAGAAACACTTTTTAGAATATTGTTAATTATTGTTTTTAAGAAAAATAATATATTAATTACGTGTTGGAATAGAGTTGGTTGTCAATTTAAATTTAATGCAATGAATATGATATACAGAGGTTTTGGTTATAAATTAAAGGCAAACACAAGGTTGACTCGTATTTTTCATTCTTTCTTTCTTACTCAGTGACTGAATGAATGAATGAATAATAATAATAAAGGAAATGGAACGAAATCCCTAGAAAATAAATAAAAAATATCCTAAGATCATATTTAATGTTTAAGTATTAAGTTATTCTTTAAGAATACATTTATATTCTTATCAATTTTAAATATTAAGTGAGTAGTACAGATTTTAAAAAATATAAATAAAATAGGATTTGTTAATAACAAAAACGTGTGTTAATATGATTTTTTTTCATAATTTGGATGTTTTTTGTGAGGACTTTTTACAATAAAAATTGTAAAACAAATAATTTTTTGTATTTAACTGAAACTGTATAAAATTTATTATTAAATATTCAATAAAAATAAACTAATTAAATTTAAATAGCTCTTAATTAATTTAACTTTCTATAACCAGCCTTCTAAGAACTATTTAGTAGGAAATTTTACAAGATGACCGCTTCAAGTCGTGTTGGAAATGGCATCTACTGAAACTTGATTTCACATTGATTGTATGATCATCATTCATTTTACAAAGATTTTCCAACAAGTCTACAATGCAATTCATACATTACAACAGAAAATTTGGTCAGTAAATTATCATTGATTTCACATTGATTGTGTGATCAATTAGATTGATGTTATATTGATTTTAGTTTTATTTATAGTTAATATTTACCATAATTTTTTATTATATATTTTATTTATTTATAGCCTTTTTAAATTATGACTCAATACTGTATTCACAATTATTTATAAATATAACTTATTTGTCGAATTCTTGAATTCACAAAAGCAAGCTTATGTTTATTACACAATCTTGAGCTTTAGGGAGACTACTAATGCTATTAACGTAATTGATCAAGCAAATCCTTTAATTTACATGATTAATAACTTTAATGTCACCTTAGTTTTATTTCTTAATTATATTTGATATGTTTTAGGGGTAATTCCATTTTGGTCCTTTTTCATATATTAGATTTAAAGTTCCCCAACTTTATTGAAAAGCATCCCTTGAGTATAAACTGTTTTGGTTAATATTACTTATGTCCCTTGATCAAACTTTTATCCGTTTTGAACCGTAAGTAAGGTGGGTTAATTTTTAATTTAACCCATATAATATTAATAATTTTCAATTCAATCATAAAATTTTTAAGAGTCATCGTATCATTCACATATTAACTTTTATATTTATTTTTAATGACTAAAATGATAAAATTATAATTTTATAAAATTAATTAACTAATTTTTTATTTTTTCTTGCTCATCTTTCTCCTCTAAATCTTTCATTTCTTTCTTCTTATGCTTCCCCATTTCTTCTTCTCCTCAAATTTCTTTTTATCAAGGAGAAATTTGCAATGACATTAAAGCAAATTAAAATTAGTTATCTGATATTCTCAATTTAAACAAAAAACTAACACATAATATAATTAATTAATTCAAATTAAATCGATTTCATAATCTTATAAATCAAAATCAATTTCATAATTTTGGCAATTGAATGAATTAATTGAAATTTTAAAAAAAAATTCAAATTCAAATGTCTTTACTTTATGAACAAACTCTAATTGCATTTTCAATCTCTTATAGATCCAAAAAAAATCGAAAATAGAAGAAAATGGAATAAGAAAAAAGTAAGTAGAGTATGAAGACAAGAAAGAAGAAAAATTAATAAAAATTATTATGAAGACAAGAAAGAAGAAAAATTAATAAAAATTATAATTTTACCATTTTAGTTATTAAAGGATGAGAGTTAACATGTGTGAGCGATGTTATAATTTTTATAAATTTTAAAGTTGAATTAAAGATTGTTAATATTAGGTGGACTAAGTTAAAAATTATCCCATCTTACTAATGATTAAATGCTGATAGAATTTTGGTTAAGGGACCTAAATAATATTGAACAAAATAATTTAGAGATGATTTTCACTAAAGTTGAGAATTTTTTAATCTAATATGTGAAATATGTCAACTAAAGTGACATTTATTGAAACATTAAGGACCAATTATAAAATTACAACTTCTTTTGTTAATAGTTTTGTAAAACTTCTGTACAAAAGCTCGCTTTATAATCAAGTTATTCAAGAGTACAATATTTATAACAGCCTTGTGGGAAGGACTGAGGAAGAAATTTACTTTTTCACTTTTATACAAATAACTTAAATGAGTTCGTTCCACTAAAAGGATGAGGATTATGTGGGAAAATGTATAATTGATATGTAATTTGTTTGTTTTTTTTTGTTTCAGTGTTCGATTTAGGTAATATATATATGTGTGTGTGTGTATGTATGTATGTTAGAATCTACTAATTAAGGTCAACAGGTGAATGCACAAGACTTTCAAGATAGACTTGTTAAGCCGAAGAAAATAATAACATTATTCATGATGCAAATCATTTTTATAAATAGTTTAATGTCTGAAATGACAACAAACGTTACAAAAGATTAATGAACTGGTGAAAGTTCTAACAAATATTTTTCATTCAATTAATTTTTGCTATATGTAATTAAATACACTCAATTATTGTAATTGTAGATTAATTAGAATTAAGATGGAGATTAATTTTTTTCTTAAAAGATTTACTTCGTACACATGCTCACTTGAGCATCGGAGCATCTTTCCACAAGCAATCTTGAAGAATTTGGAGATTAAGAAAAAATTGACAGAATTTTAGAAAAGAAATTAAGATTTTAAATTTTACGCTGGAGAAGTTTTATATTAAACACTCCAAATTTTGATAAAATTAGAATTTTAAGTAAGGATACCAACTATTTTATTAATATCTTATATTTTTATAAGATATTAATAGAACATGTGATATATAAAATGCCGAAACGCCTTTTACAAAACAACGCTATAAGATAAAAACATAAGAATGATATTGGGGTATGTCTAATACATATGATTATTTCGCCAGTTCCAAGTAAGCCCATAGGCTGAGAAAGAGGCCCAAGCAATCGTAGCTATCACCTTTTCTCCTTTTCTAATCTTCTTGAATGTTCCAAGCAATATTCTAACACGGCTGAACTTTTCATAGCTGCAAGCAACTAGTGGGCTGAGCTAAACCAGAAGCCGATCCATCAGCATGGCTACAGGAAGCTTCTGCTGGTTGATTCTTGTAAGTGAGCTTTACATCCTCCAAGCTTAATCCAGAGCATGGATTCTCTGAACTACAATCAAACTTTATTCCAACTTCGGTTGCAGACGTTCCATGAATATGGTCGTACGTCACATCGCTAATTTTAACCCCTGAAGCCTGTAACATTAAACAAAGTAAATGAAACATGGGATCTTGAGTTTTATGCACATACTAAGAACGTGTTCCATGTTTAAACTTGTGTGTATCCTACCTGACCAGGGCAATTGTTGTTGTCAGGGCAGTAATTTTGATCAATTACTATGGGATTTTGGACATTGATCGTAAGGGAATGTTGGAATATTGCTTGGTCTTCCCCAGGATTTAATCCTCACTCCATTTTCAGTACCTGTAAACGTCACACTTTTTACCGTCACATTTTGCACTCCTGGCTCTTGCAACTCCTTTGCCTAAGCTACCAATACTGCATCAAATCATAAAATTCCAATTTTAGTTAGCCCTAAATATACCCTCAGAAATACAACGAAAAAGAATGATGGATGTGTTTTCCCAATTTTTTTTCTTATACCTGACGCCGTGGCCAGGGCCACAAGTAACATTTTCAATCCATAAATTGGTGGCGCCCGGGCCAATTGATACACAATCATCACCAGTTCCAATTCTAGAATTCAAGATTGCGACATCGCTGGATGTTTGAAGGTGAATACCGTCGGTGTTAGGGCTGTTACCGGAGGCGGAAACTCTCACCCCTTGTACTTTCACTTTGTGACACCCATTGAAGACAATGCGGAACATCTGGCTGTTTAGCGATTGTAGCCCGTTGATCACAATGTTGTTTGAGTTGCTAAATCCCAGTGTCTGCTCATACACACAAGAAGAATCAGCAAAAAGTATGTAATTAGAATTAGTGTTTCATGACAAAACAAAAGCCAGTGTATGGAACCATCTTTGAACTTACCGTGGCACCACTGGGACAACCCTTGTTGCCTGACTTCTTGCAAGCCCACAAGCCGGCACCTTGGCCATCAAGAACGCCATCATATATAGAAACTCCATTCACATGCTCAAAGAAAAGCCAGTTTCCGGAATTTCCAATAACATGATAATCTGCCGGGGCCACCAGAGTTCCATCAATACGTATGCTAATATCATTGTTCTTGCATTGGCCTTGAAACACAACATTTCGCAGCAAGAACCTCCCTGGTGGAACATAAATGGTTGTGGCCGCCGTTGAGCTGCAGGCTCTAGTCCATGCTGCGAGAAAGGCTCTCGTTGAGTCAGTTATTCCATTGGGTTTTGCTCCCAAGCTGAGCACATTGTAATTCACAGGAATTGCTGAAGAAGAACTAAAGTAGAGAGTTAAAAGAAGTACTGAAAGAACAAGAGAATTAATTGCTTTTGCCATTTGTTTCAATAGTTGATTGATAAAATTGGGAGTGGTGACGCTGAGAAGATTTAAGAGGGTATTTATAGCATATAGCAAGCAAAATGAAGCAAGCTGGCACGAATTTTTTGAACCTTTTTCCCGGAAATGCGCATGTTTAAAACTTCAGGATTTGATGATAGAAGCTACAAATGCCGACAAAAAACAAGTGCAAGTACATGTTATCTTAAAATGAGAAATTTCAAAGTTTAGTAATAAATTAACAGAAGAGAATTGAACTCAAGGAGCATATTGTGTATATCTCCCTTTTTCCGGTGCTATGTTGTTTGCTTTAAGCACAAGTCAAGGCCCTCTTCGGTTTATCATCTCATTTTTTTCATTTCCTAAACCACATTTTCTTGTCCCTAACTTGTTGCTTGAATTGGAATTTATTCTATTGCATCATTTTGTCCAATATGTGCTGTACATTAACATTGAAATATAACATAATTGAGTGAAAAAAAATAAATAAAGGAGTAACCATGCAATCTAAAGGATACAAAATATTCAATAACCACAAAATAACAAAAGTTTTGAGGATGGGTTTGTCTTGTTTGATGGGTTTTCTCCATACTCTTTTGATCAGTGTTTGTCGAACACAGCATGACGGGAAAAATTGTATTATTTGTATATGCTGCTTGGTAATTGCATTTAATTAAGCAAGGAATATCATTGAGAATATAAGATTGGATAAATATGTATGTATATTATATAAATCCCACCACATATACATTTAAAAGTTAATTACAATAAATAAGATAGATTTTAAAATATATAAGACAATTTTATCAAATAAAAGTAGTAAAATCTATTCATTTAGCCAGCTTTTTAGATAACTTCAAATGCAGAATTATGCAACAGTTTTTATTCAAATTGTATTAGAAAAATTCCAAATTATTGAAAAAAGTATTTAGGTTTGTTTTAAATTATGGTGATTCTACTGTGTTTTGAAAGTAAAGTTAAAAAAAGTATTTGATAACATTAATTTTTAGTAAAATTTTTATATTTTTATTAAGATTTAATATTTACAACTTTTCATCATACATTAAGACAGAGCACCTCAATATATTCTATATTAAACCTTAATATTTGTGAAATGTATTTTCTAAAAATACTTTATTACGTGCTTCATTTTCTAGCTCGAGTTTTGCTTTCACGCATTCTTGGCTTGAATTGGGGTGATCATCTCATGCTTTTAAATAGCCATGTGAGCCAAATGCACGCCCATGCATGCGTACGTATTTTTATTTATCTTATTCTTTTAATAGACAACAAAAGAAATTAGTGTGCATTATTAATTTATTGCTTATTTAGATCGAGAGTTGCAACTTCCTTGTTTTATTTTAATTCCAATGATTGCTTTCTCGACTTTGATTATTCTCTGTATAAATTTATTTTAGCTAGCTTATAGCTCCTTCAATGTTGGTAGGCTCACATGTTCATCTGATATAAATATTTATTTCTTCAATTCCACCAAGACGAACATATTTTCAACCCAATATTCAAGGCAACAATGAGCCATTGGACAGATATTATAATACTTGCTTTCCTCAGTTGTGTGAAAACCACATATATGAATTCAGATTGCCTTGTTTTGGGTTCTTTGTTTCGAGCGATTTTTGTGTCTAAAGGTGGAATGCATGTGATGTGTTATCTGTTGTCTAGAATAATTGTGTGCATTAAATTTGAACCAAACTAAATAAATTTGTTTGCTATGCCAAGAGCATTAACTCTCGAGATTATGAGCATTACATACACATGAAATTTCTGACATACATTTTTCAATTAATATTAGAAAATGGGGGCACTTGTAAAATAATCATGCAAGCTTTTGTCACCAACGCGAATTTATATTTTTTATTAAGATTCAGGTCGATTTGTTGAATAGATATCTTCCTATTTCTTTTTTTATCTTTAAAATATAAAAAATCTCCAACTCTTTGTATTTGGCAAGCAAAATAAGATTATCAAAAACGTGGAAAAAGAAAAGGTTAGAGACTGAAAAAATTTGAAATATCGAGAGAAATGATATTTTTTATTGATTACTCAAGCAATATTACAATCCTCTATTTGTATAGAATAATCAAAGACAAATTCGAAAAAAATTCAAAATTACATAAATGCAGCATTTGGTTTTCATAAATTATTTGACTGATTTATGGTAGAATATTATTTTAGTTTAATTTAAGTTCTTGTCATATAAATTAGTCTAAGAATAATTGCGTTGGTTTTGTGCTTCCAACTTGTCTGAAGATGTTGTAAGTATTGATAAAGAAGAAAACATTCCTATCATTTTTATATCAAGGAAAATTTCAAACTTTAAAATATTAGCTAGTATATCATTCCTATCGTCCTTTTGTGAAGGAAATCTTTCTAGCCTATGGTATCCTTTTTAAAGGAGTTCAATGTGTGTTGTCCATTTAAAGCAACTTAATTTTTGCTATCCTTTATAAGAAAGCAATTTAAAATTTTTTCTTTCCAAAATCCTAACATCAATTCCCCTTCTTTTGAAATAAATCCCACAAGTTTTTTTCTTGAAGGCCTAAATCCGAACTAAGGACACAAGAAAAAGAGTGAGAAAACCTGGCAAAAGACCTCTTTTTTCTTTCTTTTTTTTTTAAAGGACCAAAATGCATCATTTTTTATTATTGAAAATAAAATAGTAATAAAGTAATTATTAAAAGACATAGTCGAAATTAACCTGCCAATGTATCCGTGTGAAATATGGACGGTGAGTTTTTTAGTAGTGGTGCTGTAGTACAAGGCGTGGTGGATGACGATGAATCGAGCAGCCGCAACAGTGGAGGGCTAATATTGTTGTCCTTTCTTTTATTAAATAACATAAAATTTCACTCTCCGGGTATTAATAGTAACGCATTATCTACGTGTTTGTTTAGATGAATCTATACATGATTTTCGAATCTACTACGATACCATGAAAAAATTTGAAATATAGAGAAATGATATTCTTTATTAATTACTCAAAAAATATTACAACCCTCTATTTATAGAGAAAAATCAAAGATAAATTTAAAAAAAAATTCAAATTTACATAAATGCAAAATTTTGGTTTCATAAATTATTTGACTAATTTAGGGAAAAATATTATTTTGGTTTAATTTAAATTCTTTCCATAAAAATCAGTCTAAGACTTATTGCCTTAGTTTTGTGCATGATCTTTTCAGCATCTTCAATTGGTTCTTATCAGAGACGATATCGAGTATAAGCTATGATTCCATATTATATCAAGATAAGGTTATAATATTTCTTGCCATTAATAGCAACAAGAAACCCCTAAAATCGGGATTGATATTTCTAGCAATAATTATGCTAATTGCAAGGCCAGGCTAAAGAGCAACGCCACAGGCTCAAGCAATAAACGGCATTACTAAGTAATTAAGGAAGCATAATCAGGTCTATATTAATTTATTGCTTGTTTAGATCAAGAGTTGCAATTATAGCTTCTTGAATGTTGGAAGGCCCATGTGTTAATTTAACATAAATTTTTATTTCTTTAATTCCGCCAAGAAAAACTACTTTAACGCAAAGTTCACGTGCTTTGTTATCTGACTAGAATATTTGTGTGCATTACATTAGATTTCGAGATTATGAGAATTAAATACACATGAAATTGTGAAATTAATTTTCTGCAAATTCATGTTAGAAAACGGGAGCACCTGCAAAATAATCACGACATACATTTTTCACCCATGCCATTTTATAATTATTTTCTGAACACTCACATTGATTTGTTGAAGAGATCTCTTCCTGTTTCCTTTTATTCTTGTGTGAGAATAAAAATCTCCAACTCTTTGCATTCGGCAAGCGAAATAAGATTATGAAATACTTGGAAAAAGGAAAGGTTAGAGACGATATCGAGTATAAGCTACGATTCAATACTATATGAAGATAAACTTATAATATTTCTTTCCATTAATAGCAACAGGAAAGCCCTAAATGGGGATTGATATTTCTAGCAATAATTATGCTAATTGCAAGGCCAGGCTAAAGAGCAACGCCACAGGCTCAAGCAATAAGCGTAAATACGTGCTTATACTCTCGTATACATACTATGAAATTACTATATAAAGCAACTGAATAACAATTGCTTTTCAACACTACAGGCAACCGTTGGGCTGAACTACACCAGAAACAGATCCGCCAGCATTACTACAAGATGCTGCAGCTGGTTGATTATTGTAAGTAAGCTTTACGTCTTCCAATCTTATCCTGGAGCATGGATACTTTGAACTACAATCAAACTTCACTGCAACTTCTGTTGCCGAAGTTCCATGAATATCCTGGTATGTTACATCGCTAATTTGAACTCCTGAAACCTGACCAGGACAACCTTTGTCATCAGGACAGTAATGTTGGTCAATTATGATTGGATTTTGGACATTATTCATTACTGCATGTTGGAAGAGAATGTTCCTGGCGAATCCAGTGCTTGGTCGACCCCATGATTTTATTCTTAAACCATTTTGAGATCCTGTAAATGTAGCAGTTGTGACTGTCACATTTTGTACTCCAGCCTCGTTTGCATCCTTCCCCAAACTCCCAATGCTGCAAAATATCACCAAAAACAATGTAAATACAAGAGCAATCTATATTATTTGTATGTTCAGAAATTCCCTTTTCGTTTTCTTTACCTGATTCCATGGCCTGGCCCACATGCAACGTTTTCGATCCATAAATTGGTTGTTCCAGGGCCAACAGAGACACAATCATCCCCTGTAGAGATTTTGGTGTTCAGGATTGTGACGCCGGTTGATGACTGAACATGAATACCGTCGGTGTTGGGGCTATTTCCAGAGGCTGAAACCTTGACGTCTTGCAATTTCACGTTGTCGCAGCCATCGAAAACAATGTGGTACAACTGACTATTTAGTGATGCCAATCCATTGATTGCTATGTTGTTGGAATCGGAAAAGCGTATTGACTAAAAACAAAAAAGTATATACAGAAAAACTCCAATCAGTACAAATTATCCCAAAAATAAAATTAAAGCATATGCAAGTTGACCTTTGAAAACCTTCTAACTTCCTTTCCTTAATTATGAGATTAAACTGTAAATTTTATCTCCAACTTTTATAACCATTTGAATTGCATACAAGTAATTACTTGAGAAAAAGGGATACTTGTTTCCCCAAAACAAAGATAAGTTAGTAATTTTCAACCTACCGTGGCACCGTCGGGGCAATCCTTTCCAGAGTTCTTGCAAGCCCACAAGCCAGTTCCTTGGCCGTCAAGTATGCCGCCGTTGATTGTAACTCCGTTAACATGCTGAAAGAAAAGCCAGTTTTCAGCACCTCCGATAACCTGAAAATCAGATGGAGCAACAAGCGTGCCGTCAACACGCATGGTAATACGACTGTTCTTGCATGGTCCTTGAAACGCAGCGTTGCGCAGCAAGAATCTTCCCTGCGGCACATAAACAGTTGCCTCCGACGCTGAGCCGCAGGATTCAGACCATGCAGAGAGAAACGCCTTGGTTGAGTCAGTCGTGCCGTCAGGTTTGGCTCCGAAACTTACAACATTGTAAGTAGTTGGAGCTGCAAACAATGAAGTGAAGAGAAATGAGAGAAGAAGAACATAAATCAGTGTGCTGGCCATTGTTGTTCTGATTCAGAAAGAAAGCGAAATGTTTGAGTAGTTGAAGAAGTAGTGGTGAAGATGAAGTTGAGACGGTTGAAATGGAAGGCTATTTATAGAATTTCGTAAAGGGTTCGGATATTCGATCTGCATGCATCAGTAGCAAGCTGCGCCGAACTCTGGTGTGCAGTTTTTGCTTTTCAAAACTATTTTCAGGTTTTTTTTTTTGCTTTTTAAAGTTATTTTCGGGTTTAAGTTTTCGGAAATACCCTTCCTTGATTCATGGATTCCTTGCATTTATAGGTTTCAGAGTTTTTACCATGTCAGCTTACATTAACTTAGAAGAATATTCATTCTGTTGGAAGTAGTAATGAATTAGATCATCACATTAAACGATATTAATTAAAAAATATTGACATATATTCTCCTAAAATTTAGATACCCTTCATCGAATCGACATAGTTTTTTAATTTTAATTTTGTAATTTCATTAGCCTATTTTATTTCGTTTTTTCTAAATTTGGTAAAACTTCACTGCATCAAAACTGTGTATCAATCAAGCATGGGATCATGGGAAGCAATTGAATTTGTTGTCCAAATAGCATGTGTTATGCAAAGATATATGGCTAGCTGGGCATTTTTCACGTCTTGATATATAAGTCAAAAAAAATGGCCCATATCTTTAGACAAATGCATGAATAATTTTAGGGTATGTTTTAGATCATTAATATATGATGACTCTTAATTTATTATTGTCGTAAAGTAATAAAATGATTTTCATTATTTTAATGAAAAACAAGCAAATGACTTGACCTTCTATCCACAAGATCATTGACTCCTTTTATCCTCTCAATCTCTTCTTTCTATTTATTAATTAATTTTATTTCCCTTCATCCGTTTTCTCCCTCCCTATTTCTTTATTCTATCTACTTTATTTGGAAAAAAGATGTTCAATTTTTTCAATATCACTTAAAACATGTTCCTAATCTTAGAAATAGAATTTCAATTTACATCATTCACGTATCATAAAATGAATCCATAAAAGTATATTTAAAATATTTAAAATTATTTGTTGATAATTTAAAAAATTATATTCTAAATATATTGTCCATGCACTTTCTTTTTTTTTTTTGGTGTTATTAAATTGGCTTAATTAAAACTTTGTTTATTAGGGGTGTCTTAATCCTTATGTAGTAATTCTGTCATAATTTTGATAATTAAATGCACATGAGGAATTAGAATCTTGATCTTAGAACTAATAAAAAGAATAAAATTAAATCTATGCGTGTTAACATTGTAATTTAAGTCAAAATTGGAGGGCAAATTTTGAATACAGGAGCATTTGTTGCAACGTGGGTGTAGACGTGACCTGTGGAGCAGAATAAGGAGAAGAAATCGGCTGCTTCTTGTTTTGTTATTAATTGTTTTGCAATTTTCTCGTTTTTTATTCACATTATTCACATTATTTATTTTGTTATTATTTCAAAAATATTAAATAATTTTCTGAAAAAAATTCAAAGGTTATTATTCACATTGATCATATTTATTTTGTTATTTATAACCTTTTTCTCGACTTTAATTCCTGTTTACCAATATGAAATTTTTTCTTATTTTATGTAACCTTATATATTAAGAACTAATTTCAATGAATTTATAAACTATTTTTTTAAAAAATAAACTTTAGGTCATGTTTGAAAAAATTCTTGTACGCAGAATTATGTCACTAATTCCAAACCGTATTATTTATTTATATATTTATATATTTATTTAATAAAAATATATTATAAGCCTGTTTGCTTTTATATATATTTGATATTTAAATACATCTGAAATATAAATAAAATATGAATATATAAATATAAATTAATTTTAAATTGTATGTTTATTTTTTTATCAAGTCTACATATAAATATTTGAAAATATTAATTTTACTATCATATTTTTATAAATAATTAAAATAAACTCTATATATTATAAAATAAATAAATTTTTTAAGGGTAATATTACAATTAAAAAACTTATTTAGACTTCAGACTTCGACAATAAATTAATAATTTTAACTTATTTTTTCCAACATAATTACTATAAGTTTTTAGTGTTAAATTACAAAGACCTTAAAACATTTCAATGATTGAAACTGAATATTATATTCAAACCTCTTATTGCAAAATGGTATTATGTGTATTTTTTTTATTAAAATTAATTAATTATACCACTGATTAACATAAGTGAAAGAATTAATTTAAAATAGATTGTATAATGAAGAATTTGAAACTTCTTAAGGTTCCATGTGGCAGAATATCATTGGTGAATTTCTAAACCCATGTTAATAAAAAAGAGAGCCATTTCAACCCAAGATGCAGCTTTTAGAACTATGTTATCATCAGTTTCTTATTCTTTCTTATACTAATTTGTACCTTTTTTCTTTAGTAAACCAGGATCTAATATCAACCATATAGTAGTAATATCAGAAAATTTAAGTTAATAAACATTAATTTACTAATACTCTTAGGCATTTTCATGGTGATTTAAGATACATTTAACGCTCTCAAATGATTTTAAATTCGAGTAATAGTCGAAAGTAAAGTTTAGTATTTCATTGTAATTAAAATTTTTTATAATATTTAAAAATTTTTTTTAAAAAATTTATCTACAAAAAAATTTCGCTTATTCAAAGCTTTGTTTAGAATATTATAAAAATAAATTAAAACACTTTTTTCAATTCAATATATTGAATGTTCGAATCATAAAATTTTCATCCTATTTAAAAAAAATTTATTAGTTGAACTAACTTAATACAAATAGTAAAGAAATAAATTATTGTTTGAATGCATAATTTTTCTAGAAATTAAATTTTAATGAAATCTTACCAAGTTCCTGAACGTGATCATTAGAGCGTGACGACATAGAAAAATCTTCGTAATTAATTTCAATGTCAACTTCTAATTAACAAGGTAATTATAGTTAATTAGTGTATGATAGTAGCACGCCGCAATTTTGCATGTTCAATAATTAATACTTCTATTACAAAGAATCAAGTCGATCATGTGAACAAGATTTATATATATTATGATTTTTTAATTAATTTAATCCATAAATCAAACACCATGTGAAGATACATTGATAATGGTGTCTGAAGATTTTCCGTTGGCACATAAAATTTGTACGGTCTTTTGATCAATAAATTCCACTTATGTAGTTTATTAATATTATAAAATATAAATCTGAAAATGTATATGAAAGTATTAAACAACCATGTAAATTATTAAATTTAAATATTCAGTATTCGTACTCAATTCTAATTATTGTTATTATGAAATATATATATATATATATTTAAATCTTTAAATACAATAAGAATTAGTATCATTTAAAATTATTTTCTTATATATATATATATGTATGTATAATATTTCAAATCACGACGTTTATATTATTGTAAGTTTACTTTCGTTCTCTAACTACGAGAATTGAATTATTGTTTGACCCATAACTTTTGGCTACAATATTTCTACCATTGTTTTAATTTGGGTGTGTGAAGGCTTCATTCAGAACTGAAGTTTCCTTGTTTTATGGCTTCCTTGTTTCAGGTAATTTTAATTTAATTAGCATGTGACATTTGTTGACCTTTCTTTTTATATATAATAAATAAATTAGGCGTAAAATTATATTCAAAATTCAACTGTATATTTCTCTATTGGAAAAGATAGGAAGTTAAGGAATAAAAAAATGGGTGGATCCGTCTAGTTTGACCTAATACTAAATTAAACTCTCTTTACATTAAAAATACTCAACCAAACTCTAACCATGAATATTTTTCATCTTTTATTATTTAAATTATTATAATATCTCAAGATAATCATATTCTAACCTATATTTGTTAATTATAACCAATTAAAAATACTCAATCAAACTCTAACCATGAATATTTTTCATCTTTTATTATTTAAATTATTATAATATCTCAAGATAATCATATTCTAACCTATATTTGTTAATTAATATCAAATCATTCTCAGCTATTTTATAAATTTTTACGTCACTCCTCAATTGTTAATTTCTTTCTAATTTTCAATCTTAGTTGAACTTCAAACCTGCCAGCTTTTTTTAATTAAACTCTTCTAACTTAATTGTTTCAGTTTACTACTAAAATTAAGCAAACAATCAAGCCGTATTACTAAGTATTCAAGGAAGCATAGTTAGGTCTATATTCATACCAAATTTTGAACCGAAAGGATAAAACTTAGACCTAAAGACAAAGACATGTGATTTATTTAAGTCAATTGCTTATTGTAACTAAAAAAAAATTGAGCACAAAATTAAACGTTCTAAGATTGACTATATTCAACACGTGGAGATTTCTTCTTCAACTGCCCAATTGAAAAAGGTTAATGACTATTGACTAATTACTAACTATTTTAGGAATATGCTTTCACACTATAGTTATAAGACTTGGATTCTATTTATGGTAACACCAGAAAGTTTGGCTTATAAAGATCTATGTGACCTTGATTTCCACTTTGAATCACATTTTTATTCTTTTAATTTTTCGAATTCCAATAAAATTAAAAAAAGAGATGTAACATAATTAAAATTAACAAAAAAAATTCTCTCTTAAGACAGCTATTATTGAATGAGACTCCGGCTAATAATATCAAACTATTTTTTAATGTATAAGATTAGAAGAATTTGTTTGTAATGGTTTTCGTAGATACAATAATTAAACTATTTTTAAAACTTAATTAATTACGGCATAAATAATTTTCAGAAGTCAGTAAATCAGATGCTATCTTTAGAAAAAATAGGAAATTGAAAAAAAAAAAAAAAGTGCCGAAAGCAAGCCCTAAAACATGGAAAGCAGAATTTCATGATGAAAACGACAGCATTGACACCAAAAAAAAAATGTTTTCTGGGAGTACTTTTATATGTACACTATATATCTGTTCATGGGATTGACCAAACCTATTATTATTGCCGTGATTTTTGGATCATACATGAATTGTTAAACTATGAAATTTATTTTCTTACCGTATGGCTTATTACAAGGACATGCATGCATGTTCGAAAAATTAAAAAAATGGAAACAGAAGAAGAGTTTGATTCCGTGGGGATTTGTGTATACGCTTTGAGCTCACATGGCTTGCGCTGATTGAACAACTTGCAAGACAACTCACAAATTCATGCACTAAAATATGATAAATTTAGTTCTCAATTCATGCACCAAAATATTATTGCATAAATAATAAAATCTATCCTTTGTAAAAAATTCTTACAAAATTAGGTAATTTAAGGTGAAGAACCTTGCTGAATTTGTTAACTTCTTAATGTAGTTTTTATAAAATTATAAGAATTATATCTTAAAAATAGTATATTTATGAAGAGAAAATTTATTTTCCAATATTATCTTTTAAAATAAGAAAAGTAAAAACATGTTCAATATTGATTTTAAAAATGATAAAAAACTAAACAAGAATAAGTAATCACATGAAAATACATTGTTAAAGAAACCCCGTTCCAATTCAATGAAACTCTCATTTAGCCTATTCCAAAAATAGAATAGCAATAAAGCAATTAAACGAATTTAGAAACCGATTAAAGTTAAATATAGTTAAGAAATTAAAAAAGCAAAAAAGAAAACAGAAGACACAAGGAGGCTTGGATCTTGTGAATAAAGCGAATAGACTGTGTCATGTTTTGCTTTGTCACGTTAAAGAATATTAATCCTTTTTTGCTTGTTTCTCAATTTGTTAGTATATTTAATATTAATAATAATAATATCTCCTTTCTCAAGCTACCATGTACGTGCATTTGTCCTTAATTTGTATTACTTTTGAGTTCATATTAATATTATCTTTATACCATATGGTCCCATACTATAGTTTAAGATTATATTCGGAACAAGTTACTTGTATACCATATGGTCCCATACTATATTTTAAGATTATATTAGATACAAATTACTTTAAATATAAATTGTGTGTTATATACGGTAATTTAATTCAGATTGACCATAGTTCTATTATCTATGCTAATAGACGCTTTCACTTAAACAAATATATTCTTTGTGATTGGTAATTAATAGATGTGAATATAACAAGAAAATTAAATCTTAACTTTCTATAAATAAATCACAAAAGCATATACATGTTTAAAAATTTTTAAAGATTAATTAAGTTTAGATTAGTACCAAATCTTTTTTGTTATGAATTTGTCTCTAATCTGAACTAGTTTAAGAATAATATCACTAAATTACCTGCTTATGTGATTGGTACTTATTCATTTTAATTGAAAATAAAATCAAGAAACTAGATATATGTGTAGGAAACATTGAACTTGGAAATACAAAAGCTTAAAGGTAAACTATATAATATACAGTATTAGTAGGTCAAAATATAGTACTTAACTAATAATTAATATAAGCTTGCATAATCCAAAGTCTTAAAAACCATAAATATAAGCCAGCAAGGGTATCTCCGTAAAGTAAGCATAAAAAAGTACTAAAAAGCAAAAATATGCCCACGAAGTTCGGGGCAGCTTGCTTTGATGCATGCAGATTTAACATCCATACTCTTTATGAAATTCTATAACAACCCCTGCATCTCAACCGTCTCAACTCCATCTTCACTACTACTTCTTCTTCTTCTTCGACTCCTCAAACTTCTTGCATTCTGTCTGAATCATAACAACAATGGCAAGCAAAATGAATTATCTCCTCCTCCTTCTTTCAGTTCTCTTCACTTCATCGTTTGCAGCTCCAATGAGATACAATGTTGTAAGTTTGGGTGCCAAACCGGACGGCAAAACTGATTCAACAGAGGCCTTTCTCTCTGCATGGGCTAAAGCCTGTGACACAACTCCGGCTGCCACAATTTACGTGCCGCCGGGAAGATTCTTGCTCCGAAATGCTGCTTTTCAGGGGCCCTGTAAGAACACTCATATTACTATACGTATTGACGGCACGCTTGTGGCTCCGTCAGATTATCATGTTATTGGAAATGAAGAAAATTGGCTCTTCTTTCAGAATGTCGAAGGAGTTACAATCAACGGCGGCATACTTGACGGCCAAGGAACTGGCTTGTGGGCTTGCAAGAACTCCGGGAAAAATTGCCCTGACGGTACCACTGTACGTTGAAATGACCAAATTATCCTTGCTTTAGCGTAATAAAGATCCCAATTTTTGCGATTCAAGTAATTACGTTTTTTTTAATGCAATTCAATGAGTTCTAGAGAGAGCAGCTAAAAGGTTTTTCTTAGAAAGTTGGAGATAAATTTGCACTTTAATTTCGTAACTAGTAAAGTTAATTAAGGAATCTCAAATGTGAACTATCATAGGCTTTGATTTTATATAATTTGTGGTAATTTTGTTTTTGGGAAAATTACACTAATTGGACGTTTTATTTTTTCTTTCAGTCAATAGGCTTCTCCAATTCCAACAACGTCGCAATCAACGGATTGACATCACTTAACAGTCAATTGTATCACATTGTTTTTAATGGCTGCAACAACGTAAAAATGCAAGGCGTCAAGATTTTAGCTTCTGGGAAGAGCCCCAATACCGACGGCATTCATGTTCAATTATCGAGTAGCATCACAATCCTGAATACCAGAATTTCCACTGGCGATGACTGTGTCTCAATTGGCCCTGGAACAACCAATTTATGGATCGAAAATGTTGCCTGCGGTCCAGGCCATGGAATTAGGTAAATGGAAAAAAAAAATTAGAATTTTTGAACATACAAATAATTTAGATTTCACTTGTGTTTACAATATTTTTGGTAATATATTGCAGCATTGGGAGTTTAGGGAAGGATCCAAAGGAGGTTGGAGTACAAAATGTGACAGTAAAAACTGTTACATTTACAGGAACTCAGAATGGTTTAAGAATAAAGTCATGGGGAAGACCAAGCAATGGATTCGCTAGGAACATCGTTTTCCAACATGCAGTGATGAATAATGTCCAAAATCCAATCATAATTGACCAAAATTACTGCCCTGATAATAAAGGTTGTCCTGGTCAGGTTTCAGGAGTTAAAATTAGCGATGTGACTTACCAGGATATTCGTGGAACATCGGCATCAGCAGTTGCAGTGAAATTTGATTGTAGTTCAAAGTTTCCATGCTCCAAGATAAGACTGGAAGACGTAAAGCTTACTTTTAAGAATCAACCAGCTCAAGCATCTTGCAGTAATGCTGACGGGTCTGCTTCTGGTTTAGTTCAACCCAACAGTTGCTTGTAGTGGTTAAAAGCAATTGTTATTTAATTGTTTTACAATATTCATTGATAGTACTACTGTACAGTGCGTAGTTAGGTTTATTGCTTGAGCCCGTGGCTCTTTGCTTGGAGCCTAGCCTTGTCATCAACATTAATTATTATCAAAAATGCCAATTACCTATCGGATATTCTTGTTAAAATTAATTAGCTTGGATAATGGAATGATAATTGAATTTATTGCTTATTAATTTTTTGATGCCTGGAATGTTGGTAAGAGATTTCTCTCTTGTGCCTTACCAAAATTATGTGTCTTGAGTGCCTTGGATAGTTGGAGTGATTTAGAACATATTTAACTCTCTCAAGTCATCATAAATTTGAGAGAATAAAGATTTAGTATTTTTAAAAGAAAAATTTTGACTAATTTACTCTCGTATTGAAATAATAATTGTGTAAAAAATAATATTTATTATCTCATATAAGAAAGCAAATTAACCAAATATATTTTCACTAATTTTGATGTAAATGAGGGTAGGAAATACTTTTTATTTTATTTCCACCGTCATTGAGACTATTAGAAATTTAAGAATAGGTGTAAATGATGAATTTTATGTAGAATTTAACCTATTTAATTTGGTAATAAAATCACTCTTAAAATAATTGATGTGAATTATGTTAAAAAAAATCAATTGTAGACGGATCTTATATAAGTTAATTTGGAATTATATTCATTTAATTTATTTTATTAATAAAGTATTATTCAACATATAATGATCAAAATGGACATTAAATACATAACATATAGTCATGCCAGAAATAATAATTTGTGGGATGACATATTTGTGTTTATTTTCAAGTACACAGTACTAGCCTATAAAATAAATTAAAAGATTGTGATTCTTCATTGATTTTTTTTTATTTATACAAACATTATTTAATCAAATTCTATTGTAATTGAATGCTCAACAAATCACATGCTGTCTGTGTACAAACAAAAAAATTCTTGAAACAGGGAAACTCCAAAAAACATGGTAATGGGTTATGTAGCCCTCCGAAAATGAATTAAACACAGCTTTTGTCTTGTCTACATTGAAGACATTAACTCCTACTAAAAGTAATTTTATATTTGTTTGCCCATTGCCCTTGAATCTTGGGTTCAACGAAATATGTGTGTGGCCTGTAAGAAAATGAAAGAAATAATAATATTCATTAGAGTAGAACTATAATACATAAAATCGTAAGATATGTCTCTCTTTTTTTTTTTTTTTTCAATCTTCAACTCTTTTATTACTATCCTCTATTTTTTTAAATAGTTCTCAACTTATGAATTATATTCTTAAAAGCTTGAAAAATATAATAAAAAAACACGTAAAAGTGTGAGTATCCTAAACTTCACAAGTGGGTTTATTAGTTCCAAAAAAACAAAAAAATTGAAAGTAAAATTAAATCAGGTAATTGTATTAAAATTTAATTCAAAATGACGCACTATGTTTGACAATAATGTATGTTAATCCTTTCTATCATTACATTGAAAATTTAGAATGGATCTGTTACAATCAATTATATTGTTGAAAAATTATGCATTTATATCATTTTTTTAAAAGTAAAATAAATAAATGAATAGTTAATTAAATAAAGAGTTTTATTGCATTGAGTTTCGTGCTATTACTTTCAGCTCACATGGCTTGCTTTGATTGAATAACTTGCCAGCCAACTCAGAAGTAGTAATCTGCCACGTGGAAATTAATTCTTGCCATGAAGCAAGTAAGTTGCATGGGATGCATGAATATTAGTTCTTTACGTCATTATCGTCTATACTTTAAAAATAAAAAAGAAAAATTCTCTTTATGTTACAAAGTCTTCTCACTTTCTGTTTATTTGTTTCTAATATACATTATTTCTCATTTTATTTATGTTACAAAGTTTTGCACGAAAGTAATTGATTAATCACTAAGTTCGAAAGCTTTAGAATTAAAGGAGAGAAAATTATGAAAACGTACATTGGGACATATTATACAGTAAAAATGTATGAGAAAAGATTAATAGCCTTTTGAGATTACATTTATTTTTATATCATTCAAAAATCATTAAATCTATATATTTTTTATGGTTGAGATTAAATTAAATATATATATATATTAATTACATATTTTAAGTTCAATTTCAAGAATCAAAAGTCTATAAATCCAACAACAATTTTTAAATAATATAAAAATATAAGAATATGTGTAATTTTAAGAGACTGTTTATCTTTTTTCATAATAAAGTTCATATTTCAGAGACAGAAAATTTATTTTTAATTTTTTTACTATTATAACCTTGTAATTTTTTAAAAATTATCCTATCTTAATATTATTTTCATTCAAATTTACTTTCCTATTCTCATTTAAGTACGTCTAACTGTAAAATTTTAATAAAATCCGCCACATTAAATCTTATGTACATAATTATATGGCATGCAGCACGCAAATACAAAATTGGCTGTTTGAAAATAACCGCCGATAACTTCCCCCTCTTTTGCTCCTCATGTCAAGCCAAGTCCCAGCCCATGTTCCGGCCTACAAAATCGCCCTTCCATGTTCATAGAATTGCAGTATTAATCTCATATATATATATATATATATATATTTGGGGCAATTGATTTTGTTACAACATAAACAAATTTTGTCCCCATCATGTAATGTCCTAGAAGAGTCAAGCGTACAAACAAACCCCATAAAACAAGCCCAGCTAATACTGAAATTAATAACTTGCAATCTATGAACAAGACAATACTTTTGTTTTATTTTATCATTTTTAGATGACGTATTAATCTGATCATTGTTTTAATTTTTGTTATTTAGTTACAATACTCACATTATTTTGTATACCAGTTAAATTACACAACCATTTTGTACACGAAGTATTATTAAATAGATAAAAAATATTTTAAACCATTAATATATATTCAACTTATTAGATTAATAAGTTCTAAAGGTTTTAAAGTATCATAGAATTTTTCAATTTGTTAGTTTAGTCACACACATTTGATTAGAAAAAAAGGAGACGATATGATATATTTGTATAATTCAGTGACAGCGATTGAGATGTTATAGTAAAAGAACATAATAAACATAATATAATACTGATAATGATAATAATAATAATAATTGAATAAGTTTTCATCTAAATAAACACTAACATTAATTAATGAATTAGGTTGTGTATGGGTATATATCATTGAAACTATAATACTAATCAACTGAATAAATTAAAGGGCTAGAATGTATTTCTCTGTTAAATGTGATTAATTATGTCTATCTCATATTTTTTCTATAGTTATTTTTGCCAAGAAAATGTCAATTTCGGGGTTTACGTAAAGGACAAATGCAAAATAAAGCACATCCTGTGATTTGAAGCAATAAGAATAAGCAGTTCAGAAATGACAAAATTGACATTCACAGGAATTGAGGAGGCACTGATCTTGTGCGTAAAGCAAACATAAGAGCATAATTTAAACATATTACCGGGAAAGCAGATATCTTGGATAAGCACTTTTTTTTTTTCTGTTAATTTATTAGCTACCTTTGAAATCTCACTTCTTAAGAAACCCTCAAGTGCATATACGTGCACTTGTCTTTTGTATGTATTTGTAGCTTCCGTCATCAAACGTTATGAAATGTCAAGTTAAGGAATTTTTCGTGAATAAAGTTTAAAATAATTATGCAAGAAATGCCTCTCAAAATCCTATAAATACCCTCTCAATTAAATATTCTCAAGCATCACCACTTCTACATTTCATCAACCAAGTTTTCAAACAAATGGCAAAACAAATGAATTCTCTTGTTCTTTCAGTACTTCTCTTGATTCTTTTCTTTAGTTCATCTTCAGCAATTCCTGTGAATTACAATGTGCTCAGCTTGGGAGCAAAACCTGACGGGATAACCGACTCAACGCAGGCCTTTGTTGCTGCATGGGCTAAAGCCTGTGGCTCAACAGCTACTGCAACCATTTACGTGCCACCGGGGAGGTTCTTGCTACGAAATGTTGTGTTTAAAGGCCAATGCAAGAACAATGATATTACCATACGTATTGATGGAATTCTCGTGGCTCCGGCAGATTATCGCGTTATTGGAAATTCTAGAAATTGGCTTTTCTTTGAACATGTTAATGGAGTTTCTATTTATGGTGGCGTTCTTGATGGCCAAGGTGCTGGCTTGTGGGCTTGTAAGAAGTCAGGCAACAAGCATTGCCCTAGTGGCGCCACCGTAAGTTGAAAGATTATTTCCTTTACTCATTTTTTTTGTTTTGGTAAACACTAGATCTAATAAATGTTCTTTTTAATTCTTATTGTGTGTATGAGCAGACACTAGGGTTTAGCGGCGCAGAAAATATTGTGATAAATGAATTAACATCACTAAACAGCCAAATGTTTCATGTTGTCTTCAATGGGTGCCATAATGTGCAATTGCAAAGGGTGAAAGTTTTGGCCTCTGGCAGTAGCCCTAACACAGACGGAATTCACGTTCAAACATCCAACGACGTCACAATATTGAACTCTAAAATTGGAACTGGCGATGATTGTGTATCAGTTGGCCCTGGCAGCACCAATTTATGGATTGAAAATGTTGCTTGCGGCCCTGGCCACGGCATCAGGTATAAAAACAAAATTTGGAAAACACATCCATCATTTTTTTTTAGGTTGTATTTCTGACGGTATTTTTAGGGGTAACTAAAATTGGAATCTTATGATTTGGGTGCAGTATTGGTAGCTTAGGCAAGGAGCTACAAGAGCTTGGAGTGCAAAATGTGACAGTAAAAACTGTAACATTTACAGGTACTGAAAATGGAGTGAGGATTAAGTCCTGGGGGAGACCTAGTACTGGCTTTGCGAGGAACATTCTTTTCCAACATGTCGTAATGCAAAATGTCCGAAATCCCATCATAATCGATCAAAATTACTGCCCCAACAACAAAAATTGCCCTGGTCAGGTGCGACATCACAAGTTCATATCTATATATTTATCAAATCCCATGTCTCATCTCTTATTCGATCAATTTTAATGAAATTTTATATGAAGCAGAATAAGTTACAACTTGGGTTATGTTATAGGTTTCAGGAGTTAAAATTAGCGATGTGACGTACGAGGACATTCATGGAACATCTGCAACTGAAGTTGCTATAAAGTTTGATTGTAGTTCAAAGAATCCATGCTCTGGAATAAACTTGGAGGATGTAAAGCTCACTTACAAGAATCAGCTACCTGAAGCATCATGCAGCCACGCTGATGGAACGGCTTCTGGCTTTGTTCAGCCAAATAGTTGTTTGCAGTTCTGAAAATTTCAGCTCTTTCACTATAATTTATTGGAGAATTTCAAAACAAATAAATAATGTAGTAGTCATCAAACAACATGGGTAGCTGTTACTTGGGCCATTCATTGGGTAGCTTCGAGCTCGGCTCCGCAATCGAATTAATGTGCAAAACAAGCCAAAAATTTATTCTTCAGTAAATAATTTATTACTAACAATATTTTGTAAGAATTTTATTATCTTTATGATATATTAAGGTGTTGTATCTTTCAAGTTTCTGCAGTTATGAGAGTAAAGTTATGGTAACCAGTGCACACATATAAATTAAACCTTAAAAAAGAAAGTTTCAATCTATTATAATTTATCAACTCAAATAGATAAGATATAAATATCCAAAAGAAATTCATTGAAAATAAATTATTAGTTAGCTACTAAAAGTTTATTACAGTATATCTGATCATTTAGCTATTGAAAATTGATTACAGTAAATCCACATGGGGAGATTATACAATTAAACCATTAATTTCTTTGGAAATGCATTTTACGCATTTCAGTTTGTAAATTATAAATTCTCGTCTTTACCTTCTTCGCCCACACCCATAACTCTCCCAATAATCATCTGAAAAATAAATACATTTAGATTTACAGTTAGAATTTATAGAAGCTTGTAATAGATACAGAAAGAATTATGACACAAAAAGAAGGCTTAATCCCAAATTCTTCATCTATGTCCATGTGTTTTAGTGATTAAGTTGCCTAAAAAAGTGAAAATTATAAGTTTCATAATTGCAAAATCAAATTCTTGTCATATATATTAGCTAATGAATCGGAAAAAAATTATCTTGGATATTTTTAGTATCTTTCTTTGTTTCTTTTGGATTAAAAATATAACATATTCAGTATCTTCATATAATTTTTATCAATTAAAAGTATAACTGTTCTATAATCTTTTTAATAAGATCTTTTGACATTACTAAGATTTTATTTCCAGTTATGTTATTTCATTGTATTATTATATATGTTGGAAATTAAAACAGAACATAGAAGCGTGTCTTTTCCCTTTGAATACAGTTCATTTTATTATTTTTAAGATAGTGGAAAATTACAAAAATACTAAAGACTTTATGTTTAAAAATATATATTTTATTACTTAAACTAAGATGTATCTTTTAACTTCTTATTTATTTACAATAATTAATTAATTGCCTTAAATAATTAATTTAATTGTTTAGATAAATATAATAATATTTATTGCATAAATAAATATCAATCACTAATTTTGGATTTCTGGGCCAACTGGATCAATTCATTATGGGTGCTCCATACTGGACCTAGCCGAATCCAACATAAATACATCTAAAATAAATATTTAATACAAACCCACTCATACTAATCCATTTTATCGATTGTTAAAAGTTTGAATCTTCGAACATGAAATTCAGCTATCTAGTCCAGTGTACAAAATGCCTTTTATTTTTTTCAATTAAAATAAATTAGGTCACAGATAAAAAATTAATAGTTAGCTACAAGGAAAAAAATGATATATTTGAAATAGCTGGCAACCAGTGCAAAAATAAGAAAATTAATTGGTAATTTCCTTTTTTTAAAATAAAAAAGACTCATTTTTTTTCCACTATATTATCCCTCTATTATATTCATTTATTGCTATTCAAATATCATTTGCTTATTCAACGTCGAAATTGCATATGTTTTTATTTATTTATTTTTCAATTGTCATTGTAATAGTAGTTGACCTGTCAGTTCACTAATTAATTTAACGCACATTCATTACCGTCCCATTTCCTTGTGATCGTTAATATTTATTACATAAATTAACAATATATATATATATATAATTATATATCAAACCACATTATAATCAAATTTGTTGTTAGCCAAATAGTTGTTTGTAGTTGTGAAATATTCAGCTCTTACACTGTATTTATTGGAGAATTTTAAAATAAAAATAATATTGTAGTAATCAAACAACAGGGGTAGTTGTTGCTTGGACCTGTGATTCTGTGATTCATTGGGCTAGCTTGGAGCTCGCTCTGCAGTCGAATTAATATATATGATGTTAACTTTATATAATTTTTTATATTATTTATATATTTTTTCTTTAAATAGTTGAAATTGTGTCTTATATATATTAATTAATTATTTATATGAATTAAATTTAATCTCATTTATTAAAATATTCATTTAAAGGTTTAAAAAAGATATATAAAATTAGAGAATTGTTAATCATTATCATTTTTATAACTAATTGAATTTAATTTAAATATATGTATAATAAAAGTTTATTAAATAAATGCATAAATGATGTGGAACGTCCAAGCCAGCTAAAATTTTCTCTCATAATACAACCATGGATTATGTAATTTTTTTTTTTGTTGCAGCCTAAAAAATTGCTCTTCTGTATTCTTGAAATTGCAGTATTATTTTAATAATAATTTGAGTACATATATATATATAGATATAAATCTATCATTTATTCTATTTTTAACAATTAGTTTAAGAAAAATTAAATATTAAATTTTTTTAATTTAATCAATTAGATTCTTTATTTAATATTATTATATTTTTTTAAAATCTTAAATTCTTAGTTATGTGTGTGTATATATATATATATAAAAGAAAAATCCAATGTCTAAAGATGACCTCACCTTTTCACAACCACCTTTAAAATATATTTTTACAAAATTATAAAAAGAATGGAAAAGTCGAAAATTGATTTAATATATTTTCTCTAATATTATCAATTGTATTAAAAATTAGACTATAATCTACTACTATACTTATTTATTTTTCTATATATATAAATTAATAAAAAAAATTATAATTAATATATTAGTCAAATTTGATATTAAGCTCTAAACTCATTTATATTATATATTTTAATTCTACAATAATTTTGCGAATTGAACCTTATTTTATAATTATGAAGGATATCATGCTCATTAGACTAGTTCTTAATCACGATTCATTTAATAGAAATTGATTATTATTATTTTAATTAAAGTAGATTGGAATTAGGTTTTAATTAATAATGTGATAACAGTAAATTAACCGATAAAATTGTGTTATGTTGCCTAATTTTAATATTTAATAATACAAATTGAGGCATTTTATTGTGAATATATATATATTTGCAGCAAAATGCAAATATATATATAGAGATATATAAATATATGTCATCCAACTTCAAATCACAATAGTAGTGTTAAAAATAAAACAATTATAAAATTTATTGTTATTGAAAATATTAAGCAGGTCCTTTTACTTTTAATTTAAAAAGTTTAGATATTATAAAATGATTACAAAATTAAAATAAATAATATTTGTCATAATATAAATTAAATATGTATTAGTTAAATACATATCGTTTGAATTTTTAATAATTGAAATTCTTTTGTAAATTCAATGTTATTATTTTCTTCTCACTATTTCTTTTCAATTTGATTACACGGGTTTGAATGGGTATAGATTTTTGAAGAAATTAATTTTAATAGTGAATTGGTAAAAGTAGCTTTACAAGAGTATTATGACTATGAAGTGTTGTAAATCGCATTAATAATTAAGAATGGGTCAATGCCATTAACCAAAAATTTCAAAGTCAATGAAGGTCGCTAACCAGTTAATCATAATTTCCAAACTGCCCTCTCCTCATTCTTCCTAAAATCGGCTACCAGTGGAAGAAAATTTCCTTAAAAAATTGGTTAAAAACTAAAATTCAATTAATCTTAGATCAACTTAAGTGGCCTTTGATTCTTATTCCAGATTAATCTTTAATCTCTCTTTCAAAGATAAGATTTTTTAATCACAACTTTCTTTTTAAAACAGTTTATTAATTTACATGTCTCTCATTTACCTTTTTTATAGCCAATAAAGTTGGTGTTATATGGGCTGATATTATTTTACATTAAATTACAAGTCTTTGTCAAGAGATTAAGACAGAAAATTAACCAAAAATATCCATTTTTGGTGACGGAAAATCAAAAACACCCCTTCCGAAAAGAATTTATTTAAGAATATTTTTTTTATACACATTTGAATTAATATGACCTCATGTCTAAAATTTATAAAATACTTTCGAATTATTATAATAATTTAAAAGTAATAATTTTGAGTTGTTATAATATTTTAAAAGTGTTATTTTTGCATTACTATCATAATTCAAAAATGCTTGTTTCAAGTCACTATATTAATTCAAAAAGTGTTATTTTTACGTAAATATAATAACTTGAAAGTGTTAATTTCGCGTTATCATAATATTTGAAAGTATTAGTTTTTACCTGTTAAAATAATTGATAGTAGTATTTTTAAGTTGTTACATTAAAATTCAAGTAAGACAAAATTTTTGTTACAATAAAATTTAAGTAAAGTAAAATTTCACTTTACTCAACACTCGAACGCATTTGTTAATCAAAATGAATGTAAGGATATTTTCGTTTGAAATAAATAAATTTGTGTATTTTTTAATAAAATTATCCGAGATAGATATTTTTGAATTTGGATTATGAAATGGGGACATTTTCGGATATACATTATTTTGCTATTTAATTAATTAAATTAAAATTTTAATATATTAATTATGTCAAGGGCCGGAAAAATTGATTACAGACACCGCCACTTGCGCTTTGTTGCATGTAGAACGGTGCCACTAACCATAATTAGCCTACGAGAGGCTGACACCTGTACATTGCTTAATTCCAAAGTGTGCTTGACGCAGCAGACCCATTTCTGGTGTGGTCTACACCTGTGGGTCGACCTTTTATGCTGCGGCCGCCGCACACGGGAAGACCCTTCTACATTTAATCAAAGAACGATTAAACTTTGACGAATTAGAAGTTAAATGAATTCATGATGGGTAAAGTTAATCAGTACGTATCTTTTTATTTATTTTTCAGGTACAATTTATTATTAAGTTTTGCAAACGTAAATTATTATAACATATCTAATATATATTTTTTGTTTCTGCAAATTTTTTTTTTTTGTTCTCGTAAAAATATCACACATATAACATGATTATATAATTAATTTTTTATGTAGCATTATTCTATATGAATAGTATTATTATATCCATAATTGACCCTGTTGGTTCACAAAATAATTTAACTCATTTATATGTGCATATAATGGATAGATTTCTTTTAAATGCATATAAGGCTAGTAATTTTTAATTATTAAATTAATTTAATCTAATAATTGAAGTTAAAATAGTATTTAGCACTATTAACCCACTAAGTTATAGTATATGAGTGACAATACATACTTACATGTGTGTGTGTATATATATATATATATATATGTATGTATGTTTTCCAATTTAAAAGAATTTCTTTTAATCTAATAATAAATATGTAATATTATGTGTTTAAACGATTGTATAACAATGCAATGTATCTGGTTATCATTTTCTTTTCAATTAGACTTGTCGGTATACTTTGCTCTTTTAAGTCAATAAGTCAACAAGTCAATACCTAAAAACCTCTAAAGTGGACTTGTCGGTATACTTTTCTCCCGTTCATATGGCCACTGAATTGACAAGTCTACTTTAGAGGATTTCAGGCATTGACCTATTGACTTGTTGACTTATTGACTTAAACCAGATTCACTCACTTCCGCAATTCAGTTTCCATTTTAAATTTGGCTCTTAGCGTGCTTGAAGCCTATAGGAATTTTCACTTCAGTTTATATCATGTTCTTATGGTACTTCCATTCTCTAACTAGTCTTGTGATTTTGTCTTAGTTTATTGTGTTTCTATATTAGGTTCTCAGCTCACCTATATTATACTGTTATTTATTGTGTAATCAATGTGGTTGTTAGATAATACTATCTGGTTTTCTTTCTTATTTTTCTAATCCTAATTCCCACGTTGAACTTTTCACTTGTCGTTTCTTTTGATTCTGCTAATGAAGCAAATGTTCTTCTCAAATGGAAAGCAAGTTTAACTCAAAACCAAAACCATTCTATTCTACGTTCGTGGACTCTTCATCCTGCTAATAATTCCACCAAAATAGGAGCATGTTCTTGGTCTGGAATTTATTGCAATCAAGTCGGAAGAGTTGTCAGTATAAACCTGACAAACACAGGTTTGAAAGGTACACTCAATAACTTCTCATTCTCATCATTTTCTCATCTTGCGCATCTTAATCTTAGCAATAATAGATTCTTTGGTATCATTCCGCCTCAAATTTGTAACCTTACGAAACTAGAGTACCTTGATTTAGGAGCCAATCAATTTTCTAGAAAAATACCACCAGAAATTGCCCAACTACCTCTTTTAAAGGTACTTTACATTCATGAGAATCAGTTGCAAGGTTCAATTCCAAGAAAGGTAGGAAATTTGAAGTTTCTTTTCAAGTTAGCGTTGCACACAAATTCTCTCACTGGTGTCATTCCTTCTTCAATTGGTAATTTAAGTAATTTAGAGAGTTTATATCTTAATGACAATGAACTTACTAGTTCTATTCCTAAAGAAATAGGATCTCTGAAGTCTATTGTTGATTTGCAATTGAGTAATAATCAACTAAGTGGTCCAATTCCTCACTCATTGGGTAACTTGAGTAACTTGATTATCATGTATTTTCATCATAATTCACTTTTTGGTCCTATTCCCCCATTCATAGGTAATTTAAAGTTTCTTTCAAATTTGGGATTGAGTTACAATCATCTTAATGGTGTCATTCCTCATTCAATTGGCAATTTGAATAATTTAGAGACTTTATATCTTAATAACAATGAGCTTACTGGTTCTATTCCTGAGGAAATAGGATCTCTGAAGTCCCTTGTTAGTTTAGCATTAAGCAGTAATCAATTTAGTGGTCCAATTCCTCTTTCTTTAAATAACTTGAGTAACTTGGCTACCTTGTATCTTCATAATAATTCACTTTTTGGTTCCATACCTCCATTTATAGATAACTTAAAGTCTCTTTCGGATTTACAATTGAGTTACAATCATCTTAGCAGCATCATTCCTCATTCGATTGGTAATCTAAGTAATTTAAAAACTCTGTATCTTAATAATAATGAGCTTACTAGTTCAATTCCTACTGCAATAGGATTTTTGAAGTCCATTGTTGATTTAGAATTGTCTTATAATCAACTTAATGGTCTAATTCCCCTTTCTTTAGGTAACTTAAGTAACCTAACTATCTTGTATCTTCATAATAATTCACTTTTTGGTTCCATACCTCTATTCATAGGTAACTTAAAGTATCTTTCAGATTTAGAATTGAGTTACAATCATTTTAGTGGTGTCATTCCTCATTCAATTGGTAATCTAAGTAATTTAAAGATTTTGTACCTCAATGATAATCAACTTACTAGTTCTATTCCTAATGAAATAGGATCTTTGAAGTCTATTATTGATTTGGAATTGAGCAATAATCAACTCAGTGGTCCAATTCCTCTTTCTTTAGGTAACTTGAGTAACTTGGCTATCTTGTATCTTCAAAGTAATTCACTTTTTGGTTCCATACCTTCATTCATAGGTAACTTAAAATCACTTTCGGATTTAGACTTGAGTTACAATCATTTTAATGGTGTCATTCCTCATTCAATTGGTAATCTGAGTAACTTAAATGGTTTATACCTTAGTTACAATGAGCTTACTGGTTTTATTCCATGGGAACTTGAAAAGTTATCTACTCTAATTGAGCTACATTTTAATAAAAATCAACTTTCTGGGCATCTACCTCAAGCACTTGGCCTTCTCACTGAACTCGAGTACCTTGACTTGTCTACAAATATATTGAGAGGCTCAATCCCCAAAAGTGTAGGCAACTTGTTGAAATTGCACTACTTGAACTTGAGCAACAACCAATTTAACCTAGAAATTCCAGTTGAGTTGGCAAAGTTGGTTCATCTTTCAGAATTAGATTTGAGTCATAACTTTTTGATAGGAAAGATACCGCCTCAAATATGTAATTTGGAGAGTGTGGAGAATTTTAATCTTTCCTATAATAACTTCTCTGGTTTAATTCCAAGATGCTTTGAAGGAATGCATGGTCTATCAAGGATTGACATATCTTATAATAATTTACAAGGTCCCATTCCTAATAGCAGCGCATTCCGAGATGCTCTGATAGAAGCATTACAAGGCAACAAAGGGTTGTGTGGTAATGTTAAAGGATTGTCATCTTGCATATCTTTAACTTCACACAAGCAGTCTTCAAAGAAAAAAAAAGTTCTAATTGTCTTTTTGGTTTTAGGAGCAATTTGTGTTTCAGTTGTGGTACTTGTAATATTCTTTTTTCAAAGACGGCAAAAGTGCTTAAAAGAACAGTAAAGCAACCGTGTGAATAACCTAGGATCACATTCAGTATTGGCTTTTGATGGAAAAATCATGTACGAAGAAATTGTTACAGCCACAAATGATTTTGACGATGAATATTGCATCGGAAAAGGTGGACAAGCAAGTGTTTTCAAGGCTGAGCTACCATCTGGAGATATCGTAGCAGTTAAGAAATTTTACTCACCATTTTCAGATGGGATTGTAAATCAACAAGAATTCTTGAATGAAATTAAGGTATTGACAGAGATTAGGCATCGAAACGTTGTGAAGTTTCGTGGCTTTTGTTCACATCCGCAACACTCTTTTCTAGTTTATGGATATCTTGAACGAGGAAGCTTGGGTACAATCTTGAGCAATGATGTAATAGCAAATGAATTTGGTTGGAAAGTGAGAATGAATGTAATAAAAGGTGTAGCCAATGCCTTGTCTTACTTGCACCATGATTGTTTTCCACCAATTGTCCACCGAGATTTATCAAGCAATAATGTGTTGTTGGATATAGAATATGTGGCCCATGTTTCAGATTTTGGAATTGCCAAATTTCTTAGTCCAGACTCGTCCAATTCCACTAAACTAGCTGGCACATTCGGATATGTTGCACCAGGTATATGCGATTTACTTATTGTGATATATATTATTAATTCAAAGTCTTCTGAGAGCATTCATGATCATATTTATCTTTTTAATTTGCAGAACTTGCGTATACAATGAAAGTTACAAAAAAATGCGATGTTTACAGTTTTGGAGTGTTAACATTGGAAGTAATCAAGGGGAAGCATCCAAGAGATTTTCTTTCTTCAATTTCATCTTCTAGTACAAACATAGCACTTGATGAGATGTTAGACACACGGCTTCCACACCCATCACTCGACATACAACACAAGTTGACGTTAGTCATGGAAGTTGCCTTTCTGTGCATAGATAAGAGACCAGAATGCAGACCAAGTATGCAGAAAATCAGTCAACTATTGTGCATGAAAATTTGCTAAGTCTTTTTAAATTACCATGTATATTCTTTTTCACTATTAATTGCAATGTTAAAAAGTCATTTTCATTCTCAAATTTGTTAAAAATGACAAACTGAATTTCTTTACCATTCTAAGTTTCATCTTTATTTAATATTTTTTAGTATTTTCTCCAGAATATTTACTAATACCCTTTGACTAGTTTTAATTAATAGCTTCGTAACCTCATTCTCAATACATAGCATCATTGAAATTGAAGGAACAAAATAGAAATTATAAATTCAAACACCATTTGCTTATTCAACAACATAGAAATCGCATATATTTTTATTTATTTATTTTTCAAGTGTCATTGTAATAGTAGTCGACCTATCTGTTCATTTCTAGATAATTTAACGTAGATTTGTTAGAGGCTTGTGATCGTCAATATTTATTACATAAATTAACAATATATATATATATATTAAATATCAAACCTCAATAAAATCAAATTTGTTATTGGGTCATTTGGTCTGCCTATTCCTTGTGCTTGCTTGGGGTTTGGCATTGCAACGGAATTTGTAAGACAACCCAAAGTTCATTCATAGATCTTATTAATTATTATCACAATCATTTACAACAAATTTTGTGTTCTCTTAACGTCATATTGATTCCACTTGTTATTTAAATAATTTTTTTAATCTAATATTGTCAAAACTCTCTTTTCTGCCATCGGTTTTATATATGCAATTAATAATCATAATCATCGTTAAGAACAACCTTGTGCATTATTATTAGGTGTTTTTTATTAAATTAGCAAAATTACAAGGTGTATGACTCAATCTAAAACTGAATAGTTAAAATTAATTTTAAAGCATGTTTGGTGTTAAAAAAATCGCTGGGCTGCACTCCACTGTAATAATTTTTAAATTAATGCAGGATATTTTGCATTTAGGAGACGAGCACTCCCCACAGGTCTCTTCCGTACTGCACAATTAAATAAAATATTACAATAAATTGTTCAGCCAAATAGTTGTTTGCAGTTGTGAAATATTCAGCTCTTGCATTATAATTTATTGGAGAATTTAAAAATAAAAATAATATTGTAGTCATCAAACAACAGTGGTAGTTGTTGCTTGGGCTAGCTTGGAGCTCGGCTCTGCAGTCGAATTAATGTATAAAACAAACCGAAAAAGTTATTCTCCAGTAAACAATTTATTGGTTGACTATTAATTAAAGTTGGTTGCAGAAAGTCCGATTATTTGGCTATTAAAAATTGATTGCAGCGAATCCAAATTTGTATATATAATTAAACTATAATTTCTTTGAAAATGCCCTTTAAATGTTTCAGTTTGTAAGTTACGAATTCTCGCATCTATACCTTCTTCTCTACGTCCATGACTCTCCTAATAATCATCTGTAAAGTAAATACATTCAGATTCATAGATACAATTTATCAAAGCTTTAATAGACACACAAAGAATTATGACATAAATAGAAAGCTTCATTGCCCCCTGTCCATGTATGAGGGATTAAGTCTACCTCAAGAACTTGGAAATTATTAGTTTGATAGTCTTAAAATCAAATACTTGTTGTGTACATCAACCAACGAATCATAAAAATATTATCTTAAATATTTTCATTATCTTCGTTTGATTCTTATCAACTAAAAATACAGTTGCTTTGATAGACTCTACAGTAAATTATTCTAACATAACATGTTAAAAGACTATTATCTATTATAGTCCATGTTTTGTCACCTGATTTAGATAATCTCTCAGTACTGCTATAATGAATACTACCATAATGTATTGATGTAATCCCCAAGACTACAATTTCTCAATACTACTGTGATAAATACTAACATAATATCGTGATGTAATCAGGTGTGGTAGTTAAAGGACCTGAGGATAAAACATATTTGTCTTGTAAATTTAGTTTCCCTATGCTACTAACAATAAATATTACCTTAATCTAATGAAGTATGGGGGTGGTTAAAGGGTCTGAGAAAACACAACTGTCGATACAAACATCATTATTCATGATCATGCAGCTTCCAATACTTAGAAGTCTTTTTAAAGATGGGAGCTCAATTTCTACACAGCCAAAGGGATGAAACCACGATAATCGATGTGCCTTTTGCCTTACCTTCTTGGTGCAAGCACAGCTAAGGAACACAACTAGATAATTCGAACTTGATTTCTCCAATAACATCTTCATAGTCCACGTTTTATCACCTGATTTATAGTATCTCGCAATACTACTATAATACATACTATATAATGTAATGATATCCCCCACACCAACGATTTTGTAAAACTGGAGTAATAAATACTATCATAATATAATGATGTAATACGGTGAGATAGTTACAGGACCTAAGGATAAAACATATTTGTCTGGTAAATTTCTTACATTATTTATGCATTAAAAACTCTATGTGCACCAATTATGATAAATTAGTCACTCGTACTAATTTAGTTTATCAATAATTAAAGTTAATTTGAATTCTTAAATGCTAAATTCAGCTTTCAAGTCTAATTATTGCCTCTTTTTTTTTTTTTCCTCTTTTTCAACCAAAAGAAAGTTTGATCTGGCCTAAAAAATTAATAATGAACGAAAAAATTAAACAGTAAAATAAATGGTATATTCGAAGCAATTAGAAATCAGTCCAAAAATAAGGAAAGTAATTGTTATTTTCCTGATTGTTGAAATGTAAATGACTTATTTTCTCAAAATTATCGGTACTATAAGATTATCTCTTAAAAAAAAAAAGTCTTATAAGAACTAATCTACTCTGCTATCTTGATAAGTTTATTGTTATTAAATATTTTTGTCATAGTCTTAATTTACGAAAATAAATTTTCATATACATTATGAGATATAAATTGATATAATATTATTATATAAACCTATTATACTTAAAATTATTTGTTTTGATTAATTGATTGATTTTATATTTTTATTGAAACAATATTATCTGCATTGGTAGAGCGAATGGCCAATGGTTGCTAACCCATCACAATATAAATTGCCTCGTCCATTCGTTACCACACAAAAGAAAACTGAGAAGGCAAAAAAACACCCGAAGAAGGACCACCCCATTTTACAAGCAGAACCATTTATTTATTTTCCCAGTATCAGTTATTCTTAATGGCATCATTGTATTGTATCTGTTGTTTAAATGTGTAATAAGCAAATTAAAAATTGCCCAAATTCATTGTTGATTGTTGAACGTAATTTATGTGATTCGTTGTCTTCGCTTTTTGAGCTTAACCTCTTTCGTAATCCTTCCCCTTCTCTTTTAGTAACATCCCTCTCCAAGGCCTTCCTCAGTGATTATTTTATTTCCACTTCAGCTATCCCGTTTTGTAGTTATATACATACATAAAATAAATCTATTACGTAAACTCACTCATACTAATCCTTTTTACTAATAGTTAAGGTTTCAATCCTCGAACATGAAATTCAGCTATCAAGTCTCGTGTGTAAAATGCCTTTTATTTTTTTTTCCATTAATATAAATCAGGTCAGAACTAAAAATTAATAGTTAGCAAAAAGAAAAAATAGATGATATATTTGAAATAGTCAGCAATTAGTCCAAAAATAAGAAAAATAGTTGGTATATTTCAGTATATTAAAATGAAAAAGACTCATTTTTTTCCTATCCACCGTTTTATTTCAACTTGATATTCGTTATTGTTATTAATTAAATATTTGTGTTGATTGATTGATATATAATGTTTATAGTTTTAATTTTAATCTGTACTGCAACAGCAGAGTGTAGCTCAAGGAACATGTACCAAAGGAGATCTAGCAGAAGCGGTAGCTAGGAAAGCCTTGGATGCCTTTATGTACAAAGCGACCACTTCTGAGGAAGGAACATTCCACCACGTGAAGTTGGCACAGATTAAACCAACATTAACAAGAGCATCAGCTGCAGTATTGTTCTCGCTAAAAGAGTATATATATATATATATATATATATATAAGAATTTCGTGATACCAACAAACTAGTACTTGCATAAAAACAAATCTACCATATTATTTTATTAAGTTTATTATTATTAAATATTTGTGTTATAACCAGAAGAAATATGATGTTTATAGCCATAATTCACGAAGATAAATTTTTTTACAATTGTGAGCTAAAAATTCATAAAACATTTTCATATAAATTATTTTCATTAATTAACTGATTTTATATTTTTATTGAAACAATATTATCTGAATTGGTAGAGCAAAAGACCAGTAGCTGCTAACCCATCACCATATAAATTTCCTTATCCATCGGGAATCTAAACAAAAACAAAACTGAGAAAACAGAAGTACACCCACAGAATGATCACCCCATTTTACAAGCTAACTTGACTTATACAGTTAAATATGTTAGAAGGTAGAGGGTTTATATTATAAGAAGAAATAAATTTATTAGGAACAATTATCGATAAGAAAGGAAGGAGAAACTTATAATTTTATTAATTTTTAATTTTTCGCTTGACAAATAATGAAAGAACTCACCCTTATTTATAGTGTGGCACGTCCTTAACCAACAGTTAAGATTATGCTAATATACATCTAATTTAACAGATATAAAACTTCCTCTAAAAATATTCATAATAATATTAAATATTTATTATATTTATGTGGATTATTATTATTAAATATATAAATAGTTATTCCATAAATATTCAGATATTTTCTTACAAAATTTTAAAAATTAGGCCACGCTATTCATAGGTCTAAATCTTACAAGTTCAATTTATTTTGAGTTAAATTAAGTTTAATTTCCAACAAAAATAGGTCTACTTCCAAGGGCTCCACAACTAAATTTAATCAGATTCATTTATTTATGTTTCCAATATCAGTTATTACTAGTAGTGTCATTGTATTGTATCTGAAAATGTGTAATAAGCAAATTAAAAATTGTACAAATTCATTAATTATTGGTGAATGTAATTTATTTGATTTTTTGTCTTTGCTCTTTGAGCTTAATTTGTTTTTTAATTCTGCTCCTTCTCTTTTAATAACATACTTCTACAAGACCGTCCTAGGATATTTTTTTTAAAAGACATTTTTCAAAATATTTAGTATTTTTCTCTAATATATGAGTTGCCTTTGCTAGAATGTTCTCACGTACCCTTGATCATCATTTTATCATGCATTGGGCAAGCTTGTGATGCATTATCAGACTTTATTCATTCTCGAATGATTAATTTATTTTCCACAATGTCTGATAAGATATTTATTATCATTCTCATGCATTGATTTCATTCGTTATTTATCAGGTTTTCAGTACCAGTATGTATATAAAAAAAATAAATAAATAAAAGCACTTGAATGTTAAATAATTGACTATATAAAAATTCTAGTTTAGCTTTCTTTCATTCTTTACTCTATTGAATAATCATGTGGTCTTCATTCCTTATTTTGAGATAAGAAAGTTATTGGTCTTTTGAAAATGCTTGGATCCAAAGAAAGGTGTTGTGCTTTACATGTTTGTAAAGTTATTTTATTTCTACTTTCATTATCCCACTGCGTCAGAACTAAAAATTAATAGTTAACAATAAAATAAATGGCATATCTGAAATACTTGGTTATTAATTTAAAAATAAGAAAAATAATTGATATTTTTGTCGTTTATTAAAATGGTATACGCAATAAGAATCTTCAGCTAACTCCAAGTGGGGTTTTCTAAATACGAGATGGTTGTTATAATTAATGAAAACCTTAGAAGATTTAATTTTAATCTCAAAAAGATTAGTTAATTATGTCCAATAGTAACATTTATTTCATCAAACAATAACAATTGAAACATTTTAAAGTTATTAGTTAGATTTGCAATTAAATATACAACATGATAAATATGTGGTTATTTAATTACACTTAAATTATTGACTTATATATGTATAATTAATAAGATTAAATCTGACATATGTAATTAATACACATATTAAATTATAATTAATGCACATAATAAACTAGTATATTTATTAATGATTGATATACTAAGGTAGAATGAGCTTCTCCCTCATATTTTTCCTTTCTTCGATGTGTAATTAAACAATAAATTTTTTTAAAAATGTACAAATCAAAATTCAATAAAAAGTAGTTGGAGTGGGTAAATAAAAATGTTAAGATAGAATAAATTAATGCAAATGGAGTGTATAAAAATATTTTAAAGCGTTCAAAATATATTGATAACCAAAGTAGAGTTGACTTTCAATTATGTTCCTATCAATGTTGTTACCTTAATTTTTTTAATTTTAAAGTTTTATATGTAACATATAAAAACAAATAGATATTAAAAAGAACTTAAATTAAAATCAAAATAAAAAGTTTAAGGTCTCTTTTACTTTATCCTTGTCTAAAAATTTGTTGAGAGGTAGGTATTTCTTCAGTGGTTACTCTCGTGATGGTGAAGTTTAACTAAACAATTCCTATTAAGATTGAATCTAATGCAAAAGTTATATCAATTAATTTTTAAATTACTTAAGGGTTGTTGTTCGGTGTTAAGTTTGAAGTTTGAATGTCTTATTCTCAAGCATTTACAAAAATTAAGGCTTTTATGCAAGTAAAATAAAATTCGTACTTTTTATTCTTATTTCCAAATAAATTATTAAGTTAACAAAAAGTTTTTAAATTTCAAATAAATTAGACCCATTCAATTTTGTTAATAAAACATAAATCCAAAAACACAATTACTCAACTATCGTGCTTGCTTTATATATGTTGTTCTAGACCAATATATGAATTTATGTCACAATCAAAGCAAAATCGGGATTATGAAAATAAACTTCCGGTCGAATAGAAAGTTAGTTGGAAGCTTAAAATAAGAGTAAATTTAGTGTTGGTCGTATTAAATTTAATATAGAAACAGTTAAAAACTATAATTTTATCAGAAATATTTAAATACATAATTTAAATGATACTGAATAATTATTTTTTATTTGTAATGTTTCAATATAAATTTTTGAAACTAATTATTTGACATATCATATTTATATATTTATATGAATATCTATGAATTAATTAATTAATTAATTTCAATTTTAATTAGCCAAACGACTTTGTATTTAAAAATCTAATACTAACATAAAATCATCTTCTAGCTTATGGCTTATAGCCTCTTTGTGATGGAATTGTCGATTCATAAAGACAAACTCGCAGCATTTGAATACTATTTAGTATTACTATTTATATATACAAATGGATGTAATAATGTTATGATATTACCATATCTTCTAATATTTTCACGAGAATATATAACAACAATATATGAATTCATAGGTAGAGTTTCTAAAAAGATTTATATATCCCTAAAATTAAAAGGTTATTAGGTAGTTAATGTGTGATTATCTTTTTACATTAATTAATCATTTGTAGTTATCCGGCCCAGATAGGAAGAAATTCAAACATTAAATCTTAAAAATATATAAAAATATTTTACAAAATGGTCTAAGTCAAGCATTTATGTTAAAACAATAAATAATAGAGAGCAAATTAAAATAATATATATCAGCCATATTAATTTGAGTTAACATATTTCGCGAACGAACTTATGTAGCAGTTTGTACCTCTTAGTACTATTTATTCATAATTCAACACCATCACACTAATAAGAAAACAATTAAGTAGCTATCACCAATGAGAAATTACATGCGATCTTCACTGCTCAGACAAAATCAAAGTTCGAGGGATCTATAAGTAGAAGCTCAAGTCGGAGACAAGCTCAAAATCACATCAGTTAAGCAGAAGGTAGCAAAACAAGCGAAGCAGTGCAGGAATGGCTGGTGTTGGTGAAACTGTGAGCAACAAGCAGGTGGCATTGAAGAATTACGTCGAAGGTTTTCCAAAAGAAAGAGACATGGAAGTGAAAACAAGTTCCATTTATTTGAAAGTAGAGGAAGGTTCAAATGCTGTTGTTGTCAAGAATCTCTACTTGTCTTGTGATCCTTACATGAGGATGCTTATGACGTCTAAGGAAAATCCTGTGTGGTCTCCCTATATAATTGGTTCTGTAAGAACTTCGAACAGATATTTCTCTCTCTCTTTTTTTTTTTTTCTTCAATGAACAGATCGAGTCCAAAGTTTTGGACAGCATTATTGATTTTAAAAATATGTTGACAAGCTTTAATTTTCTATCTTATGCTCACATATTAAGTCAATCTAACTGTGAAACGCAGCCATTACAAGGTTTTGGAGTGGCTAAAGTAGTGGATTCAGGTCACCCAGCATACGGGAAAGGAGACTTAGTTTGGGGAATAACCGGATGGGAGGAGTACACGCTGCTCAATAATCCTCAACTCCTCTTTAAAATTCATCACACCGATGTTCCCCTCTCTTACTACGCTGGAATTCTAGGTAAGTTCTTTGTGCATAACTTGATAAATTTGTGATTATTAGTATTATTTACAACTAGGATTATATTCCTAATTGTTGTGTTACGATTATTAAACACTCATTTGTACGGTAGACATTAGCTGCTGCAGGAGTTTTTGTTAATAGAGTCAGAATCTCTTAAACATATTTTTATGTTTCCAAAATCAGTCGGGCATTTCTAATTTGCTTATTTTGTAATTCAGTTGATGGTCTCTAATTGCCCCTGCATCTGTGTTTTCCTGAAGGTATGCCTGGGATGACAGCTTGGGGTGGTTTTCACCAAGTTTGTGCTCCTAAGAAAGGGGAATACGTCTTCATTTCGGCAGCATCTGGTGCCATTGGGCAGCTTGTAGGGCAGTTTGCAAAATTGATTGGTTGCAATGTTGTTGGAAGTGCTGGGAGCAAAGAAAAGGTGCACAAAATAAATAATGAGTTTTGTTAATTGGATGATTTTCATCCTGAACATGGGCACTCATATCCTTTCTTGCCTACTGCTTGTATCTTAGGTTGAACTATTGAAGAACAAGTTTGGATTTGACGATGCTTTCAACTATAAAGAAGAGCATGACTTGGTTGCAGCTTTGAAAAGGTTAGTATCATAGGTCAACATGTTGTAAACGTTATCCTTTAGACACCGCAAAGACAGATTGAATGAGATACAAATGCCGTTCGAGATCACTCCCATTGTTTTCCTTTTCACCAGGTGTTTTCCTGAGGGCATTGACATTTATTTCGAGAACGTCGGAGGGAAAATGCTGGATGCAGTGCTTGCAAACATGAGACATAATGGGCGCGTTTATGCTTGTGGAATGATTTCGCAATATAATCTTAGTCAACCTGAAGGTATATTCAATTTGGCCAACGTTGTTAACAAGCAAATTCGGATAGAAGGAAGGGCAGTTTTCAATTACTTTCCGCAATACTCCAACTTTTTGGAAACAGTGTTGCCTTCAATCCGAGAAGGAGAAATTTTTTATGTTGAAGACATAGTTGAAGGCCTGGAAAATGCTCCAGCTGCTCTTGTAGGTTTATTCAGTGGGCGCAATGTTGGAAAACAAGTTGTTCTAGTTGCTCAAGAATAATTCAGCTCTTGGTTTGTACATCCGAACTGATGAATAGCAGTTTAAACAACACATTTTTGGAGGGTTATAGAGTGTTTTCAGCACAGCATGCTTGTATATTGCACAATGTATGATATATGATATACGAGCTTGCTGTGCTGAAAACACTCTATAACCCTCCAGACTTGTGTTGTTTAAACTGCCACTCATCAGTAAAGATGTACAAACCAATTAGTAATTGACTATAAATTAAAAGAAGTTGTGAATAAAATAATGGATTCCACCGCCTTAGCAAGAATCCCACATCATGAAACTGCCTTCGAACCTCTCTCTATATATATGTACACAAAAACACGCTTTGTAATAGCCCTGGTGTAAATAAGAATTACAAAGACTTTCTAAATATATAGAAATCTTTCGTTTACACCTCTAAACCTTTATTTACATAAAGCCATGTGTAGACTAAATATTTATTTTAGTAGTTTATTTATAATATATTATCAAATACATTATCAACACAATTGTTTATTTGTTGATACATGTACATGCAGTGTTTATTTACTTTTTCTTATATTATTTTATCATCTAAATACTTCCACGTTATATTATTTTGTTATATTTGTTATTATGTAAATGTCTTTATGAATATACTCCATGACTGCCATTAAATTGAATCTTTCATAACAGAAATAAAAATATATAGTTATATACTATATGTGATTATTTATATTAGCATATTTATTCAGTATTGATATTAATTTTGATTACAATATTTATTTTTAAGTTATCGTATTATCGATACTATTAAATATTATTACAAGTCTGAAGATTGCAAAATAAGAGGTGATTAGAACCTAAATTTCTAAAAGATAAACTCATTAATTAGAACTTCAAATTCTAAAAATCGAATTGCTAGTCAGGCCCAAAAAAATTTTAATTAAAAATTATTACATGAGAACCTAAAGTTTTAGGTCTACAGAATATAATTTATATGGGTTTAAAGTTCTGTAAAGTTTTTGTATGTACCTAAGGTTCTATACGTCAATTACACTAACCCAAAATTCCAAGTAACAATTATAAAAGTCTAAAATTTCATATGCTGACGGACATTGAAGTTTCATATGACTATAAGGATCAAAAGCTTCATATAACCATTGTCAATATTAAAACCTAAAGTTCTTGAATTGATACTCTACGAAAACATAAAGTTTTGGGTAACAATTATCATGCTAAAACTCGAAGCTCTAAATATACTTTATTAAAGTACAAACTGTAGTTTTGAATATTAATTTATAAATTAAAACCCAAAATTTTGAACATAAAATTCTAAATAGAACTTGAAGTTTTGAACGTTATTAGAATATGAAATTCTAAGCATATTCTCTCAATATATTGTCATAACTAGATTATATTCAAATGCATTTTCATACCATAAGCTTAGAAGGCACCATTAAAAGCAAGGAGGAAAAATATTGCCAAAGGAGAATTGAAAATTATAATTTCTCCTTCTATTATTAATACAACTATTAGAAAAATATTCCTAAAGGATAATTGAAAAAAGAGGATGACTTTGCTCTTTTGTTTTGTATATGTTTATACTGAATTTTATTTCAAATAATGATATGACTCAAGAGATATATCTTGAGCTTATAGAATTAATGAAATCCAATAATAACATAAAAATCATAAAAGGTTTTATCATTTTCCATTAAATTATGAAATAAATACTTGAAACTTTTTTAGCAACACAAATTTAATTAATAGACTCGAATGTTTGTCAATAATAGAAATGTTAAGGCAGGATGGCTTCCATGGGCAAAATCAAGACTCGCTCAACATTTTTGCTTTCTTTCCTGCGTTATTAAACAATCAATTTTTTTTAAAAAGTAAAAATTAAAATTCGATAAAGACAGTTGGAGTGGGTAAAATAAAATGCTAATTAAGATAGAATTAATTAATGCAAGTGGAGTGTATAAGAATATTTTAGAGGGTTACAGTCAATATATGTTGATAATCAAAGTAAAGTTGACTTTCAATTTTATTCCTATCCATATTGTCATCTTTTTTTTTTCATTTTAAATTTTTATACATAACATAAGGAAACAAATAGATATGAAAGAGAACTTAGAACTAAAATTAAAATAAAAGCTTAAGGTATCTCTTACTTCATCTTTAATTAAAAATTTGTTGAGTAGTAAGTATTTCTTTGGTGACTACTCTTTTGATGGTGAAATCTTACTAAACAATTCCTAGTCAGATTGAACTTGTTGCACAAATTATATCAATTAATCTTTAGAATACTTAGGGTTGTTTGTTTGGTCTCAAGTTGGAAGTTTGAATGACTTATTGTCTATTCATGTAAATTGGGGTTTTTATTTTTTTTAAAAAAAAGTAATAAATTGCAACTTGAGTCTTATTATAATTAATACACTTATTTCTGTATAATGGATTAAAAAAGTGAAAATGTTTCACTTTTATCCTGATGAAAAAAAGGTCTTCTCTCCTAAAAATAAGCTATACAATTTATTTATTTCCTACCATGTAAAATCAAACTCATACATTAAGTTTATATAAAATATTTCACTGTTTATAATAAATTAATCTTACATTTTTTCAAATTTAAAATAATGTAATCACTGAAGTTTTTTCATACATCTTTCTTTTATTCAAATAATTGATTCTAGGTTTATAATTATACATCATATAAAAAAATAACATCATTTATTTCGGAAGTCAAATAATTTTTATTTCTTATCTTTAATTAAATTGTGAACTTAACACCACATTTTTCATTTATTCAAACAACTTTTTTTATTTATTGTCAAAGATTTAACTTGTAAGAGTTAAACTTTCTATTCTTAAAACCAAGGGCCACAGTATCAACAATATGTTAAAGGGTGGTTGACAAGGAAATGGTCTATGAACTAATAAAATTTAAATACTTTAACTAGCATGGGGTATATATAATAACTCGTATATTAGCATTATATCATTCTGGCATGTCGTACATTTGCAAAGAAGTACCAGATTAATAAAATATAATATTGGATTTTGTAGATCCCTAAAATATCAAGGAAGTAGGTAGATAGTATGGGCTTATCCTTTTACATTAATTAATCATCTCACTTCTCGTTGTACGGCTACGTAGGAAGAAATTCGACTATTTCAAAAATTATTAGATGAAAGTATTTTTAAAACATTAAAATTGTTCAAAGTTAACACATCTATAGTGGGTATTATCAAAAAAAAGTTAAACAAATAATTAAAACATACGACAAACGATGTATTAACAGTTTTTATCTTTTCGTATTATTCGTTCTATAGGAAAACAATTAACTAGCAATCAGCTATGAGAAAATTACATGCGATCCTCACTGCTGAGACAAACACAAATTAAGTAGAAGCTCAAATCGGAGACAAGCTCAAGACCACAATAATTAAGCAGAAGAAAGCAATAAATACTTATTTTTTTTATAGACCACAATCATTGCTTAGAACCATATATAATATGTTACGCTTCTTCTCTTGGAAACAATAAATAGACAAATAAATAATGATATATATAATGAAAACACTTACACAATATATATAAGTTAAATATGTCGTTAAGTCATGATATGTAGAAAAAGATTAGAGAGTATATATGAAACAATAATTGAAATTAATTTGGTTAGTGCAATATTATATTTTATTAATTTATTTTAAACATAGATTTTTTTAATGAAAAGGGATCGGTTTCAATTTAGCATATACAATTATTTTAAATAATACTTATTTTAAATAATACTTATTTTTTCAATTAGACTTGTTGTTTCCTTAAATTTTATGAGATTCTCGTGTAAAAAGTCTAATCGGAAAAAAATTAAAGATTTGTATTTGTTTTAGTTTTTTTAACGGGTTTGGATAAAATAACTAAAGGAATTCTCCTATTAAGCTTGGCTTTCGCAGAAAAATATTAACCCATGATCTCTTAATAGCTTGGGACTAGTTTTATTATTCACTATTTTCTATTTAGGAGATCTATTAAACCGATTTGGAGGTAATTGTGCCAAAACCCAACAAAAGGCCGGTCTAATAGAAGGTTAGGATATAGGTTGAACAATAACATTCTAACCTATACTTATTCATAAATGTCAAATCATTCTCAAGTATTTTTTAAATTTATACATCAGTTTAAATCATTAATTTCTTTCTAATTTTCAATCTTAATTGAACTCCAATTAACTCGTCACCTTTTTCTATTTTTATAATCTTTATGAGCATGCATAATCTTCTAGCTTAATTGTTTTAGTTTACTACTAAAATGAAGCAAGCAATCAAACGGTATTACTAAGTAATTATGGGAGCATAATTAGGTCTATATTAATTTATTGCTTGTTTAGATCAAGAGTTGCAATTATAGATTCTTGAATGTTGGAAGGCCCGCGTGTTAATTGAAAATAAATTTTTATTTCTTTAATTCCGCCAAGAAAAACATACTTTTAACGCAAAGTTCACGTGCTTTGTTATCTGACTAGAATATTTGTGTGCATTACGTTAGATTTCGAGATTATGAGAATTAAATACACATGAAATTCTGACATTAATTTTCTGCAAATTCAAGTTAGAAAACGGGAGCACCTGCAAAATAATCACGACATACATTTTTCACCCATGCCATTTTATAATTATTTTCTTAAGACTCACATTGATTTGTTGAAGAGATCTCTTCCTGTTTCCTTTTATTCTTATGTGAGAATAAAAATCTCCAACTCTTTGCATTCGGCAAGCGAAATAAGATTATGAAATACTTGGAAAAAGGAAAGGTTAGAGACGATATCGAGTATAAGCTACGATTCAATACTATATGAAGATAAAATTATAATATTTCTTTCCATTAATAGCAACAGGAAAGCCCTAAATGGGGATTGATATTTCTAGCAATAATTATGCTAATTGCAAGGCCAGGTTAAAGAGCAACGCCACAGGCTCAAGCAAAAAACGTAAATACGTGCTTATACTCTCGTGTACATACTATCAAATTACTATATAAAGCAACTGAATAACAATCTTATACCCTACAGGCAACCGTTGGGCTGAACTACACCAGAAACAGATCCGCCAGCATTACTACAAGATGCTGCAGCTGGTTGATTATTGTAAGTAAGCTTTACGTCTTCCAATCTTATCCTGGAGCATGGATACTTTGAACTACAATCAAACTTCACTGCAACTTCTGTTGCCGAAGTTCCATGAATATCCTGGTATGTTACATCGCTAATTTGAACTCCTGAAGCCTGACCAGGACAACCTTTGTCATCAGGACAGTAATGTTGGTCAATTATAATTGGATTTTTGACATTATTCATTACTGCATGTTGGAAGAGAATGTTCCTAACGAATCCAGTACTTGGTCTCGCCCATGACTTTATTCTTAAACCATTCTGAGATCCTGTAAATGTAGCAGTTGTAACTGTCACATTTTGCACTCCAGCCTCGTTTGCATCCTTCCCTAAACTCCCAATGCTGCAAAATATCACCAAAAATACTGTAAATATAAGAGCAGTTTATATTATTTGTATATTCAGAAATTCCCTTTTCGTTTTTTTACCTAATTCCATGGCCAGGGCCACATGCAACATTTTCGATCCACAAATTGGTTGTTCCAGGGCCAACTGACACACAATCATCACCTGTAGATATTTTGGTGTTGAGGATTGTGACGCCGGTTGATGATTGAACATGAATACCATCGGTGTTAGGGCTATTTCCGGAGGCTGAAACCTTGACGCCTTGCAGTTTCACGTTGTCGCAACCATGGAAAACGATGTGGTACAACTGACTGTTTAGTGATGTCAATCCGTTGATTGCTATGTTGTTGGAATCGGAAAAGCGTATTGACTGAAAAACAGAAGAATACGTATAGTAAAACTCCAATCAGTACAAATTATACCAAAAATAAAATTAAAGCATATGCAAGTTGACCTTTGAAAACCTTTTAACTTCCTTTCCTTAATTATGAGATTAAACTGCAAATTTTATCTCCAACTTTTATAACCATTTGAATTGCTTACAAGTAATTACTTGAGAAAACGGGTACTTTTTACCCCAAAACAAAGATCAGTTAGTCATTTCAACCTACCGTGGCACCGTCGGGGCAATCCTTTCCAGAGTTCTTGCAAGCCCACAAGCCAGTTCCTTGGCCGTCAAGTATGCCGCCGTTGATTGTAACTCCGTTAACATGCTGAAAGAAAAGCCAGTTTTCAGCATCTCCAATAACCCGAAAATCCGACGGAGCAACAAGGGTGCCGTCAATACGTATAATAATACGACTGTTCTTGCATGGCCCTTGAAACGCAGCGTTGCGCAGCAAGAATCTTCCTTGCGGCACATAAAGAGTTGCCTCCGACGCTGAGCCGCAGGATTCAGACCATGCAGAGAGAAACGCCTTGGTTGAGTCAGTCGTGCCGTCGGGTTTGGCTCCGAAACTTACAACGTTGTAAGTAGTTGGAGCTGCAAACAATGAAGTGAAGAGAAATGAGAGAAGAAGAAGATAAACCATTGTGTTGGCCATTGTTGTTCTGATTCAGAGAGAGAGAGAGCGAGATGTTTGAGGAGTTGAACGAGAAGAAGTAGTGGTGAAGATGGTTGAGACGGTTGAATTGGAAGGCTATTTATAGAATTTCGTAAAGGGTTTGGATGTTGGATCTGCATGCATGCATCCGAAGCAAGCTGCGCCGAACTTTGGTAAGCAGCTTTCGCTTTTTAATAGTATTTTCAGGTTTTTTTTCTTTTCCTTTTTAAACTATTTTCAGGTTGAGTTTACGGAAATACACTTGCTTGATTCTCGGATGCTTTGCATTAATAGGTTGCAGAGTTTGTATTATGTCAGCTTACATTAGCTTAGAAGAATATTCATTCTGTTGGAAGTGGTAATACTAATGAATTAGATCTAAACTTGACCTAATAGGTTTTAATTAAATTAAATGATGTACTATAAATAATATTAATTGAAAATATTCATATGTCCTCTCCTAAAAAAGCAGATAAGTCTAATGATTTTTAAGATACAGTCGATCAAATTGACATATTTTGTAATTCTAATATTGTAATTGCATTAGCCTATTTTATTTTATTTTTTAATTTGATAAAACTTCACTAAATCAAAACTATGTGTCAATCAAGCATGGGATCATGGGAAGCAATTGAATAAATTTTAGGATATGTTTTAGATAATTAATCTATGATGACTTCTAATTTATTATTGTCGTAAAATAATACAATGATTTTCACTATTTCAATAAAAAACAAGCGAAGAGCTTGACCTTTAAATGTAAAATACTAACATACCAATCATGACTAAAAAAGGCTCCCTCTTTCATATTAATTAGCTAATAGTTTGGACATGCCCGTTGCTTTATCCACAAGATCAACGAACTCCACTTATCCTCTCAATCTCTTCTTTCCATTTATTAATTAATTATATTTCCCTTCGTCCATTTTCTCCTTCCTTTTCCTTTATTCTAACTACTTCTAGAATCCTTAGAAAAAAAAAATCTTCAATTTTTTCAATATTACTTGAAATATGTCCCTAATTTTAGAAATAAAATTTTAGTTGACATCATTCATATGTCATAAAATAAACCCATAAAAATATGTTTAAAATTAAGAATATTATTGATAATTAAAAAAAATTCGTAAATACATTTTCCATGCACTTTTTTTTTTTGGTGGGTGTTATCGAATTGGCTTAATAAAAATTGTAGATAAGGGTTGCCCAATCCTTATATAGTAATTGAATTGTGTCATAATTTTGGTAATTAAATGCGCATGAAGAATTGTAATCTTGATATGAGAAATAATGGAAGAATAAATTAAGTTTATTCGAGTATTAATTGTGATTTAAGTCAAAATTGGAGGGCAATTTTTTGAAAACGTTTCAACGTGGGTTTGGACGTGACATGTGGAGCAGAATAAGGAGAAGAAATCGGCGGCTTTCTGTCTTGTTATTTACTTGTTATCTATTTACTTGATTTTAATTCACATTATCGTATTATTTGTTTTTGAAACTATTATCAAGGTTCCATGTGGCAAAATATCATTGGTGAACAGTTAATCAATAGGAGAAAGTCGGTTCAACCCAAAAGTACAGTCTCTTAACCCATGTATTTCATCACAATTTCTTATTCTTCTTTACACTAATTTTTCCAAATATTGCAATAAATGTCAAGATATATTCATCCAAAAATGAGTCAATAAAAAATAATGCTCCACACAATGTTACATTTGATAACCATGTGCTCCTATCACTTTCACAAGATAAAAATAATCATAAATAATAATAATTAATCTCACCTTTTTTCTTTAGTATACCAAGTTCTGACATCAACCATATAGTGATAATATCATATGAAATGTAGATTAATAAATATTTACGTACTAATGTCCTCCAGATATAATTCAGGTAATTTTAAATATATTTAATACTCTCACATTATTCCAAATTTAAAATACAATAAGAAACAATGATTTAATATTTTGTAAATCAAATTTCTCATTCTCATATATCAAAAAAATTAATAGCCCAAGTAATGATGTACTTCATGTTATTTTCTGTTTATTTTCGTTTTCTAGCTACGAGAATTGAATTCTTATTTGACCTATAACTTTTGGCTACAATATTTCTAGCATGTGACATTTGTTGACCTTTCTTTCTTATTGAGAATAAATAAATTAGGCATAAAATTATTATTCAAAATTCAACTATATACATACTTCTCTATGTAAAAGATAGGAAGTTAAGGAATAAAAAAATGGGTAGATCTCTCTATTTTGACTTATTACATTAAGAATACCCAATCAAACTCTAATCATGAATATTTTTCATCTTTTATTATTTAAACTATTACAATATCTCCAGATAATAATATTGTAACCTATATTTATTAATAAATGCTAAATCATTCTCAAATATTTTATAATTTTTACGTCACTCCTCAATTGTTAATTTCTTTCTAATTTTCAATCTTAGTTGAACTTCAAACTTGTCACCTTTTTTTTAATTAAACTCTTCTAACTTAATTGTTTCAGTTTACTACTAAAATTAAGCAAACAATCAAGCCGTATTACTAAGTAATCAAGGAAGCATAGTTAGGTCTATATTCATGCCAAATTTTGAACCAAAAGGATAAAACTTAGACCTGAAGACAAAGACATATGATTAATTTATTTAAGTCCATTGCTTATTGTAATTAAAACAAAATTGAGCACAAAATTAAACGTTCTAAGATTGACTATATTTAACACGAGGAGATTTTTTCTTCAACTGCCAAACTGAAAAATGTTAATGACTATTGACTAATAATGGAAGGAATATGCTTTCATACTATAATTATAAGACTTGGCTTCTATTTATGGTAACACCATAAAGTTTGGCTTATCAAATTCTATGTGACCTTGACTTCCACTTTAAATCACTTTTTTATTCTTTTAATTTCACGAATTCCAATAAAATAAAATAAAAAGATACTTAACATAACTAAATTAAAAAAAATATATCTTTTAGTGTATAAATTAAAGGAAGATATATGCATGTAAGTATGGATAACTATATATGGAAAAAATTGATAATGAATTCAATTTAGATTTGGATCAAAAGTTGGATTAATTTGTTTATAATGGTTTTTCATACATACAATTAATTGAATTATTTTGAAAACATAATTAATTAAGATATATATATATATATATATAATTCTCAAAAGTCAGTAAAAGTCAGTAAATCACATGCTATCTTTAGAAAAATAGGAATTTTTTTAAATAAAAGAAAAAAAAAAAAAGAACTGCCGGAAGCGAGAACCAAACATGGAAAGCAGAATTTCAGGATGAAAACCGCAGCATTGACACCAAAAAGCTGAATGCAGCTTTTGTCTACGTGAGAGTTGAAAACATAATGTTTTCTGGAAGTATTTTTATATATGTATGCTATATATCTGTTCATGGGATTGGCCAAACCTATTATTATTGCCGTGATTTTTGGGTCATACGTGCATTCTGAAACTATGGAATTTATTTTCTTACCGTATGCATTACAAGGACATGCATGCACGTTCGAAAAATTTTAAAAATGAAAACATTAAGAACAGAAGAGTTCGATTCCGTGGGGATTTGGGTGATCTCACATGTCTTGCGCTGATTGAATAACTTGCAAGACAATTCAGAAACGGTGTTCTGCCACTTGGAAGCATGAGAAGCACCTCAATTCATGCACTAAAATATGATAAATTTAGTTCTGCATTCATGCACCAAAATATTATTGCATAAATAATAAAATCTATCCTTTGTAAAAAATTCTGACAAAATTAGGTAATTTAAGGTCAAAAACTTGGTGAATTTGTTAACTTCTTAATGTAGTTTTTGTAAAATTATAAGAATAGTATTTATGTGATTGTTGGTTATTGATTTAAATTGACAAATAAAATTAAGAAACTAGATTTAATTTATATTATATGTTAAAAATATTAAAATAACATACATGTGTCGAACCATTGAACTTGGAAATATATAAAGGCTTATAGGTAAACTACATAGTATACAGTTTTAGTAGGTCAAAATATAGTACTTAATTGATAAGTAATATAAGCCCACATAATCCAAAGTCTTAAAAACCATAAATACAAGCCGGTAAAGCATCAAGCAAGGGTATTTCCGTAAGTAAAAATTAAAAACAAATAAATAAAAAGCCGTAAAAAGGCCCACGAAGTCCGGGCAGCGTGCTTCTGATGCATGCAGATTTAACATGCAAATTCTTTATGAAATTCTATGAATACCCCTCCATCTCAACCGTCTCAACTCCATTTTCACAACTACTTCTTCTTCTTCATCTTCTTCAACTCCTCAAACTTCTCGTATTCTCCCTGAATCATAACAATAATGGCAAGCAAAATGAATTATCTCCTATTCTTCTTTCAGTTATCTTCACTTCATCGTTTGCAGCTCCAGTGAGATACAATGTTGTAAGTCTGGGGGGCCAAACCAGACAGCAAAACTGATTCAACGGAGGCATTTATCTCTGCAAGGGCTAAAGCCTGTGAAACAACTCCGGCTGCGACAATTTACGTACAGCCGGGAAAAATCTTGCTCCGAAACGCTGCGTTTCAAGGGCCCTACAAGAACACTCATATTACTATACGTATTGACGGCACGCTTGTGGCTCCGTCAGGTTATCAGGTTATTGGAAATGAAGGAAATTGGCTCTTCTTTCAGAATGTTGACGGAGTTACAATCAACGGCGGCATACTTGACGGCCAAGGAACTGGCTTGTCGGCTTGCAAGAACTCCGGGAAAAATTGCCCCGATGGTGCCGTGGTACGTTGAAATGACCAAATTATCCTTGTTTTAGCATAATAAAGATCCCAATTTTTGTGATTTAAGTAATTACATTTTGCTTAATGCAATTCAATGAGTTCTAAGGAGAGAAGGTAAATGGTTTTTCTTAGAAAGTTGGAGATAAATTTGCACCTTAATTTCTTAATTAGAAAAAACAAAACTAGAATTTCTTAACATACGAATAATTTAGATTTCACTTTTATTGAAATTTTATGTCAAGTAGGATAAGTTACGACTTGGGTTATGTTACAGACTTCAGGAGTTAAAATTAGCGATGTAACGTACAAGGATATTCATGGAACATCTGCAACTGAAGTTGCTATAAAGTTTGATTGTAGTTCAAAGAATCCATGCTCCGTAATAAACTTGGAGGATGTTACGTCGATCCTCACTGCTGAGGCAAACCCAAATTAAGTAGAAGCTCAAGTCGGAGACAAGCTCAAGACCACAATAGTTAAGCAGAAGAAAGCAAAAAATGCTAAGCAGTGCGGCAATGGCTGGCGGTAGTTTTGGTGCAAGAAATAAGAATCTCAAAGGCTTTCTAAATTTATACAAAGCTTGTACTTACACTCCTAACTTTATTCACCTAAAGCCGTGTGTGTAGTCTAAATATTTTGTTTCAGCAATTTATTTATAAAACATTATAAATACAATTTTTTATTTGTTGACGCAGATACGTGAAATATACATTTAAAATTTCTTATATTGTTTTGTTGTTTAAATACTTTCACTTATATTATTTTTATTATATTTATTTATTATATAAAAATATCTTTCTCAACAAAATATTTGGTATCTATTTGATACACTTTTTGGTATCCTTATGAATAAAGTATCGATACCTCTTTAATACATATTTTTATATCTTTCTTAATAAGATACCGATACTTCTTTGGTATACTTTTTTTTTTTTGTCATTTTGAATAAAGTGCTAACACCTTTTAGATATATATTTTTTTTGGTGTCCTTCTGAATAAAATGCTAGTACCTATTTTGTATATTTTTTGATATCATTTTAGAGAAGAAGCTAATACCTCTTTGATACAATTTTTTGGTATTCTTCTAAACATGACGCCGATACCTTTTAATAAAATTTTTTTATAGACCACAATCATTGCTTAGAACCATATATAATATGTTAAGCTTCTTCTCTTAGAAATAATAAACAGACAAATCTTATAGAATAGTACCATAAACAAATAAATAATGATATATATATTGAAAATACTTATACGAGATATATAAATTAAATATATCGTTAAATCATGATATATAGAAAAGGATTAGATAGTATATATGAAACAATAATTGAAATTAATTTGGTTAGTGTAATATTATATTTTATTAATTTATTTTAAACATAGATTTTTTTTAATAAAAAGGGACCAGTTTCAACTTAGCATATACAATTATTTTAAGTAATACTTAATTTTCTCATAATTTAACTAGAAATAATAAACCTTGATCCCTTTCCCCTTTTTTATTCATTCTAATAATTAATACAATCTTTTTAACTAATTTTAGTCCTTCAATATTAATATAGTAGTAAGTAAGATAATTATACAATTATAAACAGATAACAAAAAGAACTTTGAGATAATTCAAAATTATTTTAATATTATAATGAATTAAAATTTATAGTATCTCCTATTCAATGCATGAATGTAGTAAACTTAACAAAATAGTAAATCAAGAATTTTTTAAGATTATGCTGTGGATAGTTAAAAATAATTAGTGATATAAGAATTACTTCAATAAGCCAATAGGTATCAAATACTAAAATTTCAAACAATTTCACTATAAAATATAAATATTTAAAACTTATAACTATAAACAATTAGTAGATAAAAATATTTAGCAGTTGATAACATATAAATTTTTAGAATCGAATAATAATAGGTATGGACATGAATGATATATATGTATGAATTGTGATGATATTTATTATTAGTCAAGATGTTTTGTATTGAACTCAATTGATGTTTATCTTAATCTTAATGATATTTTTAATTAAATTTAAATGATATTCGACGATGGACCTAACTAATAATTACATTAAACAATATTATTATTTTTGTGGAATATTACCATTTTTTAAGTCGAACGATGTCTGCTTATTTATTTTTTGGAATATTATCATTTTTTTAATTTAAGATAAATAAAGTTTTTGAAATATTGTTATTTGAAGTATTACATTATAATCTAGATATATACTGGATATGTATAAAATATTTAATAAGAATTTAAATATGACAATTACTATAGATGTTAAACATTTACGGATACTTTAAACACCTAAACATATACACTTTAATATCTTTTTAGAATTTTTACAAATTGGAGAGGATCTGACCACGCTCCAAATATAATAAGAAACCTTACAATATTCTGGTCAATCTCTGATCTTCCACCAGAGAAAATCTCTGACGTAGAGGCTGATTGCTACTGGTGCCTGTCGAAATTGCTTGATGGTATGCAAGATCATTACACATTTGCTCAGCCAGGAATACAGAGGCTTGTATTTAAGCTAAAGGAATTCGTTCGGAGAATTTATGGTAATCTCATTTTCTGGCACTTAGTTCCTCTTATTAATATTCCCCACTCCTCATTAATTAAGTTGCATGATCCATATACCCAGCTGTATATGTCTGTGTGTGATTTCTGTTTTAATTGTTTCTCCAAATAGTGTTGTCTGCCTTATTAACTAGTCTGTTCTTTTAAGCAGAACCTGTTTCAAAACACACTGAGGAGCAGGGTCTCGAATTTCTTCAATTTGCTTTCCGCTGGTTTAATTTTCTTTTAATACGCGAGGTATGATTTCAACATGCATTAATAGTGTTCTGTATTACTGTAATATACTTCAATTTCTAATTTTTGTTTCATTAACTAAAGTGGCCCAAACCTCTAATTTCCATGGTTTCTCAAGTGGCAAATGAGGAACTTGATATGAAGTTCATTCCCTTAGCCTATCATATTAATTTGTGAGGCCGGTGCTTTGTTTCATCAGATCCCTTTTCATCTCGTTACTCGATTGTGGGACACGTATCTTGCTGAAGGAGATGCATTGCCTGATTTCCTTGTGTATATATTCACTAGTTTTCTTTTAACGGTGAGAGACTGTCTTCCTTTGCACTGCATAATTTGATTAGTTTCACTTGCAAACGGGTCTAGGATACATGTCAGTGTCAAGTGAATAACATTTTTTAAAATAAAATACTGGATGACGAGAAAAAAGATGTTTGCTAACATGGTGGAGGAAAGCAATTATTCATATCTAGAATTTGAGAAGAGTTTTGGGGATTCATCTCTTTAGGAATGTCATACATAAACACATCCAAATGGGTAAAGTTGCTTATCTTAGTACTTGTCCGGTAAACTATTGAGCACTTAAAATCAACAAACATAAACATCAATTGCTAGACACATTCATTCTTTCATTGCAGTGGTCAGATAAGCTTCAGCAGCTTGATTTCCAAGAAATGGTGATGTTCCTTCAACATCTTCCCACACACAACTGGACGCATCAAGAGCTGGAGATGGTTCTATCTAGAGCGTACATGTCGCCCAGTATGTTCAATAGTTGCCCCAGCCACTTAACTAGCTGAACAGAGGAAGAACCATCTTGAATTCAGTTCCCTCCTTCCAATTTTTGTTTTTCGCTTTGTATTAATCGGTTTCTCGAATTGGTTTGTTTGTTATCTGTGATTGTATGTTTTCTATAATTTTAACAGACGAGAGAGAGAGAGAGAGAGAGAGAGAGACCAATCCATCGTCGTTTTGTTTGTATTCTCAATTATGGCCTCTAATATATGTATTGTCGGGCATACCTTTGATATTTACCTCAGGAAAGAAGAAGAAGAAAAAGGCATAATTTTTATCAATAAATTTTCAAATAAAAATTTTATATTAAACATATTTTCAAACATTAAAAATTTAAAATTACGAAAATACTACTCTAATGTGAATCTCTACTTCGTCACTCTGCTGCTGGTGCTGCTTCTTCGTTCGCGAATCCTCTTTGATTTTCAAATTACCTCCGGAATCTCCGTCTCTTCCTCTTCTCCGCCGCACATTCTCTTTTTCAAATTCGGTCGCTTTCTCAGCCGCACAGATTCGGACAGCCACCGTCTTCTCAGCCGCACAGTTCGGACACTTGAAGTAGACGGTGCATCTCACGGTTAGGGTTTTCTCATCCCGAGATGCAGATTCGGCCGATTCGTCGATGAAGCCGCACTTATCGCATTCCACGAGGCTGCCGTAGTTTTCCACTCCGGCATTCTTTCTCCACACGAACGGCTCTGGCTCCTTCATGCTTTCGTACCTCTCCTTCAAACTTACTTCACTGGACAGCGATGGGATTAAGGGTTTGTTTGGCTGGTGATTATGATACAACAGAGTGAGAGATGCTCTTCTATTTATATACAATGAAAATCAATTAATTTGAATCTTAACAGGATTAGGAATTAAACTTTCCTTAATTGTTATGGAGTTCTTAGTAAGCAGTAAATCTAGCTTTCCAATTACATTCTAATTTTTCAGTTAATGACGTGGCTCGTATTGATTGGACAAGGAGTAAATTATAAAATTCAATTAATGATTGCCACGTATGCTTAGTATTAATCGGAGTTTCTTGATTTCTGTGATAATTTTATTACGTTGAGGTCTCCAACTCTTGAAAGTTTGCAAATGAGGACATGATTTGCCTATTTTGCGTCAGTTAAATCCTAACTCATTAACTCCTTCCAATATATCTAAACTATCGTGGACCATTAGTTAAAATGCTAAATAAAAAGGAGAAGAGGGACGTGGATGAAATTTGTACTAGAGATTTATTGGAGTTGATTTTCATAATTTAAGAATTAGAACACCAATGTCACTAAACGAATGCCCTTAGTAAACAATTCCATATAATGGAAAAGGAAGAGAATCTTGTGTGTTTCATTCCAAATTACAACTATGAATATGATCGTTGTGCGACTACCAAATTCCACTGTATAAATAACATCCATCAAGCAACATAAACTTCAGGAAGATCTCTTGATCTTGAATGAACAATAAAAAATGGTTCCCTTCACTCTGAATTATTAAAGTGTCATCAACTCAGCTGGAATACAAGTAATCTGAAACCTTACTCAAATATAATTGGATAAGTTTTGGATAAGCAGATATATTGGATAAGCACCTTTTTTTTTGTGTTAATTTATTAACTACCTTTGAAATCTCACTTCTTAAGAAACCCGCCAAGTGCATATACGTGCACTTATCTTTTGTATCTATTTGTAGCTTCCGTCATCATATGTTATGAACTCTCAAGTTAAGGAATTTTCGGTGAATAAAGTTTCGAATAATTATGCAAGAAATGCCTCTCAAAATCCTATAAATACCCTCTCAATTAAATCTTCTCAAGCATCACCACTTCTACATTTTATCAACCAAGTTTTGAAACAAATGGCAAAACAAATGAATTCTCTTCTTCTTTCAGTACTTCTCTTGATTCTCTGCTTTAGTTCATCTTCAGCAATTCCTGTGATTTACAATGTGCTCAGCTTGGGAGCAAAACCTGACGAGATAACCAATCAACGCAGGCCTTTGTTGTTGAATGGGCTAAAGCCTGTGGCTCAACGGCTGCTGCAACCATTTAAGTGCCACCGGCGAGGTTCTTGCTGCGAAATGTTGTTTCAAGGCCAATGCAAGAACAATGATATTACCATATGTATTGATGGAGTTCTTGTGGCTCCCGCAGATTATCGTGTGATAGGGAATTCCGGAAACTGGCTTTTCTTCCAGCATGTTAGTTTAATTTCTATTTATGGTGGCGTTCTTGATGGCGAAGTTGCTGGTTTGTGGGCCTGTAAGAAGTCGGGCAACAAGCATTGCCCTAGTGGCGCCACCGTAAGTTGAACGATTATTTCGTTTACTGGCTTTTGTTTTGCTAAAGTAGAGTAGTTTTGTAAACACTAGTTCTAATTAACGTTCTTCTTTTGTGTATGAGCAGACACTAGGTTTTAGCAGCGCAGAAAACATTGTGATCAATTGATTAACATCGCTAAACAGCCACATGTTCCATATTGTCTTCAATTGGTGCCACAACGTGAAACTGCAAGGGGTAAAAGTTTCAGCCTCCCGCAATAGCCCTAACACTGACGGAATTCAGGTTCAAACATCCAACGATGTCACAATCTTGAACTCTAAAATTGGAACTGGCGATGATTGTGTATCAGTTGGCCCTGGCACCACCAATTTATGGATTGAAAATATTGCTTGCGGCCCTAGCCATGGTATCAGGTATAGAAAACAAAATTTGGAAAATACAACCATCACTTTTTTTTTTCCATTGTATTTCTGATGGTATATTTAGGACTAACTAAAATTGGAATTTTATGATTTGGGTGTACTATTGGTACGTAGCTTACACAAGGAGCTGCAAGAGCCTGGAGTACAAAATGTCACAGTAAAATCTGTAACATTTACGCTACTGAAATGGAGTGAGGATTAAGTCCTGGGGGAGACCTAGTACTGGTTTTGCGAGGAACGTTCTTTTCCAACAGGTCATAATGCAAAATGTCCGGAATCCATTATAATCGATCAAAATTACTGCCCCAACAACGAAAATTGCCCTGGTCAGGTGCGAGATCACAAGTTCATATCTATATACTTATGAACTCCCATGTCTCGTCGCTTATTCGATAAATTTTAATGAAATTTTATGTCAAGCAGAATAAGTTACGACTTGGGTTATGTTACAGGCTTCGGGAGTTAAAATTAGCGATGTGACGTACGAGGATATTCGTGGAACATCTGCAACTGAAGTTGCTATAAAGTTTGATTGTAGTTCAAAGAATCCATGCTCTGGTATAAACTTGGAGGATGTTAAGCTCACTTACAGGAATCAACCAGCTGAAGCATCATGTAGCCATGCTGATGGAACGGCTTCTGGATTTGTTCAACCAAATAGTTGTTTACAGTTGTCAAAAATTCAGCTCTTGCACTATAGTTTATTGGAGAATTTCAAAACAAATAAATAAATAATATAGTAGTCATCAAACACCATTGGTAGCTTTTGCTTGGGCCTGTAGTTCTGCCATACATTGGGCTAGCTTGGTGCTCGGCTCCGCAATCGAATTAATGTGTAAAACAAGCCAAAAATTTATTCTTCAATAAATAATTTATTACTCACAATGTTTGGTAAGCATTTTATTATCTTTATGATATATTAAGGTCTTGTATCTTTCATGTTTCTGCAGTTATGAGAAAAATATGTATAAAGTATGTTAGTTATGATAACCAGTTAGCCAAGTCTTATCATCTGATGTAGACAATATCCCAGCACTAAGTGCCCCTTTGGTTTGCCTTCTTCATTGGCCAAAAGAGCTTTTTTAATGATAAAAGTTCTTTTTAAATTTTTTAATGTCGTTTGATTAACAATAAAAAAGAGTTTTTGAGAATTAAAAAAGCTGTTTTTCTTCTATTGGAAGAAGTCCAAAATTTAGACTTCTGGCAGTAGAGCTTTCCCAGCTTTTTTAAAAGGTGAAATTGTCTAAAATACCCTTACTTTATTTTAAAAATTTTACGTAATTTCTTTAAAATAAAACATTAAAAATCTGTCTATTACAATAATTACTCAAATTTTTCTCAAAAGTTATTTGTAACAACCAAACGATTAATTAATTTTTATTAAAAGCTCTACTCATAAAAGTTCTACGAGTAAAAACTCTACTTTAAAAAGTTATACCAAACGGACCCTAAGATCTTTAGAAGTACAGGATCTCCTACCAATTAGCTGGTTTTGGTAAACAAAGTTGATGGGTTTTACTGATTGAAAGACCAAACATGAAAACTGCAATAATCGATGTATCATTTGCCTTTTGTGGTTGGCGCAAGCATAAGTAAGGGAACCTATGTGAAAAAGGAATTTTATCATTCATTTAGTTAGTGGAATATACACATATACGTATATTTAATATTACACAAATTTTTATATTAATTATACATTAACAAATATATGTATATCAATTATAATATATTACTCAGACATACTAATCTATTTCAACAATAATCAAGGTTTGAATCATTAAACATGAAATTCAACTTTCAGTTCTAATGTACATATTACCTTTTTTTCTTCTTCAATTAAAAGAAAGTTTGGCCCGGCCTAAAAAATTAATAACTAACGAAAAAAATTAACAGTAAGGTTAATGGGTCTTACTTTTGTTCTTCATAGCCTCTGCTGTTGGGCGCTGGTTCGCTGCTGCTGCTGTGCTGCATTTGTTGGCTGCAGCTGGGAGTCTTTCTGCTTCTTCTCTGCTGGTTGCTGTTTATGTGCTACTGTTGTTTGGTGGTTTGCTGCTGTTCTTTGCTCTGCTTGGTTTACCACTTCTACTGCTAGTGCTGAGTTGGCATTCTGTTTTTGGTTTATGCCAATACTTACTGCTGATGCTAGCTGTTTTCCCCCTGGTTTTTGCTGCTAGAAAGTGCAGCCCCAACTTGCTTTTGCTGTGCTCTGTTGCTGACTTTTTTATCATCCCACCTGCTGCTGCTGCTAGTGATTTCTACATGCTTACTGCTTTTCGTTTGCGTCTCTTACATCATCTAACTGCTGTTCCTGCAGTTGTTTTCTTTTTTGTACTCTGCCTCCCGGCTTTTTTTATTTCTCATTAATAATATATTATTTTGCATAAAAAAAAATATAATGTCCATAGCCTTAATTCACAAACATCAACTTTTTTACGATTGCGAGATACAAATTGATAAAATATTATTAAATAAAACTAATATTATTAAAATTATTATTTTTCTTTTAAATTTTTATTGAAACAATATTATTTGAATTCGCAGAGTGAAAGACCAATAGTACTAGTCCACTGTATTTGGCTATTGTTATTAAATATTTAGGCTAGTCGAGTAAATGACATTAATTTTATATTTTTATTGAAATAATGTAATCATACCAGTGAAATTATACATAATGATGCCTCCACACAAAATCAACCTTAATTTAATGGTTAGAGTGAACGGACAAATTATTATTATTATTATTATTATTTTATTTCCACTTATGTTGTCCTATTTTATTAATAGTTAAAGTTTGAATCTTCGAACGTGAAATTTAGCTATCAAGTCTTGTGTGCAAAATGCCTTTTATTCTTTTTTTAATTAGAATAAATCAAGCCACAGCTAAAAGATTAGTAGTTCGCTAAAAGAGAATAAATGATATATTTGAACCAGTCAGCAATTAGTCCAAAAATTAAAAAAAAATTAATTGGTATATTAACTATCGATAAGATATCACCATTTACTTACTTTTCAGTGATATTAACTATTGATAATATCATTTTATGACAAGATATAGTCATTTACTTACTTTTTCGGTAGCATTAACTATCGATAGCATGACTGTTAGATAAGATATCGCCATGTACTTACTTTTCAGTAATATTAACTATTGATAGTATCATTTTATGACAAGATATAGCCATTTACTTACTTTTTCAATAACATGAACTATTGATAGCATGCATTATTGTATGATCTATTTCTTAAATGTGTAATAAACAAATTAAAAATTGTATAAATTTATTATTATCATTGATGAACATGAATGTAAATTTGTTTATCATTTTATTCAAGAAATACTTTTTAAAATGTTTAATATTATTTTTTAATTTATTATAACTATATAACATGATGTGATTAGACAATTATATAATGATTTTTAGAAAATTTGTACTCAATTAATGTAAAATTCACCTTTACAAATTATTAAAAAGAAATTGGCCTCTGTTAAATAAATGAGAGGAAATGAATGATTCTCCAGCTACGTTTGTTGAGGGTAGTTGGTGACAAATATGTAATAATTAATGCATAATGTATCAATCATTTTCTTTTTAAACTGACTTTTCCCCCTTATATATATGTATGTATGTATATGTATAGATATATGTGAAAATTAAATTATTACATATTCTACTTTTGATAAAGTTTTATTGAAAAAGAAACATTAATCAAGTTTTTAAATTGTAGGCTTTATTTCATAATAAAAGAAATCTTCAATATTTTCTTTCTCATGGATGCTAATGATCACAAAGAAACCTTTATATATTTTTATATAGATAAATACCATTAAATTTGATTCACTAATAGGCAAGGCCACTAGAAAAAACTTTGAAGAAATAAAACTGTACCTTTTGTATAATAAGACTTATATAAGGATACTGTTGTTTAAAACATTTCAAACACAAGAAAATCTAATGCTTCAATCTATTCACTTAAATGTCAATTATATTTTATTAAAAGAAGAGGGCTAATGTTATTTATTCTCACAATTTAAGCTTAATGTTGAGAATAATCTTTCGAAAATTCTATTAAACAAATTCAAATTGAAGGTGGCCGATTAGATACGTTAAATAAAGATTCTCTATGCTATGTTGTTGTATCGTAGGGACCTAAGTAACTAAGTTTGGAAGTATCAAATAATTCATGCAAATATTCTTATGTAAATTTCTTTGTTCATCCTCATAATAAAAAAGAAAAAAACATCCCCCCACCACTCCACACCTACCTCACATCACCCAAGCTGCCTTGACTTAGAAATGAAATGAATTCAAGATGCCAAGCTGGGTCGACTTCAAAGTTAATAAGTACGGATCTTTTATTTATTTTTTCGGTATAGTTTATTATTAATGAAATTCAATTTTGCTCTCATTTTCTTTGGCATTTGGTAAAATTTGTAATGGATAACCTTTGTTTTGTCCAAAAATAAAGTGGCAAAGTGACAAATCTAGTGGCTAAAAGCCTGATCAGGATTTATATTGGAGCAGCATATAGATTAAGAATTTGCCGAGCATGAAAATACAGCTCCATTCTATTCTAAACAAATGGTCACGTCAGGATGGTTATGACTTTTTTAGAATCTAATAGTTGTATCATTCCTCTTGTGTGCAAAATGCTTTTTATTCTTTTAATTACAATAAATCAGGCCATAGCTAAGATATTAATAGCTAGCTAACAGAGAAAAGAAATGATATATTTGAAATAGTCAGCAATTAGTCCAAAAATAAAAAAAAAATTAATTGGTATATTTTCCTTTTTTAAAATAGAAAAGATTCATGTTTTCCCCCAACATATTATCCCTACATTATATTCGCTTACCGTTATTAAATATTGGCGTTATTTGATATATAATATTTACAATCTTCATTAACTTAAACAAATTCTTTACACAAATTATGAAAATTAAATCAACATGTAATACTATCGTAAAAACATAATATTAATTAAATAATTCATTATTAAATTACATTAATTTTGTATTTTTATTAAATTAATAAAACATAACAAAATATTTATACATAATTTCCACATAAAACCAACTTGATAGAGCAAATAGGAATAAAGACAAAACAAAATAAATAGAAAAGAAAAGACAAATTTTACAAGCTAGTTTGATTTAGAAAGTCAAATAACTCATAGTTCTAGATAAAAATATAGTCATTTGTTTACTTTTTCACGTACAATAATTATTGATAACATCATTGTATAATAAAATATAACCATTTACTTACTATTTCATTAGCATTAACTATTGATAGCATCGTTGCAGGATAAGATATTACCAATTACTTAATTTTTTTCATAACATTAATATAGTAGGATGTAGTCATTTACTTGCTTTCTCGATAAGATTAACTATTGATAGCATCACTTTATAATAGGATGTTGTCATTTACTTACTTTTTAATAGTATTACCTATTGATAGTATCATTTTCTGACAGGATATCGGTGGTCTAATTACATGATTCTTATTTGGCAGCTGCGCTTTTGTTGTTCCCATGCTTTCCAAGAAACCAACTCGCTGGCGTATACATTTGAAAATATCGGTCTTTGTTATGATTGTCTTCAGTGGTGGTCTTCGTGCCCAAATTCGATTGGGAGTCTCTTGTCTCCATGCCAATGGTTTTCCTTGTTATCGTTTTCTTTAGATCGTCTTTTTGGTCTTCTTCTTGTAGTTTGGTGATTTAAAGGGGTGAGGCTCATTTTGTCCTTCTATGATTTTATGACTATCTTCTATTTTTTTCTTCTATTTTTCTCTTTAATTAATTTACCTTGCACAGACAAGGTTTGTTGAAAAAAGAAATATCAATTAATCTTGATATTTTCACAAGGATACGGTTCATAGACTAGAAAATTATTGGCGAGTGGGATACGACAGGAATTTTCAGCTAAATCTAAGGCCCAAGATTAGATATGAAAAGTGGGATTTTCTAAATAGGAGATGGTTGTTAGACTCGTATACCACATATAGTTAATAAAACACTTAGACATAATTAACTAATCTATTTGAGATTAAAATTATAAATTTTCCAAGGATACAATTTGTTTCTTCAAACAGTATAATTGAAATAGTCATCAGTCACCTTTGAAATTAATTATATAATTAAAATTAAATGATCGACTCATGTAACATTAATACTGAATAATTTGATGGGAAAAAGATTATTGGTCCTAAAATATGGTTTTTAAGTGTGTTTTAATTCTAGTAGTTTGAACATAATCTACTACATAGATATATTAAATATTAATTTTCTTCTATTGAAATTAACCATACTATCGCATAGGTCAAGAAATCTGAAGTCCAATAAAGATTTATTTTAAACATGTCACTAATGTTAAATGACTGGTAAATAAATAATTTTTAAATTATTGAAAATAAAATATATGTTTGACATTACTTTACAATCCCATCAGTCCTTTTGCTTAGAGGAATTTCAAGAAACCCATCTCTTGCAAAAATTAATGACTACTAAAAATTTAAAATTTTATCAAATCCTACCACAAGAATATATGCACACGTGTAAAAAATCTAACCAAATAAATTAAATAATTAGGAGTAGTTTCCAGTAACTCTCTCATAAACGAACTATGCAAATTGTCAACAGTCTTATTAAATATATTCTCCAAACTTTGGCTATAAATTTCCTCATTCACAAACCCATCACAACAAAATCCACTCTGATCACTAAAAGGAAAGAGAGAAATCCCACGGCCAAAAATGGCTGCCAAAGGAGAATTCAAAGTGACAGTGAGCAAAAAGGAAGTTGTAGCAGCAGCTCTTCCATTGCCAGAGCATTGGCTGCCGTTCTCCAATATGGATTTGCTTCTTCCGCCGGTAGACACTTGCTTGTTCTTCTGCTACAAGAAGCCAGAATTGGATAATGATAATCATAACTTTGCGTCCTTTGTTGGTGTTCTAAAGAAGTCCTTGGCTGAAGTTCTTGTGCTCTATTACCCGCTCGCCGGGGAAATTGTGTTCAATCCTGTAGGTGAGCCTGAGATTTTCTGCAACAACCGTGGCGTGGATTTTGTTGAAGCTTATGCAAACATTGAGCTGAAAGAGATCAATTTGTATAATCCTGACGAGAGCATTGAAGGTAAATTCATGCCTGAGAGAAACTTCGGGGTGCTCTCTATTCAGGTTAGTATTCTTCTTAATCGTATGTGAAAATTTTGACATCCGATTAAAACACTATACAACGGAAACGCATGTAACTAAATTCAAACTAATATTCTTCATTTTGTTTTACTTATTTAAATTCTTTTATAAAATTTTATTAATAAAAATAAAAGGAAAAGTACACCGAATGATGAAGCCATGCATAGAGATAGAGAGTTTTAATAATAAAATTTAGGTTAGTTTTATTTTGGTCCTTAATATTGTAAGACATCATTTTGCATGTCATATTTTATATATTAGATAAAAAGGTCCCCAATTTTATTGGAAATCATAACTTAGGTCCAAATTGTTCTGGTCAATATTAGTTAGGTTACTTAACAAACTTACGTAAATTTCTAGCAGTTAGTAGGTGGGGTAATTTTTAATTTAACCTATCTAATATTAATAATATTTAATTCAACCCTAAAATTTATAAAAGTCATCAAACCATCCATACATTAACTTTGATCTTTATTTTTAGCAATTGAAAAAATAAAATTATAATTTTATAATATTAATTAATTAATTTTTTTTTTTTTTTCCTCATCTTTCTCCTCTATTTCTTTCCTTTCTTTCTTCTTCTTCTTCTCCTCAATTTGTTTTATTAGAAGAAATTGCAATAAGATTAAAACAAATTAAAATTAATCATTTGATGCTCTCAATTGAAAAAAATTTAATACACCTAAAATTAATTTATTCAAATCAAATTGATTTCATAAATTTATAAATCAGAATCGATTTAATAATCTTAGCAGTCATATCAATTATCTGAGCAATTTGACAAGTGCTTATTCATTAAATGATTTAGAGAGAAGATCGACTAGATTATATCCATGCCGAACCCTATGAAAAGAAAAATTAGATGAAATAATGAAAATGTGATTTTATAAATATTTATCTGTTTTTTCGTTATTTTATATAAGTTATATGTTCATCCAGGATCCCCCAAAATAAAAGCTTTTATCGCTTATTTTATCTCAATAAGTTTTTTAAATTAGTTTACAGTGTGAAATTTGTATTCTTTTATCTATCTATCTATCTATATATATGTATATAACACAAAATTTTATTTGTATTTATTATTGAAATTAAAAATTTATTTGTACATGTATTAAAACGGAAAAATTAATTTATAGAGTTAACTAGAAACTTGATTAATTCTAAAATATTTCTTATATTTCTAAAATATTTGAATATTTCTTATATTTCTTATAGAACTCAAATGTTTGAATATTCAGCAAATTTTAACTGTAACTTAAATCAATAATAATGGTAAAAACACAAATTTACAGTTTTGTTTAAATAAAAAATTAAGTAAATTATCTTTAGTAACTTTTATCAAATCTGATTTATTCATGCTCCAAATCCGCTTCCTTAAAATTATAATTATCATGATACTCATTAAACATAACCAAGCTTATATCAAACACGCAATATTAACGAGTAGAACTTTTTATCTATGGGAAATAATTTCACAGAATAATCAATTTTGCCTGTTCAATTACTATAACATGGAGTTTGGAAAACAAATTTTACAGGCAACTGAACTGAAATGCGGCAGTGTTGTGGTGGCATGCAACTCTGATCATCGAACTGTAGACTTATACTCCGCCAATTTGTTTCTCATTTCCTGGTCCGAAATTGCTCAGTCCAAGCCAATTTCTTTACCACCAAGTTTCCGCCGATCTCTGCTAAACCCTAAAAGGCGCGGCAGCATCGACCCCACTATAGATGTCATGTACATGCCGATCTCAAGGCTGCCGCCACCTCCAACAAAACCCCAACAGGTCAGCGATGATAATATCATAAGTCGCATATACTATGTCACAAATGACAGAATCAATGAAATTAATGCACTTGCCAGTGCCAATGGTTCCAAGAGGACAAAATTTGAATCGTTCAGTGCGTATTTATGGAAAACGGTAGCAAAATGTTATGGTCCAAACAATGAAAAAGTTTCTAAAATGGGTATTGCTATTGACGGAAGATCTGAGTTAGCTCAAGGAGAGAACGAAAAATTAAAGCAGATGATGCGTGCATATTTCGGAAATGTAGTATCAATTCCCTTCAGAGGAGTGAAAATAAATGAGCTCGTTGAAAAACCCTTATCCTGGGTCGCAGAGAAAGTTCACGAATTCCTGGAAACTGTAGTTACTGGGGATCATTTCGTGGGCCTGATTGATTGGGTTGAAATGCACAGGCCTGAGCCTGCTTTGCCTAAGATAAGCATCCATGGAAGTGAAGATGGACCAGCATTTCTGGTGTCATCAGGGAAGGGGCTTAAGATTTCCAAGGTGGATTTCGGATGGGGTAAGCCGATGATCGGATCTTGCTATTTTCCTTGGGCAGGTAACGCCGGCTACGTCATGCCGATGCCGAGTCCCATCGGTAACGGTGACTGGGTGGTGTACATGCACCTGTTGAAGAAGGAGCTTGATTTCATTGAGGCTGAGGCATCAGATGTGTTTATGCCGTTGGCGTTTGAATATCTGAACTCAGTTATCTCAATCTGAATTGATCAACTTTTCTGTTGATTAATAATTGTGCAAGACTTATTGCTAGCACAGCGTATGTCATATTCATTATTTGTGTTTAATTTTAATTATGTATGCAATTAAATTGTTTAAGTGTAAACAATTGACTGTTACATGAACTACTAATTAACGTAGTTAATTACTTTTCTAATACTGTTGTTGTTTTTATGCCTCGTGGCCCTTTCATATGTCTTTTATGGATTGTTTTATATGTCTTTTCTACCACTAATTAACCTATTGATTTATATTGTTGTTGTTTATTTGTTGATACATGTACATGCAGTGTTTATTTAATTTTTCTTATATTATTTTATCATTTAAATACTTTCACGTTATATTATTTTTATTATATTTGTTATTATGTAAATGTCTTTATGAGTATATTCCATGACTGCCATTAAATTGAATCTTTCATAACAAAAAATAAGAATATATACTATATATACTATATGTGATTATTTATGTTAGCATATTTATTCAGTATTGATGTAAATTTTGATTACAATATTTATTTTTGCGTTATGGTATTATCAATACTATTAAATATTATTACAATATGAAAATTACAAAATAAGAAGTTATTAGAACCCAAAGTCTTAAAACATAATCTCATTAATTAGAACTTAAAATTCTAAATATGGAATTGCTAGTCAGGCGCAAAAATTTTTTGTCAAAAATTATTACATTATAACCTGAAGTACTGGATCTATAAAATGTAATTTATATGAGATTAAAGTTCTATAAATTATTTGTATGTACCTGTATCTTTTACATTGACCTAAAGTTCTATGTTACAATTATAAAAACCTAAAATTCAATGTACTAATGGATCTCAAGTTTCATATATTAATGATTTTAAGGATCTAAAGTTTCATATAACTATTGTCAATATTAGAACCTAAAGTTCTAAAATTGATATTCTACCAGAACTTGAAGTTTTGGAAAACAATTATTATGTTAAAACTTGAAGTTCTAAATATAATTTACCAAAGTATAATATGTAGTTTTGAATATTAATTTATGAATCAAAACCCAAAATTTTGAACATAAAATTCTAAATCAGAACCCGAAGTTCTGAATGTAATTAGAATATGAAATTCTAAGCATGTTCTCTCAATATATTTTCATAATTAGGTTATGTTGAAATGCTTTTTCATGCTATAAGCCTAGAGGACACCATTAGAAGTGAGGAAAAATATCTCTAAAGAAGAATTAAAAATTATAATTTCTCTTTCTACTATTAATACAACTACTATAAGAACATCCCTAAAGAATAATTGAAAAAAGTAGTTGTAGTTGCCAGAGAATGACCGTACTCTTTTGTTTTGTATAATTTTGTACCGAATTTTATTTCAAATAGTAATATGACTGAAGAGATATATCTAGAGCATATGGAATTAATTAAATCCAATGATGACATAAAAATCATAAAAGGTATTATCATTTCCCGCTAAATTATGAAATAAATGACTTAAAACTTTCTTAATAACACATATTTAATTAATGGACTCAAATATTTGTCAATAATTGATATGCTTAGGATGGGCTTCCGTTGGCAATATCAAGACTCGCCCCAACATTTTTGCTTTCTTCCCTGCGTTATTAAACCATCAAATTTTTTTAAAAAAGAGTAAAAATTAAAATTCAATGAAGATAGTTGAATTGGGCAAAATAAAAATGTTAATTAAGATAGAATCACGTAATGCAAGTGGAGTTTACAAAAATATTTTAAAGGATAACAGTCAATATATGTTGATAAACAAAGTTGACTTTCAGTTTTATTCCTATCCATGTTGTCATCTTAATTTTTTTAATTTTAAATTTTTATATATAACATAAAAAGGCACATAGATATGAAAGAGAACTTGAACTAAAATTAAAATAAAAGCTTACGGTATCTCCTACTTTATCCTTAATTAAAAATTTGTCGAGTGGGAAGTATTTCTTTGCTGATTGCTCTTTTGAAGGTGAAATCTTACTAAACGATTCCTGTTCAGATTAAACTTGTTGCACAAATTATATCAATTAATCTTTAGAGTACTTAGGGTTATTTGTTTGGTCTAGTTTGAAGCTTGAATGACTTATTGTCTATTCACGTAAATTAAGTTTTCTTTTAAAAAAGTAATAAATTACAAATTTTCAGAGATCACAATGGCTCCTTCATTTGTGGCTTTGCTTCTAGCCTAGAAATACAAACGTCCTTCTTTGCTGAGGTCATGGTAGTTATATATCTTTGCTATTGAGAAAACTTGGTCGAAAGGATGACGAAAATGTGGATTGAATGTGACTCTTTGGCCTTGGTCCATTGCTTAAAGCAAAGAAACTTAGATCTCCCATGGTCTATCTTTACAAGACGTAGGAGTTGCTTATTTTTGTTTAATCAGATGACAGTCTATATTAGTCATATTTTCAGAGAAGGAAACTGAGTTACAGAACTACTGTTTATAATAAATTAATCTTATAATTTTTCAATTATAAAATAATATAATCACCAAAGTTTTTTCACACGTCTTTCTTCCATTCAAATAATTGATTCTAGATTTAAAATTATACATCATATAAAAAATAACAAAATTTATTTCGGAAGTCAAATAATTTTTATTTCTTATCTTTAATTAAATTGTGAACTTAACACGACATTTTTCTTTCGTTCAAACAAAATTTTTTATTTATTGTCAAAGATTTAACTTGTAAGAGTTAAACTCTCTATTCTTCAACCAAGGGCCACAGTATCAACAATATGTTACGGGTCGTTGACAAGGAAGTGGTCTATGAACTAATAAAATTTAAATACTTTAACTACCATGGGGTATATATAATAACTTGTATATTAGTATTATATCATTGTGGCATGTCCTACATTTGCAAAGAAGTACCGGATTAATAAAATATAATATTGGATTTTGTAGATCCCTAAAATATCAAAGAAGTAGGTAGATAGTATGGGCTTATCCTTTTACATTAATTAATCATCTCACTTCTCGTTGTACGGCTACATAGGAAGAAATTCGACTATTTCAAAAATTATTAGATGAAAGTATTTTTAAAACATTAAAATTGTCCAAAGTTAACACATCTATAGTGGGTATTATCAAAAAAAAGTTAAACAAATAATTAAAACATACGACAAACGATGTATTAACAGTTTTTATCTTTCCGTATTATTCGTTATATAGGAAAACAATTAAGTAGCTATCAGCAATGAGAAAATTACATTCGATCCTCACTGCTGAGACAAACTCAAATTAAGTAGAAGCTCAAATCGGAGACAAGCTCAAGACCACAATAATTAAGCAGAAGAAAGCAATAAATACTTATTTTTTTTATAGACCACAATCATTGCTTAGAACCATATATAATATGTTACGCTTCTTCTCTTGGAAACAATAAATAGACAAAACTTACAGAATAGTACCATAAACAAATAAATAATGATATATATAATAAAAACACTTACACAATATATATAAGTTAAATATGTCGTTAAGTCATGATATATAGAAAAAGATTAGAGAGTATATATGAAACAATAATTGAAATTAATTTGGTTAGTGTAATATTATATTTTATTAATTTATTTCAAACATATATTTTTTTAATAAAAAGGGATCAGTTTCAACTTAGCATATACAATTATTTTAAATAATACTTATCTTTCTCATAATTTAACTAGAAATAATAAATCATGATCCCTTTCCCCTTTTTTATTCATGCTAATAATTAATGAAATCTTTTTAACTAATTTTTGTCCTTCAGTATTAAATACACACCTTCTGGTATACCACAAAATTTTTTATAATACATTAGCTAATTATTGATATCAAATTTCATCGTCTGAAGTCAACTAATAAAATTTGTTTGTATATAAAGAGAAGATCTTTCTTTCTTTTCTTTTTTTTTTTTTATATACTTATTGTTTCCTTAAATTTTATGAAATTCTCGTATAAAAAGTTTAATTGAAAAAAAATTAAAAATTTGTATTTGTTTTAGTTTTTTTAACAGGTTTGGATAAAATACTAAAGGAATTCTCTTATTAAGCTTGGCTTTCGCAGAAAAATATTAACCCATCATCTCTTAATAGCTTGGGACTAGTTTTATTATTCACAATTTTCTATTTAGGAGATCTATTAAACCGATTTGGAGGTACTTGTGCCAAAACCCAACAAAAGACCGGTAATAGAACGTCAAGATATAGGTCGAACAATAACATTCTAACCTATACTTATTCATAAATGTCAAATCATTCTCAAGTATTTTATAAATTTATACATCAGTCTTAAATCATTAATTTCTTTCTAATTTTCAATCTTAATTGAACTCCAATTAGCTCGTTACCTTTTTCTATTTTTATAATCTTTATGAGCATTCATAATCTTCTAGCTTATTTGTTTTAGTTTACTACCAAAATGAAGCAAGCAATCAAACGGTATTACCAAGTAATTAAAGAAGCATAATAAGGTCTATATTAATTTATTGCTTGTTTAGATCAAGAGTTGCAATTATAGCTTCTTGAATGTTGGAAGGCCCACATGTTAATTTAACATAAATTTTTATTTCTTTAATTCCGCCAAGAAAAACTACTTTTAACTCAATGTTCACGTGCTTTGTCATCTGACTAGAATATTTGTGTGCATTACATTAGATTTCGAGATTATGAGAATTAAATACACATGAAATTCTGACATTAATTTTCTGCAAATTCATGTTAGAAAACGGGAGCACCTGCAAAATAATCACGACATACATTTTTCACCCATGCCATTTTATAATTATTTTCTTAAGACTCACATTGATTTGTTGAAGAGATCTCTTCCTGTTTCCTTTTATTCTTCTGTGAGAATAAAAATCTCCAACTCTTTGCATTCGGCAAGCGAAATAAGAATATGAAATACTTGGAAAAAGGAAAGGTTAGAGACGATATCGAGTATAAGCTACGATTCAATACTATATGAAGATAAAATTATAATATTTCTTTCCATTAATGGCAACAGGAAAGCCCTAAATGGGGATTGATGTTTCTAGCAATAACTATGCTAATTGCAAGGCCAGGCTAAAGAGCAACGCCACAGGCTCAAGCAATAAACGTAAATACGTGCTCATACTCTCGTATACATACTATCAAATTACTATGTAAAGCAACTGAATAACAATTGCTTTTCAACCCTACAGGCAACCGTTGGGCTGAACTACACCAGAAACAGATCCGCCAGCATTACTACAAGATGCTGCAGCTGGTTGATTATCGTAAGTAAGCTTTACGTCTTCCAATCTTATCCTGGAGCATGGATACTTTGAACTACAATCAAACTTCACTGCAACTTCTGTTGCCGAAGTTCCGTGAATATCCTGGTATGTTACATCGCTAATTTGAACTCCTGAAGCCTGACCAGGACAACCCTTGTCATCAGGGCAGTAATGTTGGTCAATTATGATTGGATTTCGAACATTATTCATTACTGCATGTTGGAAGAGAATGTTCTTAACGAATCCAGTACTTGGTCTCGCCCATGACTTTATTCTCAAACCATTCTGAGATCCTGTAAATGTAGCAGTTGTAACTGTCACATTTTGTACTCCAGCCTCGTTTGCATCCTTCCCTAAACTCCCAATGCTGCAAAATATCACCAAAAACACTGTAAATATAAGAGCAGTTTATATTATTTGTATATTCAGAAATTTTCTTTTCGTTTTTTTACCTAATTCCATGGCCAGGGCCACATGCAACATTTTCGATCCACAAATTGGTTGTTCCAGGGCCAACTGAGACACAGTCATCACCTGTAGATATTTTGGTGTTGAGGATTGTGACGCCGGTCGATGATTGAACATGAATACCATCGGTGTTAGGGCTATTTCCGGAGGCTGAAACCTTGACGCCTTGCAATTTCACGTTGTCGCAACCATGGAAAACGATGTGGTACAACTGACTGTTTAGTGATGTCAATCCGTTGATTGCTATGTTGTTGGAATCGGCAAAGCGTATTGACTGAAAAACAGAAGAATACGTATAGAAAAACTCCAATCAGTACAAATTATACCAAAAATAAAATTAAAGCATATGCAAGTTGACCTTTGAAAACGTTTTAACTTCCTTTCCTTAATTATGAGATTAAACTGCAAATTTTATCTCCAACTTTTATAACCATTTGAATTGCATACAACTAATTACTTGAGAAAACGGGTACTTGTTACCCCAAAACAAAGATAAGTTAGTAATTTTCAACCTACCGTGGCACCGTCGGGGCAATCCTTTCCAGAGTTCTTGCAAGCCCACAAGCCAGTTCCTTGGCCGTCAAGTATGCCGCCGTTGATTGTAACTCCGTTAACATGCTGAAAGAAAAGCCAGTTTTCAGCATCTCCAATAACCTGAAAATCAGATGGAGCAACAAGCGTGCCGTCAATACGTATAATAGTACGACTGTTCTTGCATGGCCCTTGAAACGCAGCGTTGCGCAGCAAGAATCTTCCCTGCGGCACATAAACAGTTGCCTCCGACGCTGAGCCGCAGGATTCAGACCATGCAGAGAGAAACGCCTTGGTTGAGTCAGTCGTGCCGTCGGGTTTGGCTCCGAAACTTACAACGTTGTAAGTAGTTGGAGCTGCAAACAATGAAGTGAAGAGAAATGAGAGAAGAAGAAGATAAACCATTGTGTTGGCCATTGTTGTTCTGATTCAGAGAGAAAGAGAGAGAGAGAGAGAGCGAGGTGTTTGAGGAGTTGAAGAAGAAGTAGTGGTGAAGATGGTTGAGACGGTTGAAATGGAAGGCTATTTATAGAATTTCGTAAAGGGTTTGGATGTTGGATCTGCATGCATGCGTCCGAAGCAAGCTGCGCCGAGCATTGGTAAGCAGCTTTTGCTTTTTAATAGTATTTTCAGGTTTTTTTTCTTTTCCTTTTTAAACTATTTTCAGGTTGAGTTTACGGAAATACCCTTGCTTGATTCTCAGATGCTTTGCATTAATGGGTTTCAGAGTTTGTATTATGTCAGCTTACATTAGCTTAGAAGAATATTCATTTTGTTGGAAGTGGTAATAGTAATGAATTAAATCTAAACCTGACCTAATAGGTTTTAAATAATGATGTACTATAATGGATAAATAAATAATATTAATTAAAAATATTCACATATCCTCTATTAAAAAAGCAGATACGTCTAATGATTTTTAAGATACCGTTGATCAAATTGACATATTTTGTAATTCTACTATTGTAATTGCATTAGCCTATTTTATTATTATTTTTTTTTAATTTGATACAACTTCACTACATCAAAACTATGTGTCAATTAAGCATGGGATCATGGGAAGCAATTGAATTTATTGTCCAAACAGCATTTGTTTTGCAAGAATATGTGGCTAGTTGGGCATTTTTCACATCTTGATATAGAAGTCAGAAAAATGGCTGATATCTTTAGACAAGTATATGCAAATTTTAGGATATGTTTTAGATAATTAATCTATGATGACTTCTAATTTATTATTGTCGTAAAACAATACAATGATTTTCACTATTTCAATAAAAAACAAGCGAAGAGCTTGACCTTTAAATGTAAAATACTAACATACCAATCATGACTAAAAAAGGCTCGTTCTTTCATATTAATTAGCTAATAGTTTGGACATTCCCGTTGCTTTATCCACAAGATCAACGAACTCCACTTATCCTCTCAATCTCTTCTTTCCATTTATTAATTAATTATATATTTCCCTTCGTCCATTTTCTCCTCCCTTTTCCTTTTTATTCTAACTACTTCTAGAATACTTAAAAAAAAAAATCTTCAATTTTTTCAATATTACTCGAAATATGTCCCTAATCTTAGAAATAAAATTTTAGATGACATCATTCATATGTCATAAAATAAACCCATAAAAATATGTTTAAAATTAAGAATATTGTCGATAATTAAAAAAGATTCGTAAATATATTTTCCATGCACTTTTCTTTTTTTTTTTTTTTTGGGTGGGTGTTATCGAATTGGCTTAATAAAAGTTGTGGATAAAGGTTGCCTAATCCTTATATAGTAATTGAATTGTGTTATAATTTTGGTAATTAAATGCGCATGAAGAATTGTAATCTTGATACGAGAAATAATGGAAGAATAAACTAAGTTTGTTGGAGTATTAATTGTGATTTAAGTCAAAATTGGAGGGCAATTTTTCGAAAACGTTTCAACGTGGGTTTGGACGTGACATGTGGAGCAGAATAAGGGCACGAAATCGGCGGCTTTCCGTCTTGTTATTTACTTGTTTTTCATTCACATTTTCGTATTATTTGTTTTTGAAACTATTATCAAGGTTCCATGTGGCAAAATATCATTGGTGAATAGTTAATCAATAGGAGAAAGTCGGTTCAATCCAAAAGTACAGTCTCTTAACCCATGTATGTCATCACAATTTCTTATTCTTCTTTACACTAATTTTTCCAAAAATTGCAATAAATGTCAAGATATATTGGTCCAAAAATGAGTCAATAAAAAATAATGCTCCTATCACTTTCACAAGATAAAAATAATCATAAATAATAATAATTAATCTCACCTTTTTTCTTTAGTAAACCAAGTCCTGACATCAACCATATAGTGATAATATCATATGAAATGTAAATTAATAAACATTTACATACTATTGTCCTCCGAATATAATTCAGGTAATTTTAAATATATTTAACACTCTCGTATCATTCCAAATTTATAATACAATAAAAAACAATGATTTGATATTCTCATATATTCAAAATATTTTTTTGAAAAAATATTTACTACTAAAAATTGACTTATTTAATAAATTTTTAGAAATATTATTTAAAAATTAAAATTTTCTTCAATTCAACATAAGCAATATTTAAATTCTAAAATTCTCATCTTATTTTAAACAAATTTACTAATTAAATCAACCAACATAGAGTATTAAACAAATAAATTACTCTATGAACACAGAATTTTTTTAAAAAATTAAATTTTACTAAGATCTTACTAAGTTCATAAATATAGTCATTTACATGACAATATTGAAAAACCTTCCTAATTAATTTCAATGTCAACGTCTAATTAACAACGCAATTAAATTTAATTAGTGCAATATCGTGCAATATCATCTGAACATTCATTGATAATGGTGTTAGAAGATTTTCCATTGGCACATAGAATTTTTACAGTCTCTTAATCCATAAATCCCTCTTGTACATTGTTATTAATATTATAACAATGTAAATTTAATAATGGTATATGAAGATATTAAAAAACAATGTAAATATAAAATTTAAATATTTAAATATTCAAATATTCATATTCAATTCTAATTATTATTATTATAAAAATTATATAAAATTTTCTTAAAATATAAAAAAATTAATAGCCCAAGTAATGATGTACTTCATGTTATTTTCTGTTTATTTTCGTTTTCTAGCTACGAGAATTGAATTCTTATTTGACCTACAACTTTTGGCTACAATATTTCTAGCATGTGACATTTGTTGACCTTTCTTTCTTATTGAGAATTAATAAATTAGGCATAAAATTATTATTCAAAATTCAACTATATACATACTTCTCTACGTAAAAGATAGGAAGTTAAGGAATAAAAAAATTGGTGGATCTCTCTAGTTTGACTTATTACATTAAGAATATCCAATCAAACTCTAATCATGAATATTTTTCATCTTTTATTATTTAAATTATTACAATATCTCAAGATAATAATATTGTAACCTATATTTATTAATAAATGCTAAATCATTCTCAAATATTTTATAAATTTTTACGTCACTCCTCAGTTGTTAATTTCTTTCTAATTTTCAATCTTAGTTGAACTTCAAACTTGTCACCTTTTTTTAATTAAACTCTTCTAACTTAATTGTTTCAGTTTACTACTAAAATTAAGCAAACAATCAAGCCGTATTACTAAGTAATCAAGGAAGCATAGTTAGGTCTATATTCATGCCAAATTTTTTGAACCAAAAGGATAAAACTTAGACCTGAAGACAAAGACATATGATTAATTTATTTAAGTCCATTGCTTATTGTAATTAAAACAAAACTGAGCACAAAATTAAACGTTCTAAGCTTGACTATATTCAACACGAGGAGATTTTTTCTTCAACTGCCAAACTGAAAAATGTTAATGACTACTGACTAATAATGGAAGGAATATGCTTTCATACTATAATTATAAGACTTGGCTTCTATTTATGGTAACACCATAAAGTTTGGCTTATAAAATTCTATGTGACCTTGACTTCCACTTTAAATCACTTTTTTATTCTTTTAATTTCACGAATTCCAATAAAATAAAATAAAAAGATACTTAACATAACTAAATTAAAATAATTATCTTTTAATGTATAAATTAAAGGAACATATATGCAGGTAAGTATGGATAAATATATATGCAAAAAATTGATAATGAATTCAATTAAGATTTGGATCAAAAGTTGGATTAATTTGTTTATAATTGTTTTTCATACATACAATTAATGGAATTATTTTGAAAACATAATTAATTAAGATATATATATATATATATATAATTCTCAAAAGTCAGTAAAAGTCAGCAAATCACATGCTCTCTTTAGAAAAATAGGAATTTTTTTATTAAAAAAAAAAAAAGAAGAACTGCGGGAAGCGAGAACCAAAACATGGAAAGCAGAATTTCAGGATGAAAACGGCAGCATTGACACCAAAAAGCTGAATGCAGCTTTTGTCTACGTGAGAGTTGAAAACATAATGTTTTCTGGAAGTATTTTTATATATGTATGCTATATATCTGTTCATGGGATTGGCCAAACCTATTATTATTGCCGTGATTTTTGGGTCATACGTGCATTCTGAAACTATGGAATTTATTTTCTTACCGTATGCATTACAAGGACATGCATGCATGTTCGAAAAATTTTAAAAATGAAAACATTAAGAACAGAAGAGTTCGATTCCGTGGGGATTTGTGTACCAAAATATGATAAATTCATGCACTAAAATATGATAAATTTAGTTCTGCATTCATGCACCAAAATATTATTGCATAAATAATGAAATCTATCCTTTGTAAAAAAATTCTTACAAAATTAGGTAAATTAAGGTCAAAAACCTTGGTGAATTTATTAACTTCTTAATGTAGTTTTTATAAAATTATAAGAATAATATCTTAAAAATAGTATATTTATGAAGAGAAAATGTATTTTCTACTATTATTTTTTAAAATGAGACAAGTAAAAACATGTTCAATATTGATTTTAAAAATGATTAAAAAACTAAACAAGACCAAGAATCACATGAAAATACATTGTTAAAGAAACCCCGTTCCAATTCAATGAAACTCTCATTTAGCCTGTTTCAAAAATAGAATAGCAATTAAGCAATTAAACGAATTGAGAAACCGATTAAAGTTAAATATAGTTAAGAAATTAAAAAAGCAAAAAAGAAAACAGAAGATAAGAAGAGGCTTGGATCTTGTGAATAAAGCGAATAAACAGTGTCATGTTTTGCTATGTCACGTTAAAGAATATTAATCCTTTTTTTTTTGGCTGGTTTCTCAATTTGTTAGTATATTTAATATTAATAATAATAATATCTCCTTTCTCAAGCTACCATGTACGTGCATTTGTCCTTAATTTGTGTTACTTTTGAGTTCATATTAATATTACTTTTGTACCATATGGTCCCATACTATATTTTAAGATTATATCCGGAATAAGTTATTATAAATATAAATTCGGAATAAGTTACTTGTATACCATATGCTCCCATACTATATTTTAAGATTATATTCGGAATAAGTTACTATAAATATAAATTCGGAATAAGTTACTTGTATACCATATGCTCCCATACTATATTTTAAGATTATATTAGGAATAAGTTACTTTAAATGTAAATTGTGTATTATATACGGTAATTAATTCAGATTGACCATAATTCTATTATCTATGCTAATACCAGCTTTCACTTAAACAAATATATTCTTTGTGATTGGTAATTAATAGATGAGAATATAACAAGAAAATTAAATCTTAACTTTCTATAAATAAATCATAAAAGCATATACATGTTTAAAAATTTTTAAAGATTAATTAAGTTTAGATTAGTACCAAATCTTTTTTGTTATGAATTTGTCTCTAATCTGAATTAGTTTAAGAGTAATATCACTAAATTACATGCTTATGTGATTGGTAGTTATTCATTTTAATTGAAAATAAAATCAAGAAACTAGATACATTTGTAGGAAACATTGAACTTGGAAATACAAAAGCTTAAAGGTAAATTATATAATATACAGTATTAGTAGGTCAAAATATAGTATTTAATTAATAATTAATATAAGCTTGCATAATCCAAAGTCTTAAAAACCATAAATATAAGCCAGCAAGGCCTCAAGCAAGGGTATCTCCGTAAAGTAAACATAAAAAAGTGCTAAAAAGCAAAAATATGCCCACGAAGTTCGGACATATTATACAACAAAAATATGTGGGAAAAGATCAATAATAGCCTTTTGAGATTACATTTTTTCTTATATCATTTAAAAATTATTAAATTTATATACTTTGCATGATTGAAATTAAATTAAACATATATATTAATTACATATATTAAGTTCAATTTCAAGTGTTAAAAATTTATAAATCTAACAATTTTTAAATAATATAAAAATATAAGAATATATGTAATCTTTATGAATTGTCTATCTTTTTTTATAATAAAATTCATATTTTAAAGAAAAAGAGAATTTACTTTTAATTTTTTACTATTATAACCTCGTAATATTTCAAAATTTTTCCTATCTTAATATTACTTTCATTCAAATTTACTTTACTATTCTCATTCAAGTACGTCTAACTATAAATTTTTAATAAAATCCGCCACATTAAATGTTATGTACATAATTATATGATATACAGCACGCAAAGACAAAATTGGCCGTTTCAAAAATAACGGCCGATAACTTCCCCCTCTTTGCTCCTCATGTTGCGGCCTACAAAATTGTCCTTCCACGTTCATATATATATATATATATATATATATAGGAGCAACATCAGTAGTTTTTTTTTTTTTTTTACATAAAATATTATATTAATTATAAACTGTTAGATATAAACACATTCAATAGTTGAGATTGCATCTAATATATGCATTAATTATGTATTAATATCTTAAGAAACTACTGACTATTATAGTCACCTAATTTAGACAATATCCCAACACTACTATCTTCCAATACTAGTATAATAAACACTACCATAATGTAATGATGAAATCCCCTACCCTACATGAATTTCTCAATACTACTGTAATAAATACTACCATAATGTCATGATGTAATCAGGTATGGTAGTTAAAGGACCGATGGGGGTGGTTAACGGCTCTGAAGATAAAACACGTCTATCAATAAAATGTGCATGCATCATGATCGTGAGGATATAAAAATAAATTTGTCCAGAAAATGTGTATACATCATGATTCATGATTCCTGAATCATGAATCGGATTAGTACTCCTATCTCGGCCAACTGTAATAAGCTAACCTTTAGACGTATAGGATCTCCTACCAATTAGCTAGTTTTGGTAAACAAAGTTGATGGGTCTTACTGTTTGAAAGGCCAAACATGCAAACCGCAATAATCGATGTATCATTTGCCTTTCGTTGTTGGTGCAAGCATAAGTAAGGGAACCTACGTGGAAAATGAATTTTATCATTCATTTAGTTAATGCAATATACACATATAAGTATATTTAATACTACACAATTTTTTATATTATCTATACATTAACATGGATATGTATATTAATTATAATAAATTACTCACACAAACTAATCTATTTCACCAATAATCAAGGTTTGAATCCTTAAACATGAAATTCAACTTTCAATTCAAATGTACATATTACCTTTTCTTCTTCTTCAATTAAAAGAAAGTTTGGCCTGGCCTAAAAGATTAATAATTAACCAAAAAAATTTAACAGTAAGGTAAATGGTATATTTAAAGTAGTTGGAAACTAGTCTAAAAATAATAAAGTAATTGTTATTGTTCCTGTTTTTGGACATGTAATTGATTCATTTTCTCAAAAATTATGAGTAAAATTATCTCCAAAAAGAAAAAAAAAAGATCTTATACAATAACAATATTTGTGTAATTATAACCAGCATAAATATAATGTTCATAGCCTTTGCTGTTGGGAGCTGGTTTGCTGCTGCATTTGTTTGCTGCTGCTGGGAGTTGTTCTGCTTCTCCTCTGCTGCTTGCTGTTTATGTGTTACTGTTGCTCTGCTGCTTCTGCCGCTGAGAACTGTTGTTTGGAGTTTTGCTGCTGCCCTGCTTCGGTTACCACTGCTATTGCTGAGTTTGCATTCTGTTTTTGGTTTATGCCAATACTTGCTGTTGGTGCTGTCTTCCCCCTGGTTTCTGCTGGGTTGAAAGTGCAGCCCCACCTTTGTTTTGCTCTGCTGTGTTGCTGATTTTTTATCATCCCACCCGTCCTCCTGCTGCTACTAGTGATTTCTGCATGCTTACTGCTTTTCCTTTGCGGCTGTTACATCATCAAACTGCTGTTCTTGCAGTTGTTTTCTTTTTCGTACTCTTGCCTCCGGGCTTCTCTTATTTCTCATGAATAATATATTATTTTGCATAAAAAAAATAATGTTCATAGCCTTAATTCACGAAGATCAAATAATGTTCATAGCAAGCCTCCAAGGTGTAGACAATTTATCCATCCATTCACAAAGATCAATTTCATAATGAAGAATGTGTAGACAAATTACTATTATTTTATTTCCAGTTACGTTATTTCCTTGTGTTATTATATATGTTGAAAATTAAAACAGAATGTAGAAACGTATCTTTTTCCTTTAAATATTTAAATAAGTTGCTTTACTATTTTTAAGATGGTGGAAAATCACAAAAATATTAAAGATTTCGTCTTTTAAAAATATACGTTTTATCAAGATAAGATATATCTTTTAACTCTTTATTTATTTACAATAATTAATTCATTATCCTAAATAATTAATTTAATTTATTTAAATAAATATAATATATTTATTACATAAATAAATATTAACCATTAATTTTGGGTCTCTAGGCCAACTGGATCATTCCATCATGGGCGCTCCATCTTTCACCTAGCCCAAGTCCAACAATATACAAACCCACTCGTACTGATCCATGTTCTTAATTGTCAAAGTTTGAATCCTCGAACATGAAATTCAGCTATCAAGTTTAGTGTGCAAAATGCCTTTTATTTTTTTCAATTAGAATAAATTAGGTCACATCTAAAAAATTAGCTAAAAGAAAAAATAAATGATATATTTGAAATAGCCAGCAATTAGTCCAAAAATAAGAAAATTAATTGGTATATTTCCCTTCTCAAAACAAAAAAGACTCATTTTTTTCCCACCATATTATCCCTATGTTATATTCAATTACTGCTATTAAATATTGGTGCTATTTAATATATAATGTTTATAGTCTTGAATAACTTAAACAAATTCTTCATAAAAATTATGAGATCCAAACTGACGCATAATACTATCGCATAAATATAATATTAATTAAATAATTTATTGTTAAATTATATTAATTTTATATTTTTATTAAATTAAAATAAAATTATAACGGTGAATTTATTATATATAATCCCTACACAAAACTAACTTGGTAGAGTGAAGGGGAATCAAAACAAAAGAAAACAAATAGAATAAAAATGATAAATTTGGCAAGTTGGCTTGATTTAAAAAATCAAATAAGTCACAATTCTAGATAAGGATTTAGCCATTTGCTTACTTTTCCAATAACATTAACTATTGATAGCATTATGATATGATATAGCCATTTATTTACTTTTTCAATAGAATTAACTATTGATAGCATCGCTGTATGGTATGATATAGCCGTTTACTTACTTTTCTAGTAAGATTAAATATTCATAGCATCGTTGTATTACGACCGTTTACTTACTTTTCCGATAACATTAATTATTAATTGCATCATTATATGATAAGATATAGTCACTTACTTACTTTTCCTGTAGAATTAATTATTGATAGCATTTAAATATAACCATTTACTTACTTTTTCCGTGACATTAAATATTGATAATATCATTATATACTCTTTTTTTGGAATATATAATAAACAAATTAAAAATGGTACAAATTCATTACCATCATTACTGAACGTGAATACAAACTCATTTACCACTTTATTTAAGAAATATTTTTTAAAATGTTTAGTATTAGTTTGTTAATTTAATATTATTTTATAACATAATGTGATTAGACAATTATATAATTTTTTTAATTATAAATTATTTGTACAATTTATCGAAAATTGAGATTTTTGAGTGACCGATTCTTAATTAATTCTAAAGCTGCTAAAAAATATGCATTTAATTTAGATGAAATTGACAAATTATTGGGTAAATTGTGGAGAAATTTAACTTTGCGAAGGTGGTTGGCCACAATTATATAATAATTAATGCATGATGCGTCTATCATTTTCTTCTTGACTTGACATTTCCCCCTTACACGGAAATTGAATGGACAAGTCTATGCACGTAAAAGTCTTGAAGTTTGAATTTTTGTGCTATCAAGTCTCTATTAACTATTAATTTAAACTTTGACAAATAAATCAACTGTCTTCAAGTTTGAAAAGTTGTACTCTTGAGGGAATTTTGTATGAGATCCTTTATATTTGAGCAACTAGGCACTTAGGATCCTAACAATGTTTCCCAAATAGCACTCGGATTAATTTCTAAAATTACTAGGCTCATGGTGATTTTAGTTGGACGGTTAGTAGAAGTTCAAGAAGATGATCATTTTTTAACTATATATATATATAGTTGAAAATTGAATTATTATATATTCTATCTTTTGATAAAATTTTATTGAAAAAGAAACTTTTTTTTTTGGTGTTTAGAATAAATTAACTTATATATATATATATATTATACACACACACGTGTTAGTATAAATAATCAAGCTTTTAAGTTGTAGGCTTTATTTCATAATAAAGAGAATCTTCAATATTTTCTCTCTCATCGTTGCTAATGATCACAAAAAAACCATTTTATATACATACATACACACATACCTACCTACCTACATACATACATACACACACACACACAATTGAATTTGATTCACTAATAGGCAAAGGCCACTAGTAAAGACAAGAAAACAAAATTGTACCTTTTGTATAATAAAACTTATGTAAAGGTACTGTTGTTTAAAACATTTTCATACATGAGAAAATCTAAAGATTCATTCTAGTCACTTAAATGTCAATTGTATTTTACTAAAAGAAGAGGGCTAATGTTATTTATTCTCACACTTTTAAGCTTAAAATTGAGAATACTCTTTTGAAAATTCTATTAAACAATTTCAAATTGAAGGTGGCCAATTAATAGGTTAAATTAAGATTCTCCATTCAATGTTTTGAAGTTGTATGGTAGGAACCTAAGTGACTAAGTTTGAAAATATCAAATAATTCATGCAAAAATTCTTATGTAAATTTCTTTGTTCATCCTGATAATAAAAAAGAAACAAACATACCCTACCCCGCTCCACACTTACATCGCATCACCCAATCTGGGTCGACTTAGAAATTAAATGAATTCAAGATGCCAAGCTGGGTCGACTTCAATGTTAATCAGTATGTATCCTTTATTTATTTTTCCGGTACAGTTTATTATTAATTTTTGCAAAGTTAAATTATTACAACATATCTAATATATTTTTCGTTTCTATAAATTTTTTATTTGTTCTTGTAAAAATATCATACATATAACATAATTATATAATTAATTTTATATATAGCATTAATCTATTATTAATAGTATTATTATATCCATAATTGACCCTGTTGGTTCACAAAATAATTTAACTCATTTATATGTGCATATAATGGATAGGTTTCTTTTAAATGCATATAAGACAGTAATTTTTAATTATTAAATTAATTTAATCTAATAATTCAATTTAAAATAGTATCCAGTACTATTAACCCAATAAGTTATAATATATGAGTAATAACACATACATATACATATGTATGTATGTATTCCAATTTAAGAGAACTTTTTGTAATCTAATAATAAATATGTAATATTATGTGTTTAGATGATAGTATAATAATCCAAGCAATGTATTTGGTTATCATTTTCTTTTCAATCTGACTTGTTCGTATACATTTCTCCTTCAGATGGGCCATTGAATTGACAAGTCTAGTGTAGATGTCTTTACGCATTGACTTATTGACTTAAACCACATTCACTCATTTCGTCATTTCAAATTTTATAAATTTGGCTCTCAGTGTGCCTCAAACCTATAAGAATTTTCACTTTAGCTTATATCAAGTTCTCATAGTGGTTCCCTTCGCTAATTAGTCTTGTCTTTTCGTCTTAGGTTTTTCCGTATCAGGTTCTCAACTTACCTGTATTACATTACTATTCATTGTGTAATCAATGGGGTTATTAGATAATACTATAATAATTTTCTCTCTTCTTTCACTAATCCTAATTCCCTCGTCGCACTTTTCACTTCCTGTTTCATCTGATTTTGTTGAAGAAGCAAATGGTCTTCTCAAATGAAAAACAAGCTTTGATCAAAACAAAAACCATTCTGTTCTGCGTTCATGGACTTTGCACCCTGCTATTAATTCTACCAAAACAAGTGCATGTTCTTGGTTTGGAATTTATTGCAATCAGGTTCGAAGAGTCATCGGTATAAACCTGACAAACACAGGTTTAAAAGGTACACTTCATAACTTTTCCTTCTCGTCATTTCCTCATCTAGCATATCTTGATCTTAGCAATAATGGATTCTTTGGTATCATTCCTCCTCAAATTGGTAACCTTGCAAAACTCAAGTACCTTAATTTAGCAGGCAATCAATTGTCTAGAAAAATACCACTAGAAATTACCCAACTAACCTATTTAAAGTTCCTTTCCATTTTTGATAATCAATTATATGGTTCGATTCCAATAGAGGTAGGAAACTTGAAGTCTCTTTTGAAGCTAGTGTTAGGCATATATTCTCTCACTGGTGTCATTCCTCATTCGATTGGTAATATGAGTAATTTAAAGATTTTATACCTTAGTGACAATGAGCTTACTGGTTTTATTCCTGATGAAATAAGATTTTTGAAGTCCCTTACTGTTTTGAGATTGAGCAATAATCAACTTAGTGGTTCAATTCCTCTTTCTTTAGATAACTTGAGTAATTTGGTTACTCTTCATCTTTATAATAATTCATTTTTTGGTTTTGTACCCCCATTCATAGGTAAATTAAAGTCTCTTTCGAATTTAAGTTTGAGTTACAATCGTCTTAGTGGTGTCATTACTCATTTAATTGTTAATCTGAGTAATTTAAAGACTTTATACCTTAATGACAATGAATTTACTGGTTTTATTCCTAAAGAAATAGGATCTTTGAAGTCTATTATTGATTTGGAATTGAGCAGTAATCAACTTAGTGGTCCAATTCCTCTTTTTTTAGGTAACTTGAGTAACTTGAATACCCTCTATTTTCGTCGTAATTCACTTTTTGGCTCTATACCTCAATTCATAGGTAATTTAAAGTTCCTTTCAAATTTTGCATTAAGTTACAATCATCTTAATGGTTTCATACCTCATTCGATTAGTAATCTGAGTAATTTAAATATTTTATCCCTTGGTGACAATGAGCTTACTGGTTCTATTCCTGAGAAAATAAGATCTTTGAAGTCCCTTGCCACTTTGGGATTGAGTAGTAATCAACTCAGTGGTCTAATTCCTCTTTCTTTAGGTAACTTGAGTAATTTGGCTACTCTGTATCTTTATAATAATTCATTTTTTGGTTCTATACCTCCATTCATAGGTAACTTAAAGTCTCTTTTAGATTTGGAATTGAGTTACAATCATCTTAATGGTTTCATACCTCATTCGATTAGTAATCTGAGTAATTTAAAGATTTTATTCCTTGGTGACAATGAGTTTACTGGTTCTATTCCTGAGAAAATAGGATCTTTGAAGTTCCTTGCCACTTTGGGATTAAGTAGTAATCAACTCAATGGTTCAATTCCTCTTTTTTTAGGTAACTTGAGTAATTTGGCTATCTGTATCTTTATAATAATTCATTTTTTGGTTTTATACCCCTATTCATTGGTAACTTAAAGTCTCTTTTGGATTTACGCTTGAGTTACAATCATTTTAGTGGTGTCATTCCTCATTCAGTTGGTAATCTTAGTAATTTAGAGACTTTGTACCTTAATGATAATGAGCTTATTGGTTTTATTCCTAAAGAAATAGGATCTCTAAAATCCATTGTTGATTTGGAATTGAGCAATAATCAATTCAGTGGTCCAATTCCTCTTTCTTTAGGTAACTTGAGTCACTTGAGCACCCTGTATCTTCAAATTAATTCACTTTTCGGTTCCATACCTCAATTTTTGGGTAACTTAAAGTCTTTTTTAGATTTAGAATTAAGTGACAATCATCTTAGTGGCATCATTCCTCGTTCAATTGGTAATTTGAGTAAATTAGGGGCTTTATACATTAATGACAATGAGCTTATTGGTTTTATTCCTAATGAAATAGGATCTTTGAAATCCCTTATTTATTTAGAATTAAAGAATAATCAACTCAATGGTTCAATCCCTTTTTCTTTAGGTAACTTGAGTAAGTTGACTACCTTATATCTTTTTAATAATTCACTTTTTGGTTCCATACCTCCATTTATAGGTAATTTAAAGTCTCTTTTGGATTTAAAATTGAGTGCCAATTATCTTACTGCTGCCATTCCTCATTCAATGGGTAATTTAAGTAATTTAAGAGTTTTACACATTTCTAACAATGAGCTTACTGGTTCTATTCCACGAGAACTCGAAAAGTTGTCTACTTTAATTAAGCTCGATTTTAAAGAAAATCAACTCTCTGGGCAGCTACCGCAAGCACTTGGCCTCCTTACTGAACTTGAGTACCTCGACTTGTCTGCAAATATATTGAGAGATTTGATCCCAAAAAGTGTAGGCAACTTGTTGAAATTGCACTACTTGAACTTGAGCAACAACCAATTTAGCCAAGAAATTCCAGTTGAATTCGCGAAGTTGGTTCATCTTTCAGAGTTAGATTTAAGTCATAACTGTTTAACAGGCGAGATACCACCTCAAATATGCAATTTGGAAAGTACGGAGAATTTTAATCTTTCCCATAATAACTTCTCTGGTTTAATTCCAAGATGTTTTGAAGGAATGCATGGCCTATCAATGATTGACATATCTTATAATAACTTGCAAGATCCTATTCCTAATAGTAGCGCATTCCGAGATGCTCCGATTGAAGCATTACAAGGCAATAAAGGGTTGTATGGTAATGTTAAAGGATTGTCATCTTGCATACCTTTAACTTCACACAAACAATCTTCAAAGAAAAAAAGGCTTTTAATTACCCTTTTTGTTTTTGGAGCAATTTCTGTTTCAATTGTGGTAATTGCAATATTCTTTTTTAGAAAAAGGAAAAAGTGTTCAAAAGAACAAGAAAACAACTGTGTGACCAACCCAGGATTGCGTTCGATATTGACTTTCGATGGGAAAATCATGTACGAAGAAATTGTTACAACCACAAATAATTTTGATGATGAATATTGCATTGGAAAAGGTGGACAGGCAAGTGTTTACAAGGCTAAGCTTCCATCTGGAGATATCATGGCAGTTAAGAAATTTTACTCACCACTTCTAGATGGGATTGCAAATCAACAAGAATTCTTGAATGAAATTAAGGCATTGACAGAGATTAGGCATCGAAACATCGTGAAGTTTCATGGCTTTTATTCACATCCGCAACACTCTTTTCTAGTTTATGGATATCTTGAACGAGGAAGCTTGGCTGCAATCTTGAGCAACGATGCAACAGCAAATGAATTTGGTTGGAAAATGAGAATGAATGTGATAAAAGGTGTAGCAAATGCCTTGTCCTACTTGCACCATGATTGTTTCCCACCAATTGTCCACCGAGATTTATCAAGTAATAATGTGTTGTTGGATATGGAATATGTGGCCCATGTTTCAGATTTTGGAATTGCCAAATTTCTTAATCCAGACTCCTCCAATTTGACTACACTTGCTGGCACACTTGGATATATTGCACCAGGTATGTGTTATTTACTTATTGTGATACATATTATTAATTTAAAGTCTTCCATAAAGCATTCATGATCATGTTTATCTTTTAACTTGCAGAACTTGCTTATACATTGAAAGTTACACCACAATGCGATATCTACAGTTTTGGAGTGTTAACATTAGAAGTAATCGAAGGAAAGCATCCAAGAGATTTCCTTTCTTCAATTTCGTCTTCCAACATGATTATAGCACTTGATGAGATGTTAGACACTCGGCTTCCACACCCATCGCTCGACATGCAACCCAAGCTGATGTCGGTCATGGAAGTTGCCTTTCTGTGCCTAGACAAGAGACCAGAATGTAGACCAACTATGCAGAAAGTCAGTCAACTATTATGCATGTAAATTTGCTAAGTCTTTTTCAATTACAATGTAAATTCTTTTTCAAATATTAACTGCAATATTAAAAAGTCTTTTCATTCTCAAATTTGTTGAAAATGACAAATTGAATTTATTTACCGTCCTGAGTTTTATCTATATTTAATAATTTTCAGTATTTTCTGTAGAATATTTGTTAACCTCGTTCTCAATACATAGATCGTTAAAATCGAAGGTGCAAAATAGAAATTATAAATTCAAACATCATTTGCTTATTGATTCAACAGAGAAATCACATATGCTTTTGTGTATTTACTTTCAAGTGTCATTAATTTAACGCAAATTACTCTGGGCTTGTGATCGTCAATATTTATTACTTAAAAAATTAACAGAAAATATGTAATCATATATCAAACCAAATTATGATCACTGTACTGCACAAATAAAGTATGTAGGACCGTTTATTACACCACATTATTATTTGGGAACTCGCAAAAAAAAAAAAATTCACTGTACTGCACTGTAATAATTTAAAAAAAATCGCTTGTTAATTATCTTAAATAAAATTTTACAATAAATTATTCAGCTAAATAGTTGTTTGCAATGCTGAAATATTCAGCTCTTGTACTATAGTTTATTGGAGAATTTTAAAATAAAAATAACATTGTAGTCATCAAACAAAAGTAGTAGTTGTTGCTTGGGCCTGTAATTCTGCGATTTGTTGGGCTAGCTTGGAGCTCGGGTCTGCAATCGAATTAATGTAAAACAAGCCGAAAATTTGTTCTTTATTTTTCTTTTTGGAAATTTATTCTTGAATAAATAATTTTATTACCTTTATGATATATTCAGATGTTGTATCTTCGAAGTTTCTGCAGTTACCAGAAAAATATGTTAGTTATGGTAACAGTGCACACATAAACCTCGACCTTAAAAGTAACCAAATTTGAATCTATAAAAATTTATCAACTCAAAATATAAGATATAAGTATAAAAAAGTTTATAAGCAAACAAAAAATACTAAACATTCATTGAAAATAAATTATTGTTTAGCTATTAATTAAAGTTGGTTACAGAAAATTGGATTATTTGGCTATTAAAAATTGATTACAGTAAATCCAAATCGGGTATATATAATGAAACTATAATTTCTTTGAAAATACCATTTAAATGTTTCAGTTTGGAAGTTACGAATTTTCACATCTTTACCTTCTTTCGTGCATCTATGACTCTCCTAATAATCATCTGTAAAAAAAATACATTCAGATTTACAGCTAAAATTTATAGAAGCTTTAATAGATACAGAAAGAATTATGATACAAAACTATTTTTGTTATAACCAGCATTAATATAATGTTCATAGTCTTAACTCACAAAGATAAATTTTTATACAAAGTATGAGATATAAATTAATATAGTATTATTATATAAACTTATTATACATCATAAATATTTATTTTCATCTATTGATTGATTTTATATTTTTATTAAAGCAGTATTATCCGAATTGGTAGAGCGAAAGGCCAGTAGTCGCTAACCCATCACCTCCTTTTCCAAGGCCTTCCTCAGAGATTATATTATCTCCACTTCTACTGCCCTTTGTGTTATTATATACATACATAAAATAAATCTATTATATAAACTCGCTCATACTAATCCTTTTTACTTATAGAACTTAACCACTCCACAACTACACCAACCCCATACGCACAAACGCACAAGCAGCCTTGACTTAAAAATTAAATGAAATCAAGATGCATAAAAAACAAAACAAAACAATAGAAGAAAGAAAAAGACATCACCCCTACCTCCACTCCATAGCTACACCACTTTATGCACACGCACAAACAAACAAGCTGCCTTGACTTAGAAATTAAATGAAGTCAAGATGCATACAAAACAAAACAAAACAGCATAAGAAAGAAAAAAGACATCGCCTCCGCCTCCACTCCATAGCTACACCACCCCAGACACTTGCGCAAATAAACAAGCTGCCTTGACTTAGAAATTAAATGAAGTCAAGATGCATACAAAACAAAACAAAACAGCATAAGAAAGAAAAAAGACATCGCCCCTGCCTCCACTCCATAGCTACACCACCCCAGACACTTGCGCAAATAAACAAGCTGCCTTGACTTAGAAATTAAAGAAGTCAAGATGCTAAGCCGGCTTGACTTTAGAGGCCTAATCGACTTCAAGTTAATCAATGTTCTTTTTTATTTATGGTAATATTATAAATAAAAATTCTTATTAAGTTTATATAATTTTTTTATATTATTTTAATCATTAATTTAGTTAGTGAAAAAAACAGGCATATACATGCAGTTAACTTTATATAAATTTTTGTATTATTTATATATTCTTTTTGAAATAATTGAGATTATATCTCGTATATATATATATATATTAATCATATATTAATTATATATATGAATTAGATTTAATCTCAATCATTGAAGAACTATAAATCAATAGGTGATAAGGTATTAAAAAAAATTAGGGGAGTGATTAGATAATTAGGAGTATTGGACATGCTCCCTTATCTATTGTTAAACAAATGTATTATAAAAAAACTAAAATTTATTCAAATTAATTATTACTGTCATTGGTGAATCGTGAATATAACACTATTTACCATTTGATTTAAAAAACATTTTGTAAAATGTTTAGTGTAAGTTTTTTAACTTAATAAAACAGTATATAATATTATGTGAATTATATAGGCAATTATATCTATCATTTTCTTTTTGAACATACCTTTCGCCTAGCAGCGGAGAATTGAATTAAAAGGTCTACGTACGTTAGAGTTCTTGAAGTTTGGCTATTTGCAATCAAGTCCCTATTAAATGTTAATTTAAACTTTGACAAATAAATCAACTTCTTTCTAGTTTAAAAAGGAAATTTGGTGTGAGATCAATTTTGTATAATAAGACTTACAATGTAAGTGTATAGTTGTTAGTTCATACATGAAAAAGTACAATACTTTACACACACGACACATCGCAAAAGACCAGAGCTAATATTATTTATTCTCAAACGTTAAGCCTAGTACTGTGAATACTCTTTTCAAAATTCTATAAAGCAAATTCAAGTTAATGCTGGACAATTAGATAGGTTAAATTAAGAAACTCTTTGCTATATATGTTCTGAAGTGGTACATGGTAGGCACCTAAGTGACTATGTTAATCTAATAGCATTCTCTTTTGTTTCTCAAATCCTATTTCCCTCGTTGAATTTTTTACTTCATGTTTCTTCTAATTCTGCTAAAGAAGAAAATGCCTTTCTCAAATAGAAAACAAGCTTTGACCAAAACCAAAACCATTCTCTTCAGTGCTCATGGACTCTTCATCCCGCTATTAATTCCACCAAAATCAGCACCTGTTATTGGTTTGGAATTTATTGCAATCAAGTTGGAAGAGTCATCGCTATAAACCTACAAGCGCAGGTTTTAAAAGTACACTTCAAAACTTCTCATTCTCATCATTTTCTCATCTTGTGTATCTTAATAGCAGCAGCAATGGATTCTTTGGTATCAGTTCACCTTAAATAAGTAGTCTTATGAAACTCAAATACCTTGATTTATCAACCAATCAATTGTCTGGAAAATATCGCTAGAAATTGCCCAGTTAACTTTTCTAACTTTACATTTATGATAATCAATTATATAGCTCAATTCTGCGAGAGGTAGGAAATTAGAAGTCTCTGGGCTAGCATTAGGAACAAACTCTCTTGTTGGCATTATTCCTCGTTTATTGGTAATATAAGTAATTTAGGGACTTTATACCTTCATCACGATGAGGTTACTAGTTTTCTTCTTGAAGAAATAGGATCTTTAAAGTCCTTTGTTGATTTGAAACTAAACAATAATTAACTCATTAGTACAATCCCTCCTTGTTTGGTAACTTAATTAAGTAACTTAGCTACCCTGTATCTTTATAAAAATTCACTTTTTGATTCCATACCTCCATTTATAGGTAACTTAAAATCTCTTTCAAATTTAGATTTGGGTGAAAATCATTTTAGTGATGCCATTCCTCGTTCAATTGATAATTTGAGTATTTTAGGGACTTTAGACCTTTCTCACAATGACCTTACGGGTTTTATTATGACGAAATAGGATCTTTAAAGTCCCTTTTAATTTGGAATTGAGCAATAATCAACTCAGAGGTACAATCCCTCCTTTTTTAGATAACTTAAATAACTTGACTACCTTGGATCTTTATAAAAATTCACTTTTTGGTCCATACCTTTATTAATGGGTAACTTAAAGTCTCTTTTAGATTTAAAATTAAGTGAAAATCGTCAGTCGTGTCATTCCTCATTCAATTGATAATCTGAATAATTTAAGAACTTTATACCTTTATCACAATAAACTTACTGGTTTTATACCTTTATCACAATAAACTTACTGGTTTTATTCATGATAAAATAGGATATTTAAAGTCCTCTATTGATTTAGAATTGAGCAATAATCAACTTAGTGGTACTATTCCTGACGAAATAGAGAACTTAAAATTTCTTGAAGATTTAGATTTAACCCAGAACAAGTTTACAGGTTCTATTCCTTCAATTATTGGTAATTTGAGCAACTTGAGAGCTCTACACCTCATTAATAATCTAGTTTCTAGTTCCATTCCTTTACAAATAGGAAAGCTTTTGTGGGGTTTCCTTAGATTAGGTAATAAGAAGTTTACTAGTTATTTGCCTAATAATATTTGCCGAAGTGGAACACCAAAGTGCTTTACTATTGGTAATAACCATTTTGTTGGTTGAATCCCTGAAGATTTAAGAAATTGCAGAAGCCTAATCAGATTACGTCTACAACAAAACCATTTGATTGGAAACATTTCTGAAGATTTTGGCATGTATTCAAATTTGAATTTCCTATATTTCAGTAACAATGTTTTTGGTGCAATTTATTCTGTTTGGGAAAATTTTCCAAGATTAGAGACTTTAAATGCTTCAATCAATAATATCACTTGAAGCATAACATCTAAGATTTGAAATTCATCTACTACATGTACTTAATCTTTCTTCAAATCATATAGTACAAAAAATTTTAGTAGAATGCAGAAAGTTATCTTCTCTAAACAAGCTCATTTTTAGAGAAAATCAACTTCCTAGGCATCTACCTCGAGCACTTGGCCTTCTCACCAAACTTGAATACCTGACTTGTCTACAAATATATTGAGAGACTCGATTCTATAAAGTTTAGGCTATTTGTCAAAATTGTACTACTTGAACTTCTGTAACAATCAGTTTGCCCAAGAAATTCCCATTAAGTTGGAGAAGTTGGTTCATCTTTTAAAGTTAGATTTGAGTCATAATTTTTTGATAGGAGAGATACTGCCTCAAATATACAATTTAGAGAGTCTATAGAATTTGAATCTTTGCCATAACAACTTCTCTGGTTTAATTCCAAGAAGCTTTAAAAGAATGCATAGCCTATTAAGGATTGACATATCCTATAATAACTTATAAGGTTTTATTCCTAATAGCAAAGCATTTTGAGATGCTTCGATGGAAGCATTACAAGGCAACAAAGGGTTGTGTGGTAATTTTAAAGGACTACAATCTTGCATCAATTCTCAAGAAAAAAACGCTTTTAATTGTCTTTTTTGTTTTAGGAGCAATTTGTGTTTCAATTGTAGTAATTGTAGTATTCTTTTTCAAAACAAGGCAAAAGTGCTAAAAAGAACAAAAAGGTAATTACAGAAATAACCTAGGATTGTGATCGATATTGACTTTTGAATAGAAAATCATGTACAAGAAAATTGTTACAACCATAAATGATTTTAACAGTGAGTATTGCATCGGAAAGATTGGACAAGTGTTTACAAGGCAAAGCTACCATGTGGAGATATCATAATCGGTTAAGAAATTTCACTCACCACTTCCGAATGAGATTGCAGATCAACAAGAATTTTTGAATGAAATTAAGGCTTTGACAGAGATTTGACATTGAAATATTGTGATGTTTCATGGTTTTTGTTCACATCCCCAAGTCTCTTTTCTAGTTCATGAATATCTTGAACAATGAAGCTTGGCCACAAAAATGAAGCTTAGCCACAATCTTGAGCAATGATGCAACATTAATTGAATTTGGTTGGAAAATAAGAACGAGTGTAATAAATGTGCAGCTGATGCCTTGTCTTACTTGCACCATACTAATTGTCCACTGAGATATATCAAGCAATAATGTATTATTGGATGTGGAATATGTGGTTCATGTTTCATATTTTGAACTTTCAAATTTCTTAATCAAGACTCCTCTAATTTGACTAAACTTGCTGTTACCTATGGATATGTTGCACGAGGTATGCGTTATTTACTCACTGTGACATTTTTACTGTAACGTCTTCACAAAACATTCATTATCATGTTCATCTTTCAACTTGCAGAACTTGCTTACACAATAAAGGTAACCGAACAAAGCAATACCTACACTTTTGGAGTGTTGGCATTGGAAGTAATCAAGGGAAAGAATCCAGGAGATTTTCTTTATTCAAATTCATCTTCCACCATGAACATAATACTTGACGAGATGTTGGACACTCATCGTACACACCCATCGCTCGACATTTTAGGCAAACTGATGTCAATAATGGAAGTTGCCTTTCTATGCATTGATAAAGGACCAGAATGTGGGCCTACTATGCAAGAAGTCAGTCAACTATTATACATGTAAATTTGCTATGTCTTTTTCATTTATAATGTAAATTCTTTTTCAACTATTAATTGCAATGTTAAAAAGTCTTATTTTCATTCTCGAATTTATTAAAAATGGCAAATTGAATTTCTTTACCATTCTCGGTTTCATTTTTATTTAATATTTTTCAATATTTTCTCCAGAATATTTACTGATACCTTTTGCTTAGTTTTAATTAATAAGTTCCTAACCTCATCCTCAATACATAGATCATTAAAACGGAAGGAGCAAACTAGAAATTACAAATTTAAACATCATTTGCTTATTCAACATAGAAATCGCATATGTTTTTATTCATTTATTTTCAAGGGTCGTCGTAATTGCAATTGACCTGTCAGTCTACTAGTTAATTTAACCTATATTCATCAGTGGCTTGTGATCGTCAATATTTATTACATAAATTAACAAAAAAAAATATATAATTATGCCTCGAACCACGTTATAATCAAATTTGTTATTGGGCCTTTAGCTCTGCCTGTGCCTTGAGCTCGCTTGGAGTTTGGCACTGTAACGAAATTTGTAAGACAACCCAAATTCATTCAGAGATCTTATTAATTTTTATCACAATCATTTGCAAGAAATTCTGTGTTCTCTAAACGTCATATCGACTTCACTTGTTATTTAAATAATTTTTTTAATCTAATATCGTCAAAACTCTCGTTTCTGTGATCAGTATTATATATGTAATTAATAATCATAATCATCATTAAGAACAAGCCTGTGCATTGTTATTAGGTGTTCTTTATTAAATTAGCATTATTAGAAGGTATTTGACTCAATCTAAAACTGAATAGATCCATGTAGATATGGGTTAAAAAAAAAAATCAGATTGCGTATGTTGTGAATCTAAATTTTATTATATGTTCGAGTTCCATTAAATAAAGTATGTAGGACACGTTTGTTACACAATTGATAATTATCTTAAATAAAATATCACAATAAATTATTCATCCAAATTGTTGTTTGCAGTTGTGAAATATTCAGTTCTCGCACTATAATTTATAGAAGAATTGCTAAATAAAAACAATATTGTAGTCAGCAAACAACAATGGTAGTTTTTGCTTGGGCCTGTGGTTCTGCCATTCACTGGGCGAGCCTGGAGCTCGGCTCTGCAGTCGAATTAATGTGTAAAACAAACCAAAAAGTTATTCTCCAATAAACAATTTATTATTCACAATATTTTGTGCAATTTTATTATTTTTATAATTTATTCAGACGTTGTATCTTTGAAGTTTTTGCCAGTATGACAAAAATATGTAAGTTATTGTAACGGTGGACATATAAGCCTAGACCTTAAAAGTAAGCAAATTTGAATCTATAAAATTTATCAACTCAACATATAAGATATAAATATAAAAAATTTATAAGCAAATAAATACAAAACATTCATTGAAAATAAATTATTGGTTAGCTATTAATTAAAGTTGGTTACAGAAAATCCGATTATTTAGCTATTAAAAATTGATTACACTAAATCCAAATTGGGTATATATAATTAAACAATAATCTCTTTGAAAATGCCGTTTAAATGTTTCAGTTTGTAAGCTACAAATTCTCACATCTTTACCTTCTTCCTGCATCCATGACTCTCCTGTAATCATTCATCTATAAAATCATTTACAAATTCTCACATTCAGATTTACAGCTTTAATAGATACACAAAGAATTATGAGACAAAAAGAAAGCTTTATTGACCTCAAAAACTTGGAAACTATAAGTTCGATACTTGCAAAATCAAATTTTTGTCATGCACATCAACCAATTAATTTATTATTATTATTATTATTATTATTATAATCTGAATTTATTCCACAGCTCTAAACTAGATAACACGTTAAAAGACTATTGTCTATTATAGTCCATGTTTTGTCACCTGATTTACACTGTATATCTCGTAATACTACTATAACAAATATTACCATCATGTAATGATATCCCCCACACTACGATTTCTAAAACTAGAGTAATAAATACTACCATTATATAAAACATATTTATCTGATAAATTTCACATTATTTATTCATTAAAAACTATATGTACACCAATTATGATATATTAGTCACTCGTTTTAATTTATTTTATTAATAAGTAAAGTTAATTTGAATCCTTAAGGGTTAAATTCTAGTGTATATATTACCTCTTTTTTTCGTCTATTTCAATCAAAAGAAAGTTTGGTCCACTCTAAAAACTTAAAAGGAATTGTTATTTTTCCCGTTTATTGAAATATAAATATCTTATTTTCTCAAAAAATTATCCATACTATAAGATTATCCCCAAAGAAAAAAATCTTATGTAAAAACTAATCTACCCTATTATCTAATAATAAGTTTATTGTTATCAAATATTTTTCTTATAACCAGCATAAATATAATGTTCATAGTTTTAATTCACAAAAATAAAAATTTTTATACAGATTAGGAGATGTAAATTGATATAATATTATTATATAAACCTATTATACATCAAAATTATTTATTTTCGTTAATTGATTGATTTAATACATTTATTGAAATAATATTATCTGTATTGGTAGAGCGAATGGCCAATAGTTGCTAACCCACCACCATATAAATTTCCTCATATATCCATCGGGAATCGAATCAAATCAAAACAAAACTGAGAAGACAGAAACACATCCCAGGAATGACCACCCCATTTTGCAAGTAGCTTGACTTAGAAAGTTATTTAAGTCTACATCAAAGGGCTCCACGATTGAATTAAACCAGAGCTATTCGTTTATTTATCCAGCATCAGTTATTATTAATAGCATCATTGTATTTATCTGTTGACTAAATGTGTAACAAGCAAATTAAAAATTGCACAAATTCATTATTGATTGGCGAATGTAATTTATTTGATTTTTTGTCTTTGCTTTTGAGCTTAATTTCTTTTGTAATTATTCCTTCTCTTTTAGAAACACACCTCTCCAAGGCCTTCCTCAGAGCTTATTTTATTTCCACTTCTGCTATCCCATCGTGTTATTATATGCTCGCATAAAATAAATCTATTGTATAAACTCATGCTAATCCATTTTACTAATAGTTAAGGTTTGAATCCTCGAACTCGGAATTTTAGCTATCAAGTCTAGTTGGCAAAATGCCTTTTTTTTTAAATAAAATAAATCGGGTCAGAACTAAAATTAAGATGGATAGTTAGCAAAAAGAAAAAATAAATAAATAACATATTTGAAATAGTCAGCAATTAGCCCAAAAAGAAAATAGTTGAAATTGATAATCATAATCATCGTTAAGAACAGGCTTGTGCATTATTATTAGGTGTTATTTATTAAATTAGCAAAATTAGAAGTTTTATGACTCAATCTAAAACTGAATAGATCCATTTACAAATAGGTGAAAAAAAAATCAGATTACATTTTTTTTATTTAAAATAAATCATGTCAGAACTAAAAAATTAATACTTAGCAAAAAGAAAAAATAAATAGCATATTTGAAATAGTCAGCAATTAGCCCAAAAAGAAGAAAAATAATTGATAAATTTCCGGTTTATTAAAATGGAAAAGATTCATTTCTTTCCCTAGTCGACCATATTATTCTTACATTTTATTCAGTTATTGTTATTAAATATTTATGTTAGTCCATATATAACGTTTATAATCTTAATTAACTTAGACAAATTCTTCATAAATTATGAGATACAAATTAATATAACAGTACTATCATATAAATGTAATATTAATTAAATTATTTATTTTTAAATTACATTAATTTTATATTTTTTTAAAAAATAATATATCATGCCACTGGATTAATACATAATCCCCACACAAAACCAGCCTTTGTTGAATTGGTAGATTAGTTTTGTATAATAAGACTTCCAATGTAAGGGTATAGTTGACTTTAAAGGGCTCCACAATTTTAAGTTAACCAATGTCCATCGGAATTCAATAAGAAAAATCATTACCCTACCCCCACTCCACATCTAGACTACTCCATGCGCACAAACGTACAAGCAGTCTTGACTTGGAAATTAAATGAAGTCTAAGATGCTAAGCTGGCTTGACTTTAGAGGCCTCCTCTACTTCAATACCCTTTAATTTTTAGAGCACATATGTTGATCTTTACTTTATTATCAGAATGATATTTACATCCTCACTTTAAAAATAATAATTAAATATATTTTTTTTTGTTAATTTTTTTATTAAAATTAATTATTAACTCATGTTAATTACTTCAATAACAAAAATACCCCTTCACTTTTATTTAACCAATATAATAATATAAATATTTTTTTTTAATTATTTTTAATTATTTTTTTAGTTAAATAAATTAGTCGCATAAAAGCAGCTTTATTTCAACTAAAAGATTAAAAATTTAATTTATTTTCAATTCTTTTTTATTTAAAGTTTCCATCTATCTTTTTTTTTATTTTTTTTTTTTTTAAAGTTTTCATCTTTTTTCAACTTTTTATTTTTTCCGTAATTGAAATAACACTTACATATTAGAAAATAATAATCATAAATTCACCAAGTGACAAGGAAAATAATTAAACAATATAAAATAATTAAAAATAACGATATTTATGTTTAAAGTGAAATTTTTCTATATATATTCAATTTCTTGTCAACAAATACCACTATTTTTAATTATTTTTTATGTTGTTTGACTTCTTTTTTGTCACTTATTGAATTTATAATTATTTTTTGCTAATATATGAGTGTTGTTTCAATTATAAATTAGGGTAAAAAATGAAAAATAAAAATTAAATAAAAGTATATAAACTTTAAAGTCAAAAATCCCCAAAAAAAAAGAAAGGTGAAAATTTTAAGATAAAACTAAAAAATAGAATTGAAAAGAAATTAAACATTTAATTTTTAATTGAAATTAAATTGTCTTCATATAACTAATTCATTTAACTAAAAAAATCAACTAAAAATTATAAAAAATGGTATTTATGTCATTATATTAATCAAATAAGGGTCAAAAGGGTATTTTTGTTATTGAACCAATCAACATAAGTCGATAGTTAATTTTAACAGAAAAATTGACAGAAAAGGCTTGTTTAACAATTATTTACAAAAAGGGGTTGCAAATGTCATTCAACCAATAAAGTGAGGGTTCAGATGTCATTCGTCCATTTTTATAATAATATTGCCGATTAAAATTCTTATTAAATTTATATGATTCTTATATTATTTTATCATTGATTTAGTTGTCAAAAATACAAGCATATATATGTATTTAATTTTATATAATTTTTTATACTATTTATATATTTTTTCAATAAATAGTTGATATTATATCTTATATGTGCATTAATTATATTAAATATATATGTAAACTAAATTTAATCTTAACTATTAAAAAATATAAATTTAATGGTTGAAAAAGATATAAGAAATTGTTAATTATTGTCATCTTTATAATTAATTAAATTTAATTTAAATATATGTGTGATAAAATTTAATTAAATGAATGCATAAGTGATGTGAAACGTTTAAGTTAGCTAAAATTTTCTCTCAACTCATGTGTTAATTTTGGTTGTTTTCAAAATAACCGTGGATTACTTGTAACCTCCCTTTTCTTGGCAGCCTATAAAATTGCTCTTCCGTATTCATGAAATTGCAGCATTATTTTAACAATCATTCTAATATTTTATCAATAATTAAGTTTTGAATCCTCGAATGAAATTCAGCTTTCAAGTCTAGTGTACAGATTACCTTTTTTCTCTTTTTCAATCAAAAGAAGTTTGGCCTGGCCTTAAAAATTAGTAATTAACGATAAAAATTAACAGTAAAGCAAATGATATATTTGAGGTACCTAGTAGAAATTAGTCCCGAAATAAGGAAGGCAATTAATATTTCTTTCGTTTATTGAAATGCAAATGACTCATTTTCTCAAAATTATCCTTATTATAAAAAATCATCTCTAAACAAAGAAAAAAAAATCTTATATACGAAGTAATCCACACTCCGTTACCTTAGTAAGTTTATTATTATTAAATATTTGTGTCATAACATAAATGTTTATAGAATTCACAGAGATTATTATTTTTAACAAAATTGTGGGATATAAATTAATATAATATTATTTATTTAATTTTTATTAATTAATTGATTTTTATATTTTCATTGAAACAATATTATCTAAAACTGTAGAGCGAAAGGCTAGTAGTTGATAACCCATCACCATATATATTTTCTTGGCCATCGGCAATCAAGACAAATTTTACAAGCTGGCTTGATTTAGAAAGTTGGATCAGTCAAAGTTTTAGATAAGCATATAGCAATCGAAAATCTACGTCAGAGAGCTTCAAGACTTAAATTTAATTAGAGCCATTTACTTATTTTTCTAGTAGCAGTTACTATTGATGATCTATTTTTCAAATGTATTATAAACAAATTAAAAATATTTCAAATATATTATTATTATTGGTGAACACGAATGTAAACCCATTTAGCACTTTATTTAAGAAATATTTTTTAAAATGTTTAGTGTTAGTTATTTAATTTAGTAAAATAATATTCAATATTATCTGAGTTATGTAGGCAATTATATCTATCATTTTCGTTTTGATCTGACTTTTCCCCCTAAACGGAGAATTGAATTGACAAGTCTACGTACCCAGGAGGTCTTAAAGTTTGGCTGTTCGCAATCAAGTCCCTATTAAATGTTAATTTAAACTTCGACAAATAAATTAACTTCTTTCCTGTTTAGAAAGGGAATTTTATATGAGATCAGTTTTATATAATAAGACTTACAATATAAGGGTGTCGTTGCCAGTTCATACATGAAAAAGTTCAATTTTTTAATCTAATATAATTGTCAAATATATATATATATATATATATGCATGCGTGCAAGCACAAACCTCTCACCCCCCAAGACCAGAGCTAATGTTATTTATTCTCAGACATTAAGCTTAGTACTGTAAATACTCTTTCAAAAATTCTAGTAATCAAATTAAAGTTGATGGTCTCCAATTTCTACAGGTTAAATTAAGAAACTACTTGCTATGTTTTGAGGTGGTAGGGACCGAAGTGACTATGTATGGAAATATCAAATATTTCTTGCAAATATTCTTATTAAAATATAAAAAATTTCCCTTGTCCATCGGGATTCATTACAAAACAAAACACAAGAACAACAGAAAGAAAAAAAAAAACATTACCCTAACCCCACTTCAAGGCTACACACCCCATACGGACAAACACACAAGCTGGCTTGACTTAGAAATTAAATGAATTCGAGATGTTACGCTGGCCTCCACGACTTCAAGTCAGTCAATATCCTTTATTTATTTATTTATTTAATGCTATTCTCTAAATATTATAGTTCCTACTATTATAACAAAAAGGAAGAAGCTACAATAGAGCAACCCACGACAAACCAACACAAGCAATTTCACTAACAAACCAACTCAAACAATTTCACTAGCAAACCAACTCAAGCAATTTCATCAACACCCATATTACAGTAAAGCCAACAGCAAATTCAATAGCAACAAAACCCAACTATCATTTACAAAATCCAACAAAACTTAGCAGCGAATTCAATCAATTTTCATAAATTCAAGACTATAAATGGATTCGTATAACACCGACTACCAAAACTCAAGCAATTTTGCTATTAAAATCCATCGAAATCATCAAAAATAGATGAAAACAACTACACACTAAATAATCGATTCACTAGCAATAATCGAGTCTGATGTCTCACCATTAAACACAATTGAGAGTTGAGTTATTGTTGGTCAAAACCCACACATTACCATCTTCAATCATCTTTTGGAGCACTCTCGATCGAAGCAGAATCTTGAATTTTATATTTTGGTTTTTTAGAGCAAATATTATGCTATTGTTTGGAGAAGACGAACAAAAATAAAAACTCTAAGTGTCAATTTCTATATTTGTCCTTGATTTTTAACACCTTATAACTCTTTCATAATAGTAGTAGGGATAGTAATGGGACATATTTTTTCTGGCTGGGGCCAACCCATCCCCATTTTTAACTTGCCCAACTTATTCCTATTTGATACCGTTTGACTAAGCTATAGTACGCTACAATACCAACTATAATAAGCCATAGTAGCTAACTTGAATTACAAGGTCTTGCTACAACATTAGATAAAGTTTTTTGAGCCAGCTATAGTGTTGATCTACTAGCTAAAGTGGATTAATTTTTTGAGCAGCTACAGTCTTTTGCTACAGGATTTTTAAATTAAGCAGGGTAGGGCAGGGTAGAACATATAATCTCTAAACTGCTCTAATTTTTAAATGGGTTGAATTTTTAGACCCCAAACTTGCCCGATTTTCAAATGAATTAGATTTTTAAGGGTAAGCCAAGGAATTTTTGCCAGGATGAATGGATTAAAATGTTAAAATTTATTAAACTATGTGTGAATTTGTTGTTTAGTCAAAATTTAGGGACTAAAATGTTGTTCCTGATTAATATTTATGCATTATTAAGATTGATTGTTCTTTTTGTTTATTAATTATTGAATATCACTCGAGTACATTTATTTATTTTGGGAAGAGTATATATTTAAACAAAATCTTGGTGTATTCAAATCAAGTTGATAAATATAATCTTGTTCAATTCATATTAAGAGAGAATTTTGACCTTGAATTAAATAACCAATGTATTATAAATAAGAGGCAACAGTTATGCCATCCAACTTAACTACTGTTTATATTATATAGTGCACCTTGACACAGTATGATTATGTTATAATTAAAAGTTAGGATTCTCTGCTAATCTAAATTCATCTAATTTCTTAAACGTTTTCAAACACATGTATGTAGAGTCGAGATTTTTTTCAATAGTTTATTTATTGCCTATCAATTAATCTTGATATGTTCACAAGGATCAGGTCGGTAGAGTAGAAAATTTTTGGCAAGTGGGATACAATGGAAATCCTCAGCATAACACCGAGTTCCAAGAATATTAGATATGACAAGTGGCATTATCTAAATATGAATGGTTGTTAGACTCGTATACCACGTATAATTAATGAAAAACTTAGAAAATTTAAGTTCAATCTCAAAAAAGAATAGGTAATTATGTCTAATACTACAATTTATTTCATCTATCAATAATAATTGAAACATTTTTAATTTATTAGTTAGCATTGGAATTAAAGATACAACATGACGAAAATTATTGACTTATATATCATTGCTGAATAATTTAATAAAAAAATATTACTGAATTCTTAAAATATAGTTTAATGTATATTTTAGTTTAAATAATTTTAAAATTATCCACTTAAACTTCAATTTGTTTAATTTGTTGTGTTCAAAATAAGTATTAGAAATTCTAATTCAGTTATTTATTTCTCAAAATTAGTCATTTGTACATTAAAAAATTTAAAATTTATCGATACGATGACGATTTATTTTAAGCACGTCACTGATATTAAATGATCGATAAATGGATAATTTTAAATTATGAAAACTAAAATATATATCTGACAATACCTTTTACTCTCATCAGTCCTTTTGTCTAGATGATTTTCCAGAAACCAATTCTTTTAAAAATCAATGTCTCCTAACAAATTTAAATGTTATCAAATCCTACGACAAGAACGTATGTAATCATGTAAACGCCAACTAAATAAATTTAATAATTACGAGTAGGTTCTTGTAACCTTCTCACAAACGAACAATGCAACTTGTCAACAATATTATTAAATTCTCCAAACTTTGGCTATATATTTCCTCACTCACAAACCCATCTCCACACAATCTGCTATCACTAAAAAGACAGTGAGAAATCCCAAAACCAAAAATGGTTACTAAAGGAGAATTCACAGTGACAGTGAGCAGAAAAGAAGTTGTAGTAGCAGCTCTTCCATTGCAAGAGCATTGGCTGCCGTTCTCCAATATTGATTTGCTTCTTCCTCCGCTAGACGCCGGCTTGTTATTCTGCTACAAGAAACCAGATTCAGATAATAATAATAATAATAATAATAATAACTTTGTGCCCTTTGTTGATGTTCTAAAGAAGTCTTCTTGTGCCATATTACGCGCTCGCCGGAGAAATTGTGTTCAATTCTGTTGGTAAGCTTGAGCTTCCATGCAACAACCGTGCTGTAGATTTTGTCGAAGCTTACGCAAAAGTTGAGCTGAGAGAGCTCAATTTGTATCATCCTTACGAGAGCATTGAAGGTGAATTTATGCCTGAGAAAAACTTTGGGGTGATCTCCATTCAGATTAGTATTCTTCTTCCTCCTACGTGAAAATTTTGGCTGAACTCATCAGATTAAATCGTTATTATCCAATAAAAATACAAGTAGCTAAAATTAATATTCTTCTTTTTGTTCTAGTTATCTAAATTGTTGGATAAAAGTTTACTAATAAAAATAGAGAGAGAGATCCACCGACTGATGAAGAATTCATGCATGGAGAGAATTTTAATAAATTATCAAATAATTTTGTTTATATATTTTGAAATACGAATTTTATCAAATGAACTTCATATGATAGAACCCGAATTTTGAATATTGGGCAAACAAATGTTAACTACACTTTAAATCAATAATAATGTTAAAAATACAAATTCTTATATAAACTAAGAGAGGTAATTAATTTGGGACGAGACACAAATTCAATGCTATTAAAAGGATTAGAATTAGAAAATTTTAACTAAAAAAATAATTATATCATAATTTTGTCCAATTGTTAATGATCATGTTGCATTTGTGTTTAATCTTTTTAATTCATTTATTTGTTTAAAACAGGATTAATTAAATGAATAATTATATCTAAACAAATAAATGGGTCTAAACAAATATATTTCAATAAATTAAAAATAATATAATATAAATTTATTTACACTTAACAACTCCTTAATATAAGAATTTAATTATCACATATGTATGGTGTTTGATAAAACACATTATCTTTTAATATCACAGGAACTTTAATGTTAATTGGATCTAAACGAATAATTAGGTTTAAATAAATAATTGTATCAAAATAAATGAATTGTATTTGAATTTAAAAAATTGACACGATTAATAGACAAATCGTATTTGTTTTACATCAATAATAAACAAATCATATTCGTGTCGACACAAATATAATTCGATTATCTCAATTGACACCTCTAATATATACTATTTTTATAAAAACTAGAATATAATTTACTGCCCTAAAATGTTGGATATGTGTAGTGTAATATTTGTAGAAAGGTTTATATACCAGCAATAAACTACATAAGAAAATTTAAATAAAAGATTAAGCAATAAATAATGATATATAAAAGATTTATATATCATAGATAACTTATTGAATGTTGCATCATTTGAAATAAAAATTGATGAATTATAGCATTATTTAAATAAAAAATTAAGTAATTGTCTTTATTAATTTTTATCAAATCTGATTTATTCATTGCCTTTCCTTAAAGTTATAATTATCATGATACTCATCAAGCATAACCAAGCTTATCTCAAACATGCAATAATAACGAGTAGAACTTACTATGTATGAGAAATGATTTCGCAGAATAATCAATTCTGCCTGTTCAATTTCAATAAATGGAGTTTGAAACACAAATTTGCAGGCAACTGAACTGAAATGCGGCGGTGTTGTAGTGGCATGCAACTTTGATCATCGAATTGCGACTTGTACTCGGCCAATTTGTTTCTCGTTTCCTGAACCGAAATCGCTCAATCCAAGCCACTTTCTTTACCACCATGTTTCCGCTGATCTCTACTAAGCCCTAAAAAGCGCCGAAGCATCGACCCCATCGTGGATTCCATGTACATGTCGATCTCAAAGCTGCTGCCACCTCCAACAGAACCCCAACAGGCCAGCAATGATCACATCATAAGTCGTATATACTATGTCAAAAATAACAAAATCAACAAAATTAATTCACTCGCCAGCACAGACGGATCCAAGAGGACAAAATTTGAATCGTTTAGTGCATGTTTATGGAAAACAGTAGCAAAATGTTATGGTCCAAATAATGAAAAAGTTTCTAAAAAGGGTATTGCTCTTGACGGAAGATCTAGGTTAAGCCAAGGAGATAATGAAAAATCAAAGCAGATGATGCGTACATATTTCGCAAATGTAGTATCAATTCCTTTCGTAGGAGAGAAAATAAATCAGCTCGTTGAAAAAACTCGTCCTGAGTTGCAGAGAAAGTTCATGAATTCCTTGAAACTGTAGTTAAGGAGGATCATTTCGCAGGGCTGCTTGATTGGGTTGAAATGCACAGGCTTGAGCCTGCTTTGGCTAAGATATACAGCAATGGAAGCAATGATGGTCCGACATTTCTAGTGTCGTCAGGGAAGGAGCTCAAGACTTCCGGGATAGATTTTGGATGGGGCAAGCCGGTGATCGGATCCTGCCAATTTCCTTGGGGAGGTAGCACCAACTACATTATTGCCCATGCAGTCCCATTAGCAGCGATGACTGGGTGGTGTACATTCACCCGTTGAAGAAGTTCGTTGAGGCTGAGGCATCAGATGTGTTTACGCCATTGACATTTGAATATCTAAACTCACTTATCTCAATCTGAATTGATCAATGTCTCTAGTTGATTAATAATTGTGCTAGACTTTTATTGCTAGTAAAGCGTATGTCGTATTTATTATTGGTGTTTATGTTTAATTATGTACGCAATTAAACTATTTAAATGCATCACAATAAATAATTGATTGTTACATGAACTATTAGTTAACATAGTTAATTACTTGTCCAATACTGTTGTTTCTATGCCTTGTCGCCTTTGGGTATAGTGCAAGGAAAATCATACTTCCATAGCTTGTTGCTATATATCCATACAAAATGAAAAATGTACTAAAAGTTAGGAATTGAGACTTGTGTAAATTTATCGATTTATTAGAAGTCCAAAGTTGAGATAAATACAAATTTGTCATCTTTTTTAAAAATTTACGTTCAATTCAGATAAAATAGTACAACACTAATTTGTATCGCATTACGTATAAAACTTGTAAATCTAACACTACTGTTATGCAAAAATATACGATCGTCATAGCTGAATTACTAAATACAATTTTTTTTAAATAAGAAACAAAAACAAAATTTAAAAGATACAAATACAATCTATTCATAAATAGCAACTCAAATTGGAGACAAAACATAAAACATCATCGTCACGCATAAATATTAAAATTATTAAACATCGTATTCGTAGCTAAAAATAGAGTTAAGCAGATAAAAAGATAAAATGGAAAGAAAATACAAATACTATGCATATATAATTAAAAACTCAAATCAGATACAAAACTAATAACACAGCCGTTAAGCAGAAGAGACAAGCAAGCTCGGCAGAGCAACAATGCCAGGCAATGGTGAAATGGTGAGCAACAAACAGGTGATATTCAAGAATTTCGTGGGAGGTTTTCCAAAAGAAACAGACATGGAAGTGAAAACAAATTCAATTTCATTGAAGGTAGAAGAAGATTCAAATGTTGTGTTGTCAAGAATCTGTACTTGTCTTGTGATCCTTACATGAGAAAATTCGCATGACATTTAATGAAGATCCAGAGTTTTCTTCGTTCGTACCAGGCTTTGTAAGAAATCCAAAAAATTATTTGTTTTGTATTTTAAGTTAATTAATCTCTCTTTTAGTTTTAGGTACGAAGAGGATATCCTAATTCGTTAGATTTAATTAGTTCTGTTGATGATACCGTAAAATGATCCAATAGAAGGGTTTGGAGTAGCTGAAGTGATGGATTCATGGCGTCCGGAATTTAAGGAAGGGGGTTTAGTTTGGGGAACGGCAGGATCGGAAGAGTACAGTCTCATCAACATGCAAGGAAAACTGATGTCAATCATGAAAGTTGCCTTTCTGTATATAGATAAGAGACCAGAATGTAGACCAATTATTCAGAACTCAATCAACTATTATGCATGTAAATTTGCTAAATCAATTCATTACAATGTTAAAAAGCCTTTTTCGTTCTCAAATTTGTTAAAATTGGCAAGCTGAATTTCTTTTCTATTCTCATTTTCATTTTTTCTCCACTATTTTTCAATATTATCTACATAATATCTACTGATACCTCTTGATTACTTTTAATTAATAAGTTCCTGACCTCACTCTCAGTACATAGATCATTAAAATCAAGGGAGCAAAATAAAAATTATAAATACAAACGTCATTTGCTTGCTTATCTAACGTAGAAATTGTTAAAGATATCAATGATATGTTGTTAATTGCGTTGTGGGTTGATAGTTAGGTGTTGGGAGTTCATATTAACGTTCTATATTTTCTTATATTATTTTGTTTTCATTGTAAGCCTATATATATATATATATATATATATATATAGGCACCTCTTGTACTCGATATAATTAATAAAGATGATTAATACAATTATCATATTTTTCTCCACAAATCTTAACATGGTAGCAGAGCTCGGTTATTGTTCCTGAGCTCTACGCTGCCACTTCTGCTGCGCACATGCTATTTTCCTTCAATTTTTTGGCAATTCTTGTGCCCTATTTTCCACATCGGTTCATCCTCTAGCCAATCCGACTTCACTTTCAGCACTACCATTAATAACTAGTCTGACCATCAGCTCTCTTTTTCCTATATCCGGCGAATCCTTTTTGGTCGATCTATCTTTTAGTTTTGATCTGGGCACAATCCAACAATGAAACATGATCTGATGGAGAAATTCGACAATTTGACATCTGATTACTCTCTCTTTCTTCGCCATATGGTTACACGAATACCCGCATCAGGCCTTCTGTCTCATGTATTTTGCAATGTTTCTCTTATTTAGCACCATCTACTCGTTTGTCTTTTAGTGTCTTTTGTCCTTTATCTATCAACTCCAATAATTTAAGATGTCTTGCCACTTAGATTTTCGATCAATTATAATTATGTCATAAACATTATCTCTCATATTCAATTTGACCCTTCTTATGTCCCAATCTAATGATCCGACTCTTTTCAAAAGTCTCCTGGTTTCCTCGACTCTTTCAAGAGTCCTTATTTTTCAATCCAGTTTTATACTCCTTAGAGAGTTTCAATCCACTTTTTCAAACTAATTTTATACTTCTTCGAGAGTTTTAATTTAATCTTTTACTCTTTCTGAATTTTAATCTAATTTTCTACTCTTTCAGAAGTCCTAATTCAACTTTTCAATCAAGTTTATGCTCCTTTGGGAGTTGCAATCTAATGTCTCATTCTTTTTTAAAATCTTTAGATGTTCTTAATCCAATTTTTCACTCCTTTGGATATTAGCATTTAAGATTTCTCCGTTCATATTAATGTTTTATATTTTCTATATTATTTTATTGTCATTGTAAACCTATATATATATATATATATATACACCTCTTGCACTCAATATAATCAATCAAGATAATTAATACGATTATAATATTTTTTTATACATATCTTAACAGAAATAACATATGTTTTTATTTATTTATCTTTCAAATGTCTTTGTATTTGTAATTGTAGTTTCAGTTGACCTGTCAGTTCACTAGTTAATTTAACGCATATTTTATAATGGTTATAAATTCTTTCTTTTAAAAATATTCATAATAATATTTAAATATTTATTTTACAAATACTAGATATTTCTCTTATAAATTTTTAGAAACTGGATCATATTATTTATAATTTTCTAGGGCCAAAAATCATATGCCAAATTTCTTTATTGAGCCAAATCAAATTTAATTTCCAACACTTTGAAATAAAATATTGCAACATTGTAAATATCTCATTATTTAATTCAATTTAAATTATTTACATGTGTATTATAAGTGAATTATTTAATGAAAAAAGATTACTCGACCCTTAAATATGATTATTTAATTAAATTTAAATTATTGACATATGTATGTTAAGTAAATAATTTAATTAGAAAAAAGGATTACTAGACCTGTGAAATATAGTTTAATGTACAATTTAATTCATAGTAGTTTAAAAATTATTCACTTAATCCTCGATGTATTTAATTGATTTTATTTAAAATAAGTATTAATCTTTTAATTCAATAATTTATTTCTTAAAGTTACCAATATGTAGGCTAAGAAATTTGGAATCTAATGATATGATTACGATTTATTTTGAACACATCATCGACATTAATGATAGGTAAATGGGTAATTTTAAATTGTTAAAACCTAAAATATATTTGTTAATACTTTTAAGTCTCATTAGTCTTTTCATCAAGATGATTTTCAAGAGACCAATTCTTTCAAAAATTAATAGCTCATACGAGAAATTCAGATATTTACCTGGGTGGTAAGGGCACACGCCTTACCTTAGGAGGGAATGTGTTCGAAACTTACAAAAAATAAGGCTCCTCCCCCTGCCCTGTTGGGGCTGGAATTATTCTCACAAAAATATGGGTTTGTCTTGCATCGATGTATGCATAAAAGTCTACTATAGTGGTATACTAACAAAATAAAAAAATAATTATCATAAATAACTTTTTAAAAAAATTTGAGTAATTATTTTAATAAACAAATCTTTAATCTTTTATTTTAAAGAAATAGTATAGAATTTTTAAAATAAATTAAGAGTATTTTAAATAATTTTATCTTTTAAAAATGTTAGGGAAGCTTAATTACCAAAAACTTAAATTTTGGATTTTTTCTAATAAAAGAAAAATAATTTTTAAAATTTTTAAAAACTCTTTTTTCTTGTCAATCAAATGACATTAAAAAATTTGAAAAGAGTTTTTATCATTAAAAAAACTTTTCTCATAAACAAACTATGCAAATTGTCAACAATATTATTAAATTCTCTAAACTTTGGCAATAAATTCCTAATTAACAAACCCATCCCCACACAATCTACTCTCACTAAAAGAAAGAGAGAACTCCCACAACCAAAAATGGTTAAGAAAGGAGAATTCAATTCACAGTGACAGTGAGCAAAAAAGAAGTTGTAGTAGCAGCTCTTCCAATGCAAGAGCATCGGCTGCCATTCACCAATATTGACTTGCTTCTTCCTCCGATAGACGCCGGCTTGTTCTTCTGCTACAAGAAGCCAGAATTAGATAATAATAATGATAATAATAATTTTGCGTCCTTTGCTGGTGTTCTAAAGAAGTCCTTGGCTGAAGGTCTTACACCCTATTACGCACTTGCCGGGGAAATTGTGTTCAATTCTGTAGGTGAGCCTGAGCTTCTCTGCAACAACCGTGGTGTGAATTTGTATAATTCATGCCTGAGAAAAACTTCGGGGTGCTCTCTGTTCAGGTTAGTATTCTTCTTAATCGTATGTGAAAATTTTGGCTAGCCGTATCAGACTAAAACACTATACAACGGAAGCACAAGTAACTAAAATTAATTCTCTTCTTTTTGTTTTACTAATCTAAATTCTTGGATAAAAGTTGATTGATAAAAATAAAGAGAATGATCCACTTAGTTACGAAAAAGTGATGCATAGCGATAGTGAATTTTAATAAAATTATCCAACAATTTTGTTTACATGTTTGAAAATAATAAAATTTGTGTTAATTTCATTTTGGTCTTTACTATTCTAAAAAATATCAATTTAGTTGGCATGTTCCATATATTAAATAAAAAGACCCCTAACTTTATTAAAAATCATCACTTAATAGATAGAAAAATTTTCAATTTAATCCACTTGATATTAATAATCTTTAATTCAACTTTTAAATTTATAAAAGTTATCATACCATCCACACTTTAACTTTCATCTTTATTTTTAAATATTAAAAAGATAAAAATTATAATTTTATAAAACTAATTGATTAATTTTATATTTTTTTCATCATCTTTCTCCTCTATTTCTTTCCTTTCTTTTTTCTTCTTCTCCATCTCTTTTTCTCATTTCTTTTATGAAGGAGAAATTTCAATTAGATTACAATAAATTAAAATTAGTCATTTTATGTTCTCAATTAAAAAAATTCAATACACAGTGAAAGTAATTTATTCAAATGAAGTTGATTTCATAATCTTATAAATCAAAATCAATTTCATAATCTTAGCAATTGAATCAAATAATTAAACTTACAAAAAAAAAAAAATCAAATCCTAAAATTTTCTCTATATGAACAAACCCTAATTGTAATTTGGATCTATCCTATATCTTAAAAAAAAAAACATGAGAAGAGAAGATAACGGAAGAATAAAAAAATGAAACAAAGAACGAAGACAAAGAAAAAAAAATAAATTATTTTTTATTAATTTAAGTTTATAAAATTACAATTTCACATTTTTAGTCATCAAAGGAAGAGAATTAAAGTATAGATGTGATATGATAATATTAATAAATTTTAAGGTTGAATTGAACATTACTAATATTAGATGGGTAAATTGAAAATTATCTCATCTCACCAATAACTGACTGAATGCTAATAGAAATGTGGTCAAGGAACTAACTAACATTAAACCAAACAATTTGAACTTAAATAATAATTTTTAATAAAATTAGAGACTTTTGAATATAATATGTGAAACATGCCAATTAAAGTAATATTTTTTAAAACGTTAAAGGCCAAAATAAAATTATCCCATAAAATACCTATAAATTTTCTTTCTTTTTCTGTTCCTGCCATTTTATTACTTGTAAGAGTCTCTATATAGAGTAAGCTAATAGGCAGGAAAGCATATGGTTTTTCCTGAATAATAATTACAATGTTGAATATTGGGCCCTTTGTACTTGTTAATTTTCATTATACAATTAATGAGATTTCAACAAAGCTTGTGAACCTAAGTTTTAATTGGTCATTGGATACTATATTTAGTTTAGCCGTTTAATATTTATTGCAATATTAATTATCTGAGCAATTTGATAAGTTTTTATTCATAAATCAATTTAGAGAAGGGATCATCTAGACCATACCCCTGCCGAACCCTATGAAGAGAAAAATTAGATAAAATAATGAAATCTTGATTTTGTATGTTTTTATATTATTTCATATATATTTATATGTTTACCCAAAGCGAAGGCAATAATTTAGTTTCTAGTAAAATAACATTTAACTAGAAATTTGGGGGCTTGATGTTGGGAAAAATACTTGAGGTTGATGCATACTACATTGGACGCCAAGAGTATAGCTCCGAGGTCAAATCAATCTCTAATTAAGATTGGGTATTACATAACACCGGAGGCGATAAAATGCCAACCGGATAGTATATCCATGTCCCTGCATGGTTCATGGTCGATTAGGAAATGCCCTTCAGGTCAGGTAAAGAAAATGAGACCTGATCGGACATTTTGGTGAATAACTACAATCTCATCCTGTAACCACCCACGATCCCGACTTCTATGATAGGTGGTTATGACAGAAAATAGGATGATAACAATTAATGAGAGACCTCTAAAATCCCAGCGACTAAAGGAATAAAATTGGCACATTTATTTAAAGTAAAACTCTGTCAAATTACTATTCTTTTATCTTTCTCCAAATACTTTGCTAACTTAAGTATCGGGGAGTTTACGTTGAGGAAGTCAGCTCTCTTCTGATATTTGTTGTTTTTTCAGAAAGAGAGAAATCAGAGGAAGGATTTGGAAACTAGAAGATGTTGTTTGCTATCGAAAAATACGTTTCTTTTTTTTTTTTTTTTTTTTTGCGTAAACAATCTTAAACTATTTTAAGCACATGCATGTATAGGGAGATTATTTTAATAGTTTATGGATTAACTATCAATTAATTTGATATGTTCACAAGGATACGGTCCATAGACTAGACAATTATTGGCGAGTAGGATACGATGGGAATCTTCAGCCTACTCCAAGGCTCAAGAATATTAGATATAACAAGTGGGATTTTCTAAATACGAGATGGTTGTTAGACTCTTATACCTCGTATAGTTAATAAAAGACTTAGACATAATTATCTAATCTTTTTTAGATTAAAATTAAAAAATTTCCAATTGGCTACAATTTGTTTCATCAAACAGTGATAATTGAAACCCATCTCTTACAAAAGTTAATGGCTCCTAAAAAATTAAAATTTTATCAAATCTTACCACAAGAACGTATGCGCTCTTGTAAAAACTCTAACCAAATAAATTAAATAATTAGGAGTAGTTTCTAGTAACTTTCTCATGAACGAACTATGCAAATTGTCAACAATCTTATTAAATATATTCTCCAACCTTTGGCTATAAATTTCCTCATTCAAAAACCCATCACCACACAATCCCTTCGGATCACTAAAGGAAAGAGAGAAATCCCCCAACCAAAAATGGCTACGAAAGGAGAATTCACAGTGACAGTGAGAAAAAAAGAAGTTGTAGCAGCAGCTCTTCCATTGGCAGAGCATTGGCTGCCGTTCTTCAATATGGATTTGCTTGTCCGTCCGGTAAACGCGGGCTGCTTCTTCTGCTACAAGAAGCCAGAGCTGGATACTAATAATTACTTTGCGTCCTTTGTTGGTGTTCTGAAGAAGTCCCTGGCTGAAGTTCTTGTGCTCTATTACCCGCTTGCCGGGGAAATTGTGTTCAATTCTGTAGGTGAGCCTGAGCTTCTCTGCAACAACCGTGGTGTGGATTTTGTTGAAGCTTATGCAAACGTTGAGCTGAGAGAACTCAATTTGTATAATCCTGACGACAGCATTGAAGGTAAATTCATGCCTCAGATAAACTTCGGAGTGCTTTCTGTTCAGGTTAGTATTCTTCTTAATCTTATGTGAAAATTTTGGCTAAACTTATCCGGTTAAAAACCCTATACAATGGAAACACACGTGACTAAATTAAAATTAATATTCTTCTTTTTTTTTTTACTTATCTAAATTTTTGTATAAAAGTTTATTAATAAAAATAAAAAGAAAAGTCCACCAAATGATGAAGAAGTCATGCATAGAGATAGAGAATTTTAATAAAATTATCCAATAATTTTATTTACATGTTCAAAAATAATAAAGTTTAGGTTAATTTCATTTTGATACTTAATATTTTAAGACATATCATTTTGCATGGCATATTTTATATATTAGATAAAAAGATCCCTAACTTTAATGGAAATCATAACTTAGGTCCAAATTATGTTGGTCAATATTAGTTAAGTCACTCAACCAAACTTATGTAAATTTTCAGGAATTTGTAGGTGAGGTAATTTATAATTTAACCCATCTAATATTAATAATCTTCAATGCAGTCCTAAAATTTATGAAAGGCATCATATCGTCCGACGTTAACTTATATCTTTTTTTTTAGCAACTAAAGAGATAAAATTATAATTTTATAATATTAATAAATTAATTTTATATTTTTTCCTCATCTTTCTGCTCTATTTCTTTCCTTTCTTTCTTATTCTTCTTCCCCTCATTTTTTTCATCAAGGAGAAATGACAATGAGATTAAAACAAATTAAAGTTAGTCGTTTGATGTTCTCAATTAAAAAAAATCAATACACAATGAAATTAATTTATTCAGATCAAATTAATCTTATAATCTTATAAATCACAATCAATTTCATAATTTTAACAATTGAATCAACTAATTGAAATTTAAAAAGAAAAACTCAAATCCAAAAAATTTCTCTCTACAAACAAACTTTAATTGTAATTCCAATCTCTTCTAGATCAAAAAATAATTGAGAAGAAAAAATAATGAAAGAAGAAGAAAAGAAAAAAGAAATAGAGGTGGACATAGAAAAAAAATAAAATTTTTTTATTAATTTAAGTTTTTAAAATTACAATTTCTCCTTTTTTTGTTGTTAAAAGATGAGAGTTAATATATGCCTATGATATGATAATTTTTATAAATTTTGTATTTGAATTTAAGATTATTGATATTAGGTGGGATAAATTGAAAATTATCTTATTTCACCAATGAATAAATGCTTATATAAGTTTGATCAAGAGATCTATAATATTGATCGAAATAATTTAGACTTAAGTGATGATTTTTAATAATGTCATAAACCATTTTATCTAATATATGAAATATAAAAAAATCAAAGTGATATTTCTTAAAATGTTAAAGTCGAAAAATGAAATTACCTCATAGAATAACTATAAATTTCTTTCTTCTTCTCTCCTGCCAATTAATTACTTGTAAGTACCTCTGTGTACGGTAATCTAATAGGTAGGTAAGCATATAGTTTTTCCTGAATAATAATTACAATGTGGAATATTGGCACTTTGTACTTGTTAATTTTATTATACAATTAGTAAGATTTCAACAAAACGTAAGTTTTAATTGGTCCTTGGATACTATATTTATTTTAGCCATTTATTATTATTGTCATATTAATTATATGGGCAATTTAACAAGTGTTTATTCGTAAATTGATTTACGGAAGGGATCGACTAGACTATTGCCTGCCAAACCCTATGAAAAGAAAAATTAGATGAAATAATGAAACGTGATTTTATATATATTTATATGCTTTTTTTTCCATTATTTCAGATATATTTATATTTATTTCATCCAAGATCCTCAAAAATAAATACTATTATTACTTATTTTGTCTCAATAATTTTTTTAAATTAGTATATAGTGTGAAATTTGTATTCTTTTATCTTAATATATATAAGACAAAATTTTATTAGTATTTATTATTGAAATTAAAAATTTATTTGTACATTTATTAGGACGGAAAAATTAATTTATAGAGTTAAGTAGAAACTTGATTAATTCTAAAATATTTCTTATATTTATATAATAAAATTCTATCAAATGAACTTAATATGATGGAACTCATATGTTTGAATATTCAGCAAGTTTTAACTGTAACTTAAATCAATAATAATGCAAAAAAACAGAAATTTACAGTTTCATTTAAATAAAAAATTAAGTAAATTGTCTTTAGTAATTTTTATCAAATCTGATTTATTGATGCACCAAATCCGCTTCCTTAAAATTATAATTACCATGACATTCCTCAAACATAACCAAGCTTACATTAAAGACAATTTATCAATAAGAAGTGATTTCACAGAATAATCAATTTTGCCTATTCAATTACTATAACATGGAGTTTGACAAACAAATTTTACAGGCAACTGAACTGAAATGCGGCGGTGTTGTGGTGGCATGGAACTCTGATCATCGAATTATGGACTTGTACTCCAACAATTTGTTTCTCATTTCCTGGACTGAAATCGCTCAGTCGAAGCCAATTTCTTTACCACCATGTTTTCGCCGATCTCTGCTAAACCCTAAACGGCGCCACAACATCAACCCTACTGTAGATGCCATTTACATCCCAATCTCAAAGCTGCCACCAACTCCAGCAGAACCTCAACAGGCCAGCAATGATCATAACATAAGTCGCATATACTATGTCACAAATGACAAAATCAATGAAATTAATGCACTTGCCAGTGCCAACGGATCCAGGAGGACAAAGTTTGAATCGTTCAGTGCTTATTTATGGAAAATGATAGCAAAATGTTATGGTTCAAACAATGAAAAAGTTTCTAAAATGGGTATTACTGTTGACGGAAGATCTAGGTTAAGCCAAGGAGATGATGAAAAATCGAAGCAGATGATGCGTGCATATTTCGGAAATGTAGTATCAATCGCCTTGGGAGGAGAGCAAATAAATCAGCTCGTTGAAAAACCCTTATCCTTGATTGCAGAGAAAGTTCATGAATTCCTGGAAACTATAGGTACTGCGGATCATTTCGTGGGCCTAATTGATTGGATTGAAAAGCACAGGCCTGAGCCTGTTTCGCCTAAGATATACAACAGTGGAAGAGACGATGGACCGGCATTTCTGGTGTCATCAGGGAAGGGGCTTGAGATTTCCAAGGTGGATTTCGGATGGGGTAAGCCGATGATCGGATCTTGCTATTTTCCTTGGGGAAGTAGCTCCGGCTACGTCATGCCGATGCCAAGTCCCATCGGTAACGGTGACTGGGTAGTGTACATGCACCTGTTGAAGAAAGAGCTTGATTTCATTGAGGCTGATGCATCAGATGTGTTTATGCCATTGACGTTTGAATATCTGGACTCAATTATCTCAATCTGAATTGATCAACTTCCCTGTTGATTAATAATTGTGCAAGACTTATTGCTAGCACAGCGTATGTCATCTTCATTATTTGTGTTTAATTTTAATTATGTATGCAACTAAATTGTTTAAATTTAAACAATTGAGTGTTACATGAACTACTTATTAACGTAGTTAATTACTTGTCTAATACTGTTGTTGTTTTTATGCCTTGTCGCCTTTTTATATGTCTTTTATGGATTGTTTTGTTAAGTGCAAGGTGCAAGGTGCAAGGAAACTTCACCATTCTCCGCTCGTCGTTATTATTTTTTTTTTTGTTTACAATATTATATAACTAGATGTATAATATATCAGTACAAGATGATAAATTTATTAAGAGTTATGAATGAGATAGGAGCAAATCTATTGATTTGCTAGCAGTGGAAAGTCGAGATAGGTATAAATTTATTGTCCCCTCCTCAGTCTGCATCTAATTCAGGAAATAGTACCACATTAATTTGTATCCCACTACTTATATATGAAACTTGTATATGTAAGACTACTATTTTGCAAAAATATAAAATGATTATGCAGACTCACCAAATACAATTTTTTATTTATTTTAAATAAGAAACAAAAACATATTTTAAAAAATACAAATACAATGTTGGGCATAAACAGTAAATTTGTTAAAACATGGTATTCTTAGTTAAAAAATGAATTAAGCAGCCGACAAGAAAAAAAAAATTATACTTATGGGATCGTCATGGATGACTCCGACCGCAATAATGTGTCCTTTTTCTTTTTTAATTCCCCAAAGACAAAAGATAAAATAGAAGAAAATACAAATACCGTGCATATAGAAAGAGAAACTACTCAAATCAGATACAAAACTTATAACAGAGCCACATGTTCATTTAATAAATTTATAATAGCTTATAGCTCCTTGATATAAATATTTATTTCTTTGATTCCACCAAGATAAACATACTTTCAACCCAAAATTCATGGCAAAAATGTGCCATTGTACAGATATTATAATACTTGCTTGTACTCAGTTGTATGAAGACCACGTAAATAAATTAAGATTTTTGTTACTAAATACGGAATGCATGTGCCTTGTTATCTGTTGACTAGAATAATTGTGTGCATTACATTGATTCAAACCAAATAAGTTTATGTGCATTATATCTCGAGAGTAAGAACATCACATGCACAGGAAATTTCTGACCTACATTTTTCTGTAAATTCATCTTAGAAAACAGGGTACTTACAAAATAATCACGACACATTTTTCACCCGTGCCAATTTATGATTATTTTTTTAAGAATCGTGTTGATTTCTCGAAGAGATCTCTTCCTATTTCCTTTTATTCTTCTGTGGGAATAGAAATCTCCAACTCTTTGTATGCGGCAAGAAAAATAAGATTATGAAATATTTGAAAAAGGAAAGGTTAGAGACGATATCGGGTATAAGCAACCGTTCGATATTATATAAAGAAAAATCTATAATTTTTCTTGCCATTAATAGCAACAAGAAACCTGTAACCGGGGATTGATCTAGTGATGCTAATTGCAAGGCCAGGCTAAAGAGCAACGCCACAGGCTCAAGCAATAAATGTAAGTACGTACTTATAATCTCGTATACATACTATCAAATTAGTATATAAAGCAACTGAATAACAATTGCTTTCCATCCCTACGGGCGACTGTTGGACTGAAGAACACCAGAAACAGATCCTCCAGCATTACTACAAGATGCTGCAGCTGGTTGACTGTTGTAAGTAAGCTTTACGTCTTCCAATCTTATCCTAGAGCATGGATACTTTGAACTACAATCAAACTTCACTGCAACTTCTGTTGCCGAAGTTCCGTGAATATCCTGGTATGTTACATCACTAATTGGAACTCCTGAAACCTGACCAGGACAACATTTGTGATCAGGGCATTAATGTTGGTCAATTATGATTGGATTTCGGACATTATTCAACACTCATTTGTGCATAACTTGATACATTTGTGATTATTAGTATTATTTACAACTAGGATTATATTCCTAATTGTTGTGTTACATTATTAAACACTCATTTGTACAGAAGCAATTAGCTTCTGCTAGAATTTTTCTTAATAGAATCCGAATCTCTTAAACATATTTTTATGGCTCCAAAATCAGTCGGGCATTTCTAATTTGCTTATTTTGTAATTGAGTTGATGGTCTCTAATTGCCCCTGCATCTGTGTTTTCCTGAAGGTATGCCTGGGATGACAGCTTGGGGTGGTTTTCACCAAGTTTGTGCTCCTAAGAAAGGGGAATACGTCTTCATTTCGGCAGCATCTGGTGCCATTGGGCAGCTTGTAGGGCAGTTTGCAAAATTGATGGGTTGCAATGTTGTCGGAAGTGCTGGGAGCAAAGAAAAGGTGCACAAAATAAATAATGAGTTTTGTTAATTGGATGATTTTCATCCTGAACATGGGCACTCATATCCTTTCTTGCCTACTGCTTTTATCTTAGGTTGAACTATTGAAGAACAAGTTTGGATTTGACGATGCTTTCAACTATAAAGAAAAGCATGACTTGCTTTTATCAAGGTCAACATGTTGTAAACATTATCCTTTAGACACCGCAAAGACAGATTGAATGAGATACAAATGCCGTTTGAGATCACTCCCATTTTTTTCCTTTTCACCAGGTGTTTTCCTGAAGGCATTGACATTTATTTCGAGAACGTCGGAGGGAAAATGCTGGATGCAGTGCTTGCAAACATGAGAAATAATGGGCGCGTTTTGCTGCTTGTGGAATGATTTCACAATATAATCTTAGTCAACATGAAGGTATATTCAATTTGGCCAACGTTGTTAACAAGCAAATTCGGATAGAAGGAAGGGCAGTTTTCAATTACTTTCCGCAATACTCCAACTTTTTGGAAACAGTGTTGCCTTCAATCTGAGAAAGAAAAATTGTTTATGTTGAAGACATAGCTGAAGGCCTGGAAAATGCTCCAGCTGCTCTTGTAGGTTTATTCAGTGGGCGCAATGTTGGAAAACAGGTTGTTCTAGTTTCTCAACAATAATTCAGCTCTTGGTTTGTACATCCTAACTGATGAATAGTAGTTTAGACAACACATTTTTGGAGGGTTATAGAGTGTTTTCAGCACAGCATGCTCGGATATTGCACAATATATGATATATGATGTACGAGCTTGCTGTCCTGAAAACACTCTATAACCCTCCAGACTTGGGTTGTTTAAACGGCTACTCATCAGTAAAGATGTACAAACCAATTAGTAATTGACTATAAATTAAAAGAAGTTGTGAATAAAATAATGGATTCCACCGCCTTAGCAAGAATCCCACATCATGAAACTGCCTTCAAACCTCTCTCTCTCTCTCTCTCTCTCTCTATATATATATATATATATATACACAGACACGCTTTGCCATAGCCCTGGTGCAAAAAAAAGAGAATTACAAAGACTTTCTAAATATATAGAAATCTTTCATTTACACCTCTAAACCTTTATTTACATAAAGCCATGTGTAGTCTAAAATTTTATTTCAGTAGTTTATTTATAATATATTATCAAATACATTATGAACACAATTGTTTATTTGTTGACACATGTACATGCAGTGTTTATTTAATTTTTCTTATATTATTTTGTCATTTAAATATTTCCACATTATATTATTTTATTATATTTGTTATTATGTAAATGAGTGTACTCCATGACTGTCATTAAATTGAATCTTTCATAATAGAAAATAAGAATATATAGTATATTATATGCGATTATTTATATTAACATATTTATTCACTATTGATACTATATGCGATTATTTATATTAACATATTTATTCAATATTGATATTAATTTTGATTACAATATTTATTTTTAAGTTATGGTATTATCAATAATATTAAATATTATTACAAGTTTGAAGATTACAAAATAAGAGGTTATTAGAACCTAAAGTTCTAAAAGATAAACTCATTAATTAGAACTTAAAATTTTGAAAATGGAATTACTTGTCGGGCCTAAAAATTTTTAATTAAATATTATTACATGAGAACTTGAAGTTTTAAATCTGCAAAATATAATTTATACGGGCTTAAAGTTTGGTAAAGTGTTTGCATGTACCTAGGGTTCTTTACATCAATTACATTAACCCAAAATTCCATGTAACAATTATAATAGCCTAAAATTTCATACACTAATGGACCTGAAGTTTCATATAATGACTGTAAGGATCAAAAACTTCATATAACCATTGTCAATGTTAAAACCTAAAGTTCTTGAATTGATACTCTACGAAAATATAAAGTTTTGAATAACATATCATTTTCAAACTCAAAGCTCTAAATATACTTTATTAAAGTACAAACTATAGTTTTGAATATTAATTTATAAATCAAAATCCAATATTTTGAGCATAAAATTGTAAATAAAAACTTGAAGTTTTGAACGTAATTAGAATCTGAAATTCTAAACATATTCTCTCAATATATTTTCATAATTAGGTTATGTTGAAATGCATTTTTATACCATAAGCCTAGAAGGCACGATTAAAAGTGAGGAAAAATATTCCAAAAGGAGAATTGAAAATTATAATTTCTCTTTCTATTATTAATACAACTACTAGAAGAATATCATTAAAGGATAATTGACAAGAGAAGTAGTTTTAATTGCCAAAGGATGACTTTGCTCTTTCGTTTTGTATATTTTTATACTGAATTTTATTTCAAACAATAATATGACTTAACAGATATATCTTGAGCTTATAGAATTAATTAAATCCAATAATAACATAAAAATCATAGAAGGTTTTAATTAAATCTTTAGCAACACAAATTTAATTAATAGACTCGAATATTTGTCAATAATTGATATGCTAAGGCAGGATGGCTTCCATGGGCAAAATCAAGACACGCCCAACATTTTTGCTTTCTTTCCTGCGTTATTAAACGATCAATTTCTTTTTTAAAAGTAAAAATTAAAATTCGATAAAGAAAGTTGGAGTGCTGCTAATTAAGATAGAATCAATTAATGCAAGTGGAGTGTATAAGAATATTTTACAGTGTAACAGTCAATATATGTTGATAATCAAAGTAAAGTTGACTTTCAATTTTATTCCTATCCATATTGTCATCTTATTTTTTTTTTAATTTTACATTTTTATACATAACATAAAGAAACAAATAGATGTGAAAGAGAACTTAGAACTAAAATTAAAATAAAAGCTTAAGGTATCTCTTACTTTATCTTTAATTAAAAATTTGTTGAGTAGTAAGTATTTCTTTGGTGACTACTCTTTTGATGGTGAAATCTTACTAAACAATTCCTACTCAGATTGAACTTGTTGCACAAATTATATCAACTGATCTTTAGAATACTTAGGGTTATTTGTTTGGTCTCAAGTTTGAAGTTTGAAGTTTGAATGACCTATTGTCTATTCATGTAAATTAAGGTTTTTTTTAAAAAAAAAGGTAATAAATTGCAACTTGAGTCTTATTATAATTAAAACGCTTATTTCTGTATAATGGCATTAAAAAAGTGAAAATGTTTCACTTTTATCCTGATGAAAAAAAAGGTCTTCTCTCCTAAAAATATAGCTATAAAATCTATTTATTTTCTACCATGTAAAATCAAACTCATACATTAAATTTATATCAATTATTTCACTGTTTATAATAAATTAATCTTATAATTTTTCAAATTCAAAATAATGTAATCACTGAAGTTTTTCATACATCTTTCTTTTATTCAAATAATTGGTTCTTGGTTTAAAATTATATATCATATAGAACAATAACATCATTTATTTCGGAAGTCAAATAATTTTTATTTCTTATCTTTAATTAAATTGTGAACTTAACACGACATTTTTCTTTTATTCAAACAACCTTTTTTTTTTTTTATTTATTGTCAAAGATTTAACTTGTAAGAGTTAAACTCTCTATTCTTCAAACCAAGGGCAATAGTATCAACAATATGTTAAAGGGTGGTTGACAAGGAAGTGGTCTGTGGACTAATAAAATTTAAATACTTTAATTACCATGGGGTATATATAATAACTTGTATATTAGTATTATATCATTGTGGCATGTCCTACATTTGCAAAGAAGTACCGGACTAATAAAATATAATATTGAACTTTGTAGATCCCTAAAATATCAAGGAAGTAGGTAGATAGTATGGGTTAATTCTTTTACATTAATTAATCATTTTACTTGTTATACGGCCTACATAGGAAGAAATTCGACTATTTCAAAAATTATTGTATGAAAGTATTTTTGAAACATTAAAATTGTTTAAAGTTAACACATCTATAATGGGTATTATTAAAAAATAAAAAATTAAACAAATATTTAAAACATACGACAAACGATGTATTAACAATTTTTATCTTCTTGTATTATTTGTTCTATAGGAAAACAATTAAGTAGCTATCAGCAATGAGAAAAATACATGCGATCCTCAATTCTGAGACAAACTCAAATTAAAGTTCGATGCATCTATTAGTAGAAGCTCAAGTCGGAGAAAAGCTCAAGACCACAATAGTTAAGTAGAAGAAAGCAAAACAAGCTAAGCAGTGCAGCAATGGCCGGCGGTAGTTTTGGTGCAAGAAATAAGAATTTCAAAGGCTTTCTAAATTTATACAAACCTTGTACTTACACCTCTAGCTGCTTTCAACGCTTTATTTACCTAAAACCATGTGTGTGGTCTAAATATTTTATTTCAGCAGTTTATTTATAAAACATTATAAATACAATTTTTTATTTGTTGATGCAGGTACGTGAAGTATACATTTAATTTTTCTTATATTATCTTCTTGTTTAAATACTTTCACTCATATTATTTTTATTATATTTGTTATTATATAAATGTCTTTCTGAAGAAAATGTTTGGTACCTATTTGGTACATATTTTTAGTATCCTTTCGAACAATTTGCTAATACCTCTTTAATACATATTTTTATGTCTTTCTTAATAAGATATTGGTACTTTTTTGCTATATATATATTATTTTGTGTTCTTTTGATCAAGGTACTAACACCATTTAGATATATATTTTTTTTGTTTGCTTCTACACAAAATGTTGGTACCTTTCTTATATATGTTTTTGTCATTTTAGAGAAGATGTTGATATTTCTTTAGTTCAATTTTTTGGTGTTCTTTTGAACAAGATGCCTGTACCTTTTAGTACAATTTTTTTTTTATAGACCACAATCATTGCTTCTAACCATATATAAGATGTTAAGCTTCTTCTCTTGAAAACAACAAGCAGACAAAGCTTATAGAATAGTACCATAAACAAATAAATAATGATATATATATTGAAAACACTTATATGATATACATAAGTTAAATATGTCATTAAGTCATAATATATAGAAAAAGATTAGAGAGTACGTGTGAAACAATAATTGAAATTAATTTGGTTAGTGTAATATTTTATTTTATTAATTTATTTCAAACATAGATTTTCTTTAATAAAAAGGGACGAGTTTCAACTTAGCATATACAATTATTTTAAATAATACTTATTTTTCTCATACTTTAACTAGAAATAATCAACCATGATCCCTTTCCCATTTTTTTATTCATGCTAATAATTAATGAAATCTTTTTAACTAATTTTAGTCCTTACATATTAATATAATAGTATGTAAGAAAATTATACATTTATAAACAGAGACCCAAAAGAACATTGAGATAATTCAAAATTATTTTAATATTATAATGAATTAAAATTTATAGTATCTCCTATTCAATGCATGCATGTATGTAGTAAACTTAACAAAATAGTAAATCAAGAATTTTTTAAGATTATGCTGTCGATAGTTAAAATTTATTAGTGATATAAGAATTACTTCAATAAGCTAGTAGGTATCAAATATTAAAATTTCAAACAATTTCGCTATAAGATATAAATATTTAAAAAACTTATAAATATAAATAATTACTAGATAAAAATATTTAGCTGTTGATAACATATAAATTTTTAGAATTGAATAATAATAGGTATAGACGTGAATGATATATATGTTATGGAAATGAATGATATATATGTATGAATTGTGATGATATTTATTATTAGTCAAGATATTTTGTATTGAACTCAATTGATGTTTATCTTAATCTTAATGATATTTTTAATTAAATTTAAATGATATTTGACGATGGACCTAACTAATAATTACATTAAATGATACTATTATTTTTTTGAAATATTATCATTTTTTAAGTCGATGTTTACTTATTTATTTTTTGGAATATTATCATTATTTTTAATTTAAGATAAATAAAGTTTTTGAAATATTGTTATTTTAAATATTACATTACAATCTAGTATATACTACATATGTACAAAATATTTAATAGGAATTTAAATATGACAATTACTATACATCCTGAACATTTACAGATACCCTAAACATCTAGACATATACACTTCAATATCTTTTTAGAAATTAGAGAGGATCTGACCACGCTCCAAATATAATAGGAAACCTAACAATATTCTGAGTATCCTATCATAAGTAAGGTTCGAACACAATCCCTTAAATATTTTAACATAAAAATAATATATTTTTTAAATTATTTATATATTTAATACAAACAAAAATAAATACACACCTTCGAGTATACCACGAAATTCTCTATAACAAATTGGCTAATTATTGATATCAAATTTCATCAACTAATGTCAATTACTAAAATTTTGTTTTATGTAGAGAGAAGATCCCTCTTTCTTTTCTTTTCTTTTCTTTTCTTTTTTTCTTTTTTTTTTATACTTATTTTTTCCATAGATTTTATAGATTCTCCTATAAAAGTCTAATTGGAAAAAAAAATTAAAGATTTGTGTTTATTTTAGTTTTTTAACTGGTTTGGATAAAATAACTAAAGGAATTCTTTTATTGAGCTTGGCTTTTGCAGAAAAATATTAACCTATGATCTCTTCATAGCTTGGGACTAGTTTTATTATTCACTATTTTCTATTTAGGAGATCTATTAAACTGATTTGAAGGCAATTGTGCAAAAACCTAACGAAAAGGCCGGTCTAATAGGAGGTCGGAATATATGTCCAACAATAACATTTTAACCTACACTTATTCATAAATGTCAAATTATTCTCAAGTATTTTATAAATTTATACATCAGTCTTAAATCATTAATTTCTTTCTAATCTTCAATCTTAATTGAACTCCAATTAACTCGTCACCTTTTTTCTATTTTTATAATCTTTATGAGCATGCATAATCTTCTAGCTTAATTGTTTTAGTTTACTACTAAAATGAAGCAAGCAATCAAACGGTATTACTAAGTAATCAAGGAAGCATAATTAGGTCTATATTAATTTATTGCTTGTTTAGATCAAGAGTTGCAATTATAGCTTCTTGAATGTTGAAAGGCCCACATGTTAATTTAACATAAATTTTTATTTCTTTAATTCCACCAAGAAAAACGTAGTTTTAACGCAAAATTCATGGCAACAATGCGCCATTGGACAGACATTATAATACTTGCTTGTACTCAGTTGTGTGAAAACTAAGTAAATAAATTCAGATTTTTGTTTCTAAATATGGAATATATGCATGTGCTTTGTTATCGTACTAGAATAATTGTGTGCATTACATTAAATTTTGAGATTATGAGCATTAAATAGACATGAAATTCTGACATACATTTTTCTGCAAATTCATGTTAGAAAACGGGGGCACCTGCAAAATAATCACGACATACATTTTTCACCCATGCCATTTTATAATTATTTTCTTAAGACTGACGTTGATTTGTTGAAGAGATCTCTTCCTATTTCCTTTTATTCTTCTGTGAGAATAAAAATCTCCAACTCTTTGTATTTGGCATGCGAAATAAGATTATGAAATACTTGGAAAAAGGAAAGTTTTGAGAAGATATCGAGTATAACCTACGATTCAATACTATACGAAGATAAACTTATAATATTTCTTTCCATTCATAGCAACAACAAAGCCCTAAATGGGGATTGATATTTCTAGCAATAATTATGCCAATTGCAAGGCCAGGCTAAAGAGCAACGCCACAGGCTCAAGCAATAAACATAAGTACGTACTTATACTCTCGTATACATACTGTCAAATTACTATATGAAGCAACTGAGTAACAATTGCCTTTCATCCCTACAGGCAACTGTTGGGCTGAACTACACCAGAAACAGATCCTTCAACGTTACTGCAAGATGCTGCAGCTGGTTGATTATTATAAGTAAGCTTTACGTCTTCCAATCTTATCCTGGAGCATGGATACTTTGAACTACAATCAAACTTCACTGCAACTTCTGTTGCCGAAGTTCCGTGAATATCCTGGTATGTTACATCACTAATTTGAACTCCTGAAACCTGACCATGACAACCTTTGTGATGAGGGCAATAATGTTGGTCAATTATGATTGGATTTCGGACATTATTCATTACTGCATGTTGGAAGAGAATGTTCCTGGCGAATCCAGTGCTTGGTCTCGCCCATGACTTTATTCTTAAACCATTCTGAGATCCTGTAAATGTAGCAGTTGTGACTGTCACATTTTGTACTCCAGCCTCGTTTGCATCCTTCCCTAAACTCCCAATGCTGTAAAATATCACCAAAAACACTATAAATATAAGGACGATCTATATTATTCGTATATTCATAAATTCCCTTTTCATTTTTTTACCTGATTCCATGGCCAGGGCCACATGCAACATTTTCGATCCACAAATTGGTTGTTCCAGGGCCAACTGAGACACAATCATCACCTGTAGATATTTTGGTGTTGAGGATTGTGACGCCGGTCGATGATTGAACATGAATACCATCGGTGTTAGGGCTATTTCCGGAGGCTGAAACCTTGACGCCTTGCAATTTCACGTTGTCGCAACCATGGAAAACAATGTGATACAACTGACTGTTTAGTGATGTCAATCCGTTGATTGCTATATTGTTGGAATCGGAAAAGCGTATTGACTGAAAAACAGAAGAATACGTATAGAAAAACTCCAATCAGTACAAATTATACCAAAAATAAAATTAAAGCATATGCAGGTTGACCTTTGAAAACCTTTTAACTTCCTTTCCTTCATTATGAAATTAAACTGCAAATTTTATCCCCAACTTTTATAACCATTTGAATTGCATACAAGTAATTACTTGAGAAAACGGGATACTTGTTACCCCAAAACAAAGATGAGTTAGAATTTTGCAACCTACCGTGGCGCCGTCGGGACAATCCTTTCCAGATTTCTTGCAAGCCCACAAGCCAGTTCCTTGGCCGTCAAGTATGCCGCCGTTGATTGTAACTCCGTTAACATGCTGAAAGAAAAGCCAGTTTTCAGCATCTCCAATAACCTGAAAATCAGACGGAGCAACAAGGGTGCCGTCAATACGGATAGTAATACGACTGTTCTTGCATGGCCCTTGAAACGCAGCGTTGCGCAGCAAGAATCTTCCCTGCGGCACATAAACAGTTGCCTCCGACGCTGAGCCGCAGGATTCAGACCATGCAGAGAGAAACGCCTTGGTTGAGTCAGTCGTGCCGTCGGGTTTGGCGCCGAAGCTTACAACATTGTAAGTAGTTGGAGATGCAAACAATGAAGTGAAGAGAAATGAGAGAAGAAAAAGAAGATAAACCATTGTGTTGGCCATTGTTGTTCTGATTCAGAGAGAGCGAGATGTTTGAGGAGTTGAACAAGAAGTAGTGATTAAGATGGAGTGAGACGGTTGAAATGGAAGGCTATTTATAGAATTTCATAAAGGGGTCGGATATAGGATCTGCATGCATCGGTAGCAAGCTGCGCCGAACTTTGGTAAGCAGTTTTTGCTTTTTAAAACTATTTTCAGGTTTTTTTTGGGGCTTTTTAAACTATTTTCAGGTTGAGATACGGAAATACCCTCCCGTGATTCTTGGACGCCTTGCATTTATAGGTTTCAGAGTTTGTATTATGTCAGCTTACATTAGCTTAGAAGAATATTCATTCTGTTAGAAGTAGTAATATTAATGAATTAGATCTAAACTTGACCTAATAGGTTTGAGTTATATTAAATGATATAATTTAATGGATAAATAAATAATATTAATTAAAAATATTCATATATCCTCCCCTAAAAAGCAGATACATACATGCAATGATTTTGAAGATACTGTTGATCAAATCGACATATTTTATAATTCTAATATTGTAATTGCATTAGGCTATTTTTTTTTTCTCTAATTTGGTAAAACTTCACTGCATCAAAACTTTGTATCAATCAAGTATGGGATCATGGGAAGCAATTCAATTTGTTATCCAAATAGCATTTGTTATGCGAGAATATGTGGCTAGTTGGGCATTTTCACATCTTGATATTAAAGTCAGAAAAAAATGGCTGATATCTTTAGACAAACGTAATGCATAATTTTAGGGTATGTTTAGATAATTAATCTATGATGACTTTTAATTTATTATTGTTGTAAAATAATACAATGATTTTCATTATTTCAATGAAAAACAAGCAAACGGCTTGAGCTTTAAACGCAACATGCTAACATAGTAATCAGGGCTAAAAAAGGTTCATTCTTTCATATTAATTATCCAATAGTTTGGACATTCCCATTGCTTTATCCACAACATCAACGAACTCCTCTTACCCTCTCAATCACTTGTTTCTACTTATTAATTAATTTAAGAAAAATGCTCATTATCTCCTTACTTTTTAAATTAATATTCTATTTTCTCTTATATTTTTTTTGTTAATACCTCATCATCCCTTAATTTTTTTTTATTTTTTAATTTTACCATTTAGTTCAATTGATTTACAAAATAATAAAATCAAAAATATTTAAAATATTAAAAGATAAAATCGAAATTCAAAAAGATAATGAGATAGTAAAAAAAATATTAGAAGATAATGGAACATTAACCGAAAAAATAGGACATTCTCCCTTAATTATATTCCCCTTCGTCCCTCTTCTCTCTCCCTTTTCCTTTATTCTAACTACTTTTAGAATACTTAGAGAAAAATCTTCAATCTTTTCAATATTACTTGAAATATGTTCCTAATCTAGGAATTAAAATTTTAGTTGACATCATTCACATGTCATAAAATAAACCCATAAAAATATGTTTAAAATTTGAAGAACATTGTTGATAATTAAAAAATTCTTAAATATATTATCCATGCACCTTTTTTTTTTTTGGACGTTATCGAATTGGCTTAAAAAATTGTAGATAAGGGCTGCCTTAATCCTTATATAGTAATTGAATTGCGTCATAATTTTGGTAATTAAATGCAGATGAAGAATTGTAATCTTGATATGAGAACTAATGGAAGAATAAATTAAATTTATTCGAGTATTAATCGTGATTTAAGTCAGAATTGGAGGGCAAATTTTTTAAAACATTTCAACGTGGGTTTAGACGTGACAGGTGGAGCAGAATAAGGAGAAGAAATCGGTGGCTTTCTGTCTTGTAATTTAATTGTTCGCACAATATTATATTTTATAACCATGTGCTCCCGTCACTTTCACACTATAAAAATTAATCATAAATAATAATAATTAATCTTAACTTTTTCTCTTTAGTAAACCAAGTTTCAACATCAATCATAAAGTGATAATACCTAGGAAATTTAGGTTAATAAACGTTTGCATACTAATGTTTTTTTAATATAACTGGAGCGATTTTGAATATATTTGATACTGTTTATATTATTTTAAATTTAAAATATAATAAAAAATAATAATTTAATAATTTGTAGATAAAATTGTTTACTTATATATATTAAAAATATTTTGTAAAAAGATATTTATTAATAAAAATTTGCTTATTTAATTTTTAAAATATTATTTAAAAATTAAAATTTTTTTTCATTTCAATATATGTAATATTTAAATTTTAAAATTCTCGTCTTACTTTTAAAAAAATTTACTAATTAAATCATCTAATATCGAGTATTAAACAAATGAATTACTATGTAAACGCATTTTTTTAAAAAAAATTAAATTTTACTGAAATCTTACCAAGTTCATGAATATAATCATTTGCGTGACAATGTAGAAAACCTGCCTAATTAATTTCAATGTCAACTTCTAATTAACAATGCAATTAAATTAATTAGTGTAATATCATGTGAAGATTCATTGATAATGGCGTTAGAAGATTTTCCATTGGCACATAGAATTTGTGCAGTCTCTTGATCCATAAATCCCTCTTGTACATTGTTATTAATATTATAACAATGTAAATGTAATAATGGTATATGAAAGTATTAAACAATGCAAAATTATTGAATTTAAATATTTAAATGTTCGACATTCGTACTCAATTCTAATTATTGTTATTATAAAAATTATATATAATTTTTATAAATATAAAAAAATTAATAGCCCAAGTAATGATGTAATTCATGTTATTTTATGTTTATTTTCGTTTCCTAGCTACTAGAATTGAATTCTTATTTGACCCATAACTTTTGGCTGCAATATTTAGCAGTGTTTAATTTAATTTGGGTGTATGAAGGCTGCATTCATAAATGAAGTTTGCCCTGTTTTATGGCTTCGTTGTTTTAAGTAATTTTAATTTAATTACCATGTGACATTTGTTGACCCTTTTTTCTTATTGAGAACAAATAAATTAGGCATAAAATTATATTCAAAATTCAACTATATTTTTCTCTACCGGAAAAGATAGGAAGGAAGATAAAAATGGGCGGATCCCTCTAGTTTGACCTAATATTCAATTAAAATCTCTTTACATTGAGAATACCCAATCAAACTCTAACCATAAATATTTTTCATCTTTTATTATTTAAATTATTATAATATCTGAAGATAATAATATTCTAACCATTATTTATTAATAAATGTTAAATCACTTTCGAATATTTTATAAATTTATACGTCACTCTCAAATCGATAAATTCTTTCTAGTTTTCAATCTTAGTTGAACTTGAAACTCGTCGGTTTTTCTTAGTTAAGTTTTTCTAGCTTAATTGTATCAGTTTATTACTAAAATTAAGCAAACAATCAAGCCGTATTACTAAGTAATCAAAGAAGCACTAACACCATAAAGTTTGGCTTATAAAAATCTATGGGGGCTTGAATTCCACTTTAAATCACTTTTTTATTCTTTTAATTTCATTGGAATTCATAAAATAGAAAAAAAATAAAGATACATAACATAATTAAAATTAACAAAAATTATCTTTTAATGTATAAGTTAGAGGAAGATATATGCATGTACGTATGGATAACTATATAAGCAAAAAATTGATTATGATTTCAATTTAGATTTGGATCAAAAGTTGGATTAATTTGTTTATAATGGCTTTTCATACATACAATTAATTGAATTATTTTGAAAACTTAATTTAATTCTTTTTAAAAACTGGCAGTTGCGGAAATTTGCAGTTTGCTTCTGAAATCTGAAGCTAGTTGCTAATTCAATTAGTTTTTATTTGGCTTTTTATTTTCGTGTGTTTTGTTGGCCTTGGAGATGCTCTTATATCCTCTTTTCTCCTTTTAATAATATGGTATTTTAAATAAAAAAATATAATTAAGGCATATATAATTCTCAAAAGTCAATAAATGACATGCTATCTTTAGAGAAATAGGAATCCTATTTTTTAAACAAAAGAAAAAACTGCCGGAAGCAAGCCCTAAAACATGGAAATCTGAATTTGATGATGAAAACGGCAGCATTGACACCAAAAAGCTCAATACATATTTTGTCTGTGTGAGAGTTGAAAACATAATGTTTTCTGGAAGTACTTTTATTTGTATACTATGATCTGTTCATGGGTTTGGTCAAACCTATTATTTCCATGATTTGTGGGTCATAAATGCATTGTGAAACTATGAAATATATTTTCTGATAACTCTAAGAAGTCTTTACAGTTTCTAATAAATTGCGAGTGCCAAGGAATTATATTAGCTCATGGCCACACTTGGGTAGTTGATATGAACGCATAAAGCACATGCGCTGTGGTCAATAACTCAATGCGTCAAGACCTCCCAAATAGACTTGTCAATTCAATGCCGGGGGAAGAAAGTACACAATGCTTTTAATTGCACACATGCCGAACCGCACGTTTAACATTATTTTTCAAGAGCGGATATTATTTTCCAAGCCTTTAAAAATTCCAGAGACTCTAGTTATGCAACCTACACATCCCAACTCTGTGCAATTGATTCTCAGTTGGACTCCCCCAGCTTTGGACTTCTATAAGCTAAATACTAATGCTGCAGTTAATACTACATACAGAAGGCAAACTTGGCTTGGGGGCTATATATTATAAGAAATCACCGAGGGAAGATAATGGTTGCTTCTGTAAAAACAGACATTTTTATAGGCGATGTGGAATATGCTGAAGCTCAGGCAACGCTCGAGGATGTTAAGTTGGCCATTAAGTGTGGAATTAAGCCTTTGGAGGCGGAGTTTGATGCTCTGAATGTAATTAACTTAGTCAGCGGAAAAGCCTCCAGCAGAAAGGAGATTCAATGGCTAATTACAGAGATTTTGTACTTGTTCTCTGGAAACTTCAACTGTAATTTCAAATCAGTACTCCCTCGTGTTAGTAATTCTGCAGCCCATAACATTGCAAAACTAGCTTTCTCTTACAAGGGAAGACTTACCAGATGATAGTCATTGTTTGTTGTAATCTATTTCTTTTGTCTGTTAATGAAATGTTCATTGTTACCTTCAAAATGAAAAAAATTAACAAATGTGGAGTTCATGCAATAGTTTATCCAATTTAAATTTAAGCGCACAAGTAACTTTATCTCATTTTAATTTTAATTTAAAATTTTAAACTCGTTTAATGCTAGTATTTGCGAGATGAGCTATACTTGGACCCGAGACACCAGAAAAAGTAACATGATACTCGTGGTTCTATAAAATACAAATTTGCAAGATGAGTTATTTACATATTTTATTTAAAAAAAAAATAAAACTCCACTTGATTTACATATTTTATTTAAAAAAAATAAAGCAACCGTCTCAAAAGTAAATAATATCTTTTAAGGGTATACATATACATACATACATACATACATACATACATATATATATATATATATATAGACGCACGCATATACACACCAAAGCTAATATTTTCTTTTTCTTTTAAAATGTGATTTAAAAAACTCTTGTGAAATAAAGAATTCTCGTTTGTCATGACGTAACACGCCTTGACTTCGTAATTCGGATTATTGAGTCTATTATCATCAGGTGTATATCCTAGACTGCCAATATTTGGCCAAAAACATATCATTCAAGTCCTCAAAATATGTTCAAAGACGTCTCTAATTTGTAACAAATTTTCTACATTTGGAAAATCGTATTTGATTTTTGTATTTGTCTATTTATTTCATACGTAATAGAATTTAGATTTTTTAATAGTCGCAAAATTTAGACTATTTTAAGCTTTCATGGACCAAAAGGATTTGTCAATCTTAGACTCAGTCAACTTTTAAATTTTATGTTTAAAATTTTGTATTTTAACTTTTATACTCTCAAAAGTGTTTTCTTTTATAATAAAGAAAATTAACAAATACTTCCCCTAAAGTTTAAAATTACAAATAAATAGAAAGTTTGAATAAATTCAAATATACTTTTCCTGAACCGTTAGTCAAATATAGTTAAATATTAGTAGACTGTTAAATTCATAAGTATTTTGGTAAAATAATCCGGATTCCGTATGTTCAGAATTTGAACTACAAACCTCTTATATTAATGTAAAAGAATTTTGTCATATAGAATTATAAACCTGAGTGCCACCCACAAACTAAATGAATGTGTTTGTTATATTTTATCCCATCCTTGTGTATTAAACAAGTCCCCAGGAAAATTATATTGAACTATTACAACTACTTTTGTTACTTGACTGGAAGTTATATTTGAATAAATTCTCCTTTGGGGTTTTAACATATAGCTCCCTTAAGGTTTTATCTTTTAATACTTAGATAGAATATTTGACTTAATTAACACATACCTTCTTTGAAGACATTCAATTCTATGAGTCATTAGTTGTAGGGACATTATGATAAAGAGACAAAAACTTACCTCTTTTATGTTTAGCAAGAGACAAGAGTGATAGCCCTATTATCCATTCACAAGATAAAATTCATGTTACTAATGGTTATACCGAAATATTTTATTATGAATAATTTGAATTTTATTAGAATAAGCCAACACTTAAATTTGTCACAACCATTAATTTTTTTTAGGATCAAAAAAATGTTGTGATTTATGATTTTCCTTCTCATCTTTTTCATGACAACAGCTGCATGCCATTTTAGGATTGTTGCCTTTTTTTGAGTAATTTGTAAACTTCCTGTCAATTATCATTGCTTCCTTTATTTGTAACTATTTTTTAATTTTTGCTTTCTCATTCTTTACTTCAAAAAGTAATGAAATTGAAGATCTGTGCTAAAAGATCAGATTTCTCTAAAGCAATTTATGCTCCTTCCTTTCTCTCTAGCATGCTTATGATTTTATATTATGGGCCCACATTAACAAATAAACTAAATAAATTATTAACATATTTCAAATACAGAATAATTTGACTTTATTCTAAAAATGGTAAATGAAGGACAAATGTTTCTTTTCGCCTATTACGGACGGAATTTGATATTTTTAGGAGAATATGTGTTAATTAGGCCAAATATTCTATCTAAGTGTTAAAAGACAAAACTTTAGGGGAGGTATGTGTTAAAACCCCATTTTCCTTTTGACTTTGACTTGGAATAGAATTATTTAATACCCATACTGTCATCAAGTAGTATTGTTTTTTTCAATGTTTTCTTTTTTATTCATGTAGCTGCTTTTGCGAATCAATTCCTTGTTCTTGTTTACATGCACTTATTTTGATCTTCTTGTGGCATGAACGAGTTGTCAGCATCAATGTGTTAGGTTGATATGATCTTCTCGCTAAATTTAAAAATAGATAAAATATAATATTGTCTTTGCCTATAGCATGTGTTATACTCTTTTTACAATTATTTGACTAAGTAACCATTTCAAAATTTCAATATAGTAATTAAAACTCAATTCAAAATTTTTACACTAAAATCAAAAGTTAATTTTAAATACAAAATTTATAAATTAATATATATATATTGTAATGTATTCTTCAAAAAAAAGTGTGTTGTAGAGACACATAATATGCGTAGGATTGCTTAGCTGGAATTTAAAGTTGGAAAAACAAGCAAAGTGTCGAGAAATTTGATTGACCAACTAATTGAAAGGACGATTAATAGTCTGTTATGAACAAGTAATTAGAAAGTTGATTGCTAGTTTGTTACCATGTGACATTGTGACTAAGTACTGGTTAGACTTCCTATGTTGACTAAGTAGTTAATTTGATTGGTAATTTAAAATTAAAAACAAAAGCCATGTAATTTTATTATTCTTTCTAATTTAATTAATTTGTTTAATTTATATATCATATGAGTTGAAATTGGAACTTTAGAAATCAAGCGTTATTGAATTGAGTTTACACTGCTAATTATGCTTGATAGATGATAATAAAGCTGAACATTTAGGGATATATAGATTTAGAGTAATAATACTGAATTTTATATTTTGTATAACAAAATTTTCGTTAGAAGTCACATCGCCTTAATAACTTAAATATTGTCTTAGAACATTAATTAATATACGAGTCTGTCACTCTCTGACTTTTCAATTACTAATATGCAAGGACAAACAATAATTAACATATTATTTTTTAACTTTATTTATACTAAAAAAATAAAAGAAAAAAAAAATCAGATCCACTTGCCATATCCATGCTTCTAGGTGGCATCCATTCATGAATTTGATGATCAAATGTTGTTATCCACAACAGAATTATGGAAACTGCTATCTGGCTGCTTTCTAGGAAAAAGAAATTTTAAAAAGAATAATCGGGTGTAAATTGTTGAGCAGCCTTTCACAAGTGGTGGTAGGCTCACCCCACCCTGAAATGTCTCTCATGTGAGTTGGATTTTCCCTGTATATTTGAGTCAAAATTTTTCAATTAATTAATAATAAAAGTTAATATCCCAACATAAAATTGAAATAATTAGATAAAACGATATTAATACGCATATAAATTTTGGATATTTTAATTCTAGCTGTGTAGGAACTCGGAACACTAATCAATTCGTATTTAATTATTTAATATATTTTCTACAAGATATTGGAAAAGGATATTCATGATTTTTATATTATAAAAAATTCACTAATATTAAATAAACTTGCTTGTTGAAGACCGTAATTAGAGATAATAATTTCTTACAAAAAATAATTATATGTATAATCTTAAATAGATAAACCCGTTGAGGACCGTTGTTGGAGATGAATACTAGAACAGCACACAAATTAAAGTAATCGTATGGTGACAAAATCGCCGCCTTACATTGCAGCATCCAAAAATTCAACAGGAAGCACTGTAATGACAAAACTACAGTCGTGAAAACGTTCCTGAGTGAAATTCATCTATAAATAACGCTGAGGAGTACTCACTCAGCAGCGAAAGCCCAAAGGAGAGGAGAAAAGTGAAGCAAGTTAGGCTAAGAGAAGGAAACAATGGGGAGCATTAGCGGTGATGTGGTGATCAACAAGCAGGTGATATTCAGGAATTTCGTAGAAGGGTTTCCGAAAGAAACGGACATGTATGCGAAAACAAGTTCGATTTATTTGAATGTAGACGAAGGTTCAAATGCTATTCTTGTAAAGAATCTGTACTTGTCTTGTGATCCTTACATGAGGGCACTGATGACACTTTATGAAGATCCTACTGATTTATCTTCCTTCGTACCTGGATCTGTAAGAACTTCAGTTATATGTTAGTTTTAATTAATTAAATTCTGAAAATGATTTCGAGGTTTTGTTGACGATGTATATTTATTATAAATTGCAGCCAATAGAAGGATTTGGAGTCGCTAAAGTTGTGGATTCAGCACACCCAGATTTCAAGAAAGGTGACTTAGTTTGGGGATTTACCCGCTGGGAAAATTACAGTCTTATAAAAAATCCTCAAGGACTCTTTAAAATCAATCATACTGATATTCCCCTCTCCTACTACACTGGAATTCTTGGTAAGTTCTTCTGTTTCCTTGATTTGATGTACAACATAACGTAGGGGCATTTAGAATTATCTTATAAATTTATATTTTACAGCAGATTCGAGACATATACTACAACGTTATTTTGTGTTATTTTTGCGCTAAGCCAAATATAGAATATGATTATTATTGGTAATTTCTGTAATATTTTTGTCTTTTTGTTAATATAGGTATGCCTGGAATGACTGCTTGGGCTGGTTTCTTTGAAGTTTGTGCTCCCAAGAAAGGAGAATATGTGTATGTTTCAGCAGCATCTGGTGCAGTTGGGCAGCTTGTTGGGCAATTTGCAAAATTGATGGGTTGCTATGTTGTTGGAAGTGCTGGAAGTAAAGAAAAGGTGAGCAAGTCCAGCAATTATTAGAGTTTTTTCTTGCTAACTAATTTCATTCTCGACATGTAAACTAAAATACACCATTTTTTTCTGCGCAGGTTGAACTGTTAAAGAACAAGCTGGGTTTCGACGATGCTTTCAATTACAAAGAGGAGAACTTGGTTTCTGCTTTGAAAAGGTTAGTTCCATTGCATACTCATATGCTTAAGGGGATTACTTTTCATATTTCTTTTTTTTACAGAAATTTAAAGTTTTTTTTTGCCTTTTCTAGGTGCTTTCCTAAAGGCATCGACATATACTTTGAGAACGTAGGAGGCAAAATGCTGGATGCAGTGCTTCTAAACATGAGAAATCGAGGACGAATTTGTGTGTGCGGAATGGTCTCGCAATACAATCTCAGTAAACCTGAGGGTGTACACAATCTAATGGTCCTTCTTGAAAAGCGAATTCGGATGGAAGGATTTGTTGTTTTCGATTTCTTTCACCAATACTCCAAGTTCCTGGATACAGTATTGCCTTCAATCCGAGAAGGGAAAATTGTTTATGTCGAAGACATAGCTGAAGGCCTGGAAAATGCTCCTGCTGCTCTCCTTGGTCTATTCAACGGCCGTAATGTCGGAAAACAAGTAGTTATAGTTTCCCGGAAATGATTTTCAGCACATGGTATTTGCATATTTTCTGTAGTAATCTCGTACTAAATTCTATTTTTGATAATAACTAATAAATTGACGTACCTATGTGAGTACCAAGGAATTTTATTAGCCCATGGGCACACTGTGTACTTGATATGGACACATAAGCACATGCATGCACTGAGTTCAATAACTCAATGCGTCAAGACCTCCAAAATAGACTAGTCAATTCAATATATGTGGGAGGAAAGGTATACAGTGCATATAATTAAACTATACGTAAATATCTTGTGTACAGAAGAAAATTCGACGTATTATATAATATATATAATTAAAGGGTAGAACTATAAAGTAACCAATTGTAACATATAATTAAATTTTTAACTTTATAATCAGTTAAAATTCCTAAATTTTTTTGGTATATCTCTATTTTTTTAATTTCTTCTAATTTGTACATTACATCTAACAAAATTGAGAAGATTATATCGCCGTGCTGAAAAAGACATTGGCTAAAACTTTTTCCAAGGAATTTAGTCTAGCTTTTTAAACAAGGGTGCAAGGATATTTCAAATAGAGATGAATTGTAACAAAAATTGTGGAGAAAATTAATATGAATTATATATATGAGAAAAGTCTATTATAAATGATTTTCATAATAGCAAAATTATTTTTTATTGAATAAATTAGTTTAAGATCTTTATATATAGTGATAATATATCCCTTGGAGCCAAGGGATCGAAATAGATATGTGAACGTAGGATGACAAAGTATTTAGAGAAAGTAAATTCATTTGTACCCAAGATTTTAAAAAATACAGTAAATACACCTGTTAAGTTTTCGAGATGAACAGATACTCCGAAATTCGACAAAATAAGTAGAAATTTCTTTTACTTAAACATCAATGAAAGTGATATGATGGATTATTATCATTTTTATCCACAAACTATGGTAAAATAATAAATATAGGCATAATTTTTTCAATATTAATAATTCATTCCCTATTACTCTACATAGAATACTGGAAACTAAAATTTTAAAATTAGAAAACATCTATCATGATTTATTATTTTGATAAAGTTTATGACAAAAATATTATTATCTGAAATATTAACAGTAAGTTAAGATAAACTCGTGTATTTTAAAGTTCCTAGCTAATCCCTTTTTTTACCCTCCTAGTAATAATTTTGCGTGTTACAAAAAAAGAATTTTAAAGAAAATATGTTTAATCATTTATTATCATTTATCTATTTAAAAAAATTAGATTATATTCATTATATTTTCTTAAAAATAATTATCATTCACATAAGTACTATAAATAAAAGTAATATACAAATACAAACATATTATAATTTTTAAAATAAAAATAATCAATTTTAAATTGAATAATTAGGTAAGAATATAAGAAGGATATCTAATGATTAATTCTATCAACATATAACACAAACTTAGTTCATATATTATTTCCATTTCGTTTACTTTTTTTTCTAATATTTTATGAATGCTCCTACTAACCCTCTTTTTTTTCTTACAAAATAATTATATAGGTTTATCTCAACTCCTTGTTAATATCTTTCGGGTAACAACATTTTTATTTATGAATTTAAGTCAAAATAGATATTTGTCTATTCAGATACCAAGTATCTCAATTTTTCTTTAGAAAATATTACTAAACAATGTATACTCTGCACATATCAAACACCACGTCAGTTGAAATATAAATTATATATATATATATTTTGAAGTTTCTTTCCCTTTCTCTCTTATTTCTGAATATTAATTACTTTCAGTGTTACATCAGAATGTGTATATAATCCTTATTAAATTGCTTTGTCAGTCCAAATTAAAGCTTGACTGTGAATGTCGGTCGAAGGTGGGCAAAGAAAATTACTAGTCAAGCTACTTTGGTGGACTTGGAACATTGACTAGGTAAAATTGAAATCTTAGTATATAATAGTGAGGATATAAAATTTAAATTTTAATAATAATGACTTTATTAAAGTATCATGTCATTTTATTCTACAATTTTGTACTTTTCTTTCCACAATTTCATTAATAATAATAATAATAATAATAATAATAAAAATCTACTTGCCTTTTCAGCACAAGTAGGATAGTTTAGAACGTGTTTGATATTCTCGAAACATTCCAAATTTAAATAATAGTAAGAATTGATATTTTATGGATAATATTTTCACTTTCATCCAAAACTTCTACAGCTAATAATTATCTGGCACAAGAAGTCTTAATTTGCTGTTTGTAATAAATTCTTCTTCTTACCTGGAATTTTGTTTGCTGATCATACTAAAAGGGATAAAAAAGGAGATATGACTTCGAGATAAAAAATTTTAAAAACTATTTATAAATAATATATTTAAAATTTGCATCTATCAAATATCACATTAGTTAAAATATAAATTTTATATCTCAGTTTTACAAATTTAAAATTATTCTTTATCATATTTCTATAAATAATTAAGATAAATACTTATATAGGTAAATAAATAAATTTTATAAGAGTATTTTAGTTTGTTACAAGTAAAAAATCTATTTAGATTTCACACTTAAAAATTTTGACTTATTTTATTAAGATATAATTATAATGATTTCAGCGTTAAATTAAAAAAAAAAAACGCACCCTTAAAATATTTTAATGACTAAAACTATATTATATCAAATTTGATATTAAAAACAAAGAGTCAGTTACTTTCGGTGTTAGGTTAGAATATATTGTATAACCTATGCTTCTTAGATCTCTTCGTCATTCTAATTTAAACTTGACAGTTTCAGTCGAAGTTGTACAACTAGGTAAATTTGAAATCTTAGTGACATAATAAAAAATATGACTTCATTCAAAGGTAATCATTAATTGAAGATGTCGAATTCTTTTATAACTAAATAATTAATCATTAATTTTTTCGTCATCAACTTCTTGGAGACTAATTCAAATAGTACTTTTAGGAGACTAATAGGATTAAAATTAAAAAAAAGGAATTAATTAAATAGTCTAATTCACTTTAATTATAAAGTAAAATTATGGGCTTTTTATAATATTATGGACCTTTAATCATATTTTATACATAGATTGAATAAGTTCAGTTTCTTTTTTTTTTTTCATGATAATAGTAAATACTATTATTGCAAGAGGAAAAATAAATAAATAAATAAATATGTATAGAATAAGTTCAATTTTCATAAATACAAAAAAGAATGTTAAGGAATTATATATTTTTGACGAAACTTAGAGTAATATATATATTTTTTTTTTAAAATATCATATGACAATCTACTGAATTATTATATCAAATATTTACTGAGAATTTATATATGATATAAAAATTTTAACAAAATTTATTAAAAGCATACAAATATGGTACGAATTAAGAGTCATCAATCAAATTTTTATGAAAAATTTGCTTAATTGTCTAAAATTAAAAAGGGAATTTTAAAAATGTCCAACAATAATTTTTAACTTTAAAATTATTCAAAAAATAGACAGTTTGATGATTTTATCCTCTTCATCAAATAACCTCAATTAAATAATTTTATCTCTAGTACTATGTTGGCGAGACTCAATTTATTGTCGTTGAGTACTCTTGCAGTCAACTACTCGATGCTACCACCATCGCCTCTATGGGTTAGAGCTTTATGAATGGATTTCTTTTTCCGAACAAAATTAGGATTTAATTGAGGACAAAATTTGGGAGATTAGGGTTATTTTATGAAAAGGGATAAAATCATTCAATTTTATGTTTTTTGATCATTTTGAAATTAAAAATTACTATTACACACTTTATAACTCCCTTTATGTTTTTGGATAATTTTGTACAATTTTCAATTTTTATTCTGTTTACAAGTCAAGTTGGACATACGAATTTATCAAACACCTTAAAATTACAACTACCGTGACTCACAATCTCATTCATGATAGAATCGTTGATGTTAAGTAGTTAAGAGAATTTAGAACAAGATCATTACTATAAGCATTGACTTGACTGAACATTTCCTATGAACCAATTATAATTTATCAATTGTCAATTGTAATTGTAGACTTTCGTCTTCTATGACAGGCTTTGGGTTAATAAATCTACAATTCAAAGTTTTTCTCATTGACTTATTCGCCTCATGAACGTTCCAACTATATTTGTCATGATGTCATATTAATAGAATAATAGTGTTGTATGCTTCTCCAATTACACGTGACATTGAATTCACAAATTTACTTTGGAGGCTTTTTGCGGTTGTTTAATATCGTAATTGTATCCTAAGACAATTTTCCTTTAGAGAATTAACACATACCTCCTTTAGGATTCGACAAATTCACACATAAATAGAAAATTTGAGAAAACTCACTCATACTTCATTTAAATCGTTAGTTAACTATTAATTGACCGTTAAACTTATACAAATTTTGATGAAATAACAATTTTTTTCAAACACATCAAAATTTTTTTTAATAAAATCGCTTTTAATCCTAAAATTTTATCCTAATATTCTTGTTAGTATTAATAGTTTAAAAAATATTTTTAAAAGTCTCAGTTTATTAAAAAATAATAACTATATCCTTATATAATAATAATTATTTAAAAAAAATAATAAAAAAATCTCTAAATTTTGATAAAATATAATATATTTATGTAAAATATATTAATTAAGTAGATAATATTATTATTTTGTAGAACGCTAATAAAAATAAATATTTATTAATATATTATACAATTATTCATTATTCATTTTTATTATTTTATATATATTTTAAACATATGTGCATAATTTAAAATAATTCAAAAATTGTAAAAGATATAGATAAATAATTAAAAATCTTATAAAAATTTGCATAAATAATTCACAATCTTATATTCAAATTTTTTTAGTTATTTAATTTCTCATTTCGTTAGAGTTAAATTTTAAGAATATTTTAGTCTTTTTAACAATAATGGACGGTTAACTAACTATTTAGAGAAAGTATGTGTGAAAATTTCTAATCCTTTAATTTATGTGTGGATATTTTAAACTTCAAGGGAGGTATGTGTTAATTCTCTTACTTTGGAGGTATTTTATGCCTCTTTTCTAGGTACTTGTATCTTAAGAATTAGAAAATTGAATATTCGACTAAAAACTGGGGTTACTAGGCAAGTAAAAATTAAATATTTACCATATATTTTAACATTTACATTTCTAAACCTAGCATAACTATTAACAAAAAGAGAGAACCTAGCATAACTATATGTTTGAGGGAAAATTCTCTAAACCCAAAGATTAAAAATTTCAACTTAAGAAAACCCAGGAAAGAAGAAGCCCAACAAGTGGGGAAGAAGTAGACCCTTAACATCCAAAGAGTTACTATCCATAGCAGAAAGCAGATCAGGAGAGTTAAAAGAGCAAGAAAATAAAAAAGAAAAGAGAAGGAAGAAGATCGTACGTTAAGGTTAGAACCCTTCTAAAGGAGGAACCTGGGAAAACAATTCATGTTTAAGCAAGAACTCTTCGAGAGAATGGACCCATTGCAGCAAGATTCAGATGAGATAAAGAAAACTAGGAGCCTGTTGGATAAACAAACTTTAGATGAGATGTTCATCAATTGTGTTCTTAAAATCTCCTAAGATCTTTTCGAAAGAGAAAAGACCATTAAACACACAAGATAGTTTTATGATGTAGGACAATTTTGGAATTTAATTAGTTTAGGAAGTCTTTTATTCTTACCAATTTAATTTGTTATTTAATTCTTAGTTTTCTTATTTAAATAGGAGTTCTTTTCCTTATTTGAGTTGAATTGTAATGTTAGGTTTTCTCTATTATATATAGAGAACCTATATTATTATTTTGGAATAATCTTTTATTGAATAAAATATTTCCCTTTGATTTTGTCCCTCATGGGATTGTTATCTTGACACTCGTGTTTCGAGTCGTTAGGGTTAGAACGATATTTAATCCCGTCCGTTAGAACGTTTATCTAACTCATTGCGTCAAAGAATCGAACGAGATTCGGCGTTCGACAAGGTGTTTTTATCCCACCCGCTATCCCGCCTGCGTCAATTGATATCAGAGCCTACCTCTGTACCAGACAGAGCTTTCCTGAACCATTAAACACAACTACACTCATAAATACATCCTTTTTACCCAAGAAAAAAAATTCAAAAAAAATAAAATAAAATCATGGTCTACTATGTTAGGCATGATGCGTTGTTGTTTGACGGAAAATGCAGTCCTAGATTATTTTTGTTTTGGTTGGAAGATGTTAAAAAATTCTTTGAAATTGAGAGGATACCTAAAGAAAAACGAGTACAATTTGTTACTTGTTTTCTATTAAAAGGGAGTGCATCATATTGGTAGAATATGTTACAAAGGTCACGACTTGCAAGCCAAGAAGATAAAGTTCGATCATGGGATCAGATGAAGCGATTAATGAGATCATAGTTCATTCCTCTTGATTATTGTTTGACACATCAAGGTATGAGATCTATTCATTCTTATGTTATGAAATTTGAGGATTTTTATGGACATTCATTTTTTTATGAGAGTGAAGAGCTTTTAGTTAAGAGATTTTTGGAAGGACTCAATGCTGATATAAGAGATCGAATGCCGTCATATATTATCCATACACTACCATATGCCATTTTCTTAGCCAAAAAAATCGAAATGCAACTAAAGTTTGACTTTGATAGAGTTATTAGAGATGTTGTTGACAATATAGCTCATAAGATATCTGATAATATAGTTGAAGTTGACCATAAGATAGTGTCTGAAGATGAACTTCAAAAGGAAATTGAAGACGTGCCAGAAATTGTACAAGAAGAGGTCTTATGTGATCTTAATTTAAAAATTGATCATGCACAAGAAATTCAAGTCGAAGATCCGCTTATTATTGATATAGTTCTACCTATTTATATCAAAGATATAAAGGTTATCCTTGAAGAAGATTTAGCCACAAAGATAAATTTAATTGCTGAGTACATTGAACAAGACTTGGGAAAAGTTATGAGAAATTTGAAAGTAGTTTATTATTACAAGTACATATTTTTTCGAAGGGCCACATACCAGTACAAGAAAAAGATAAAATTTGAATACTTTCGAGTTTCAAAGAAATTTGTTGAGAAGAGCCACTATTTTAAGTCAAAAGAAGATTTAATGTTGAATTACAAATTTCATCCGCCAGACAAAACAAAACTCGAGGACGAGTTTTTTTAAAGAAAAGGGGAATATGATGTAGGACAATTTTGGAATTTAATTAGTTTAGAAAGTTTTTTATTTTTTACCAATTTAATTTGTTATTTAATTCTTAGTTTTCTTATTTAAATAGGAGTTCTTTTCCTTATTTGAGTTGAATTATAATGTTAGGTTTTCTCTATTATATATAGAGAACCTATGTTATTATTTTGAAACAATCTTTTATTGAATAAAATATTCCCCTTTGATTTTGTCCCTCATGGGATTGTTATCTTGACACTCGTATTTCGAGTCGTTAGGGTTAGAACGACATCTAATCTCGTCCGTTAGAACGTTTATCTAACTCACTGTGTCAAAGAATCGAACGAGATTCGGCGTTCGACAAGGTGTTTTTATCCCACCCGCTATCCCGCTTACGTAATTTTATAACACAAATTAGGGAGTTTCTTATCACTACACTATTGTAGGATGCTTCATTAATTGTAGAAGCTTTTAAGGGAGGGCTTGTATTCTAACCACCAGTTTAGGGTCGGGAATTGGGTGGCTGTAGGAATTACTTTTCCAAATTTAATATAGTCAGGGAATAAACTTTATAATAAATGTTTTAATAAAAATGATTTGGGGCCCTGCCCCACCCACCCTTACCTTTTAAAACAAGAAAATGACTAAAATGTTTTAGCAATTCGAATTTTCAAGCTATCAGCATTAAATCGTATCCGCTTCAATGCATATAACCAAATGAAATTCCTTGTTAGTCACATAAAAATTTATTCGAAAGGTGAGGAATCACAGAGGCTTATTGGGTTAGATTATTTATTATTAGAAACAGAAATTACTACAACAATATGCAAAATCAAAGCGTTGAATCATTCCCTGGCAACTACAACTACTTGTTTTCCAACATTTTGGCCACTGAAAAGACCTACAAGAGCAGCGGGAGCACTTTCCAGGCCTTCAGCAATGTCTTCTACGTAAACAACTTTCCCTTCTCGGATTGAAGGCAACACTGTTTCCAAAAACTTGGAGTATTGGTTAAAGAAATCGAAAACCACAAATCCTTCCATGCGAATTCGCTTATGAAGAATGTGCATCAAGTTTTGTACACCCTCAGGTTTACTAACATTGTATTGTGAGACCATTCCGCATACAGCAATTCGTGCACGATCTCTCATGTTTAAGAGCACTGCATCCAGCATTTTGCCTCCTACGTTCTCAAAGTATATGTCAATGCCTTCAGGAAAGCACCTGCAAAAGAAAAAAAAAAACATTCTTTAAATTCTGTAAAAAATAACAAAAATAATCTCCTGCAGCTTCTGAGTATGCAATGGAACTAATCAAAAAACCTTTGTAGAGCAGAAACCAAGTCCTTCTCCTCTTTATAATTGAAAGCATCGTCGAAACCCAACTTGTTCTTTAACAGTTCAACCTAACATAACGTAATAGCGGCAAAAGAAATGGTTTATTTTAGTTTACACATAGATAATGAAATTAATTAGCAAGAAAATTTCGGGTAATTGACACACCTTTTCTTTACTGCCAGCACTTCCAACAACATAGCAACCCAACAATTTTGCAAATTGGCCAACAAGTTGCCCGACTGCACCAGATGCTGCTGAAACATACACATATTCTCCTTTCTTGGGAGCACAAACTTCAAAGAAACCAGCCCAAGCAGTCATTCCAGGCATACCTATATCAGCAGAACAAGAACAGAAATGTATTAGATATCACAGAGATTATAAATACTAATCCATGCGACGAAACAAAAAAGCCTACCAAGAATTCCAGTATAGTAAGACAGGGGAACATCAGTGTGATTAATTTTAAAGAGGCTTTCAGGATTTCTAATGAGACTGCACTCTTCCCATCCCGTTATTCCCCAAACCAAATCTTCCTTCTTAAATTCTGGGTGCCCTGAATCCACAACTTTAGCAACTCCAAACCCTTGAACTGGCTGCATTATTTTACCGCATTATCAACAACTTAAATTAAAAATCATTTTCATAATTTAAAGAAACTAGTATCTGGTTAAAGTTCTTACAGATCCGGGTATGAAGGAGGATAACTCAGAAGGATCCGGATTAACGTCATAAGAGTCCTCATGTAAGGATCACAAGACAAATACAGATTCTTGACAACAACTGCATTTGAACCTTCTTCTACTTTCAAAGAAACTGAACTTGTTTTCAAATACATGTCTGTTTCTTTGGGAAACCCTTCCACAAAATTCTTGAATATCACTTGCTTGTTGCTCACCACTTCTCCATTGCCCGCCATTGTCGTTTTGCTTAAACTATCTTACTTTTGTCTGTTTCCTTTCTTCTGCTGCTAGCCGGAAACGACTAGCACTTTCTATTTATATAGTTGAAGTTTCTATTTCTGTCTGTGTCGGAATTTGAAAAGGACTTTCGGTTTAATATAATTAGTATTTACAGTACTTACTTTTTGGTGGCGATTTTATCACCACACAATTAAATTCTGGTAAGCTCTAATGTCCATCCTTTTGTCTATAACTATTTATAAACGCTAGATATACTTTCACAATATTCAATCCACGTTTATTTTTAGTTATAACAACAGTTAATATATATAAAAAGTTACAATAATTTTATAATATTTCAATTATCCTTAAGATAAGTTATAACTATAAGATTAGAAGAAAAAGAAAATTAGGATAGAATCATAGATGGTTTATAATTGATCATAGTATCCAATTGGATAATAAACTCTCTTTGAATTTGCCATCTTTTTTGAAGTTTTATTTTCTAGGATTTGTTAAGAGTATATAAAAGGGTAGCGATATTTACACCAATAGATCCAACAAACCTGTGCCTGACTCAAAGTAGCTTTAGGCCCACTAACTTTTGTTTGGCCTAGTCAGGTTAGATGAGCCATGCCCAAGAGTTTCATATTTTCATATATTTTTTAAGTGGTGTTATTTTGAAAAGAGATTTTACTTATTAACCCTCATTTTTTAATAAAAATTCTAGTTGTTTTCCTTGCACGTTCTACTAATTCTAACTTCTCGAACACAAGCCTTGTATTTAGATTGACAAGTAAATTTAAATTTAATTTTTATAAAAGAATATGAAAGTAATTTTCATTTTCTTGAAAGCACTGAAAATAATTAACTTTCACAAAAGACAAAAAAAGAACAAAAAAAAAAAAGAGTTCAATTTCATAAAAAATAATATCAAATTTATAAAATTGAAATATGATTGTGACACTTGATTTATCACTCAATAATTGAGGATAGATATTTATCAAATTAGTAATTAACAATAATATTTGTATGATTTTAAATTGTTATATAACGTTTTTATTCAATAAAGGTTGAAACTTTTTTCTTGTAATTTTTAGTTCTCTTTTGATAAAATTTTCTGTCTTTATGGTCTTCCTTAAATAATAATAATTATAACAAAGGAATCAACACACTCTCACAAAGAAACAATTGCGAAAGCCTGAGTTTGCATATTTTATTTATCTAAATTGTAAACAATTTGCCAACAATGCCAATTGTCAATTCCATTGTATTGGTTGCAACCAAAAGAAAAAGATCAAATAGAAAAGAAAAAAAAAGGTGGCATATTTATTTGCATAATAGAGAACACACTGTTGCCATGTTTGGTCTAGATTCTGGGTTCTCATCCAAGCATAGAAGGGCAACCTCCAATTGTGATATTAGTTTGTCTTGAATGTCGAGTGATGGAGCTGGAAGTCGAGAGTCCAACATTTCATTAAGAGGAATATCCCCTCTATTAAAAGATGAAGATGAAAATGTGGAAAGAAATTCTCTTGGATGCTTCCCTTTGAATACTTCTAAAGCTAACACTGCAAAACTATACACGTCGCATTTTTCGGTGATCTTCATTGTGTAAGCAAGCTCTGCAGGGTGAAAGGTAAACATGATTATGTAAGGCAATATCCAACACATTAAAACTAGTGATGAATGAATAATATATACCTGGTGCAATATATCCATATGTGCCTGCAAGTTTGGTCCAATTGGATGAGTCTGGCGTAAGAAACTTGGCGATTCCAAAGTCTGAAACATAAGCTTCATATTCCAAATCAAGAAGCACATTCTTACTTGATATGTCTCGATGGACTATTGGTGGGAAAGTATCATGGTGCAAGTAAAACAATGCATTAGCCACACCTTTGATCACATTCATTCTCAATCTCCAACCAAATTCTTTTATAGTTGCGTCATTGTCCAAGATTGTGGCCAAACTACCTCGTTCAAGGAACTTATAAACAAGAAAAGAGTGCCGAGCATGTGAACAAAAACCGTAAAACTTCACAATATTTCGATGTCGAATCTTTGTCAATGCCTTAATTTCATTCAAGAATTCTTGTTTATTTACAATCTCACCTGGAAGTGGTGAGTGAAATTTCTTAACTGCTACGATATCTCCAGATGGTAGCTCAGCTTTGTAAACACTTCCTTGTCCACCTTTTCCAATGCAATACTCCTCGTCAAAATCATTAGTGGCTCTAATGATTACTTCGTGCATGATTTTTCCTTCAAAAGCCAACACTGAAAGCAATCTTGGGTGATTAAGAGAATTGCCTTCTTGTACTTTCGAGCACCTTTTCCTTTTTCGAAAAAGCAACAGCATGGCAATCACAACAATTAAAACACAAAGTGCTCCTAAAATAGGGAGCATGATTACAAGCCATTTCCTCCTTAAAGGTCGTTTATGTGAACTGAAAATAGTGCAAGATGGAAATCCTTTGACATTGCCACACAAGCCTATGTTCCCTTCTAGTGCTTCACTAGGAGCATTTAGAAAAGTTGTGCTATTAGGAATCGGACCTTCTAATTGATTATGTGATATGTCAATGCTTGATAAACCATGTAATCCTTCAAAGCAACTTGGAATTGAACCACTGAAGTTATTGCAAGAAAGACTTAGCTTCTCCAAGCTTTTCATATTGCAGATTTTCAATGGTATCTCACCTTTGAAAAAGTTGTGACTCAAATCTAAAATTGAAAGTTGAACCAGCTTCTCTAGCTCAATTGGAAATTGTTGTTGAAGTTGATTATTACTCAAATTCAAATAATACAATTGCAACAAGTATCCTATACTTTCTGGGATCGAGTTGCTCAAGCTATTTGCAGATAAGTCTAGTTGTTCAAGTTTGGTCAGTGAGCCAAGTTCATGTGGTATACTCCCTGAAATTTTATTTCCTTTCAAAATGAGCTTGGTTAGAGAATTTAACTTTCCAAGTTCCATTGGAATCTCCCCAGCTATGTGATTCAGAGAAAAATCTAATTCTTGAAATTGAGATGAGTTTCCAAGCTCAATTGGTATACTACCACTAATATTATTCGCCGAAAAATTTAAATAAGCTAATTGTATGCATTTTCCCCAGTTAGATGAGATTTCTCCATAAAAATTATTGTGGCTAAGATCTAAAAAAATCAAATTTGGATAAATACCAAAATCTTCAGATATATTTCCATTGAAATTGTTATGCTCAAAGCATGCTCTAACTAGGTTAGTGCAATTTTTTAAGCCTTTAGGGATTGGACCTACAAAGCGATTATGACTAACAGTTAACCTCTCTAGTGCTCCTTCTTGACAAAAATTAGGTAAATAACCAGTAAACTGATTACGAGTCAATGCAATGGTACTTAAATTGAGATTTTCTATTTCTTGGGGAATGGAACCAGAAAGTTTGTTATTGACGAGAGTTAACGTTCTTAACACGCTTAAATTACCTATTGCTTGAGGAAGAGAACCAGAAAGAGCATTATCATGGAGCATAAGAAAAATTAATTTATTTAAATTGCCGATTTCTTGAGGGATAGAACCAAAAATGCAATTTTCATGGAGGAGTAAAGAAATTAAATTGGTTAAATTACCCAACGTACGAGGAATGGAACCAATGAATTGATTGGTGTTCAAATGCAAGTTTGTAAGAAACTTCAAATTTCCTATAACTGAAGGAATGTAGCCAGAGAGTGAATTAGCATAAAGATACAAACGACGCAAGTTGCTCAAGTTACCTAAAGAAACCGGTACTGAACCACTAAATTGATTTTGGCTCAAATCAAGGAACTTAAGTTTTGAAAGTTTACTGATTTGAGATGGGATAACACCAAAGAATTCATTAATGCTAAGATTAAGAGACTCGAGTTGAGGAAACGATGAGAATGAAAATTCATGAAGCGTACCTGTTAAACTTGTATTTATCAAGTTAATAGCGATAACTCTTCTAGCTTGGCTGCAAATAATTCCAGACCAAGAACAGGCGCTTATTTTGGATGTAGAATTAAGAGTAGGAAGAGTCCATGAAGACAAGATAGAAGAATTCAGCTGGTTTTGATCAAAACTTGATTTCCACTTAAGAAGAGCATGAGCTTCTTCAGTGGAAACAGAAGAAAAAGAAAGTGAAAAATTTAACGCAAGAAATAGGATGAGGAAAGCAAGTGAATAATTACTCGCGGTTGAAGTCTGCATTGTTTATGCTATTGTATCAACTTATGCAGTGAATGAAAACAGAGCACACAGAAAGCCAAATTTATAGAGCAGATCATGAGCCAGCTAGTCAACCACCGTGGCATCCACGAATCAGTGCATTTAGATTTATCTTCACGTTGTTGACCTTGAACGTAAATTTGTAAAAGAAAGAAAGAATCAATGACATGATACACTTTTAATTAATATTTTTATAGTAATGAGATTTAAATATTAATAACTCACTCATATTAATAATCAAAATTTCTAATTCTTGATTAAACTTTAGGTGCCACACAAATTTTTGAATCCCTCAAATTGAATTTATAGAATATCTAAACAAAAGAAGAATGTAAAATCGTTAGGATTTTCTGCTAAAAGTTGATAAACAATAATAATACGTGATACAATATAATATTAAAAAATTATGTATTAACTTATAGCAAATGGCATGAGCAAAAAACTTTTTCTGGTAAGTCTAGAGTCTAGCTTAATTTCTAAGTTAAATTGTCAAGACCTCTCAACTAACTATTGATGCCTATTTTTCAATTTAACATTATGATTTTAAATATATGAACTATTTTTTAATTTAATATAAAGACTTTAGTACTTATGTCTAAATAATTTTTAAGTTGATATAAATATATCCAAGTAAATAAATCTCATAGCAATTTAATTTAAAAGTAACACTATATATATATATTTAATTGATTTTTTACTAAAATTAGGTAAATATATTTAAATTATATTAGATACTCTAATTCACTTTAATGTGAAAGTATGACAATAGGCATATTATCTTAACAATAGTGACCTTTTATCATATTTTATACACAGATTGAATAAGTTCATTTTTCCTTTGTTTTGACATGATAATAGTAAATAGTATTATTGCCAGAGGTACAAAGAAAGAGAAATATATAGAATAAGTTTAAATTTCATAAATAGAAAAGAGGTTTTTAAGTAATTATATGTTTTCGATAGAATTTACAGTAATATATATGTTCTTTTTTTTTTTCTTAAATATCACATTACAATTTACCACATTATCAGATGAAATATTTACTGAGAATTTATACAAAAATTTTATCAAAATTTCTTAAAAACATATAAACATAGCACCAATTGAGAGTCGTCAATCAAATTTTTATTTATTTACAAATCAAGTTAATTATATATATTAATGAAATACTTAAAAAATTACAACTACCTACCGTGGCAATTCTCATTCATAACAGATTCATTGGTGTTAACTAGTCAAGAGATTTTAGAACAAGATTATTGCTACAAGGATTGATTTGACAGAATATTTTCTATGAACTATTTTATTTATTTATTTTTTAGGTCAATCAATAGATAACTGTAGACTTTCTTAGGTTTTGGGTTAATAAGTCTACAATTAAAATTCTTTGTCATTGACTTATACACCTTACAAAGATTCTAACCAAATCTGTCAAATCATATTAATGGCGTTGTATGCTTCTCCACTTACATGTCACGTTGAATTGACAAGTTTACGTTGCAGGTCTTCTGTGCTTGTTTTCTACGTTATTATAATATCCTAAGAATTAGAAAGCTTTCCAATTTTGAATTCAAATAAAAATTGTGGTCGTAGTCAAGTGACTCGTTTATCTAATTCTGTTTTTCTTTTATAAAACTTGTTATTTACCTCTAAGTAAAAGTTAAATATTTATCCTAAATTTTAACACTAATATTTCTAGAAATGAGTAAAAATGGATAATCATTGACAAAAAGAGAGAATGAAACATGGCTATGTGTTAGGAGACGAATAACGGCATTTTAGTAAAAGAGAAAGGGGAGCTAACAAAATGGGCCGCACTTCCTAGAATATAAGGGATACGTATTGTACTAGGAGGAAACGCATGGCAAAGAGAGAATGGAATGCACTAAAGAATCATGATTGGGAGAGTTAAAAGAGAAAGAAGATACAGAAAAAGAGAAGGAAGAAGAACCACACTACAGGAAGGTTAGAACCCTTCTAAAGGAGGGAACCTGGGAAAAAACTCACGTGTATGCAAGAACTCTTCAAGAGAATGGACCCATTACAAAACGATTTAGATGAGATAAAGAAAACTAGGAGCCTCTTAGATGGACAAACTATGTAGGCGTTCTCTAATCGCACCACAAAATCTTCTTCAGAATCTTCTAAGATTTCCAAGAGTCTCTCAAATTTCGGAACTCGAAGGGTGTATCCGGCTATAATTTAGTTTCCCAGTCTACTAAACGTATTGTTTGTCCTAAAGTAAAGACAAAATATTGTAATAACACTATATGTTTCCATATTGTGAAGAAGATTGATGGAAAAGAAAAAGGGTTTTATCATCCTATTTGGTAGGATATATATTTCTATGTCTTCTTAATAATGTAGGATATATATTTCTTGACATTTCTTAATCAGTTTTTCTTTTATCAATACAAAATTATATAATATTTTAGTGCTACTTCGTCGTGAAAATAAAATCTCTTTACGGATTTCGAATTCTATCCGTTTTTGACTCCGTACTTCGTTATTTTTCCTTAATTTATATAAGTTGGCTTCCTTATTGTCTGAAAACTTGTCCTTGTATCTGCAGAGGTAGCAAAGTTAAAAGTGAAATCTCAAACCTACAACGAGTACTTTGAGAAGAATTAGGTGCTAAAATGTTTTGGCAATTCGAATTTTCAAGGTATCAGTTTCAAATCCGATCCTTTCCAAGCATATGTATAAACAAATGAAGTTCCTTGTCAGTCACATCCAAAAGTATTTGGAAGATGAGAAATCACAGAGGCTTCTTGGGTCAGATTATTATCAGAAACAGAAATTAGTATAACAATATGCAAAATCAAGTTCTGAATCATTCCCGGGCAACTACAACTACTTGCTTACCCACATTTTGGCCACTGAATAGACCTACAAGAGCAGCAGGAGCATTTTCCGGGCCTTCAGCAATGTCTTCTACGTAAACAACTTTCCCTTCTCGGATTGAAGGCAAAACTGTTTCCAAAAAATTGGAGTATTGGTTAAAGAAATCGAAAACCACAAATCCTTCCATGCGAATTCGCTTATGAAGAATGTGCATCAAGTTTTGTACACCCTCAGGTTTACTAACATTGTATTGTGAGGCCATTCCGCATACAGCAATCCGTGCACGATCTCTCATGTTTAGGAGCACTGCGGCCAGCATTTTGCCTCCTACATTCTCAAAGTATATGTCGATGCCTTCAGGAACGCACCTGCAAAAAAAAAAAAGAATCTTTAAATTCTGTAAAAAAAAAAAAAAAAGAAAAATAATCCCCTGAAGCTTCTGAGTATGCAATGGAACTAATCAGCAAACCTTTGTAGAGCAGAAACCAAGTTCTTCTCTTCTTTATAATTGAAAGCATCGTCGAAACCGAACTTTTTCTTTAACAGTTCAACCTAACATACCGTAATAGCGATAAAAGAAATGGTTTATTTTAGTTTACACGTCGATAATGAAATTAATTAGCAAGAAAATCTCTGGTCTTCTCCGCACCAGCACTGCACACCTTTTCTTTACTGCCAGCACTTCCAACAACATAGCAACCCATCAATTTTGCAAATTGGCCAACAAGCTGCCCGACTGCACCAGATGCTGCTGAAACATACACATATCTCCTTTCTTAGGAGCACAAACTTCAAAGAAACCAGCCCAAGCAGTCATTCCAAGCATACCTATATCAGCAGAACAAGAACAGAGAAACATATTAGATATCACAGAGATTATAAATACTAATCCATGCGACCAAACAGAAAAATTTACCAAGAATTACAGTATAGTAAGACAGGGGAACATCAGTGTGATTGATTTTAAAGAGGCTTTCAGGATTTCTAATGAGACTGTACTTTCCGATCCTGTTATTCCCCAAAACATGTCTCCTTTCTTAAATTCTGGGTGCCCTGAATCCACAACTATAGAAACTCCAAACCCTTGAATTGGCTGTAATATTTGACAGCATTATCAACAATTAAAATGAAAGATCATTTTCAAAATTTAAAGAAACTATTATCCGGTTAAGGTTCTTACAGATCCGGGTATAAAGGAGGATAACTCAGACGGATCCGGATTAAACGCCATGCGAGTCCTCATGTAAGGATCACAAGACAAGTACAGATTCCTGACAACAACTGCATTCGAACCTTCTCCTACTTTCAAAGAAACTGAACTTGTTTTCACATACATGTCTGTTTCTTTCGGAAACCCTTCTCACCACTTCTCCACTGCCCGCCACTGTTGTTTTGCTTAAGCTAACTCGCTTTGTCTGTTTCCTTTCTTCTGCTGCTAACCAGTAATGACTCCCTTTCTATTTATATCGTTGCTAGCCCGCCATAGTATCTATTTCCATCTGTCCCGGAATTTGAAAAGAACTGTCGGTCTAATGTAGTAAGCCTTTACAGTGCTTACTTTTTGGTGGCGATTTTATCACCACACAATCAAATCCATGTAAGCTCTAATCTCTATCTTTTTCAACACCACCAACTTAATTACTTAAGATCGTAAATATTCATTTATTTTAAATTAATAGGTTTATGAAGCAAATTTATCTATAACTATTTATAAAGACTGTAGATATGCTTTCAAAATATTTGATCCATATTTATTTTTTTCTAGTTACAATAGTTGATATAGATTAAAAGTTACAATAATTTTGTAACATTTCAACTATCCTAAACATAATTTATAATTATAAGTTTAGAAAAAAGAAAATTAGGATAGAATCATAGATGGTTTATAATTGATCATAGTTTCCAATTATATAATTAACTCTATTTGAATTTGCTTTTTCTTTTCTTTTTTTTTTTTTGGAATTTTTGTCTCTAGGATTTTTTATACAGTATATAAAAGGGTATTGATATTTGGACCTATAGGTCCATGAAACCTTTGCCTAAGTACACTGAAAATAGCTTTAGGACCACTAACTTCTGTCCGGCCTAGTCAGGTTAGATGGGCTAAGTCCAAGAGTTTACATATTTCCATATCTTTTTTAAGTGGTTTTAGTTGAAAAAAAAAAAAGATTTTATTTACTAACCCTCATTTTTTAAGAATAACTGTAGTTGTTTTCCTTGCACCTTTTACCAATTCCGACTTTCGGAGTCAGGCCTTGTATTTAGATTGATAAATAAATTTATTTGGATAATGCAATAAAAAAGTTATTTTTATTTTTTTTAAAACACCAAAAACAATTAATATTAAAAAACAGAAAGAGAGGAAAAAAAAAAAAGAGTTCAATTTCATGGAAAGTAATGTTAAGTTTATAAAATTGAAATATAATTATGACACTTGATTTATCACTGAACAATTTAGCCTACATATTTATCAAATTAATAATTAACAATAATATTTTTATGATTTTAAATTGGTATATAACATTCTTATTTAATAAAGGTTAAAACATTTTTCTTCTTATTTTCTGGTTCTCTTGTGATAAAGTTTTCTGTTTTTGTGGCTTCCTTAAATAATATCAAGTGTCGATTTTATTATACCAGTTGCAAGCAAAAGAAAAAGGTAAAATAAAAAAAAAGGTGATGTGTTTATTTGCATAACAAAGGACACACTGTTGCCATGTTTGGTTTGGATTTTGGGTTCTCATCCAAGCATCGAAGGGCAACCTCCAAGTGTGATATTAGTTTGTCTTGAATGTCAAGCGATGGAGCTGGAAGCCAAGAGTCCAATAATTCATTAAGAGCAAGACTTATGTTAGAAGATGAAGATGAAAATGCAGAAAGAAATTCTCTTAGATGCTTCCCTTTGATTACTTCCAAAGCCAACACTCCAAAACTATACACATCACATTTTTCAGTGATCTTCATTGTGTAAGCAAGCTCTGCAAGGTGAAAGATAAAACAAATCATGTAAGGCAATATCCAATACATTAAAACTAGTGATGAATGAATAATATATACCTGGTGCAATATATCCACATGTGCCAGCAAGTTCAGTCCAATTGGATGAATCTGGCATAAGAAGCTTGGCGATTCCAAAGTTTGAAATGTGAGCTTCATATTCCAAATCAAGCAACACATTTTTGCTTGATATGTCTCGATGGACAATTGGTGGAAAAGAATCATGGTGCAAGTAAAACAATGCATTAGCCACACCATTGATCACATTCATTCTTAATCTCCAACCAAATTCTTTTATTGCTGCATCATTGCTCAAGATTGTGGCCAAGCTACCTCGTTCAAGATACTTGTAAATAAGAAAAGAGTGTCGAGCATGTGAACAAAAGCCATAAAACTTCACAATATTTCGATGTTAAATATTTGTCAATGCCTTAATTTCATTTACGAATTCTTATTTATTTACAATCTCACCTAGAAGTGGTGAGTGGAATTTTTTAACTGCTATGATATCTCCAATGGTAGCTCAGCTTTGTAAACACTTCCTTGTCCACCTTTTCCGATACAATACTTGTCATCAAAACCATTAATGGCTCTAGTGATTTCTTCGTGCAAGATTTTTCCTTTAAAAGCCAACACTGAAAGTAATCTTGGGTGATTCATAAAACTACCTTCTTGCTCTTTTGGGCACGTTTCCCTTTTTCGAAAAAGAAACACCATTGCAATCACCACAATTAAAACACAAAGTGCTCCTAAAATAGGGAGAACGATTACAAGCCATTTCTTCCTTGAGGATCGTTTATGTGAAGTGAAAACATTGTAAGATGGAAATCCCTTAACATCGCCACACAAGCCTATGTTCCCTTCTAGTGCTTTACTAGGAGCATCTAGAAAAGTTGTGCTATTAGGAATTAGGACCTTCTAACTGATTATGTGATATGTCAATGCTTGATAAACCATGCAATCCTTCAAAGCAACTTGGAATTGAACCACCAAAGTTATTGCGAGAAAGATTCAAGTTCTCCAAACTTTTCATATTACAGATTTTTGATGGTATCTCACCTTTAAAAAAGTTATGACTCAAATCTAAAATTGAAAGTTGAACCAACTTCTCTAACTCAAGTGGAAGTCATTGCTGAAGTTAATTATTACTCAAATTCAAATAATATAATTGTGACAAGTATTCTATACTTTCTGGAATTGAGTTGCTCAAGCTATTTGCAAATAAGTCTAGGTGTACAAGTTTGGTGAGTGAGCCGATTTGACGGGGTATACTCCCTGAAATTTTATTCCCTTTCAAAATAAGTTTGTTTAGAGAATTTAACTTTCCAAGTTCCATCAGAATCTCCCCAACTATATGATTTAAAGAAAAATCCAATTCATGAAGTTGAGAGCTGGTATACCACCACTAATATTATTCGCTGAAAAATTTAAATAAGCTAATTGTGTGCATTTTCCCCAATTAAATGAGATTTCTTCATAAAGATTATTGTGGCTAAGATCTAAAAAATTCAGGTTTAGATAGATGCCAAAACTTTCAGATATATTTCCACTTAAATTGTTTTAGTCAAGACGTACTCTAACTAAGCTACTTTAACTAAGCTACTGCAATTTCTCAAGATTTTAGGGACTGGACCTATAAAATGGTTATTGTAAATAATTAATCTCTCTAGCCTTCCTGCTTGACAGACATTATAGGGTAAAGAACCAGTAAATTGGTTGTCAGATAATTGTAAATTACTTAACTAAAGATTTTCAATTTCTCGAGGAATGGAACCGGAAAGCCTATTTCCACCAAGAATTAAAAATTTTAATTGGCTTAAATTACCTATTTGTCGAGGAATAAAATCGGAAAGCTCATTACGATGGAGGCGTAAAGAACTTAAACTAGTCTAATGACCTGTGATATGTGGAATATAACTAGTAAGTTGATTTTTACTCAATTGTAAATGTATAGGGGATTTCAAGTTTCCTATAATTGACGGAAAAGTAACACAAAGTAAATTACGATAAAAATACAAAAAATGCAAGTTGCTCAAGTTACCTAAAGAAAGCGGAATTGAACCACGAAGTTGATTTTGGCTCAAATCTAATTCTAAAAGGGAGTTCAACTTTTCTATGTTAGGAGGAATGGAACTAGAAAGATAATTATTATGAAGAAATAATTTAACTACATTGCTCAAGTTGCCTAAAGAAGAAGGGATTGAACCTTCCAAATGATCAGAGTCCAAGAAAACTATTGCAAGAGAACTTAATTCACCTAATTCTTGTGGAATTGAGCCATTTAATTGATTCCCCCAAATATGAAGGACCTTCAAATGAGTTAGAAAGCCAACTTCTGGTAGTATTCTTCCGGACAATTGATTTACATTTAAATGAAGGAACTTGAGTTTTTGAAGTTTACTGATTTGAGGCGAGATAATACCAAAGAATTCATTAATGCTAAGATCAAGAGTCTCAAGCAAAGGAAATGAAGAGAACGAGAATTCCTGTAGCGTACCTCTTACACTCATATTTCTTAGATTAATAGCAACGACTCTTCCCCCATGGCTGCAATTAACTCCAGACCAAGCACAAATGCTTATTTTAGAGGTGGAATTATTAGTAGGAAGACTCCATGAAGACAAGATAGAAGAATTCAGCCGGGTTTGATCAAAACTTGATTTCCATTTAAGAAGAGCATGAGCTTCTTCAATTGAATCGGAAGAAACAGTAAGTGGAAAATTTGATACAAGAAACAGGATCAAGAAAACAAGTGAAAACTTATTCCAGGTTGAAGAGTACTTGATTGTTTATGCTACTGTGTTAACTGATGCAGTGAATGAAAACAAAGCACACAGAAAGCCAAATTTATAGAGCAGATCATGAGCTAGCTAGTCAATCAACGTGAGATCCACGAGTCAATGCGTTTAGATTTCTCTTCACGTTGTTGTAACTTGAATGGAAAATTCTACAAAAAGGAAAGAATTGATTACATGTGACGTTACACTTTTAATCAATATCTTTATATAAATGAGATTTAATATTAATAATTAAAATTTGTAATTCTTGAATAATTTAATTGATAAAACTTTATGTGTGCTACAAAATGTTTTTGAACCCCTTATATCAAATTTATGTAATCTTAAATGAAAAAAATTAAGATGTTAAAATCATTAGGATTTGTGCTAAAAGTTGACAAATAATAATAATAATAATAATATTAATAATAATAATAATAATATGTGATATAATATAATTAAAAAAAAAATATAATAACGTATTGGAAATGGCATGAGCAAAAAGTTTTTTCTGGAAAGTCTAGTCTAGCTTAATTTGAATGATAAACTGTCCTGAACTCTCAGCAATTGTTGCCTATTTTTCAATTTAACATAATATGTTTAAATGCATTAATTTTTTAATTTAATACCAAAAATTTAGTTGTCATTTCTAAATAATTTATATGTATATATAAGTTAGTAAATTTCATAGTATATATATTGTTTACTAAAATTAGTTAATATATTTAAATTTAACATATGAATAAAAAGTAACTATATTATTTGTATTTATTCATTGAACTTTATTAAACCTTCGTAACTATATATTGAAGGCAATACTTGTTGATGTAAAGGTTGAGAATTAATTTCAAAAAAAATTATTCCTTATATTTGAACTATTTATTTCATTGTTCATTTCTTGGATATTATCTCTCACTTGTTAATTTGAATAGTTTTAAAGACTGAAATGATGAATAAACTACGCATTCCAGGTAACTATTTCTAGTAATATTTCAACAAATACCAGACCACGCTTGACGATAATTCAATTCTATCATTGTTGAATCGTGTACTCGAGTTAATTTATTTTGTTTTATTTGTAATTTACTTTTCCTGTTAGCAAATAGAATTTTTCTTTTATAATTAACCACGCTAGTACTTCAGAGATGAGTATAATGTGCTAAAGAGTATAATCGGAAAATAAAAAAAAAATTGTATCACAACATGTAATTTCTAGACTTAATTAAATTATTGTTTTACAAAGAACAAATTTAAATCTATTATCAATTCTAATTCAAGCATATCAAACTTTCTAATAATTGAATTAGCAGCAGATATATTAATCAAATCTAATAGGATCAAATCAAATTAACCAATTTCTTTGCTTTAAATTAGTTCGATTTTTCTCTATTCGATTTTATTTAGTTCGTTTTACTTCTATGCAAAACAAAAATAAAAATTAGAAAAATAACTAAATTTTATTTAAAGTACTTGAAAATAAAAATTGAACAGAACCTAATTTGGTCCAAGTAGATTTAATTCGGTTTATTATATCTTGACTTTGATTTTATTCCATTTTCTATTTGTTTAAAATTTTCACTTAAATTAAATTAGTTATAATATTAATTTACTCAAAAGACGCTAATCATAGATAAAATATTTTACAATTTAGATAATTCAACAGTTTTTCAAATCATAAATTCAATATGTCAAAACATTCATATTCTTAATAAAACTATTTAAATCTCTCCCCTATTACTAGCACCAAAAACTTACAATCTTTTTCATGATTTAATTCTTCTACTTAATGGTTAGACAGTGTATCCTAACTCTTACGAATAAGTGAGCGTTGTTTTAATATAGATGAGATTTAAATGTTTTCACCAAAAAAAAAAAAAAAAAAGGTTATGACTAATTATTAATATAAGGAAATAAACAAAATTCGTAAGTATAACCAATCAAGCATAAACATACTAATTAATAATACAATCAATTTAATTTTATAAGTTATATGTTTTTATTCATAGAGTATATCAATTATAAATTAAAAGTTACAATAACTTTATCGAGTACTTCAATATTCTCAAGTTTAATTTCTAATTATAAAATTTGAAAATTAGAATTAAAAGATAATTATAATCCTTTTATAATGGATCATAGTTTTCAATTATATAATTATCTCTATTTTAATTTCTCACTTTTTTCTTCTATAATTTTTATTTTTTCTACGCTCTGGTTTTCAATAATTTACGGTCTCTATGCAATAAAAATAGTTCAAAGCCACAAAGGTTTATATATGGACCGGATTTAGCCGTCGCAGCCCACTGACTTAAGTTGGGCCTATTTAGATGGGCTAAGACCACATATTTTAATAATTTTTTTTAAATTTATTTTCCATTGATTAATAATCAATAGGTTAATTGGCCATAGTTTAGGGACTAAAATGTAACACTCCAACGGACAACGCGATTTGGGCGTTGAAATCTTGACTATGAACAGTTGACGCGAGCGACACAACTTTTTAATTGTGTGGTAATAAAAACATAGCCAACAAATGGAAACGAAATAACTGTCAGTGCTGACACAATTATAATTGTAGAATCGTCATTGCTGATTCAACAAGTCTGGCAGCTCTTTCGAGATTCAGAGACACCAGTCAGACGCAACTTTTAGGAAGAAAAAAATGAAAATACAACTGAAATCTAACTATAAATAGAAACTCAGAGTCACAGGCTAGCAGAAGATAGGAACTGAGTAAAGCAACAATGGCGGGCAATGGTGAAGTGGTGAGCAACAAGCAGGTGGTGTTGAAGAATTTCGTTGAAGGGTTTCCCAAAGAAACAGACATGGAAGTGAAAACAAGTTCGATTTCTTTGAAAGTGGAAGAGGAGTCTAATGCAATTGTTGTGAAGAATCTCTACTTGTCTTGTGATCCTTACATGAGGAATCGGATGACGTTTAGTGAAAATCCTGAGTTCGCTTCCTACATAAAAGGCTCTGTAAGAACTTGAACTACATACTAGTTTAATTTATTTTTCAAACTCTGAAAATAATTTTTAATTTTTGTTGATAATGTTGTAAAAATGCAGCCAATTCAAGGGTATGGAGTCAGTAAAGTGGTGAATTCGGGACACCCAGAATTTAAGAAAGGAGACTTAGTTTGGGGAACAACAGGATGGGAAGAGTACAGTCTTATCAAGAATCCTCAACTTCTTTTTAAAATTCATCATACAGATGTTCCCCTCTCGTACTACACTGGAATCCTTGGTCAGTTGTTTATTCTCTTAATTCCAAACTTCATTAGACTAGGATTGGCATTAATTGATCATCTTGGTAATGTTTCTAGAAAATTCCAGCGTTACGTGAGAAATCCTATCAATTAGATTTATGGCATGAGTTTTTCACCCACTAAAGTCGAGGCCTGATGGCTATTTTATTAAATATTAAACCTCCTTTTAAGTGTTAATTTAAATTAAATAATTTAATTTGAATATTATTAAAGCATTTGAGGCTCGCAGATATCTTTTGTATAAAAGAAAGGGTAAAGAATTTATAAGTCCCAAAAGTTTGTTCTATTTAATTAATTAGTCGTTATAATTTTAAAAAATATTAATAAATAGTCCTAATTTATTTTAAAGGATAAATGTACTTCTACATAATAATATTTATTTATCAAAAATAACTATTAAACTTTAAAATTTGATAAAATATAATATATTTATATTAAATACATTAATAAACTAAATATAGTATTATTTTATAGTACGTTAATATTATAACATTTATTAATATATTATTATTTTATTTATTTATAGATAATATATTATATTATATTATATATATATATATATTTTTTTAGCTATATATAAAAATATTTTATTTTTAATTATAATATAACCATAAGAAATATTATTAAATTTTTAACTTTTATGTTTTATTGATAATCTTATTAATAAATATTTCATTTTTAATACGTAATTAACATTAGATTGTTAATATATTATAAAATAAATAAATTTATATTTTACTTATATTATATGCATAACTATTTAATAATCAATATGTTATAAAATAATAGTTGTCATTTTTATATATAGTTTTAATTGAGATTTTAAAAATAATTTTTTTAGGTAATTATAATTAAATTAGAGTATGTTCGTTATTTTAAAATAAATTGAGATTTTTATGTATATTTTTTAAACTATTGGGACTAATTAGTCCAGTAAGTCAAATCTTACATATAAATCATTTTCTGGAAGTATGAGATGTAGTTTAATTTTGAGTATATTCTTAATTATTTTGTGTTTTGTGGAAGATATTTAAAAAGGAAGCCTGTGAATATTGGTTTGTATATGGGAGCATATCCGAAATTATAGAAGCATATATAGTCCTTTCTAAACGTAGATTTCTGTGTTCTACTATAATCCTTTGACTTGAGTAATAAAAAAATATACAAAAATAATTATAGATATTTTTAAAAAAAATTTGGTTGTACAGATCCTTGATCATGAAATGCTTCCACGGGTAACACGATTTTGTCCTTGAATACAAATTGCACTTATGTTGGCCACGAGTAACACAACTTCAATTGTGTGGTGATAAAATAGTCAACAAATAGCATCGAAATAATTGTCACTGCTGACGCAATTACAATTGAGGAATCATCATTGCTGATTCATTGAGTCTCGGAGCTCTTTCCCGATTCAGACGCACCAGTCAGACAAATTTTAGGAAAAAAAATTTGTCAAAAAACTGAAATCTATCTATAAATAGAACTCAGAGTCACGGGCTAGCAGAAAAGAGGAACTGAGTGAAGCAAGCGAGGGTAAGGAAAGCAACAATGGCTGGCAATGGTGAAGTGGTGAGCAACAAGCAGGTGGTGTTGAAGAATTTTGTTGAAGGGTTTCCGAAAGAAACAGACATGGAAGTGAAAACAGGTTCGATTTCTTTGAAAGTGGAAGAGGGTTCAAATGCAGTTGTTGTCAAGAATCTCTACTTGTCTTGTGATCCTTACATGAGGAATCGGATGAAGTTTAGTGAAAATCCTGAGTTTGCTTCGTACATAAAAGGCTCTGTAAGAACTTCAACGGCATACTAGTTTATGTTTTTAAATTCTGAAAATGATTTTTAATTTTAGTTGATAATGTTGTAAAAATGCAGCCAATTCAAGGGTTTGGAGTCGGTAAAGTGGTGAATTCGGGACACCCAGGATTTAAGAAAGGAGAATTAGTTTGGGGAACAACAGGATGGGAAGAGTACAGTGTTATCGAGAATCCTCAAATCCTGTTTAAAATTCATCATACAGATATTCCCCTCTCGTACTATACTGGAATTCTTGGTCAGTTGCTTATTCTCTCAATTTCCAAACTGCATTAGACTAGGATTAGCATTAACTGATAATCTGTATCTTGTTTTACTTTGCTTTCAGGTATGCCTGGTATGACTGCGTGGGCTGGTTTTTATGAAGTTTGTGCTCCTAAGGAAGGAGAATATGTCTACATTTCGGCAGCATCTGGTGCGGTTGGGCAGCTTGTTGGGCAATTTGCAAAATTGATGGGCTGCCATGTTGTTGGAAGTGCTGGAAGTAAAGAAAAGGTTGAGAAATTATAAAATATTTTTCATTTTCTTTCTCATGTAATCCTATTCATGAGTACTAATGTTGACGTTTTCATTTTCTGTATTGCGTTAGGTTGAACTGTTAAAGAACAAGTTTGGATTTGACGATGCTTTCAATTATAAAGAGGAGAAGGACTTGAATGCTGCTTTGAAAAGGTTAGTGTCATTGCATAATCAGAAGGCGTTAGTACCAGAATACTGGGAAGGCAAGGGATTTTTTTTGCTTATTTTCAACCTCTATGTTGAAATATTTACAGAATTTAAAGAGCTTTTTCCCTTTGCCAGGTGCTTCCCTGAAGGAATTGACATATACTTTGAGAACGTAGGAGGCAAAATGCTGGATGCTGTGCTCCTAAACATGAGAGACCGTGGACGCATTGCTGCATGTGGAATGATCTCACAATACAATCTTACTCAGCCTGAGGGTGTATACAATTTGATGAACGTTGTTTACAAGCGAATTCGCATAGAAGGGCTACTCGTTTTTGATTACTTCCCCCAGTACCCGAAGTTTTTGGATGCAGTTTTGCCTTCAATCCGAGAAGGGAAAGTTGTTTACGTAGAAGACATAGCTGAAGGTCTGGAAAATGCTCCAGCTGCTCTTGTAGGTCTATTCAGTGGCCGCAATGTTGGAAAACAAGTAGTTGTAGTTGCTAAGGAATGAGACTTTTTCATTGCGCATCTTGTTTAATTTCCTGTGAATGTTGAATTTTTTCTGTAATAATAATCTGCGACAGTCTTTGTTTGTTCTCATTGTGCCATTTGGTGTGAAATTTGTTAGGAAGAAATAAGAGAAATTAGTATAAATTTAATTCTTCTCATTTTGCTTGCACCAAAATGAAATAATCAAGTAGATCAAAAACAATAAAAATAGAAAGAATAATCAAATTAAAAACCACAAAAGACGCTAAATTTACGTTGAAATACTTTCCCCTCAATGTGAATAAGAGTAAAGAGCACGATCGAAAAGAATTTTCACTACCATCAAATAAGGAATACAAGAGTTTTCTCATAAGATTATAGCTTTAAAAACAAATAAGAATTTAACCATAAAGTGAGAGTCAGGGAAAAATCTCACCAAATAAACCAATAGATGAACATCAAAATAGAAGAACTAAAATAAAACTGTAAAAAATTTTGAAAACCAAAGCTACTGTAAATGTAAATTGTGGACATGTTAGAAAACTCTGATGGTCAATCACACCATCAAAATCAAGAACTATGTGTGTAGAATCTCCACGTAAAATTTGATACAAAATAGAGTTCAAATCGCCATCCAATTCTCAACTTGTTGAAAACTGCGCAGGACTAAAATTTTCTGAAAAAGTGCTGTCTTTCCTTCTCACAGTTTGCATTCCTTCACATACATACAACTCATACTGCCACAAAACAAACCTAAAATCCTATTAATCATGTGGGCTTCAAAATTGAGTTTTCTTCAAATAGGAGTGAAGCCTAACCAACAAAACTCCCCCTCACGACTATTTGGAAGAATTCGTCATTCTGACGATCAAATAGCAAGTTTCAAGTTTGTTCGTCAGTAGTAACTTTGTCAACATATTAGTACCATTATATTTTATGTAAATTTTCTGAAGATCTAATAACTTAGCATTTAGCACATCCCGTATCCAATGGTAACGAGTATCAATATGATTCGATCTTGAGTGAAAAAAAGAATTCTTTCTAAGATGATTAGCGCTTTGGTTGTCACATAACAACATATACCTCTCTTGCTCAAAATTAAGTTTCCTAAGAAACTTTTCATCCATAGCAATTCTTTACAAGCTTTAGTTGCTGTAATAAACTCTACCTCTGTTGTTGAAAGAGCAACGTACTTTTGCAATCTAAATTACCATGGCATAGTTTCTCATGCAAAGTTAATCGGAGAACCGAAAATAGACTTACGAGAATCAATATCTCCAGCCAGGTCTGCATCTGTATAACCAACTAAAACAAGTTTATCTTCACCAAAAGAAAGCTTCAAGTTAGATGTGCCACACAAATATCTCATTATCTATCTCATAGCGTTCCAATGCTCTTTGCCTGGATTTGAGAGAAAACGACTCACTGTGCCAACTACACAGGGTATGTCTATTCTGGTACATACTATGACATACATTAAACTTCCAATTGCTGAAGCATAAAGAATTTTCTTCATCTCTTTTTTTTTCATCATGTGTTGTGAGACATTGTTTGATGCTTTGTTTTAAGTGAAGAGCAAGAGGGCTATATACTGCCTTAGCATTATTCATGCAAAATCGTCGAAGTACTTTTTAAATGTACTTCTCTTGTGACAAATACAACTTTCTTGTAGATCTGTCTCATCCAATTGTTATTCCTAACATTTTTTTTGCAACACCTAAGTTTTTGATGGCAAAAGACTCATTTAATTGCTTATTCAAAGCACCAATCCTACAGGCATTCTTATCAATAATAAGAATATCATCTATATAGAGTAAAAGAATGATAAAATTATCATCTAAAAACTTTTGCGTAAAAGCACAACTATCTGAAGTAGTCTTCTTGTAATCTTGCTCCAATATTCTATTTTTTGACTTAGCTGTGTGCACAACATTTTTAACAATTTTAGCTTGAGTAAGATATAAAGAGGAATATTTCTTATCACTAGCCATAACCATAATACCTTAAGTAAGTTCCCAATTGTCTCCTGAAAAATTATTGTTATAGCCAACATCATAAACTTACCAACACCAAAAAGATTAAGCTGAATATCTGGAATATGTTTGACATGCCTGAAAACTAATATGGAACCATTAGTAGTCTTTAAACAAACATCTCTAATACCTGTACATTGTGTCACTCCTTTATTAGCTATCTTAACATCTCCAAAATTACCAGCTGTAGAAGAGGAGAACAAATCCCTTCTAACTATAATATGAACAAAGACACCAGTATCTATCACCCAACTAGTCTCACTATGAGTAAGGTTGATTGCATCATATTCTTGAATAGTTAAAATATTTTCAGGAGTAACATTAACTCTGTCATCATCACTATTATGGTTGATCTTTTTTTCTTTCTGTTTGCTCTCCTTATTCTCTCTTTTCCATTTGTAGAAATATTTCTTGATATGTCCTTTATTTAAACAATGGTGACACTCAAGATTTTTATACCCCTTTCTTGACTTACTTTTGTTATGCTCTTTGTTACTAGAATCCCGACTCTTATTTCTCCTCCTAGAATTTGAAACTAAAGTTTTTGACTGTGAAGAGGAACCCTATGTTTTCCTTCTCATCTCTTTATTCAAAATACTATTTTTAACAAACTCTATAGAGATAATACCATCTAGTGCAGAATTAGATAACGACACCTTAAATGTTTCCCATGAGTTTGGTAAGGTGCCAAGAAGCCATAAACCTTGAATTTCATCATCAAAAGTGATTCCCATAGCAGCAAGCTGATTAATAATTTCTTAGAATGTATTCAAGTGATCAATCACCAAAGTTCCATCTTTATATCTCAGGGCTATCATTTGCTTTATTAAAAACAACTTGTTATTCCCTGTCTTCCTAATATACAACTGTTCCAACTTGTTTCAAAGCATTTTAGTATTTTTCTTCCCACTTATATGGTTCAACAACACTTTATCATCAACCCGCTACCTAATGTATCTGCAAACCTATCAATGCATTATAGCCCATTCTTTATCTGTTTTATGTTCAGGTTTCTTGGCGGCAAATACTAGTAGATAATAATTTTTGACATAAAGCAAATCTTCTATCTTACCCTTTCAAAGTGTGTAGTTGGAACAATTCAAATTCATCATTCTACTTGCATTAACCTCTATTGTTCAAAAAAAAAACAATAACTCACTAACTGACCTTTGCTCTGATACCACTTTATTATAAAGAAACAAGAGAAATTAGTATAAATTTAATACTTTCTACTTTGCTTGAACCAAGATGAAGTAATCAAGTAGATCACAAACAATAAAAATAGCAAAAATAATCAAATTAAAAACTATAAGAGACACCAAATTTACATAGAAAAACCTCCCATTAATGTGAGTAAAAGTAAAAACCATAGCCGAAAAGCATGTTCACTATCATCAAATAAGAAGTATAATAGTTTTCTCACAAAATTACAGCCTTAGAAACAAATAATGACTTAACTACAAGTAAGAGTTAAGGAAAAACCTCATCAAATACACTAATAGATGAATACCAAAATGGAAGAGTCAAAATAAGATTGCGAAAAAATTCTGAAAACCAGATCTGTTGTAAACGTAAATTTTAGACATGTTAGAGAGCTTTGATGGTCAATCACATCGTCTAGAATCAAGAGCTCTGTTAGAATCGTCACATAAAATTTGAGGTAAAACGGAGTTCAAGTCGCCACCCGATTGTCAGCTTGATGACAATTGTATAGGACTAGAATTTTTTGGAAAAGTGTTGTCTTTTCCTCTCATGGTTTACACTCTTTTATACACATGCAACTCATATAGGTACAAAACAAACCTAAAATTTTATTAACCATGTGAGCTTCAAAATTGGACCTTCTCCAAATAAGAGTAAGCCCAACCCAATAAAATTAAGTGCCGTGCTATTTGGTTAATGTTCTTGCACCATTAATTTTACGTGGTCCTGATATTGATCTTGAAAGTCATTTGTATTCTGTAGCAACTTTGTTGATTGTGGAATATTCTTCGTATTTTTGGCTTTGTCTTCTTACGGAAGCCGGCAGTTTGTATGGTTCTGATTGCATTCCAAATGTTTCCAAAAAACAAGAAAAGCACTACCCTGCAGATCGAAGGTTTCACCATAATATTGCAAATTGGAGAATAAAATTGTTAATTTAGATTTTAGACTTGTCACAAATTACATAGCAACTACTTTTTGGGATTTTGAGTCATTACAAATTTCCTGGAACAATGGCAAGTGGGGGTGAGGAGGTAGTGAGCAACAAGCAGGTGATATTCAGAGATTATGTGTCTGGTTTTCCGAAAGAATCAGACATGTACTTGACAACTAGCACTGTGAGCTTGAAAATAGCAGAAGGATCTAACACAGTTCTTGTCAAGAATCTTTACTTGTCGTGTGATCCATACATGCGAATTGTGATGACAAAACTCGAAGATAACAATCTCTTCAGTTCCTTTATTCCAGGCTCTGTAAGACTTCTCCTTGAAATCATCATCTCATGATTTTAACGAATATGAAAGCATGAAATTTTCTTGGTAATATCATGCAGCCAATAACTGGGTTTGGAGTGGCTAAAGTTGTCGATTCAGGGCACCCGGAATTTAAGAAAGGGGACTTGGTTTGGGGAAAAACAGGATGGGAAGAGTACACTCTTATCCAGAAACCTGAAACCCTCTTCAAAATTCATCACACTGATGTACCACTGTCATTTTACACTGGAATTCTTGGTTAGTTGTTCTCTTTCCATGCTTAGATTATTCAAGGATTAGTATTTGATAATCTCTTTGATATTTCTCTGTTCTTGTTCTGCTGATATAGGTATGCCTGGTATGACTGCTTGGGCTGGTTTTTATGAAATTTGTTCACCCAAGAAAGGAGAATATGTGTATGTTTCAGCAGCATCTGGTGCAGTTGGGCAGCTTGTTGGCCAATTCGCAAAATTGATGGGTTGCTATGTTGTTGGAAGTGCTGGAAGTAAAGAAAAGGTGAACTACTCCACTCTTCAATCATTATTTATGATCCTTTTCGTAAGATGATTTCATTCTCACCACGTAAACAAATTCCTATTGTTGTATTTCTTTCTCATAATTAATTTCTATAATCAGATTGAACTATTGAAGAACAAATTCGGATTTGATGATGCCTTCAACTACAAAGAGGAGCATGACTTGAATGCAGCCTTGAAAAGGTCAGTGTCACTTGCTTATTAATTCTGAATCTACCTTCAGCTACTAATCCTTTTTCCCTCATTTGCCAGGCACTTTCCTGAAGGAATTGACATTTACTTCGACAACGTAGGGGGGAAAATGCTTGATGCGGTGCTTCTAAACATGAGAGTCCGAGGAAGGATCGCAGCTTGTGGAATGATCTCCCAGTACAATCTCAATCAACCTGAGGGAGTACACAATCTGATGCACACTATTTACAGAGAGATTCGCTTGGAAGGGCTAGCAGTTTTCAGTTACTTTTCTCAGTACTCAAAGTTTCTTGATGTTGTGCTGCCGTTCATCCGAGAA